>CM061142.1:143788353-144388353 GCA_030789695.1 Scilla litardierei
AGCATTTGCTCCGGTCCTCGGCTTCATCGGTGACGCCGATTTCCGTATCGGCGGAGCTTTCTTCGGAGACTTCAATTTTGAGAGCTTGCAGAGCTCTCGGATCCTTGCGACATCAGCGTCACCTTCGTCAATTTCAGCGGAGAAGTCGGGGGATTCGTTCATCTTTCCTTCGTGGTCCAAATCCGGGCCTTCTTCGAAATCTTCTTTGAATAGAGCGTCGATTGAGTGGGGGATCGCTTCCTCAATTACCTCGTCAAGGAGGTCCATATAGTCCAGCTCCTCGTGGTAAGGCATGTGTTTCATTGCCTTAGGAATATGAAGCTCCACCTCGATGTTGCCGACATTCAATGTTAGGGTACCTTCTCGCACGTCGACAATGACACTAGCGGTGGCGAGGAACGGGCGTCCAAGTATCAACGACGTGTCTCCCTCCTCCTTAACATCCATAATCACGAAGTCGCATGGCAAGCAAATGCCCCCCGGGACTTGTAGCGGGATGTCCTCGGCGATTCCTACCGGCCTTGTTATCCGTCCATCGGCTAATTGTATCCGCATGTCGGTAGGTTTCAACTTCGTCCCGGTGTTTAGCCTTAGGAACATGGAGAGAGTCATGAGGCTTACACTAGCCCCTAAATCCACCAACGCCATTTGTAGAGGGACGCCGCCCAAGGTGAAAGGAATTCGGAAACTCCCCAGATCTTTGAATTTGGACGGCTCCTTCTCTCTCTTGGTGAACCAAGAGCCCTCCTCGGCTAGCATAATTTTCTCCTTCCTCTTTCTCCCCGAAATCAAATCCTTTAAAAATTTAGCATATGTGGGGATTTCCACGATGGCGTCGAGGAAGGGGATGTTGAGGCTAACCCCTCTCAAATACTCGAGAAACTTTGCTACCCTTTTCTCCATTTTCGCTCTAGGAAGCCTTTGGGGGAATGGGACCGGTGGCATGAAGCGCCTCTCTTCAAGCAATTGCTCCGCTCTAGATTTCTCCTTTTCTTGCGGCTCTTTCTCCCTCTCAACTTCAACTACCAGCTCAATTGGCTCTACACTTTCCTCCACGGGCTCCTCGGTAGGAATCATGGTGGGGGTGGTATCCTTCCCGCCTCTAGTAGTAACGGCAACCACGGCATTGATGTGGCCGGTGGCGCCCCGTGGGTTTTGCTCGGGTTGAGCCGGTAATTGTTGAGTATTCCGATTGAGCAACGCCAATTGCTCCGAGATTTGTGCCACAACGGTTGTAAGGGAGTCTTGGCCCGCCTTCAAGGAAGCATTGACCTTCTTTTGCTCGACCATAAACTCCTCCACTCTAGCTTTGAAGTCGGATCATTGTTGAGCTTGTGGAGGGTTTTGATTTCTCCACCCTTGATTGTATCCGGGCGGCCTATAGGGTGGAACTTGTTGCTTCGGTTGGAAATTTTGTTGTGGAGGCCCCCTCGGCGGATAGTGTTGTTGTTGGGGTGGCGGTGGTGGCCGAGCTTGTTGAGGTGGTTGTTGTGGCAGGTTCAAAGCTCCTTCATTGTTGGCGTAAGAGAAACCGGGATGATTTCTTGTGGCCGGATTGGCCCAATACCCTTGGTTCCCCGTGACATACTGGACTTGCTCCAAGGATCCTTCTCCTTGCTCTCCTCCCAAATACATGGCTTGAGATTGGTCTTGCCAATCACACATTTGGTTCGTTGGTGCGGAGGTAGAAGGGGTTCCTTGGGGCTCAGTGATAAACTTCTCCAGTCTCTCCACCACCTTGTGGAGAGAATCAAACTTGCTTGTAAGCTCCGCTACGGCCTTCGCCTCATAAATGCTAGTTGGCTTCAAGGAGGACGTAGAGTGTCCTCGCTCGTCGCCCCATTGTTGATTGTTTGAGGCCATCTCCTCAATTAGGGCCGTAGCTTCTTCGGGAGTCTTTGATAAGATAGCACCATTTGCCGCGGCATCAATAATTTGCTTGGTCCCCGGTTGGAGACCATTGTAGAAGCTATGAACTAGCTCCCAATCTTCAATGCTATAGTGTGGGCATTGATGCTGTAGATCTTTGAAACGCTCCCAAGCCTCATAGAGCGTCTCATGGGGTCCTTGCTTGAAGGACATAAGATCGCTCCGAATCTTTACCATCTTGGATGGCGGATAGAACTTGTCAATGAATGCACTCGCCAATTCGTCCCAAGTGGTAAAGACTCCCTTAGCTTGCGTCCTCAACCAATAAAGTGCTTTGTCCTTTAGTGTGAAGGGGAAGAGGCGCAGTCTGATGGCATCGATGGAGACCACCGTCATCTGAAATGTGGCGCACTTCGACAAAAATAGCTGGATGTGGTAGTGGGGATTTTCATGGGCATTCCCATGAAATGGATCCTGCTGCATCAGAACCACTAGTCCAGTCTTCAGCTCAAAGTTCTTGTCAGCCGCCAACTCCGGCATGGCAATGGATGAGGTCGTAGAAGAGGTCTTAGGCCGGAGCCTATCTCGAATAGAAATAATCCTCGCCATTCTTGCCGCTAATTGTTCCGCAGTTTCCGGGTTGGTCATAAACCTCCCTTCCTGATCTTGTCTCCTCTCCGCTCTGATTCTCCGCGTAGTACGCTCAATCTCGGGATCAAATAATATAGCTTCAGGGTCCGCCGTAGATCTCGTGTACATGCAATAAGAAAACAGAGTTTCAAAGAAATGATTAGCACAATGGAAGGGTCAGGTAAAAAAATAAAATAAAAACAAAAAGAAAGAAATAGCTAGGGTGGTAAGATCAAACGCAATATGCCTCCCCGGTAACGGCGCCAAAAACTTGATCGCTCCGGAATGTAACCCAAAAGTGCGACCGTGTAGTTTTACCGCAAGCGCACGGTATAGCGGCGAGCGGGTTATCAAACACAGGGAGGACGAATGAAAGTGCTTGCTCCAATCAACCTGGCTATTTAAGAACAGAAAAGAGAGAATTTGCCTTTGGCGATCCTGTCACAATCGTCAGGCAAAGTACGAAGATATCAAATCAAATAAAGGATGTCTAGGGAATGGGGAATCCCCGTTACTCACCGTATCTCGTCAATGTGGTTCATTGGTATCAAAATTACTAGAATAAAATTTCGGATGAACTAGTTGCAACTGAATGTAATACCTAGCTCACGCTCTCGCGCTGTTGCCGGTCTATAGCTATCCTAGGTTCGGGTCCAATCTCTTGCAAACCCTACCCTAGGCAAGCTAGCATTAGGATCAACATCATCGTTCAATCGCGCTCCGGGCCCACTCTCGTGCAAACTCGGGCCACGACCTAGGTTGGGATAGTTCCTACCCATCCAATCTCTTGCAAACGGGTATCGGCACGGAATTGCAACCGGAAAACCTAGTATCGATCCAATCTCTTGCAAACCGATACTACGAAAATTTGATTCCAACCCAATTTGGATTTCTAGGGTTTCCTATCGAATTGGGATCCAATCTCTTGCAAATCCCAATCGATATGAATACCTAGCCATCCGTAGTAAATCGATCCCAATCTAACCCTAATAGAAATTCTAGCAAAACTTCTACCAATTCATCACAAATCTGAAATTGGGCTCGTAGGGTTCATCCCCACGCCCCAAGACGTGGAGACTACTCACAATTCATAGCACAAACACAAAAATAATCAATGAAATTAACAAGAGAATTCATCACAATATTGAGATAAGCAATAAAAATAGTATTTTTAGAGGAGAGAGACACAAACCAATGGAGTTCTTCAAATAATCCAACAAAAATCAACTTTTGTCTCCTCTCCAATCACAAGAATAAAGCTAAAAAGTTAATCTAAAAAGCTACAAAAAATCTAAGATAAAAAGCTCTCTAACCTAGGGTAAAAACAGGGATTAAATACCCCCCAAAATCGTCCAAAAAAATGTGACCAAAATGCCCCTGTGCAGCCTGAAATCCGCAATTTTCGCTACAGGTAGCGCGTCGCACTCGGCCGAGTGACAAAAGTCGCTCGGCCGAGTGAGAAACCCTGTAAATTTCCAGTAAGTCTGGGTCTTCGGGGGTCTTCACTTCGGGAGTCGCTCGGCCGAGTGAGTTGTCGTCACTCGGCCGATGGCTTCTTAGTACTCGGGCGGTCGGCATTTGCCACTCGGCCGAGTGGGTCTTCTGAAGCTCAGGCAGACGAAAAACAGTAAGTTGGCGATTTTTGAATGGCTTCGTCTGAGCGCCACTCGAGCGGATGGGGTCTCGTCACTCGGCCGATGTGGCTTCCGTCGCTCGGCCGAGTGCACACATGAAGCGTGTCCGATCTGGTCGGCCGAGCGGTGTCTCGCTGGTCGGTCGAGTGGATCCTTCACTCGGCTGAGTGGGACACCAAAAATACCCAAACAGCTTGTTTTGGCCTCCTCGTCGCTCCTGCGATGTTCTTTCTTCTTCCGCTCCTCTCCAATAGCAAAATATCCCTCGGGGAGGTCGTCGGTGACACTCTGGAGTAGGCGTATCTCGAGATCACTCAAAATCGCCCCAAATCACCTGAAATGCGACAAAAACAACAAATCGTGAAAAGCATCGCAATATCGTCGATATATCGTGAAAAACATGATTTGGGCGATCTAAATGGCTTGCAAACATGCGGGAAAAAAGTGTAAAATAAGGAGTGATCAATTGGGTCCCAACTCGATATGAAGTCCTAGAAATTCGAATTGGGCTACAATTGGATTCTTCTGGAATCGGTTTGTAAGAGATTGGACCGAAACTAGGGTTTTTCGATTGCAATTCTATACCAATACCCGTTTGCAAGAGATTGGACGGGTAGGAACTGTTGGGGTTTTGGACAGGAACTATCCCAACCTTGCTCCTAGCTCAAGTTTGCACGAGAGTGGGCTCGAGATACGATTGAATGATGATGTTGTTCTTCACGCTAACTTGCCTAGGTTAGGGTTTGCAAGAGATTGGACCCTACCCTAGGTTTGCTATAGACCGGCAATAGCGCGAGAGCGTGAGCTTGGTTCTACATTTAGTTGCAACTAGTTCACCTGAATTTCAAGTCTAGCGATTGTGAAACCTACGAATCACAACGACGAGATACGTTTTGTAGCGGGGATTCCCTACCCCTAGGCTTCTTTATTAATTTGATATTTCCTTTATACAATTGAACGACTGTGACCGCTTTATTGCGAATATTTCTCGACTGTTCTTATAGCCAGGTGAATTGAAGAAGACACCGTCATTTTCCCTCCTCGTGTTCGATACCCGCTTGCTGCTACACCGTGCGCTTGCGGTAAGACTAGAGAGTCGCTTGCCCCGGGTGTGTGTCCGGGGCGCGATCAAGTTTTTGGCGCCGTTGCCGGGGAGGCGATAGTGTTTGATTCTACATACCTAGCTATTTTTCCTTTTGTTTTATTACATCTATTTTTATTTTACCCTTCCTTTGTGCTAACTATTTCTTTGAAACTCTGTTTTCCCTTGCATGTACACGAGATCCACGGCGAACCCCGAAGAAATACTATACGATCCGGAGATCGAACATACATTGAGGAGGATTAGAGCGGAGAGGAGACTCGATACGGAAGGGAATTTTATGACTCATCCTGAGACACCCGAAGAATTGGCGAAGCGAATGGCGAGGATCATTTCCATTAGAGATAGGCTTCGGCCTAAGACTTCTTCCACGACCTCATCCAAAGCTATGCCGGAGTTGGCGGCCGACAAAAATTTCGAATTGAAGACCGGATTGGTAGTTCTGATGCAGCAAGACCCTTTTCATGGGAATTTCCATAAGAACCCTCATTACCACATCCAGCTCTTCCTATCAAAATGTGCCACCTTCCAAATGCCGGGCGTCTCCATAGATGCTATCAGACTGCACCTCTTCCCCTTCACACTCAAGGACAAGGCCTTATATTGGTTGAGGACGCAAGCTGAAGGAATCTTCACCACTTGGGACGAATTGGCGAGTGCCTTCGTTGATAAATTTTACCCACCCTCCAAGACGGTGAAGATAAGAAGTGCTCTCAGGTCCTTCAAGCAAGGACCGCAGGAGACTCTCTATGAGGCGTGGGAGCGCTTCAAGGACTTGCAACACCAATGCCCCCATCACAGCATAGAGGATTGGGAGCTTGTCCACAGTTTCTACAATGGACTCCAACCGGGCACAAAACAGATTATTGATGCTACCGCCAACGGAGCCATTTTGTCAAAGACCCCCGATGAAGCTACGGCCTTCCTAGAGGAGATGGCCTCCAACAACCAACAGTGGGGCGATGAGCGAGGACATTCTTCGACCTCCTTGAAGCCCACAAGTATTTATGAGGCCAAGGCCATAGCAGAGCTTGCTAGCAAATTTGACTCTCTCCACAAGGTAGTGGAGAGGTTGGAGAAATTCATTACCGAGCTGCAAGGAGCCCCTACTACATCCGCACCGACAAATCATATGAGTGATTGGCAAGACCAGTCCCAAGCCATGTATGTAGGAGGAGAGCATGGAGAAGGAGCTTTGGAGCAAATTCAGTATGTTGCGGGGAATTCCGGATATTGGGCCAACCCGGTCGCTAGAAACCATCCGGGTTTTTCCAATGCTAATAATGATGGTGCCTTGAACCCCCCGCCTCAACAACCTCCTCAAGCTCGGGCTCCACCACCACAACCGAATTATCAACCAAGCGGGCCACCGCAACAAAACTTCCCTCCTAGGAACCAAGTTGGACCTTATAGGCCACCCGGGTATAATCAAGGTTGGAGAAATCCCAACCCCCCACAAGCTCAACCACGTTCGTATTTTGAAGCTAAAGTGGAGGAGTTTATGGTGGAGCAGAGAAAGATCAACGCAACGTTGAAAGCGGGACAAGATTCTCTCACCACCGTCGTCGCTCAAATTGGGGAGCAACTTGCGTTGCTCAATAGAAACAACCAACAATTGCCGGCTCAACCCGAGCCAAATCCACGGGACAACACTGGGCATATCAACGCGGTTGTTGCAGTTACGACAAGGGGTGGAAAGGATACCACTCCCCCCATGACTCAAATCAAGGAACCCGTGGTGGAGATTCTAGAATAGAGCGAGCTGGTAATTGAGGTGGAAAAAGAGAAGGAGCCGCAAGAAGGAGCAAAATCTAGATTGGAGGAACCTATTGATGAGCGCCGATTCATGCCACCGGTGCCTTTCCCTCAACGGCTAGCTAGAGCCAAGATCGAGAAGAGGCTAGCCATGTTCCTCGAATACTTGAGAGGAGTAAGCCTCAATATCCCTTTCCTTGATGCCATAGTGGAAATACCATCCTACGCGAAGTTCTTAAAGGACTTGATTACGGGAAGGAAAAGGAAGGAGAAGATCAAGCTCGCAGAACAAGGAACGTGGTTCACTAGGAAGGAAAAGGGGCCCGCCAAATTTAAAGATACCGGGAGTTTCCGGATTCCTTGTACACTCGGAGGCGTCCCCTTACAAAAAGCATTGGTTGCGTTAGGTGCTAGTGTGAGCCTCATGCCTCTCACCATGTTCCGGAGGTTGAATACCGGTACAGATTTAAAGCTAACCGACATGAGGATTTAACTCGTGGACGGTCGAATTACAAGGCCGGTTGGGATCGCGGAGAATATCCCACTCCAAGTTCCGGGAGGCATATGCTTGCCTTGTGATTTTTTGATCATGGACATCAAGGAGGAGGGTGACACATCGCTCATACTTGGACGCCCATTCCTCGCCACTGCCGGTGTAATCGTCGATGTGCGGGAAGGGACTCTTACCTTGAATGTTGGCAACATTGAAGTCGAGCTCTATATACCAAAGACTATGAAGCACATGTCGTATCATGAGGAGCTAGATTATTTGGACCTCATTGACGAGGTTATAGAAGAGGCTACCCCCTACTCCATCGGTGCACTCCACGATGACGGCTTCGAAGAAGGCCAAGATTTGGTCGAAGAAGAGAAGATGGAGGACTCTCCCAATAGCTACATGGTGAATGATGAAGGCGACGCTGATGTCACAAGAATACGGGAGATTTGCAAGCTCTCGACATTGAAGAGTCCAAAGAAAGCTCCGCCGATTCGAAGATCGGTGTCACCGGTGAAGTCAAGGACCGGCACAAGCTCAAGCTTGGGGGAGCCATCCCCCAACATTACCCAAGATGAAGGGGCATTGAGGAAGGCCACGCATCACCACGATCCAAATCCGAGCGGTCTTCCCGGCAAGTTCGACGGGTGCATCTCATATGCACCCAACATCACGCGTTAATTGAAGATCCAAGGGGGTCGAGCTCAAGACCTTAAACGAGCGCTTATCGGGAGGCAACCCGATGGTTTTTGCATTATTTTTATTTGGTTTTTATTTTTTATTTTAGACTTTATTAGTGTTTTGAGTCTTTTTGCCCATAAAAATCGTGACAACGGGTCTTAATTCTTATGACAGGAGAGGAGAAAAGGAGATCTCTAATATGGTGGAAGATAGAAACAAAGAAGAGCGCTCCAGGAATGCACTCGAGGCTTAGGAAGAGGAAGAAACCAACTGGAGGAAGAAAAACAGAGAGTAGAGCGAAAACGGAGCCCCGAAGCAGAAAACAGCACGTCACTCGGCCGAGTATCATATGCGACTCGGCCGAGCAAAGGACCCCATTCGGCCAAGTGGGGCACCAACCAGGGAAGTCTGCGCAACCAACTCTCTGTCTTTTTTTGTGCATTTCAAATTAACTGTCACTCGGTCGAGTACGTTTAGTCACTCGGCTGAGTGAAACGGATACCCTCCTAGCCTAAAAATTACCGAGTAGCTTGTGCCACTCGGCCGAAGGAGTTTTCTCCCTTTGGCCGAGTGAACAAAAGCCACTTGGCCGAGTCGTAATTGGGAACGAGATTTTCGAAAATTTCTTATGTTTACGCACTCGGCCGAGTGACGTTGTCACTCGGTCGAGTCGTAACAATTTCTATATAAGCGTGGCGCGGGCGCGATTTTCTAAAAACCCCAAATTCGTTTCTTTTTCACCCGAGCTCACGCTGCTTCGACTTCCCTCGCCTGCTATTCCGACTTCCCTCGCCTGAATCGCTTCCCTTCGAGCCGGCGCCTGCCCGTTCTCACCTCGCCGTCGGTAGCCCGCCGCTCCACCTCGCCGGCGCCGTTCGTCCCAACCTCCATTGTCTCGTTTAGCCCCAAAAATCCTATTTTTCCCTATTTCTCTTGATCCGTAGACCCGTTGAGCCCAAAAATAAAATTAATTTGTTTATCTATCTATTATACCACATCTCCCCCATGTATTTTGAATATTATCCGCTGATATCGTTGTTTGATTTGCAGGCTATCTTGGGGGAGCTTCGGGGAGCTTCATTACGCGTTTTAGCTTCGTGGAGGCGGCGCTCTTCGCACACACTTGCTGATTTGCTCTCGTGACGTGTTCAGGTACACTCGCTCCTTTTATTGAGCACGCCGCATTATATTTTTGTTGGGTGAGCACTCGCGGCACATATGCCGCCCTGCACTAGGCCACGCACGCGGGGAGCCTCTTCCAAGCGAAAGAGGACCGACGATGCCGGTCCTTCTCACGCTAGGGAGGACTCCCCTCCACCTAGCCCGCCACATCCACCACCCCCCACACAGCCGCTTCCCGCCGATCCTGTCCCACCACTGGCTCCCGCTGTCGGGCCGCTGGGGATCACGTTCAGAAACGACGCACATCGCGTCTGATTTGAGCGTATCACCCAGCGCTTGATAGTGCACTCTAGGTTTGCACATTTAGCAGACCTTGACCGTTTAGGGGTCCTAGAGGGGCTACGCACGTTGTACGACAATGTGGGGTGGCGTGATTTTCTTGCTGTGTCGGCGGATACCTATATCCGCCCGACACTAGAGGTCCTGAGCTCGATTGACCAGACCACTGGGGGATGCACATTCCGCCTGATGGATAGAGAGTGCGAGGTCACTTTCGACATGCTTCGTGCGTTCTTCCAGTGGCCCGATGTCCCTGTCCCCGACCGTGCCTACGCGCCCACGCACATCCCACCACCGTCGTTCGACGCTTCCACGTTCTAGACACGGATCACGGGTTCTCACTTGGCATTGACCCTAGTATGGCCAAGGCCTCAGCCATCCTGCACCCCTGCCTCCGTATAACATAGCGCCTCATGGCGACCAATTTTTTGGCGAGGTACGAGCCTGGGACGATGTCTACGCCTGAGCTCTACATGCTCTACGCGATGACTCGTCCCAGAGTTCTCGAGAGGGGTAGCGATGACCTGGTCCCCACCGTTGAGATTGATATTACTAGCTGGTTCTTAGACCGCATCATCATTTCAGTGGGCGCTCGCTCACTTATTTGCTGTGGCGGTCTGATTACTCTGCTAGCCCTGATGACCGGCGTGGACCTACCTGCTAACCTTCGATGAGCCCCGGACCCCACTGCACTCTCGATAGACGTTATGGCCCGGATGAAGATGCTTCGTCCCCACGGCAAGCGGCACTGGGTATGGTTGCAAGGTCCCTTTGGTGCCGATTACATGGTTCTTCCGAGCTCCGCTCGGACACACATAGGACCGGCACACGTGGACTGGCTTCCGACGATGGATCTCCTGATCCCCACCGCCTATGTGCTAGAGGCCGAGGGAGCTGAGCAGGCACCCCCTGCACCTCCTGCTGACCCTGTGATCCCCCAGCCTGAGCCTGCACTGTCTGCACCTCCTGACACTTCAGTCAGTGTCGAGAGTACCCTTGCTGTGTTGCCCACCACGTCCACCATGTCCACCATGTCTACCACCACCCCTACCACTGTTGTGCCTATCTCGGTTGAGCCTATTTCCTCACTTCTTCCCGAGCGTCCACCCACTATCCTTGAGAGCGGCGAGCCTTCCTTCGCTGCCGTCGTGGAGACCATGTCCAGTATGATCTCTGCTCGAGTGCCACCTTTTGGTCATTACACTTCCTCCCCATCGGTCGACCTTTTTGTCTCCACCGCAGCTGTCCTATCCGAGAGTGTCATGACGTCTATCCCTGCTTATGTATCACCGACCTCTCTTGCTGCCTCGTTGCCGATTTTGTCTTCCACTGCTACTACTGCCTCCTCGTCCCAGCCTGCGTCCCAGCCTCGCACTGAGGCTGGGCATCCACTAGTGATCACAGCACCCTTCCCGCACTTTCCTGTTGGCCCCATACTCTACACCACCCGTGTCAGACAGCCCCGTCCTTCACAGCATAGACCTGTTCTTCCCTCCGCCCCCACCACCCCCTGACACTCTACTTCAGAGCCTTCGTGCTCTTGAGGGGACGGTGAGTGGACTCTGAGGCGACTTTAGGGCTCTCTCTGCCACGGTCAGTTCCGTGCAGTCTCGCATAGCCATGCTCCCCGATATTCAGGCTTGCCTGAGTCAGATCCTGGCGCGACTGCCTCCGCTTCACCCACCTGCCCAACAGACACCTCCACCACCACCTCCACCACCACCACCACCTCCACCTCCGCCACAGGACGGAGATGGTGCAGCACCACCAGCTTAGGAACACCCTTGATGCCATTGATCTTTTTTGTCGTTATGCTGCCCATTCTCTGCTGGTCCTGTCGATATATTTTGCCCCCCCTCCTCCCCTCACTATTTTGGTCCCTGTTCTGATCACATCATTTTATATCCTTTTTGGGAGAGAGGGAGAGTACTTTTGGTAACACATTACCTGCATCACTCTGATCTTTGCATGCATCATTCACACCCGCATCATATTTTTTTTGTTTATTTTCCTTTTTTTATATATCATGCATGCATCCTCACCCGCCCCACCCATTTCCCATCTCTCGGTGTGCCACACTATGCACATTGAGGACACTGTGCACTTTTTCTTGGGGGAGTGAGTTCTCACACTTTTTGCTTTCATCACCTTTATTTTTTAGTTTTTTCACGTTTTTTCCGCTTTTGCACCCATTTTTCATCACTTTTTCATTTTTTACCATGCATAACGTTTTTCTTATTTTCTTTGTGTGCTGCATTGTAAATAGCTTTGTTTTCCTCTATCTTTATTTCTTTCATCTTTTGCTAGAGATGATTTTTTTGTGATGACGATGACGTGGTGTTAGCTTTTCTCTGTATGCATGCTAATTTTGTCATGTCATAGCTTTTGTTTCTGTTATCATATGCTATGTCCTGCTTTGCATTTAGAAATAGTAACCCATTTCTTTTTTCGTATGAAAATGGATGAAATTCTATTATTAGCTTATGTCTGATGATTCATATGTATGCTATCGTAGAAATTACACCAAGATTCACGCATTGATTGCTTATATCTAGAGTACTGCTTTCCTTTCTCATATCACTTCTTATTGCATGATTTGTACGCTTCACTTCAGATTGATTGAATGTTTGCTAGCATTGATATATATGGACTAGTTTTCTTTTTGTGATTAAACTGAGTAGATTAAATTACCATGCTGAAGTTGTCATGCACGTCCTATAGAGTGAACCGAGAGATACATTTATTTCTTTTTCCACATATCTTGAACATTATTTCTCTATTTTAAATTCATTGGTGAATCTCCCCTTAGCATTTCTATTATTGGCATCCCCCCGTTACTATATCCCATGCTCCAAATTCCCCAAAACCAAAAAGAAAAAAATACTCGTATATCCTTCTCTTTTGATTTGGGATCATTTGTGTATATATGTTATTTGAAAAAAAAAGAGAGAAAAGATGAAAAGAAAAAGAAAAAGATTTGAGAAAAAGAAAAGAAAAGAGAAAAGAAGTTCGAAAACGATCTCATCTCATATCCTTTCTCTCTTTCTTCCCTCTTTTGCTTTTATTTTTATTTCTTTGACTTTTGGAGATTCAAAAGAAACGGGGAATGTAAATATTGTTTTGTTTATGCCAGCACGCTTATGGATAAGCTTGGGGGAGAGGATCCAATGATGTGTGAGAGAGTGACTACTTGACGGTGCATGACAACCTAGGCTAAGTAATATTTTATACTCGATAAGATTGATAAAGTTTCACGAACTCCAGAAATATACGCTTAGCATTCATTTCATGAAAACCACTCTTTTCTATTCTTACTACTCTATTGTGTGATATCTCTGTACTCCTTATAGAAAGCATTCAATTGAAAAGTGTGTGATCTACGATTTTGTATACCACTGTAGATGCTTCAGACGATACTAATTCTAGAATTATTCTATTTTTCATGCTATATTGATATTCTTGGGTTTTCTATTTAAAATGCACCATTATACTATGATATCGAGATAAAAGTCTTTGACATGTGTTTTATATTCGATGTGTGCTATATGAGTAAGCAAACCCCACGTCCTGAGAAAAATGATCTAGTAGCTTCCTTCTTCGTTTTCTGTTTTGTTTTTCTTTCTATTTTATTTTCCACTTTTCCATCGTTTCTTTTATCTTTTTCCACCGGGTTCGCTTTTTACTCATCTCCCTCGAGGACGAGTAAGAGGTAAGCTTGGGGATTTTGATCACTCCATATTTTACAACTTTTTTCTGCATGTTTACATGCCATTTCGATCGCTCGAATCGCGTTTTTCACGATTATTCGACAATATTGCGATGCTTTTCACGATTTCTTGTTTTTGTCGAATTTCAGGAGATTTCGAGCGATTTGGAGTGATTCTGAGATGCACCCACTCCGGAGTGTCACCCGTGACTCTTTCGAGGGGAATTTTGCTATTGGAGAGGTGTGGCAGAAGAAAGAACATCGTAGGAGCGACGAGGGAGCAAAAATACGAAGATTGGGCATCTTCAGCATGTCACTCGGCCGAGTGAAGGAGTCACTCGGCCGACCATCGAGAGCCCGCTCGGCCGGCCAAATCAGACACGCAAAAGATGGAGTATCAGCGTGCACTCGACCGACCGTCGCCAGCCCACTCGGCCGAACCACAGAGACACCACTCGCCCGAGTGGCATCAAGACGACGGCAAACAAAAAGTCCCAACTTACTGTAACCCGTCTGTACCGTCCCGAGTTCTGACTCGGCCGCGTGAATAAGTCCCCTCGGCCGAAGCAAAGAAAGTCACTTGGCCGAGTGACTCCCGAGGAGCCGACCCCCAAAAGTCCGAAGTTACTGGAATTTGTCAGGGTTTGTCACTCGGCCGAATGACATTTGTCACTCGGTCGAGTGAGCCACGCTGCCTGTAGTGTAAATTGCGATTTTCAGGCTGCACAGGGGCAATTTTGTCACAGTTTTTTGGGCGATTTTGGGGGGGTATTTAACCCCAGTTTTTAACCTAGTTTAGGGGGCTTTTTCAGAACTTTTTGCAGCCTTTTTTAGATTACTTTTTAGGAAATTAGATTGAGCTTTTTAGAGAGAGATAAAAGTGTTATTTTGTTGGATGCTATTGAATCTTCATTGGTTCGTCTCTCTTTCTATCAAAACCCCCATTTTTATTGATATATTGAATATTGCCATGAATTCTATTGTTTTTATTATTGAATTTCTATTGAATTGCATTATAAATTGTGAGTAGTTTTATCGTCTTAGGGCGTAGGGATGAACCCTACGAACCCTATTTCTAATTTGTGTCAAATTGGTGAAACTTTTGCTAGAATTGATTAGGGTTAGTTTGGGATTGATTTAATACGAATAGCTAGGGATTCATACCGATTGGGATTTGCAAGAGATTGGGTCCCAACTCGATAGGAAGTCCTAGAAATTCGAAATGGGCTATAATTGGATTCTTTTGGAATCGGTTTGCAAGAGATTGGACTGAAACTAGGGTTTTCGATTGCAATTCTATACCAATACCCGTTTGCAAGAGATTGGACGGGTAGGAACTATCCCAACCTAGGTCGTAGCTCTTGTTTGCACGAGAGTGGGCTCGAGATACGATTGAACGATGATGTTGTTCTTCACGCTAGCTTGCCTAGGTTAGGGTTTGCAAGAGATTGGACCCTACCCTAGGTTTGCTATAGACCGGCAATAGCGCGAGAGCGTGAGCTTGGTTCTACATTTAGTTGCAACTAGTTCACCTGAATTTCAAGTCTAGCGATTGTGAAACCTACGAATCACAACGACGAGATATGTTTTGTAGCGGGGATTCCCTACCCCTAGGCGTCTTTATTAATTTGATATTTCCTTTATACAATTGAACGACTGTGACCGCTTTATTGCGAATAATTCTCGACTGTTCTTATAGCCAGGTGAATTGAAGAAGACACCGTCATTTGCCCTCCTCTTGTTCGATACCCGCTCGCCGCTACACCATGCGATTGCGGTAAGACTAGCAAGTCGCTCGCCCCGGGTGTGTGTTCGGGGCGCGATCACATGTACACGAGATCGACGATGGATCCAAAGGATATCATATTTGATCCGGAGATCGAGCGTACTGAGAGGAGGTTCAGAGCCGAGAAAAGGCTCAATATAGAGGATAATTGTATGAACTGCACGGAGACACCGGAGGAACTAGCGGTACGTATGGCGAGGATTATATCCATCAGATATAGGCCTCGGCCTAAGACTTCCTCCACTACTTCTTCCATCGCTATGCCGGAGTTGGCAGCGGATAAGAATTTTGAGCTCAAGACAGGATTAGTGGTCTTAATGCAACAAGACCCATTCCATGGGAACTCCCATGAGAATCCACATTATCACATCCAGCTATTCTTGTCCAAGTGCGCCACCTTTCAAATGCCGGGTGTCTCCGCCGATGCGATCCGTTTGAGACTCTTCCCCTTCACCCTCAGAGACAAAGCTCTATATTGGCTGAGGACGCAGGCAGAAGGTATATTCACTACTTGGGATGAGTTGGCTAGTGCTTTTGTTGACAAATTTTACCCACCATCTAAGACGGTGAAGATTAGAAGTGCACTCATGTCCTTCAAGCAAGGACCGCAAGAGACCCTATACGAGGCATGGGAGCGCTTCAAGGATTTACAGCATCAATGCCCCCATCACAGCATAGAAGAATGGGAGCTAGTTCACAGTTTTTATAATGGACTCCAACCGGGCACGAAGCAGATCATAGATGCAACCGCCAATGGAGCCATTCTTTCCAAAACGGCGGATGAAGCTACGGCCCTATTAGAGGAGATGGCTACTAATAATCAACAATGGGGCGATGAGCGAGGGCATTCTTCTAACTCTTTGAAGCCCACTAGCATATATAAAGCCAAGACCGTAGCGGAGCTTTCGAACAAATTTGACTCTCTCCCCAAGGTAGTGGAGAGATTAAAGTAGTACATCACCGAGCCACATGGGGCTCCCTCCACACCTACGACGGTAAGCAATATGAGTGATTGGCAAGACCCATCTCAAGTCATGTTCGTAGGAGGAGAGCAAGGAGAGGGAGCCTTGGAGCAAGTGCAATATGTTGCGGGAACTCCGGTTATTGGGCCAACCCGGTCGCAAGGAACCATCCGGGATTTTCGTATGCAAACAGTGAAGGGGCTCTAAACCCACCGCCGCTGCAACAAACTCAAGCTAGGCCTCCACCTCCACAACCTCAATACCAACCAAGGGCGCCACCGCAACAAAATTACCCGCCTAGGCAACAAGCGGGACCATATAGGCCGCCCGGTTATAACCAAGGTTAGAGAGCTCCCAACCCACCACAAGCTCAACCACGATCGGGTCATGAAGATGGGGTGGAGTAATTCATGGTGGAGTAAAGAAAGATCAATTCTAGATTGACAGCGCAACAAGATTCACTAAATACCATCGTCGCGCAACTTAGAGATCAACTTGCGTTGCTAAACAAGAATACTCAACAATTGCCGGCTCAACCAGAGCCCAATCCACGGAGCAATACCGGCCACATAAATGCGGTAGTGGCAGTCACAACTACGGGCAGGAAGGATAATACTCCCGCCATGGTCCAAACCAAGAAGCCCGTGGAAGAGATTTTGAACGATAAGGAGCCGGCTATTGAAGAGGAGAGCACAAAAGAGCCATAAGAAGGAGGAAATTATGAAGTGAAGAAGCCTAATGAGGAGCGCACCTACATGCCGCCGGTGCCCTTTCCATAACGGTTGGCAAGAGCCAAAATTGAGAAGAGGCTCACCAAGTTCCTTAAATATTTGAGGGGAGTAAGCCTCAACATTCCTTTCTTGGATGCTATAGTTTAGATCCCGTTGTATGCGAAGTTCTTGAAGGACTATACATCGGGAAAGAAGATGAAGGAGAAAATAATGCTTGCCGAACAAGGAACTTGGTTCACCCTGAAGGAAAAGGAGCCCTCTAAATTCAAGGATCCGGGAAGCTTTCGCATCCCATGCACACTTGGAGGAGTCACATTGCAAAAAGCCTTAGTTGACTTGGGAGCAAGTGTAAGCCTAATGCCCCTTAGCATGTTCCGAAAATTAAATACGGGGACTGACTTGAAGCCAACCGACAAGAGAATACAACTTGTGGATGGTCAGGTTACTAGGCCGATGGGGATCGCAGAGGACATTCCGCTTCAAGTTCTGGGAGTGATATGTTTTCCTTGTGACTTTGTCGTTATGGACATTAAAGAGGAGGGCGACACTTCACTTATACTTGGATACCCGTTCTTAGCCACCGCCGGCGTTATAGTCGACGTGAGAGAAGGCACATTATCCTTGAATGTCGGGAACATCGAGGTTGAGTTCCACATACCCAAAGCCATGAAGCATATGCCCTACCAAGAGGAGTTGGACTATGTGGACCTCCTTGATGAGGTAATCGACGAAGCCATTCCGCACTCCATCGGCGATGTCCATGATGATGGCCTTGAAGAAGGCCAAATTTCTAGCATTGAGGAAAAGATGGAGGACCCTTTGGATAGCTCCACGGCTGATGATGAAGACGACGCTGATGTCGCAAGGATAAGGGAGCTGTGCAAGCTCTCAACGGCTAACAATTCGAAGAAAGCTCTGCCGGACCGAAGGTCGGTGTCACCGGTGAGGAAGAAGATTGGTTTTAGCTCAAGCTTGTGGGACTTATTCCCCAATTCTACCCATGATGAGGGGACGCCAATGAGGGCCAACGAGCACCAACAACCAAATCCAAGTGGCCTTCCCGGCAAATTTGACGGCGTATCTCGCATGTGCCCAACATCACGCGCTAATCGAATATCATAAGGGGTCGAGCTCATGACCTTAAACGGGCACTTGTCACGAGGCAACCCGACGGTTTCATATCTTTTTTAGTTGATTTTCATTTTTAGATTTTTCTTAGTGTTTAGAGTCTACTGTCCATAAAAATCGTGACAACGGGCTTTATTTCTGATGATAGGAGATGGAGAACGAGAGATCATTCATATGGAGGATGACCAAGGCAAGGGAGAGCACTTCAGGGATGCACTCAGGCCTCAGGAGAAGGCAGTGACTGACTGGAGGAATAAAAACAGAGAATGGAGCGAAAACAGAGAGCCGTTGCAGAAAACAGGGTGCCACTCGGCCGAGTAACATATGTCACTCGGCCGAGCAAAGACTCCATTCGGCCGAGTGGAGTACAGATCAGGGAAGCTCGTTCTGACTCCATTCGGCCGAGCAAATACTTTTCCACTCGGGCGAGTGACTTGTCACTCGGCCGAGTGAATCAGATACCATGCACGCTCTAAAAATTGCTGAGTGACTATGCCAGTCGGTGGAATGAAACTTAACCATTCGCCCGAGTGGGAGAAGCCATTCGGCCGATTCGTATTTTGCGAAGATATTTCGAAAAAAATTTCACTCGGCCGAATGAACCTATCACTCAGCCGAGTAGTATCATTCCTATAAATAAGCGCTGCGGCTGCGTGAATTTCGAAACGCGAAAAATATCCCAAATTCGCCCGAACCGCTTCCGCTTCCTCTTCCCCAATCGCCCGAACCGCAACCCTCCTACCCCGTACCACTGCACGCCGGCCGACGACCGACCGCCGACCGGCGCCGACGTCAGCCCGCCACCGCTAGCCACCGGCGCCGCCCTACCTCGCCACGGGTGATCCTAAAATCGGCCGAAATTTGATTTTCTCCTCTTTTCTCCTATTTTGTACGCCCATTGCACCCCGAACTCAAATCAACTCATATATATATCAGTTATCCCCTACCTCCCCCATGTATATTGATTATTATTCCCTGATGTTATTGTTTGCGTTTAAGGTTAGCTTGGGGGAGCTTGGAGGAGATTTTTGGACGCATTTGGAGCCTCATGGAGGAGGTGTATCTTCGCACATATTGCTGATTGCTCTCGCGGCATGCTCAAGTTAGCTTGGGGGAGCTTGGGGTAGCTTTTTGGACGCATTCGGAGCCTCGCGGAGGAGGCGTATCTTCACACACATTACTGATTTCTCTCGTGGTGTGCTCAGGTATACTCGTTTCATTATTTAACGCGTCGCATTTCATTTTTTTAGTGGGCACATCTTGCGGCACATATGCTGCCTCACCTTAGGCAACGCACGCGGGAGCCTGCTTCGAAGCAGAAGAAGTCAGGTGATCCTGGCTCCTCTTCCGCTAGGGCAGAATCCCCTCCACCTAGCCCACCACCACCACCTACATAGCCTCTTCCTCCTAATCCCATTCCACCAACTGCACAGCCTGTCCCAGCGTTCGATGCGATGGGAATTACGTTTCGAGATGGCGTCCATCCCACCAGATTCGAGCGTATCTCCCATTGCTCGATCGTACCCACTAGGTTCACACACCTCACCGACTTCGAGCGCCTAGGGGTTCTAGAGGGGCTACTCACGTTGTACGACAACGTGGAGTGGCGTGATTTCTTGTCGGTGTCAGTGGTCACTTATATCCGCCCGACACTAGAGGTCCTTAGCTCTATCGAGCGGATCCCTGGAGGATGCTCATTTCGCCTGATGGATCAGGAGTGCCAGTTCACTCTTGACATGCTCCGAGCTTTCTTCCAGTGGCCCAATGTCCATGACCCAGACCGCCCTTATGCTCCCACACACATCCCACCCCTGTCGTTCGACACCCACGCTTTCTGGACTCAGATTACAGGATCACCACTTGCCTTTGACCCTAGTAGGGCCAAGGCCTCTGTCGTCCTCAACCCGTGCATCCGCATTGCACAGCGCCTTATGACGACTACTTTTCTTGCGAGGTACGAGCATGGGACGTTGTCGACACCTGAGCTCTACATGCTATATGCGATGACACATCCCAGGGTTTTTGATGGAGCCGACGTTCTGGTCCCCGCTGTAGAGATTGATATCCCCAGCTGGTACATCGATCGCATCATCATTTCTGTCGGCGCTCGTATGCCCATTTGTTGTGGCGGGCTGATTACCCTCTTGGCTCTGTTATGCAGAGTTGACCTGCCTGCTGACTTGCCTCGACCACCGGGCCCCACTTCACTATCGATAGGCGTTATGGCCCGGATGAGGATGTTGCATCGTCATGGTCATCAGCACTTGGTGTGGCTCCACGGTCCTTTCGCTGTCGATTACATGATTCTCCCGAGCCCTGCTCGGACACATTTTGGACCCGCGGGTGGGGACTGGATTCCATCGATGGATCTTCTCATCCCTGCCGCGTACGTACTAGAGCCCGAGGGTGCTCAGTAGGAGCCCCTCATTCCACCCCAGGACCCCGTGATCCCTCAGCCTGCACTTGACCCGTCTGCACCTCCTGACACTTCTGTCCACACTTCTGTCAGTGTCGGGAGCACTTTTGCTGAGTCCTCGTCCACCCCTGCCACCACCTTTGTGCCCATTTCTGTCGATCCCATTTCCGCTGCCAGCCCTGAGCGTCCCACTACCATTTTAGAGAGTGACGAGACCTCCTTTACTGCCGCAGTGGCGGTTCTGTCCTCACTTTTGTCCACGGCCACCCCGGCCGTTGGCCCATCTGTCCCCACTGCTGCAGTTTTATCTGAGAGCGTCGTGACGTCTGTCCCCACTTCTGTGTCACTGACCTCTCTGCCTACCTCATCTTTACCGACCACTTCCACTTCTGCTGCTGCTCCTTCCTCATCTTCCTTACCTACGTCTCAGCCTCACACAGAGGCTGAGCGACACTTAGCGAGCACAGCACCCGAGCACCACCCCATAGCTACACCCATCCTTTACGGCGGCCGTGTGAGTCAACCTCGTACTTCCCCTGTTTGCCCCTCTGCTCCACCGCCCCCGACACTCTAGTTCAGAGAATTCGTGCTCTTGAGGGGGCAGTCAGTGGACTCTGAGGAGACTTTAGGGCTCCCTCTGCCACCGTCAGTGCAGTCCAGACCCGTGTCGCCATTCTTCCCAGTATTCAGGCTTGCCTGAATCAAATTCTTGCGCGTCTGCCCCTACCACCTACACCCACCTAGCAGCCACCACCTCCGCCACCACCTCCACCACAGGACGGTGCTGGTGCACCACCACCAGCCTAGGCACACACTGGATGCCTTCTATACTTCTGTTGTTTTGCTTGTTGTTTTTTAGCCTGGTGATTTTTGCGCCCCTGCTCCACACACTGTTTTGGTACCTTTTTGGTACTATCCGTACACATCTTTTTGGGAGAGAGGGAGTACTTTTTGGGGACACTCATATATGCCTGATTCTGATCTCTGCATGCATCACCTGCATTCTCATACCACTTTATTTCTTTTTTCTACATCATGCATGCATCCTCACCCACCCCATCAACTTTTTGACTCTCGGTGTGCCACACTTCGCACATTGAGGACACTGTGCACTTTAGCAAGGGGGAGTGAGTTTCCACACTTTTTATTTTTTGTCACCTTTCATTTTTATTTTCCCACCTTTTCTTTGTTTTTACACCTTTTTCACTCACTTTTTTCGCTTTTACCATGCATCACGTTTTTCTTACTTTCTTTGTGTGATGCATATATACAGTAGTTTTATTTCCTTTTTATCCTTATTTCTTTCATCTTTTTGCTAGAGATGAAATTTCTGTGATGACGACGACGTGGTGCTAGCTTATCTCTATATGCATATTACTTTGTCATGTCATAGTTTTCATTTCAGATATCATGTGCTATGTCTTGCTATGCATTTGAGATAGTAACCCACACCTTCATATATGAATATGGATGAAATTCTTTTATTAGCTGAATCTGATAATTTATATGTATACTCTTCGTAGAAAACACACCAAGCTTCACGCATTGATTGTCTATATCTGGAGTACTGCTTTCTTTTCGTATATCACTTCTTATTGCATGAAAATTGTACGCCTCACTTTCAGGTTGAATGAATGTATGTTAGGTTGATATAACTGGACTAGTTTACTTTCTGAGATTAAACTGTGTAGATTACATTACTCTGCTGAAAGTTGTCGTGCACGTCCTATAGAGTGAACCGAGTGTTACATTTGTTTCTTTCTCCACATATCTTGAGCATTATTTCTATACTTATATTCATTGGTGAATCTCCCTTTAGCGATTCTATCATTGGCATTTCCCCTGCTATTAAACTCCATGCTCCAATGCCCCCAAAATAAAAAAGAAACAATATATGAATATCTTTGTATCTTTTGATTTGGGATCTCAGATGTATATATGCTGGGTAAAACAAAAAAAAACAAAAAAAACAAAAAAATGATGAAAAAGAAAAGAAAAGAGAAAAGAAGTTTATACATGATCCCATCTCATACTCTTTCTCTCTTTCCTCCCTCTTATGTTTTTATTCTAACATGGAGCTTCAAAATGGGGAATGTTCTTATTGATTTACTTATGCTACCACGCTTATAGATAAGCTTGGGGGAGAGGATCCAATGAGTGTGAGAGAGTGACTACTTGACTGTGCATGACAACCTAAGCTAGGTAATTTTCTATACTCGGTGAGATTACTTAAAGTCTTACGAAATCCAGGAATTGATACTTGGCATGCATTTCATGAAAACCATACTTTTCTATTCTTATTGCTCCATATTGTGTGATATCTCTTATACTCCAAATAGAAAGCATTCAATTGAAAAGTGTGTGGTCTATGATTACGTATACCGCTTTAGATGCTTCAGACGATGTTAATTCTAGAATGATTCCATATCTCATATTATTTTGTTGTTCTCGCGTTTTCTATTTTGAATGCATCTTTATACCATGATATCGAGATAAAAATCTTTGTCATGTGTTTTATATTTCCTATATGCTATATAAGTAAGCGAGGCCCACGTCCTGAGAAAATGATCTAGCATCTCTCTCTTTGCTTTCTTACTCTATTTTCTATCTCTTCCGTTTTCTCTTTTTATTATTTTTTCCGTCGGGTTCGCCTTTTACTTATCTTCCTCGAGGACGAGTAAGAGGTAAGCTTGGGGGATTTTGATCACTCCATATTTTACACCGTTTTTCTGCATGTTTGCATGCCATTTCGATCGCCCATATCACGTTTTTATGATTATTCGACAATATTGCGATACTTTTCACTATTTCTTGTTTTTGTCGTATTTCAGGAAATATGGAGCGATTTGGAGCGATTTTGAGATCAAGAGGGTTTGCAAGCGCTTAGGAGTGTCACCCACGGCTCATTGGAGGGCTCATCAATGATGGAGGATGAGCGGAAGAAGAAGAAAATCAATAGGAGCGACGAGGAGGCAAAAAGAAGAGAAACAAGCATTTCAGCACATCACTCGGCCGAGCAGAATAGCCACTCGACCGAACAAGAAGTCCCACTCGGCCGACCAGAACGGATACACGCACAAAGTTAAACTTCAACGTATACTCGGCCGAACGAAGAAAGCCCACTCGGCCGAATGAGAAATCTCACTCGCCTGAGTGGTACAGGGAAATTGTCCAGAGAAAGGCCGAAGTTACTGTAATTTTCGAAGATCCTGTCGAAGGTCACTCGGTAGAACGATAAAGCCACTCGGCTGAACAGATAACTCTACTCGGCCGAGCCATCCCCCAAAGACAGACCCTGAAAAATCCGAAGTTACTGTATTTTTACAGAGTCTGTCACTCGGCCGAGTGACAATGTCACTCGGCCGAGTGAGCCGCTCCGCCTACTGCGAGAGTTGCGATTTCTGGGCTACGCAGGGGCAGTTTGGTCACGATTTTCTGGGCGATTTTAGAGGGTATTTAAACCCAGTTTTTGCCATAGTTAGAGGAGCTTTTTGCAGCCTTTTTGCAGCACTTTTCAGAACTTTTTAGATTATTAGATTTAGACTTTCTTTTTGAATATTTGAAGGCTACTCTTATTGCATACTCTTGGGAAATCAATGGATCTACATTGGTTTGGCTATTTCCTATCAAAAAACCTATTTTTATGAACAATTTCTCTTTCGCAATGAATTCTTTTGATATTATTATTGATTTTTCTGAGAATTGCATGATGAATATTAAGTAGTGCCATCGTCTTAGGGTGTAGGGATGAACCCTATGGACCCTATTTCTAAATTGTGATGAATTTGTGAAATTGTTGCTAGAATTGATTAGGGTTAGGTTGGGATTGATTAATTACAGATAGCTAGGGATTCTTATCGATTGGGATTTGCAAGAGATTGGGTCCCAATTGATAGGAAGCCCTAGAAATTCGATTTAGATTGACGATTGGATTTCTCTAAACTTGGTTTGCAAGAGATTGGACCAAAGCTAGGATTTTCAATTGTGTATCTATACCCATATTCATTTGCAAGAGATTGGATGGATAGGAACTATCACAATCTAGGTAGTAGCTCAAGTTTGCACGAGAGTGGGCTCGAGATACGATTGAACGATGATGTCGTTCTTCACGCTAGCGGCTTAGGCTAGGGTTTGCAAGAGATTGGGCCCTATCCTAGGTTTGCTATAGACCGGAAATAGCGCGAGAGCGTGAGCTTGGTTCTACATTTAGTTGCGACTAGTTCACCTACATTCAAGTTTAGCAACGATGAAACCTGTGATACACAATGATGAGAGACGGTCCGTAGCGGGGATTCCCTATCCCTAGACGTTTTATTAAATTGATATTTTCTCTTGACATTTGCATGATTGTGACTGTTTACCCCCAAACGATTCTCGATCCTCTTGATAGCTAGGTAATTGAAAAGAGACACGGTCATTTGTCCTCCCTGAGTTCGATACCCGCTCGCCACTACACCGTGCGCTTGCGGTAAAACTACAAGTCGTTTGTTCCGGGTGTGTGTACTCCCGGGGCACGATCACTCGCCTTCAGAATAGAAAAGGCATCCTCACAAGTATCGGACACAATGAACGGTATATCCTTCCTTGTCAGTCTAGTCATCGGCTCTGCAATTCGAGAGAAATCCTTGATGAAGCGTCGCTAATATCCTGCTAGACCAAGAAAACTTCTGATCTCTGATGCTGTCTGCGGAATTGGCCACTCTCTGATAGCCTTGATCTTCTCCTGATCCACGGATATGCCATCTCATGACACCACATGTCCAAGGAAGGCAACTCTATCCAACCAGAACTCGCACTTGGAATACTTCGCATACAGACGATGCTTCCTCAGAATCTCCAGAACTGTCCTCAAGTGCTCGGCATGCTCCTCTTCCGACATCGAACAAATCAAGATGTCATCAAGAAAGATAACGACGAACTTATCTAAGAAGTCGTAGAAAATCAGGTTCATCAGGTTCATGAAAACTGCGGGTGCATTGGTCACACCAAAAGGCATGACCACGAACTAGTAGTGTCCATAATTCATTCTGACCGTTGTCTTCTGCACATCATCCTTCTTCACTCTCAGCTGGTGATATCCGCTCCTGAGATCCAGTTTAAAGAATACACTCAATCCTCCAAGCTGATCAAAAATGTCGTCTTTACGCGGTAACGGATACTTGTTGTTGATGGTGACGACATTCAACTCTCTGTAGTCCATGCACATATGGCACGAACCGTCCTTCTTCTTCACCAGCAATACAGGTACTACCCATGGGGACACACTAGGATGAATATAACCCTTCTGCAAGAGCTCACCTAACTGTCTACGCAGCTCCTCCAACTCTGTCGGAGCCATATGATATGGTGCTTTTGAAATGGGATGCACTCCCGGAATAAGATCAATCGAGAACTCAAGAGCTTGATCGGACGACAGTCCTGACATCTCCTCGGGGAAGACGTCATCGAAGGAACTCACCATAGCTGGTCTTCTCTCCTCCATATGCATAACTACTATCTCCTCCACTGGCTTGGCCTGAAATCTAACAGGCCCAAGCGAACTGCTACCGCAGCTAAACTCGAAAGTCAGATGACTTGGAATCTCAAACACCACCTTCTTCCATCAGAAGTCGATAGTAGCAAAGAAACTTCCAAGCCAATCCATCCCAAGAACCGCATCATAATTGGTGATGTCGTGGACGATAAAATTGACATATTGCTTATGTCCACATACAACCAAGGGACAAGATCGACAACCAAGGTCCACTGAGATTACACCACTCCCCGTAATAATATCCCAACTATTGGAAAGAGGGGAAATCGACAGAGAATGCTTGTCCACAAAACTTCGAGATACGATGCACATAGATGCACCGGAGTTGAAGGGAACTCGAGCAGGAAATGCACTAACAAGGATAACTCCTAACGAACAAGCCAGCAAATCAAAATCTATTCTAGCAAAGCAAGATCTAATCTAACATGCAAGATCAACCAACAAAAAGTAAAGACTAGTCTGAGGATTACCTATAATAACTCCATCCTCAGCCTCAGCCTCTACAGTAGTCATCGTGAAAGTTTGATTCCTAGGCTGAGCTGCCTGCTAAAAGCCTACTTCTAAGATATAAGAGGTTTTCCACATTCGGCAGCTACTGGTGCACTCTGCTGCTGATTAGCACGCGGTCAATCCTTCAATGTATGCGTAGCGTCGCCAAAAAGTAAGCACTGGCCCAGCAACCTCCTACACTGCTCCTTCACATGACCAACTTTGCCGCAGTGATAACACAACTTCTGACTAGGTCCACCTGGCCTCTTAAATTGTGCAGACTGATTAGGATTAATCACAGACCTAACCACAACTCTGGCCTGCTCCATAGGCCTCTTTCCTCCTCCTGAAAACTGTACCTTCTTCTGATTAGCAATCTATTCCTACCTCTTCACAGCTATAAGCAACCTCCGGTACGAGTCCAAGTCTGAAGATGACATCGAACTCTACAGATCCAAGGAAAAACCCTGAAGGAATCGCTGAGCTTGATCCTCGGGGGTCTGTACCAAATTCGACACGAAGTAGCACAACTTGGTGAACTCCTGGTGGTACTGGTCCACCGTCAGACTTCCTTGCTTCAAGTTGATGAGCTGCAACATCAACTCCCTCCTGGCAGCTCGAGGGAAGAACTCCTCATCAAATCTATCTTTGAATGTAGCACAAGGGATATGCCTCACTAGCATCTCTTCATCAGCATCGCACCTACTACGGACATTGTCCTTCAGCTGCTTCTTCACCAACTCGACCCAACCAGTAGGGTCATTCTTCGAAAGAAGCAGGTGTCCTCAGTGTTTCTGATCCATTCTTCAGCTGCCAAAGGTCCTTCTGATCCAGTGAAGTACGTCGGGCCCAGCTCTCGAAACAGCTTCGCTCCAGGCTCAAAGCGAGGGGCATTCTGAAGCATGCCATGATGTACTTGCATCATCTGCTGCATCAGCCTCATCATCTCGGGAATGGTATTGGCTCCATCAGCTCCATCACCATCTCCTGCTCCACCACCAGCTCGGGTAATACGTCTTCCAGCCATCAAAGATAAGGAAAACGTTCACATTAGACTCCAATTTTATGACTCGAATGTTTCTAACGTTTCAATGGATGTTTTATTATTATCGATGTTTCGATATTTCGCAGGTGCAACGACCTCCTTGTGCCACCACAAAAACGTTTCACGCCCTGCTTTCCAAGTATGGAAGGCGAGACACGAAGAGGTCCGCTCAGACTTGAAGCTGTGAAGCTACAGTCTGATAAGCGTCTGTGTGTTCATCCATTTTCAGATTCTTGCATTGCAATGAAACAACTATAATAATAATTTAGAAAGCTGGCAATAATTAACCAACATTCCAAAGCAACATCCAATCTTTATTCAAAGCATCCAGAGATAAAGTCATAAAAGAAGTACAAGAGTCTGAAAAGAAAGGCCCCAAGCATGGTCGAAACTAAGACATAGATAAGGTTCTATGCACCAAAAAAACCTAACAGCAGCACCTAGGAAAACAAACAGCAACAAAGAAAAAGCCTACAACTGAGACTATGATAGGTCTCCGGTATCCTCGAACTAAACGTCAGCAGAAGCCTCAAGCTCGACATCAGCGAACTGGTCGTCCTAAGCAACTACCTCAGACTCAAAGCCTAACATGCGACACCCAAAGAGAAAAGGGCGCATGCCAGCAAAATTCTCCAAAAGCTAAAAAAGGAAGAGACTTTTGTGCAAGGAAACATAAGGGTAATGAATGCAACTAATAGTTTAAAACATGATGACATGGCATAATTTTGATGAATTCAGCAATTTGAAATGAACATGATAGTTAACAATGCATGTCACGTTGTAGTAAAAAGCTACTAAACAATATTTCACGATTTCACGAAAAGCTAGTAATCATGTCGTGCACAGAGTTTACGTCTTTTAGCTGAAGTTGCTATACGGGCACACTTCTACGATGAGTGACCGCTTAACCCTACCCCTCCATGTGTGTCAGAATTGGTTCTCAGCTTCTGGTTCATGAGCCAGGAAGTGTTTATTTGCAATAGGGTTTGCCTAGCCTTTACATGCTATAGGAGTCAGAATCCTACTCGCCGCAGCTTATGATTCATTGTAGCGTGTGCTACGCATTCATGGCAAGACAATCAAATGCATGAAAAGACATGTGATATGCAACATTGATATTATAAAAGGCAGTTATTGAATGTGTACAGTATATCAGAAGTAATCGTGACATGTGATATGCATGAACGCGGCATGGCAAGGGTGTCGGATCTAGCTTCGTTGTCAAGCTAGATCAAGCATATAAGTCTAGGCGACTATTATTTCATTGCCTAGCCTCTTTTACACAAAATCTCAGAATAGCCTAAAATAGCCTAACATTAACTGAGCAAGTTTCACTTGCCTGAAATAATGTGCCGTAAATCTCAGATCAAAGTTTCCAGAATCTTCCTATATGCTCAAACCAAATTCCTACAAACAGTCCCATATTAATTAATTTCAATTAGTTATTAACCAAAGCAAGGAAATTTACGGTTTTTAATCTTGTTAAACATGCAGGTGTGCGGGTTCCTACGGATCGGGGGCTTAACTTAACACAACGCGAAAGCTACACTGACGTCAGGTGTTACGCGTCAGTGGTTGGATTCCAGAAACGAGCAAGGTACGGCATCGGCTTGCGGTGAAGATGGCAACAAATAAAGGGGCAGTAGCATGGCGACAAAGATGGCCGTGGGAGAGCGAGGGCAAGGGAGGCCAGCTGTGGGTGCTGTCGGCCTAGGGTGGCCGGTGATCGGACGGTCGGCTTAGGGGAACCGGTAGCAGGGGTTACTGGCCGTCGGGGGTCGCTGACAGAGCAGGAGCGCGGGCGGGATGGCTGCGGAAAGTCGGAGGCCGATGGCTCTGTCAAGGGAGAGGGGGTGCGGATGTGTATGTGGTGGCCGGTGGCAGCTAGTGCACACGCAGGTGGTTGCATCCTGGGGGTTGGCCGACGGTCTGAACTGGGTGATAGGGGCGACCGGCAGTTAGGGGCTGTCGTGGGGTATTGAGGGAGAGAGAGAGAGAGTTGCCATAGCAACGAGGGGAGGTCAGTGTAATGGAGGGGGCGAGCGAAGGGGATGGCCGACGCAAGGAGGATCAGGTGGAGGAGGCTGACAGCTAGGCTAGGGGAGAGATGACGGCTGCGTTTGGAGAAAACCCTAGGTTGGGTTACGTTATAATCAGGGCGTTTGCTAAAGAGGGTAGAATAGGGGTGGACTTAAGGGTATATTGGAGAGAGTGTGTGTGAGAGGGGGATGGTAGATTTAGTGTGACCAATAGCCTAGGAAATATGTCATGATACGTAGGATCCAAAAGATTAGATTTGATTTGATTTGCATTAGGGATTTGAATTTTGAATTAGCCTAGGGCTAATTATAGATAAAAAGGAATTAAGATGAAGGGTCAGTCTAACGTTGTCTGAAAAATACAAGAAAAATATCGGAACAACTGTGATGACGAGAGGAAATTCACTCACCTATGCCTTGAATAAGAACTTACTTGTGAAGGCAATAGTGTGTGTGAAGTTCTCAATGTGGGAGGAGATATCCCTTGAGATTCTTGCCCAAAGATGAAAGCAAAACTAACTTAGATGTGTGCTTTAGAGCATTGATGGCAAGAGAGAATTAGAGCGCACTTGAGAGAAGAAAGAGGCTTGAAAATGAGACTTGAATGTTTTCTTAAGAGGCCAAGGGTCCTCACATATTCAGCCTATCTCCTATATATATTAGCTCATGGGAAGCCCAAAACCCAAAGCAAAAAGACCCAAACATCAATCTCCCAACGGATAGAATTGGGCTGAAAACGACTCGGACAGTCGACTGTAGAAGGGGGACAGTCGACTGTTCCACTGTAGCCAACGGCTATAAACTGAAAAAAAACTGGCAGGACAGAGGATGGACAATCGACTGTAGAAGGATGACCAGTCGACTGTCCACCTGGGCAGTCGACTGTTCAGCCTTCAACAGTCGGCTGTACGAGGGACAGAATTTGCAGTTTCTGTACAGCTGATCACTAAAATGGCCATAACTGCCTCTACAGATATCTAATTGGAGTGATTCAAATTGCGTTGGAAAGCTAACAAAATTTTCTTTCAAATGATCTTTGAATGGATGTAAAATTCTAACTACAAAAAAACTGACGGCACTTTGAATCAGACAGATAGGTAGAGAAAATCTGTTATCGTTCAAGAAAACAGTCATAACTTGAACTACAGATATCTGATTGGAGTGATTCAAGTTGGTTTGGAAATCTTAGTGAGTTAGCTAACTACTACAGGTGGTTTGAATGAAAATTCCAACTACAGAAATATTGGCATCAGTTTGAAGGCAGACTAGTCAGAAAAAATAGAATACAGCTTCAAACAGATTTGGGCTCTGTTTGAAAACAGCCGACTGCTGAAGGGAAACCAGTCGACTGGTGATCCTTCATCATTCACCTGGTGATCCTTCATCAGGCCCCTGTTTTGAGTCAAAAGTTCAGATTCAAGTTTTCAAAGCCTAGAAGCATATGGGGTCAACTAGAGGCTATACTAATGATGTGTATAGGTGGTGTATGTGCCTCTAAGTAGTTCTAATTCAAGGCTTAACATTCTAAGACTCAGAAAGAAGTAAATACTAAAGATCGCAATGAATATCCTTACTTCTTCATGGTCTTGAGTCCTTTAGTTGTATGTCTTGAATGTCTCCAACGTCATCTAGTCTTTGATCCTCAAGATGTTCTTTGAAGCTTTTGAATCATCCATTCCTTCTTCTCTTTGGATTGAATCTCCATTCATTTGTTGATGCCATTGACTTGAGGTTTGAGGTAGCCTTTGAGTTCTTCAAGCCAATGCTTCACCTTTGTTGATCTACCAAGTTCTCCACTTGAATCAACACGTGTAATCACTTTTGACCTTCTTGAATCTAATTGGTGACTCTTTAGCTAACTGCAATCACATGGGTTAATCACAATGATTTATGTTTGATTATCATCAAAACCAAGGTGGAGAGTCCAATACTCAACATACTTGACCCGATGATTCTGAGCGATGATTCTGAGCGCGAAACCTACTCGGCCTCAACATACTCGACGTGCAGAAACCAAACAGAGCGATGATTCTAAGCTTCTACTTAGGACCCTGCAACTCGACAGAGCAAGTCACTTACTCGACCTGAGTAGTTTTCAGAAAGAGTAGTGTTTTGGAGGCAAGTTTTGACTTACTCTAGATCGACCAAGTAGAGGGGCTACTCGATCGAGTATCCTGTATTAGCCAGAAGCAGAGCGGAGCCCGAAGTCGACTCGACCGAGCAGGCACCGCTCCTCAGTCAAGTAGCGCGACACGCCCAACAAGTTGCGGGTTCAAGTGCACAGATTTTCTAATATTCTTTGTGGGTTCCCTACCCCTCGTATATAAGCATGTTTTTACCCTATTTTCCAGACATCCTATCTTTAGAATTTAATTAGAGTTTTTAGATTCTAGAAAGTTTTGTGCCGGCGCTAATTTTGTGAAGACAAAGCTTGGAATTTTATTATTCTTTTGCACAATGAAACTCTATTTTCTAAATTCACTTTGGTTTTCTATTACTCCAGGACGCGTTGGTAACAATTCTCTAAACTTTCTATTAATTTTGATGTCTTCCATTGTCATGATGAATTCCTTTGCAACTATTGAATCTTTCTTTGCTATTGCTATGAAGCACGAGTAGTTTTATCCGGGGCTAATGGATTAGCCCAAGGATCTTAGGAGTTAGATGTAAAGTTAGGATTTTTCAGGTTGTGTTGGTTTAAAAGGGACGTATTTTGGTCGATCTAGCAAAGTTTGTAGGAGATCTCGGACTGAGATTGTGCCACGGTCGGCGGAATCAATTGGCTTAAGGAGTATCCAATAAACTTAATTAGGGAGTTAGTGGATTCAATTAGGGCTCGTGACCATGTCTGACTCGTGTCTTGATGAGATCCACCGACAAACTATATTACTAATTGACGGCTACCGTCATTGCATCAATGAGAGCTACCGAAATACATCGAAACTCTAATCCACGAGAGTGGCATGAGTTGAGATCATTCTGACCACGAGAGTGGCATGAATATTGTCGATTCTTAATGCATGGATCATGTGTGCCAGTCGCGAGAGTGTTGTTAATGCGATATGTTAGATTCATGGCACTTAGAGCCTTGAATTCCACTTATTAGATGTGATAATCCCAAATAAAGCCAATGCAACGTAAGAGTCTTAGCCTGGCATCGACATCCGATGATTCTAGTGGTGAGTCCTAAAGGCCTAGTCTTTATTAATTGATCACAATCCCAAACAAACAATCTGTTGAAACCGACTGCTACCTAAATTCCCAGATTTGGAAATAGCCCGAGAAAATATCATTGCCACCCTCCCTGTGGGATTGATAATTTTTTAAACTATTAATTGACACCGTAGCTTACGTAAAGTGCCAGGAATTTGCATTTAGGATACATCTAGCCTTTGGCATTCGTGCCATTGCTATGTGGCTCCTAGGTGTAGGTTTCGGGAGCATCAACATCATATACACTTTATAATTGCAAAAAATATAGATCATGGTAGACTGGCTCCGATACCAATGTTGGGTTTTCTAGGTCCTTAGGGCAATAAAATCATTATCCAGAAGGATGACGAGATCAAAACAAGTAGCGTAAAAAATCAACTTAAAACTATTTTAAGTTCAGCCCTATAGAGAACAACCCTAGCCAGAATCTCTACTATCACGAGGTTGGGTCGACCAACCCCTAAGGATAATTCTATTAACCTATTTGCAATTATAAACGTATGTTTAATTTAAACTACATACCTTTCACTTCGTTTCCACAGAATACGAAGTGTCGTTTTCAGCAACATTTCTTTGGCCCATGCTGCTTCTCCCAAGCCATACCGCATCCCAAGCTGCACCTCGTCCCAAGCCAAACCGCTTCCCAAACTGTACCATATCCCGAGGCGAGCAATACCCTTGTCGTCGAGCCAGCCACACGCCAAAGAATGTTTCACCTTGAGTGGATCCTCCGTCAAGACTTCGGATCCAATCCGAACTCCTTCGTAGCTTTGCTAAAGCCCGATCAGGAGCAATGAAGAATTTAGGAAGAAAGAGGGAATATTTATTTTAAGCTTAGATCTGGGCTTGCTCAAGTTTAATGGAGCTACTTAGATCTGGGTTAATAAAAAATTCTCGCGCAACCCACGAGAAATCACACGCAGTTAATAATCACAAGCAGGGTAAAAATGAAGCAATCACGGAATACACACAGATATACCCTGGTTCGGTCGTCCCACGACCTACTCCAGCCCCAAACAAATACTAGCATTAATATGTTCCTTTTGTGCAACTAAAATTGGTCCTAAGCTACCTGCCCCCCACCTAGTTCGTACCACACTCCCCGAGTACAGACCCCTATCAATCCAGTAAATGCTATATCTTGACATTTCCCACTTGTCAAGACCCTCTTGTCTCGTCTGAGACTAAACAAGTACCAAAAGAACACAAAAGCGATAACTCATACAAAGATCTAACTAACAACTACAAAAAATAATAAACAGAGTTTAGAAAGCTAAGGTTGTGTAGCGGTGGTCGTCTTCGTCAATCAACACGGGCCAACTCTCGTCTGGCAAGATGTAGATGTCTCGTCTCGTCTGCAACTCAAGTTGTCGCTCTCGCTTGACTCATCTTTGATTATTGCGACCTTATCTTGATGGTGCAGCGGCAGTGCATGGCCTGAACCCAGTAGTGCGTGGACTGAACCCTGTAGTGCATGGACAGAACCCTGCAGTGCGTGGATAGTACCCGGCAGTGCATATGCAATCCCCCGCAGTGCGCACGCAGCCCATTATTTGCTCTATCAGTCCATGTACAGACCCTTCCTTGATGCTATAACAGCCTCCTGTTGGTGTTTGGGTGCTGCAACTTGCGGCTATGGTCTCTTCTCTTCAATGGCAACTTGTGGCAATTGTTCACCTTAGAGCTTTGTGTTCTTCAATTGATCCTTGCAAATAAAGACAAGAGAGAGATAGTTAGCTTAATCTTTAATTAACAAACACAAAGTTATGAAGGCAATATTGGAGTAAAAAGTTGTGGCCTTCCCTTGATGATTGCTTGATTGAAGATGCTACTTGGCTCTTGGAGAGGAGTTTTGGCCTTGTGAGAAGTTGTGGCAATGGATTCTTTGGTGTCTTGAGCAAGGTGATGTTCTATGAAGCTTGAGCTCTTTAGGCTTGGACAAGATGTTGGAGTGGGATGCACTTTCGCCTTGGTAGAAGCATGCAGCAATGGGATATTGGAAGAGATGAAGAATTTTGGCATATGAGATGATGAAATATATGAAGTTATGATCACTCCATATTTTATACCTTTTTTCTACATGTTTGCATGCCGTTTTGATCACCCATATCGCGTTTTTCCCGATTATTCGACAATATTGCGATGCTTTTCACTATTTCTTGTTTTTTGTCGCATTTCAGGAAAAATGGATCAATTTGGAGGGAATTTGAGATCAAGGGATTTGCACGCGTTTAGGAGTGTCGCCCACGGCTCATTCGAGGACTTATCAGCGATGGAGGATGAGCGGAAGAAGAAGAAAATCAATAGGAGCGACGATGTGGCAAAAAGAAGAAGAAACGAGCATTTCAGCACATCACTCGGCCGAGTAGACCACTCACTCGGCCGAACAAAAATCCCTACTCGGCCTACCAGAACGGATACACACAGGATGATTTCAGTGTATACTCGGCCGAACAAAGAAAGCCCACTCGACCGAGTGAGAAACTTCACTCACTCAAGTGGTACAGGGAATTTGTCCAGAGAAAAGGCCGAAGTTACTGGAATTTTCAGAGATCCTGAGGAGGCCTACTCGGCCTAGCATGAATGCTCACTCGGCCGAATGAAGAAGTCCACTCGGCCGAGCCACCCCCTAAGACAGAACCTGAGAACCCCCGAAGTTATTGTTTTTGTACAGTGTTTGTCACTCGGCCGAGTGACATGGGTCACTTGGCCGAGTGACCCTCTACGACTGCTGTTAGGGCTGCGATTTCTGGGCTGCGCAGGGGCAGTTTGGTCACGATTTTTGGACGATTTTAGAGGGTATTTAAACCTAGTTTTTACCCTAGTTTAGAGAGACTTAGAACATTAATTTTTAGACTTACTTTTAGGATTTTGATGGCTACTCTTTGTGAAATCTCAGCTGGAGATTGTCGGCAATTACATTGGTTTGTCTATTTCTATTTAAAAACTTGATTTTTATGCATTATTTCTCTTTTGCAATGAATTGTGCTGTGATTATTATCGATTTTTTTAGATTTGCATTATGTCTAGTGATTAGTGCCGTCGTCCTAGGGCGTAGGGATGAACCCTATGGACCCTATTTCTAAATTGTGATGAATTTGTAGAATTGTTGCTAGAATTGATATTGGTTAGGTTGTGATCAATTGATTACAGGTAGCTAGGAAGTAATATCGATTGGGATTTGCAAGAGATTGGATCCCAATTGATAATAAGGCCTAGATATTCGATTTAGATTGACAATTGGATTTCTCTAGATTTGGTTTGCAAGAGATTGGACCAAAGCTAGGATTTTTAATTGTGAATCCATACTAATATTCGTTTGAAAGAGATTGGACGGATAAGAACTATCACAACCTTGGTCGTAGCTCGAGTTTGCACGAGAGTGGGCTCGAGATACGATTGAACAATGATGTCATTCTTCACGCTAGCGGCTTAGGCTAGGGTTTGCACGGGAGTGGGCCCTATCCTAGGTTTGCTGTAGACCGGCAATAGCGCGAGAGCGTGAGCTTGTTTCTACATTAAGTTGCGACTAGTTCACCTATATTCATGCTTAGCAACAATGAAATTTATGAATCACTAGGATGAGAGATTGTCCGTTGTGGGGATTTCCTATCCCTAGACGCTTTTTATTATATTGATATTTTCTTGATATTTGAACGATTGTGACTGTTATACCCAAAACTATTTGTGATTCTCTTGATAGCTAGGTGATTGGAAAAAGACACGGTCATTTGTCCTCCCTGAGTTCAATACCCACTTGCCGCTACACCGTACGCTTGCTGTAAGACTACAGGTCGTTTTTCGGGTGTATATCCGGACGCGATCAAGTTTTTGGCGCCGTTGCCGGGAGGCGACAGTGTTTTATTTTCCTTACCTAGTTATTTCTTTTTTGTTTTATTATTTTTTTATTGTACACCTCTATCGTGCTAACAATTCCATCGAAGCTCTATTCTTCTTTGCATGTACACAAGATCAACGGCGGACCCAGAGGATATAATATTTGATCCGGAGATCGAACGTACTGAGAGGAGGATCAGAGCCGAGAAGAGACTCAATATAGAGGATAATTGTATGAACCGCCCGGAGACACCGAAAGAATTAGCGGCACGTATGGCGAGGATTATATCTATCAGAGATAGGCTTCGGCCTAAAACTTATTCCACCACTTCCTCCATCGCTAAGCCGGAGTTGGCGACGGATAAGAATTTTGAGCTCAAGACGGGATTAGTGGTCTTAATGCAACAAGACCCCTTACATGGGAACTCCCATGAGAATCCACATTATCACCTTCAGCTATTCTTGTCCAAGTGCGCCACCTTTCAAATGCCAGGTGTTTCCTTTGATGCTATCAGATTGCGACTCTTCCACTTCACCCTCAGAGACAAAGCTCTATATTGGTTGAGAACGCAAGCGGAAGGTATATTCACTACTTGGGATGAGTTGGCTAGTCCTTTTGTCGATAAATTCTACCTGCCATTTAAGACAGTGAATATTAGAAGCGCACTCATGTCCTTCAAGCAAGGACCGCAGGAGACCCTATACGAGGCATCGGAGCGATTTAATGATCTACAGCATCAGTGCCCCCATCACAGCATAGAAGCATGGGAGCTAGTTCACAGCTTTTATAATGGACTCCAACCGAGCACTAAGCAAACCATAGATGCAACCGCCAATGGAGCCATTCTTTCCAAAACACCGGATGAAGCTACGGCCCTATTAGATGAGATGGCCTCTAATAATCAATAATGGGGCGACGAGTGAGGGCAATCTTTTACCTCCTTGAAGCCAACGAGCATATATGAGGCCAAGGCCGTAGCAGAGCTTTCCAATAAGTTCGACTCTCTCCACAAGGTAGTGGAGAGATTGGAGAAGTATATCACCGAGCCGCATGGAGCTCCCTCCACATCTAAGCCGGGAAGCAATATGAGTGATTGGCAAGACCAATCTCAAGCTATGTTCGTAGGAGGAGATCATGGATAAGGAGCCTTGGAACAAGTGCAGTATGTTGCGGGGAACTCTGGTTATTGGGTGAACCCGGCCGCAAGGAATTATCCGGGATTTTCATATGCAAATAATGAAGGGGCCCTAAACCTGCCACCGCAACAACCTCAAGCTAGGCCTCCACCTCCACAACCTCAATACCAACTGAGGGGGCCACCACAACAAAGCTACCCACCTAAGCAACAAGCGGGACCGTATAGGCCGCCAGGTTATAACCAAAGTTGGAGAGCTCCGAACCCACCATAAGCACAACCAAGATTGGATCATGAAGCTAGGGTGGAGGAATTCATGGCGGAGCAAAGAAAAATAAATGCTAGGTTGACGGCGCAACAAGACTCGCTTAATACCGTCGTTGCACAACTTGGAGAGCAACTTGTGTTGCTAAACAAAAACACTCAACAATTGTCAGCTCAACCGGAGCCTAATCCACGGGGCACTACTGGCCACATAAATGCGGTAGTTGCGGTTACTACTAGGGGCGGGAAGGATACCACTCCCGTCATGGTCCAAATCGAGGAGCCCATGGTAGAGATTTTGGAGGACAAAGAGCCGGCTATTGAAGAGGAGAGCACAAAAGAGCTGCAAGAAGGTGAAAATTATGAAATGAAGAAGCCTAATAAGGAGCGCACCTACATGCCACCGGTTCCCTTTCCGCAACGGTTGGCTAGAGCCAAGATCGAGAAGAGGCTCGCCAAGTTCCTTGAATACTTGAGGGGAGTTAGGCTCAATATACCTTTCTTGGATGCTATAGTGGAGATCCAGTCATATGCCAAGTTCTTGAAGGACTTAATATCGGGAATGAAAAGGAAGGAGAAAATAATGCTTGCCGAGCAAGGAACTTGGTTTACCCGGAGGGAAAAGGAGCCGACAAAATTCAAGGATCCCGGAAGCTTTCGCATCCCATGCACACTTGGAGGAGTTCCACTACAAAAGGCTTTAGTGGACTTGGGAGCAAGTGTGAGCCTAATGCCCCTTAGCATGTTTCAAAAATTAAATACGGGGACCTACTTGAAGCCAACCGACATGAGAATACAACTTGCGGATGGTCGGGTTACTAGGCCGGTAGGGATTGCGGAGAATATCCCACTCCAAGTCCCGGGAGGAATATGCTTACCGTGCGACTTTGTCATTATGGACATTAAGGAGGAGGGCGACACTTCACTTTACTTGGACGCCTGTTCTTAGCCACCGCCGGCGTGATAGTCGACTTGAGGGAGTGTACTTTATCTTTAAATGTCGGCAACATCGAGGTTAAGTTCTATATCCCCAAAGCCATGAAGCATATGCCCTACCGAGAGGAGTTGGACTATATGGACCTCCTTGACGAGGTGATCGATGAAGCCATTCCACATTCTATTGGCGCCCTACATGATGATGGCCTTGAAGAAGGCCAAACTTCTAGCATTGAAGAAAAGTTGGAGGATCCTCTGGATAGCTCTACGACCGATGATAAAGACGACGCTGATGTTGGGAGGATAAGGGAGCTTTGCAAGGTCTCCACGACCAACAATTCAAAGAAACCTCCGTCGAATAAAAGATCGCCGTCATCGGTGAGGAAGAAGATTGGTTCTAGCTCAAGCTTGGGGGACATATCTACCAACTCTACCCATGATGAGGGGACGCCGAGGAAGGCTGACGAGCATCAACAACCAAATCCAAGTGGCCTTCCTGGCAAATTTGACGGGCGTATCTCGCATGCGCCCAACATCACGCGCTAAACGAAAATCATAAGGAGTCGAGTTCACGACCTTAAACGAGCGCTTGTCGAGAGGCAACCCGATGGTTTTATATCATTCTTAGTTGATTTTCACTTTTATTTTGGGTTTTTCTTAGTGTTTAGAGTCTAGTGTCTATAAAAATCGTGACAACGGGCTTTATTTTTAATGACAGGAGATGGAGAATGAGAGATCATTTATATGGAGGATAACCATGGCAAGGGAGAGCACTCCAGGAACGCGCCCATGCCCCAAGAGAAGAAGGATACAGACGGGAGGATGAAACAGAGAATAGATCGAAAACAAAGAGCCGTTGCAGAAAATAGGATGCCACTCAGCCGAGTAACATATGTCACTCAGCCGAGCAAAGACTCCATTCGGCCGAGTGGAGTATAGATCAGGGAAGTCTCTACAGACCAACTCTCTGTTATTTTCTGTGATTTATAGTATAATTTGCCACTCGGGCGCGTGACTTGTCACTCGGCCGAGTGAATCAGATACCCTGCACGCTCTAAAAATTGTTGAGTGGCTGTGCCACTCGGTCGAGTGGAACCTGTCCATTCGACCGAATGGGAAAAGCCACTCAGCCGAGTCGTAACTTGTGGGAGTTAATTCGAAATAATTTTTCAAGGTCCCACTCGGTCGAGTGAACTCGTCACTCGGCCGAGTCGCTAAATCTTTATATATCCAACAGGCACAGCACGAATTTTGAAACGCAAAATACCCAAATCCTTTTCGCACTCGCCCGCTGTCGCTCTGACTCCTTTGCCCGATCCGCCACTTCCGACGCCCCGCCGTCGCACTTCGCCGGCGTTGCCCTCCCCCGCCGCTGGTCACCCTCATTTCACCCCAAATTTGATTTTCTTCTCCATTCTCCCAATTCGTACGCCCATTCCACCCCAAATTTAAAGCAATTCCTATATATATATCTGTTATCCCCTACCTCCCCCATGTATATTGATTATCATTCGCTGATTTTATTGTTTGCGTTTCAGGTTAGCTTTGGGGAGCTTGTGGGAGCTTGTGGGAGCTTCTGGACGCACTCGGAGCTTCGCGGAGGAGGTGTTTCTTTGCACACTTCAGATTTTGCACTCGCGTCGTGCTTAGGTATACTCGTTTCATTACATAGCACGTCGCATTTTTTATTTGGGTGGGCACATCTCGCGGCACATATGCCGCCTCACCTTTGGCCACGCACCCGGGAGCCCGCTTCCAAGCGGAAGAAGTCAGGTGATCCTGGCTCCTCTTCTTCTAGGGCGGACTCCCCTCCACCTATCCCACCACCACCTACACAGCCGCCTCTGCCCGATCCCATTCCACCACCTGCACAGCCTGCCCCGCATTCGATGCGATGGGGATTACGTTTAGTGACGATGCCCAGCGCGCCAGATTTGAGCGTATCTCCCATCGCTCGATCGTCCCCACTAGGTTCGCGCACCTCGATAACTTAGAGAGCCTAGGGGTTCTAGAGGGGCTACTCCAGTTGTACGACAATGTGGGGTGGCATGATTTCTTGTCGGTGTCGGCAAACACTTATATCCGCCTGACACTAGAGGTCCTTAGCTCTATCGAGCGGATCCCTGGAGGATGCTCATTTCGCCTGATGGATCAGGAGTGCCAGGTCACTCTTGACATGCTCCGTGCATTCTTCAAGTGGCCCGCTGTCCCTGTCCCTGACCCTGACCGCGCTTATAGTCCCACACACATCCCACCCCCGTCGTTTGACACGCATGCCTTTTGGACTCGGATTACAGGATCACCTTTTTCCTTTGACCCTAGTCGGGCCAAGGCCTCTGCCGTCCTCCACCCGTGCCTCCGCATTGCACAGCGCCTTATGGCGACCACTTTTCTTGCGAGGTACGAGCCCGGGACATTGTCAACAACAGAGCTCTACATGCTCTATGCGATGACACGTTCTAGGGTTTCTGATGGAGACGACGTTCTGGTCCCTGTCGTAGAGATCGATATCGCCAGTTGGTACATCGACTGCATCATTATTTCTTTCGACGCTCGTACGCCTATTTGCTGTGGCGGTCTGATTACCCTCTTGGCCCTATTATGCGGAGTTGACTTCCCAGCTGGCTTGCTGAGACCACCGGGCCCCACCTCACTTATGATAGATGTTATGGCCTGGATGAGGATGCTTCGTCCTTATGCTCAGCGCCACCGGGTGTGGCTGCACGGTCCCCACATCGCTGATTACATGATTCTACCGAGCCCTGCTCGGACACATATCGGACCCGCGGGCGGGGAGTGGATTCCACCAATGGATCTTCTCATCCCCACCACGTACGTGCTTACGCCTGAGGGTGCTCAGCAGGATCCCCTCCTTCCACCCCTTGACCCTGTGATCCCTCAGCATGCGCTTGCTTCGTCAGCACCTCCCGACACCTCTGTCCATACTTCTGTTAGTGCCGGGAGCACTTGAGCTGAGTCCACCCACCACATCACCACCACTGTGCCCATGTCGATAGATCCCATTTCTGCTTCCAGCCCCGAGCGTCCCCCCACGATAGATGAGTGCAGCGAGCCTTCTTTTGCTTCGGCAGTAGAGACCATGTCCTCATTTTTGTTCTCGAGTCTTGGGGAGCCACTTCCTTCACGTTTCACGACCTCCCCAGTCGTCGACCTCACTATCTCCACCGCCGCTGTATTTTCCGAGAGCGTAGTGATGTATGTCCCCACTTCTGTATCACTGACCTCTCCACCTGCCTCGTCGTCCGTTTTCACTTCCACTTCTGCTGTCGCTCCATCCTCTTCTACTCTTCACGCGTCTCTGCCTCTCCCAGAGACTGGGCGTCACTTATCGAGCACAACACCCCAGCACCACCCCACTGTCACACCCATACTTTACAGTAGCCGTGCGAGACAGCCCCGCGCTTCATCTGTTCGTCCGTCCTCTCCACCTCCCCCCGACACTCTTGTTCAACACCTCCGTGCTCTAGAGGGGGCAGTCAGTGGACTTAGAGGAGACATTAGGGCTCTCTTCGCTACTGTCAGCTCCGTGGAGAGGCAGGTCGCTTTACTGCCTGGTATTTAGGCTTGCCTGAGCCAGATCCTTACCCGACTGCCTCCGCCACCCACACCCACCCAGCGTCCACCTCGCCCACCACCTCCACCACAGTACGGTGCTGGTGCACCCCCACCCCCTTAAGCACACACTGGATGCCTTCCATATTTTTGTTGTCAATACACTGGATACTTTCTGTGCGCCTGCTGATTTTGCAACCCTCCTCCACGCACTGTTTTGTTCACATTTTGGTCCTATCTGTATATATCTGTTTGGAAGAGAGGGAGTACTTTTTGGGGACACTCATATCTGCACTATTTTGATCTCTGCATGCATCACCTGCATTCTCATATCATTTTCTTTCGTTTTTTTCCATCATGCATGCATCCTCACCCACCCCGCCCATATTTTGTCTCTCGGTGTGCCACACTTCGCACATTGACGACACTGTGCACTTTAGCTTGGGGGAGTGAGTTCTCACACTTTTCATTTTTGCCGCCTTTTGTCATGCCCCGCTTCCCATTATACTTGGGAGCGAGGACGTGAGCGGGCCCGCTTGGGCTGGAGCGGTGAACTCCAACCCAATAAGCGTCTGTGTATGACTACTTTGGCAGGTTCTTGCTTGCGAATTTTCGGAACAACAAAATAATGTCATCATTATCATTTAACTTCCAGATTACATGTACACAAAAAAATTAAAAGGCCTATCATGGCCACTACAACAGTTACAAGAATTAAAATACACCTGAAAGAAAATACAACAATTATTAAAATTTAGCAAGCTGCGCAGTGTCCGTCGTCTTCAGTAGCGGATCTCGTGCTCTTGGTTCTCTTAGTCCTCCTGCTCAAAACCTAACGTATATTTCACAAACAAGGAAATATACGTCAGCGAGGGTCGCTCGGCAAGCTTAAAAAAACGTTAGTAGAAAAAATGACCCTCGGCAAGATTTAATATAATTTACAAAACTTTAGAAATGAAAGACACAATATATTTCCAAAAAGATGAAACATGGCAGCATGAAGCAACATGGGAACATAACATCGTGTAGTGAGTAAAGTAGTGCAAGCGGAGTGTGGTGCGTAAAGTAAGGGGCACAACCAGGTGTAGTGTGTAAGGTAACCAGCATGGCAAGTGTGGTGTGTACAGCAAAAGTAGTGTCAAGCGTAGTGCGTACAGCAATATGTATAGCAAGTGTGGTGTGCAAGTAGCAAACGCAGCAAGATGTAGTGTGTACAGCAAAAGTAGTGACAAGCGTAGTGTGTACAGCAAGAGTAGTGACAAGTGTAGTGCATAAGGTAACAAGTGGCATACATGGTTTTCGTAATGCACAAAGCAAAGCACAGCATTTGCGATGTACAAAGTAAAACACTATCTGAGCTTAGTTTACAGCTTATACATCCACGATATTAGCAGCAATAACCAAGAGTGCCAACCTGTGCTAATTCTAATGACAAGCCCAGTGTCCGAGGGGGAGGTGACCAGCATCACACCCAAGTCGACGGGAGCTACCCGTGACTCTATACTCACCGACCCGGCCAGGTGTCGGTCAAGTTCACCAATCGGGTGCAATCCAGCTTTCCAGCCTCTACTACACTAGACTACCCCACCCAAGTGTCCATAAGTCAATCCGTAGTTTAATGTTTGCTGAGTGGCAAAACATTCCGTAAATGCCCCGCGGGCCCAATATCCATATTGCCCGAAGGCCCATTAGTCCGTAGTTGCCCGAAGGCCCAAATATCCGTAATTTGTCCAAGGGCACAGAAGTCCGTAAATTTGCCCCAAGGGCCCAGTATCACATCCCAACACCGGTGTGCATTTAGCAGTTAAAAAGGCATACAATTATTGCGTGCGTTTCAAATACTTTATTTCGAAAGCAATAAAAGTGAAAGCAACCAACGATGTCATTTTGTTCATTAAGCCTGAGCAACGTACTTGAAAATTGTTATTTGCTATTGTTTGGTATTTTCGGTCACGAGACCGGAGCAATGAAAAAAACGATAAGTGGTTGAGCCTTTGAAACTGATAGAAAATTTATGTACTTGAAAAGAGTAGATACTTGCGGTAGTAAATACTTGCGCCTTTGAAGATCTGTAGTATAATATACTTGCAAAGAGGTAAGTGCTTGCGTTTTTGAAAACAGTTATAGCCAACGGTATACTTGCCTGAAGTGATGCGAGTTTCGGGAGTCCACGCGATCGTACGGACGACGTGAATCATCTGCGTCACGGGTTTATCGTCAAGCCAATAAATAAACTAATAAACACAAACGAACTTGCATCTATATAATTATATACTGCTATACCTATACTAATTAATATGAGTATGACATGGCTAGTAGTATTATTATAATCACATGCACTGACTAATATAACTAAGCACTCATATGTATATCCTTAACAGGATATAACTAACAATCAACTTTCTGTTTATTAACAAGCTAACATACTTTGATTATTTTAGGTTTTCATATAATTATGAGCATAAGTGGCATGAACAATGCCATGCATGCATTTGAGTAGAATCACGCGAAGAGGCCGTTAATAATACGGAGCCAGGCACAGAGAGTAAGTTGATACATGCTTGGACTCTAGTATCATATAGAACAACATGCATGCACACTGTTATAAGGCTTACTTGGTTTATTTCGTTTCCACCTCCCCACGTGTTTTGCAGATGAAGTGGCGACGGTCGAACAGCGGTGTAGATGGCACGGGGCGTTCGTCGGAGGCGGTTCGCTGCTGTTGGTGGCGGTGGCACAGTACGCCGGCGAGCTGAGGCGTACGACGGCCTGTCGGAGGTCGGATGGCTGAGGCGTCGCTGCAAGCGACGGTGTCGGCTCTGTGTGGCAAGCGGGCTCGTGTCGATCTCGCAGGTGGAGGAGGAGGTGAGTAGGGCGGATCCGTGCGAAGCGGTGGAGTGTGGATGATGTCTGCCGGAGAACCGGGCCGCTGGTGGCCGCGACTGAGGCGGGCTGGCGTGGAGAAGTGAAGGGAGGAGTGCTGCGGTCGGGGTCGCCCTGTTTCGGGTCGAAAACAGAGGACGGGAGCCGGCGGTTGGGGTGGGGCGAAGGCGTTGGTTGCGGGGTGCTAGCAAGGGTGGCGGAGGGGGAGAAGAGGAAGCCGACGTCGGCGTTGGGTGCTATGTGCGGTGGAGGGAGAGTCGCCGGAGGATAACTAGATGCGAGGTCGCCGGAGGGGGCTCTGTTTCGAGGCGGAACTGGGGGAGCGGGCTGTTGGGGTTGTTGCCGGAGATCGGTGGCGAAGGGAGAAGGCCGGTGGTGAGGGTCGACGTGCTGGCGAGGGAGGAAGGGGAGGTCGCTGCTGGGCGAGTAGGCGTGGCCGCTGCCGTCGGCGGTCGGGTTGGTCCGCCGGAGCGAGGGGGAGGATCTCGGGCTCGGGCCTCAGCGGCGGACGTTGGCGGGCTACTGTCGGAAGATGCGGACGCCTGAGAGGTTGAAGGCGGATGGAAGAAAAGGATGGGGTCAGCGCCATTGGTCGGAGAGAGGAGGGTGAGGACGGCGGCGTCCTAGGGTCTGTGGGGAGATGGGGGTGAAGGGCGGTGGCCTCGGAGGTGCACCGGGCGTGGGTTGCGTTCGAAGTCGGGGGGCGACGAGTAGGGCGGTGCAGGACAGTCGGAGGTCGGAGGGGAAGGAGGCGAACGGGGGAGGCCGCTGCCCGTTGAAGAGGGGTAGAAGAAACAAGTAAAAGAAATTCCCTAGGGTTTTGTGTGGGCTCACGCGAATGAAGAGGGCCTAGGTTTATTTATACAAGGGAATAGGGTTTCTAATATACCTGACAGTAAGGTATACCTATTATAATGAGATAGGGGTTCTAGGGTTTAGTACTAACTTAGCCTAGGATTGAGGTTAGGTTGCTGGGCTTGTACGAAGAGGGTGTGGTTTTCTAGAGTTACACAGTTTGGGTTTATAGAGCTTGCTTTAGGGTTGTTAGCCTTAGGTTTATTATAGGAGCCTAGGGAGTGATATAAAGAAAGGAATAATAGGGTTAGACCTATATGCTAGCTGTTGATATGTGTGGGGGAAAGGAAACGTACATCATGTTAAAAACTCAGGTTTTAATACAATTAATTACGATTAAAGGCCGTGTGTGAAGAGCAGTGGGAAATCAAAACGTGTGCTAGGCTATTAAGGAAATGATTTTAAAAGAGAATTGATTAGGGGAGAATTAATATTAAGGATTAGCTAGGAAAGTTTGAAACATACTAGTAATTAGGGAAATTAATAGGAAATGGGATTTAATAATAATAATGGAGGATTTAATTCAAATAAAAGATTTAAAAATTTGTTTTAAATACCATTATTAGAGAAATTATTAGCAAGATAAATAGGAAGGTTGAATAACATAATTAATAGGGAGAGATAATTGGTTTGATGAGGGGAAGTTTCTAAAATAGTTGTAATTTAAATAGGGTATAAAATAGAAACAATTTTGAATTCAAATTTGAAAATATTTGAAATTATCATAACTATTATTATTAAAACATTTGAATCTCAAAAATTATTACCCTATAATAAATAACTATATGTATAATAAAGAGAGTTAGACATCAAATGTTAATAATAAAAGACATACATCAATAGGTCTCCACTCAAAAGTATCTGAAAAATCAGGTCGTTACATTCCATCCAACTTATAAGAATTCCGTCCCCGGAATTTCTTAAGCCAGATAAGAATCAAGGGAGCACCAGATAGATTAAGAGTGAAGGTGATATCCTAGTATTAAGGAAGCAAAATACACATCTAAGAAGCAAAAAGTAAGGGCAAGCACATGACATAAATCACTAAGTGCAATAATAGGTCGGGGTTCAAATGTCACCGTTCTTCACTGGCACGTCGTCCCTAGCTTCCTCAGCGACCATAGAGATTCTAGTGCCGATAATGTTCGGGATTGGCCTGTTGGGAAACCTGACGTCGAGGGGCTAAAGGCAGTCCCTGTTGAGTCGATCCGGATGCAGAGTTGCTAGCGTGACGAAAGCAGTTCCTGGCAATATGATCAGGTGCTCCGCATGCCAAGCACTGGTTCAGCAACACGCGACAATCCTTCTTGACGTGTCCAACCCGGTTACAATGATAGCATACCACTGTAAATCTGGGGTCGACTGGAGTTGCAGGTTTCTTGAAATCGGTGGTCTGGGTCGGTCGGAGATCGTTCTTTGGCGGCTCCTGCGGATGCTTGCCTGTCTGATGTGCCTTCTTCAGATTAGCAATCCGCTCCTGATTCTTCGCAGCTACTAGGACATCCTCATGAGTGGAAAATGTATTCCCGGACATCACACTCTGGATGTCTAGATCCAGGCCCTGTAGGAAGCGATATGCACAATCCTCAGGGTCTTTCACCATGGCAGGAGCATAGCGACTCAGCATCGTGAACTCGGCTTCGTACTCATCAACAGTCATAGAGCCCTGCTCCAGGTTGATGAAACGACTCTCCATCATTCGCTTCGCAGACTTCGGAAAATACTGGGCGTCAAACCTCTTGCAGAAGGTATCCCATGAAATCGGCTTGGTCAGCCTGGCCTCTTCCGCAGTCCACCAGCTGCGGGCATTGTCTGTCAACTGCTTCCTGGCAAGCTCCACCCATTCATCCTTATTGATTCGAGCAAGGCCCAAATCATCCTCAGTGCTTTGACGCCACTCTTCGGCCTCTAGCGGGCCCTCTCGTCCGGAGAAGCTCTTCGGATGCATCTCACGAAACTGCTTTGCTCCCGGAGCTGGTGCAACTGGTGCGGCTGGCGCAGCTGGCGCAGTCTGACATCCTTGCTGGACTAAATGGTGTTGAACTTCCAGCATATCTCTCATGACTCCAAGCATCTGTCGAATGTCGTCCTCTCTGGCTCCAGCAGCTCCGGATCCTCGTCGAGTGTTCCGTCTTCCTGCCATGCTGTAAACAAACGAGGTAAACATTTGTGTACTAGATTTATCCAGACAGTCTAGTTAATAATGACATCTATATTGTTCCGAGCATTTCGCAGAGAGCAAGACCTGAATGGGCCACCACTAAAACCTGTCACGCCCCGCTTTCCATTATACTTGGGAGCGAGGACGTGAGCGGGCCCGCTTGGGCTGGAGCGGTGAACTCCAACCCAATAAGCGTCTGTGTATGACTACTTTGGCAGGTTCTTGCTTGCGAATTTTCGGAACAACAAAATAATGTCATCATTACCATTTAACTTCCAGATTACATGTACACAAAAAAATTAAAAGGCCTATCATGGCCACTACAACAGTTACAAGAATTAAAATACACCTGAAAGAAAATACAACAATTATTAAAATTTAGCAAGCTGCGCAGTGTCCGTCGTCTTCAGTAGCGGATCTCGTGCTCTTGGTTCTCTTAGTCCTCCTGCTCAAAACCTAACGTATATTTCACAAACAAGGAAATATACGTCAGCGAGGGTCGCTCGGCAAACTTAAAAAAACGTTAGTAGAAAAAATGACCCTCGGCAAGATTTAATATAATTTACAAAACTTTAGAAATGAAAGACACAATATATTTCCAAAAAGATGAAACATGGCAGCATGAAGCAACATGGGAACATAACATCGTGTAGTGAGTAAAGTAGTGCAAGCGGAGTATGGTGCGTAAAGTAAGGGGCACAACCAGGTGTAGTGTGTAAGGTAACCAGCATGGCAAGTGTGGTGTGTACAGCAAAAGTAGTGTCAAGCGTAGTGCGTACAGCAATATGTATAGCAAGTGTGGTCTGCAAGTAGCAAACGCAGCAAGATGTAGTGTGTACAGCAAAAGTAGTGACAAGCGTAGTGTGTACAGCAAGAGTAGTGACAAGTGTAGTGCATAAGGTAACAAGTGGCATACATGGTTTTCGTAATGCACAAAGCAAAGCACGGCATTTGCGATGTACAAAGTAAAACACTATCTGAGCTTAGTTTACAGCTTATACATCCACGATATTAGCAGCAATAACCAAGAGTGCCAACCTGTGCTAATTCTAGTGACAAGCCCAGTGTCCGAGGGGGAGGTGACCAGCATCACACCCAAGTCGACGGGAGCTACCCGTGACTCTATACTCACCGACCCGGCCAGGTGTCGGTCAAGTTCACCAATCGGGTGCAATCCAGCTTTCCAGCCTCTACTACACTAGACTACCCCACCCAAGTGTCCATAAGTCAATCCGTAGTTTAATGTTTGCCGCATGGCAAAACATTCCGTAAATGCCCCGCGGGCCCAATATCCATATTGCCCGAAGGCCCATTAGTCCGTAGTTGCCCGAAGGCCCAAAAATCCGTAATTTTTCCAAGGGCACAGAAGTCCGTAAATTTGCCCCAAGGGCCCAGTATCACATCCCAACACCGGTGTGCATTTAGCAGTTAAAAAGGCATACAATTATTGCGTGTGTTTCAAATACTTTATTTCGAAAGCAATAAAAGTGAAAGCAACCAACGATGTCATTTTGTTCATTAAGCCTGAGCAATGTACTTGAAAATTGTTATTTGCTATTGTTTGGTATTTTCGGTCACGAGACCGGAGCAATGAAAAAAAACGATAAATGGTTGAGCCTTTGAAACTGATAGAAAATTTATGTACTTGAAAAGAGTAGATACTTGCGGTAGTAAATACTTGCGCCTTTGAAGATCTGTAGTATAATATACTTGCAAAGAGGTAAGTGCTTGCGTTTTTGAAAACAGTTATAGCCAACGGTATACTTGCCTGAAGTGATGCGAGTTTCGGGAGTCCACGCGATCGTACGGACGACGTGAATCATCTGCGTCACGGGTTTATCGTCAAGCCAATAAATAAACTAATAAACACAAACGAACTTGCATCTATATAATTATATACTGCTATACCTATACTAATTAATATGAGTATGACATGGCTAGTAGTATTATTATAATCACATGCACTGACTAATATAACTAAGCACTCATATGTATATCCTTAACAGGATATAACTAACAATCAACTTTCTGTTTATTAACAAGCTAACATACTTTGATTATTTTAGGTTTTCATATAATTATGAGCATAAGTGGCATGAACAATGCCATGCATGCATTTGAGTAGAATCACGCGAAGAGGCCGTTAATAATACGGAGCCAGGCACAGAGAGTAAGTTGATACATGCTTGGACTCTAGTATCATATAGAACAACATGCATGCACACTGTTATAAGGCTTACTTGGTTTATTTCGTTTCCACCTCCCCACGTGTTTTGCAGATGAAGCGGCGACGGTCGAACAGCGGTGTAGATGGCACGGGGCGTTCGTCGGAGGCGGTTCGCTGCTGTTTGTGGCGGTGGCACAGCACGCCGGCGAGCTGAGGCGTACGGCGGCCTGTCAGAGGTCGGATGGCTGAGGCGTCGCTGCAAGCGAGGGTGTTGGCTCCGTGCGGCAAGCGGGCTCGTGTCGATCTCGCAGGTGGAGGAGGAGGTGAGTAGGGCGGATCCGTGCGAAGCGGTGGAGTGCGGATAATGTCTGCCGGAGAACCGGGCCGCCGGTGGCCGCGACTGAGGCGGGCTGGCGTGGAGAAGTGAAGGGAGGAGTGCTGCGGTCGGGGTCGCCATGTTTCGGGTCGAAAACAGAGGACGGGAGCCGGCGGTTGGGGTGGGGCGAAGGCGTTGGTTGCGGGGTGCTAGCAAGGGTGGCGGAGGGGGAGAAGAGGAAGCCGACGTCGGTGTTGGGTGCTGTGTGCGGTGGAGGGCGAGTCGCCGGAGGAGAACTGGATGCGAGGTCGTCGGAGGGGGCTCTGTTTCGAGGCGGAACTGGGGGAGCGGGCTGTTGGGGTTGTTGCCGGAGATCGGTGGCGAAGGGAGAAGGCCGGTGGTGAGGGTCGACGTGCTGGCGAGGGAGGAAGGGGAGGTCGCTGCTGGGTGAGTAGGCGTGGCCGCTGCCGTCGGCGGTCGGGTTGGTCCGCCGGAGCGAGGGGGAGGATCTCGGGCTCGGGCCTCAGCGGCGGAGGTTGGCGGGCTACTGTCGGAAGATGCGGACGCCTGAGAGGTTGAAGGCGGATGGAAGAAAAGGATGGGGTCAGCGCCGTTGGTCGGAGAGAGGAGGGTGAGGACGGCGGCGTCCTAGGGTCTGTGGGGAGATGGGGGTGAAGGGCGGTGGCCTCGGAGGTGCACCGGGCGTGGGTTGCGTTCGAAGTCGGGGGGCGACGAGTAGGGCGGTGCAGGACAGTCGGAGGTCGGAGGGGAAGGAGGCGAACGGGGGAGGCCGCTGCCCGTTGAAGAGGGGTAGAAGAAACAAGTAAAAGAAATTCCCTAGGGTTTTGTGTGGGCTCACGTGAATGAAGAGGGCCTAGGTTTATTTATACAAGGGAATAGGGTTTCTAATATACCTGATAGTAAGGTATACCTATTATAATGAGATAGGGGTTCTAGGGTTTAGTACTAACTTAGCTTAGGATTGAGGTTAGGTTGCTGGGCTTGTACGAAGAGGGTGTGGTTTTCTAGAGTTACACAGTTTGGGTTTATAGAGCTTGCTTTAGGGTTGTTAGCCTTAGGTTTATTATAGGAGCCTAGGGAGTGATATAAAGAAAGGAATAATAGGGTTAGACCTATATGCTAGCTGTTGATATGTGTGGGGGAAAGGAAACGTACATCATGTTAAAAACTCAGGTTTTAATACAATTAATTACGATTAAAGGCCGTGTGTGAAGAGCAGTGAGAAATCAAAACGTGTGCTAGGCTATTAAGGAAATGATTTTAAAAGAGAATTGATTAGGGGAGAATTAATATTAAGGATTAGCTAGGAAAGTTTGAAACATACTAGTAATTAGGGAAATTAATAGGAAATGGGATTTAATAATAATAATGGAGGATTTAATTCAAATAAAAGATTTAAAAATTTGTTTTAAATACCATTATTAGAGAAATTATTAGCAAGATAAATAGGAAGGTTGAATAACATAATTAATAGGGAGAGATAATTGGTTTGATGAGGGGAAGTTTCTAAAATAGTTGTAATTTAAATAGGGTATAAAATAGAAACAATTTTGAATTCAAATTTGAAAATATTTGAAATTATCATAACTATTATTATTAAAACATTTGAATCTCAAAAATTATTACCCTATAATAAATAACTATATGTATAATAAAGAGAGTTAGACATCAAATGTTAATAATAAAAGACATACATCAATAGGTCTCCACTCAAAAGTATCTGAAAAATCAGGTCGTTACACCTTTTATTTTTATTTTCTCGCATTTATTCGTTTTTACACCTATTTTCACCCACTTTTTCCTTTATTATCACGCATCAAGTTTGTTTTCTATTTCTTGAGTTAGTTGCATTGTATAGTAGTTTTTATTTCCTTTTTATCCTTATTTCTTTCATCTTTTTGCTAGAAATAAATTTTCTATGATGACGACGACGTGGTGTTAGCTTATCTATATATGCATATTACTTTGTCTTGCTATAGTTTTTATTTCAGATATCATATGCTATTTCTTGCTATGCATTTGAGATGGTAACCCGCACTTTCATGTATGAATATGGATGAAATCCTTTTATTAGCTGAGCCTGATAATTTATATGTATACTCTTCGTAGAAAACACACCAAGCTTCACGCATTGATTGCTTATATCTGGAGTACTGCTTTCCTTTCTTATATCACTTCTTATTGCATGAAAATTGTACGCTTCACTTTTAGGTTGAATGGATGTATGTTAGGTTGATATAACTGGATTAGTTTACTTTCTGAGATTAAACTGAGTAGATTACATTACTCTGCTTAAAGTTGTCGTGCGCGTCCTATAGAGTGAACCGAGTGTTACATATATTTCTTTCTCCACATATCTTGAGCATTATTTCTATACTTATATTCATTGGTGAATCTCCCTTTAGCGATTCTATTATTGGCATTTCCCCCGCTATTAAATTCCATGCTCAAATACCCCTAAAATCAAACAGAAAAAATATATGAATATCTTTCTATCTTTTGATTTGTGATCTCAGATGTATGCTTTGTTAAAAAAGAAAAAAAAGAGAAAAGAAAAGAGAAAAGAAGCTTATACATGATCTCATCTCATACTCTTTCTCTTTTTCATCCCTCTTTTGTTTTTATATTTTTGGAGCTCCAAAAATGGGGAGTGTACTTATTGATTTACTTATGCCACCACGCTTATAGAAAAGCTTGGGGGGAGAGGATCCAATGATGTGCGAGAGAGTGACTACTTGACTGTGCATGACAACCTAAGCTAGGTAATTTTCTATCTTCGGTGAGATTACTAAAAGTTTTACGAAATCCAAGAATTGAAACTTAGCATGCATTTCATGAAAACCATATCTTTCTATTCTTATTGATCCATATTGTGTGATATCTCTTATACTCCAAATAGAAAGCATTCAATTGAAAAGTGTGTGGTCTATGATTATGTATACCGCTTAGATGCTTTAGACGATGTTAATTATAGAACGATTCCATATTTCATATTGCTTTGATATTCTCGTGTTTTCTATTTTGAATGAATCCATATGATTATGATATCGAGATAAAAATCTTTGGCATGTGTCTATTATATTCGCTGTATGCTATATGAGTAAGCAAAGCCCACGTTCTGAGTAAATGATCTAGCACCTCTCTCTTTGCTATCTTTCCTTACTTTCTATTTCTTTCATTTTTCATTTTTATTATTTTTCCCGTCGGGTTCGCCTTTTACTTATCTTCCACGAGGACGAGTAAGAGGTAAGCTTGGGGGATTTTGATCACTCCATATTTTGTACCTTTTTTCTACATGTTTGCATGTTGTTTTGATCGCCCATATCGCGTTTTTCACGATTATTCGACAATATTGTGATGCTTTTCACTATTTCTTGTTTTTGTCGCATTTCAGGAAATATGGAGCGATTTGGAGCGAATTTGAGATCAAGGGATTTGCACGTGCTTAGGAGTGTATCCCACGGCTCATTCGAGGACTTATCAGCGATGGAGGATGAGCGAAAGAAGAAGGAAATCAATATGAGCGACGAGGTGGCAAACAGAAGAAGAAACGAGCATTTCAGCACATCACTCGGCCGAGTAGACCACTCACTCGGCCGAACAAGAATCCCTACTCGACCGACCAGAATGGATACGCACAGGATGATTTCAGCGTATACTCAGCCAAACAAAGAAAGCCCACTCGGCCGAGTGAGAAACTTCACTCGCCCAAGTGGTACAGGGAATTCGTCCAGAGAAAAGGCCGAAGTTACTGGAATTTTTAGAGATCCTGAGGAGGCCCACTCGGTCGAGCATGAATGCTCACTCGGCCGAATGAAGAAGTCCACTCGGCCGAGCCACCCCCAAAGAAAGACCCTGAGAACCCCCAAAGTTACTATTTTTGTACATGGTTTGTCACTCGGCCGAGTGACAAGGGTCCCTCGGCCGAGTGACCCTCTCCGACTGTTGTTAGGACTGCGATTTCTGGGATGCGTAGGGGCAGTTTGGTTACGATTTTTTGGCCGATTTTAGAGGGTATTTAAACCTTGTTTTTACCCTAGTTTAGAGAGACTTAGAGCATTAATTTTTAGACTTTCTTTTAGGATTTTGACGGCTACTCTTTGTGAAATCTCAGCTGGAGATCGTCGGTAATTACATTGGTTTGTCTATTTCTATTTAAAAACTTGATTTTTATGCCTTATTTCTCTTTTGCAATGAATTGTGCCGTGATTATTATCGATTTTTCTGAGATTTTCATGATGTCTAGTGAGTAGTGCCATCGTCCTAGGGCGTAGGGATGAACCCTATGGACCATATTTCAAAACTGTGATAAATTTGTAGAATTGTTGCTAGAATTGATATTGGTTTGGTTGTGATCAATTGATTACGGGTAGCTAGGAATTCATATCGATTGGGATTTGCAAGAGATTGGATCCCAATTGATAGGAAGGCCTAGATATTCGATTTAGATTGACAATTGGATTTCTCTAGATTTGGTTAGCAAGAGATTGGACCAAAGCAAGGATTTTTAATTGTGAATCCATTCTAATATTCATTTGCAAGAGATTGGAAGGATAAGAACTAGCACAACCTAGGTCGTAGCTCGAGTTTGCACGAGAGTGGGCTCGAGATACGATTGAACAATGATGTCGTTCTTCACGCTAGCGGCTTAGGCTAGGGTTTGCACGAGAGTGGGCCATATCTTAGGTTTTCTATAGACCGGCAATAGCGCGAGAGCGTAAGCTTGGTTCTACATTAAGTTGCGACTAGTTCACCTATATTTAAGCAAAGCAACAATGAAATTTATGAATCACGAGGATGAGAGATGGTTCGTAGTGGGGATTTCCTATCCCTAGACGCTTTTTATTATATTGATATTTTCTTGATATTTGAACGATTGTGACTGTTATACCCAAAACTATTCTTGATTCTCTTGATAGCTAGGTGATTGGAAAAAGACACGGTCATTTGTCCTCCCTGAGTTCGATACCCGCTCGCTGCTACACCGTGTGCTTGCAGTAAGACTACAAGTCGTTATCGGGTGTATATCCGGACGCGATCAAGTTATTCAGAATACAACTCTTACTAAAATAAATACCAGTGAATTAATACAGAGATTAAAATCAGAAAAATATTACCATGTTGTAGAGCACTGAGTTTTTATCGTCATGGCATAAACGGTTCGTCAATCCGAGCTCTGTGGAGAAAGTTATGCACTTTTTAGTGTCGTCCATCGAGCTCCTTGCAAAGTTGCAGCTATGAAGGTTTTCTCTAGGGTTGTGGCCGAATTTCGTTGGTTTCCTCTCTCTCAAAATCTCTCTCTTTGAATATGGGTTTATATAGGAGATGATGGGATATGATAGAATCTATTAGAATACCATATTTGATGAAGATTTGAAGGAATCCTAGTTTGATTAGGATTTGAATAAATCTCTTAGGATATAGAGTTTGATATGAATGGCAATGAAATTCAATTTTTGTAGCTATAGTATTTGAATTACATCTTATTGCAATACTAATTGGATTAGGATTTTGGATTCAAATGGGATATGAGATTTGATAGGATCTTTCATTGATTTGAATCAATCAAAGAAGATTTGAAAAAGATACTCCATATCTCTCCATATTGGAATATGATTAGAATGGCAATGGAGATTTGAATCAATCTTAAATTAATTTGAATAAGATCCTCTCCAATTTGACTTGGTCCAATATTTGTAGCTATAGTCACCATCTCTTTGACCAAGTCCAAGTTGCTATATTAATAGCAATTCCACCATCTTCCAAGTTGCTATATAAATAGCAATTTCTCCACCGCGTTGACTAAGTCATCAAATGTAGATTTACTACTTTGCCATTATTGAAACACACTTAACACACACGTTAAATAGTTTTTACACATTTGTTATCATCAAACTAGAGATCCTAGATCGTTGTATCCAACAATCCCCCCTTTTGATGATGACAAATCAATAAAAGATTTCAACAGTGAGTAATGTGTGTGTGAAGTGTGATGAAGGATGTAATGCATATAATGTATACAATGAGACGTTCAAGCATTACTAGTATGCACAACAATATAGCAATAGTGATAAGCATGCACCCGCTATTTTCAAGCTCCCCCTTGAACATGTATTTCTAGTGCTCCCGCTTCAACAAATAATACATTGTTGTGCCACTCAATAACTAATACCAAATCTTTTTTCAACTTTTATCCCCATTTGTTATCATCAAAAGCGTATTAATGAAGTCAATCAAATATTACATGCAAAAATAAAGTATTATAAATTATAACTAGCACTTGCATGTCATTTTCATAGAGTAGGCAATTCAAGTTCAATGAAAATTGCAATTTAGACTTCAACACCATTGTGCAAGTGTGATATTTAAACATTGAAGTACAAAGGGAGATTCAATCAAGAACATCAACAAAAACCAATCCATAGTTTCTAATTAACATGAATATCACTTAGGATTGATTTTTACCACCTCATTAAAAAAGAGTTCAAGGTACAAAACCCCAAAACATAGCCTATAAGGACTCTTAGATGTGGGGGTGATATTTCTTTCTTGACGAGTTAAATACACCAACGCTAAAGATTACATATAAAGCATATGTTGGAAACTCGTGGGTAGTGTACTTTCTATGAATTGTATCCATTTTTCATACGGAGCTATAATCATGTATTTTTTTCATTTCTTTTTGTGCACATTTTTGTTCATGGCAATACATATCATATCCCTTAGATTATTCAGTTATTATCAACCTACATTCACTTTCCAATATTCATAAAAATAATCTCCAAATGTACAACAAGTTTAATATTCGTGAAAGTGAGCATGTAGGTGTAGAAATCAAATCATGCATTTCATGAAACATGTCATGGCTACTGAATAAAGTCTAACATACGCATGTAGCTATAACGATAATACAATGATTTCTACAAGGGTATGAATGAACATTCAATAATACCACTTGTAAAGATTCATAAGGAGGTATTCATTAAGCACCAATTTTTTTTTTTGATTTTTGATTTTTCAAATTTTAATATAATGACCTAAAACAAAAACTAAAATCAAACACGCAAGCATACAAACAAGAAATAAATCAAGCACACACAAAAATCTATGAAAGTATGCAGTGAATGCAAAGAGGGAAATAAATATATCTTCGTGTCGTCATTTGACTAAGGAGCTAAAAATGGGACTTTCAATACATTGCTACTCGCCAAATTTCCATCTAACCTACTTAAAAGGTGTCATGTGTGACCTTGGAATCCAACAAGGTCTACTAGTGTTAGTCATCAAAGTTTTATAAACCCACACTTGTTTGAACTTTATGTTTGTGTTCCTAAACTTACAATAATAGGATGTGTTACCAACACTATCACAAGTAAAGCACTTTGCATGCATATTTTTGACAATTGAAGGCACATTGTGAATTTTCTTAAATTTAGGCTTTTCAACTTTTTTCAAGCCAAATCCAAGTCCTCCTTTATTATTGCCATATAATTGATTTCCAAGAATGATTTCTAAAAATTGTTTTCCTATGGAAAATTTCTTAATGGACAATTCTAGACTAGAGACTTTGGATTTCAACAATGCATTCTCATTCATAAGCAAAGTACATTTACTTATAAAAGCTTTCTTGCTTTCCTCTTCCTTCTTTTCAAATTCAACCATTTTTCTTTTAAGTTCGTTATTTAGCATGCACAATTTAACATTAAGCTCTCTAATCATATAATCCTTTTCAGTTTTCAAGCTTAATTAAATCTTGCCTAAGCATGCTAATATTATTCAATAAGGAAGGACAAGAAAGACAGGCATCTTTTTCAGATGAGCTAGATTTTTTCCTTTTTAACAAGTCAATGGTTGATTTGCATGCAACAAGTTCCTATTTTTAAAATTTTAGATTCTTCAAATATGTCGCAATTTTCTTTTTGCAATTCAAAGCAAGAATTTCTATAGCATTCAACAGTATTATCTAGCTCATCAATTTCTTCTTGCATTTTCTTAATAAGCTCTGCTTTAGTATATGATATTACCTCATCATTCTTTGCCATTAAGCAGAGGGAGGAGTGGGCTACATTTTCCTCATCCTCATCCTCAGCTTCGGTGTCCATGTCCCACGTTAGTACATTGGCTTTTCATTTCTCTTTTGCAACCTGAGCGGTCTCTTGTGTGCAATTCCTTGCATAATTTCCCTTCCTCCTGCATTTAAAACATTCAACTTTATCATTAGTAGTATTCTGTTCAGAAGTATTTCTAGCAGGATTATATTTATTGGAGTGATTAAACCTTTGCGCCATCTCAGCTCTTCCTTGTTTTGTATTGATGTATCTGCTGAATCCTCTTACCATAAGAGCATGATCCTCCTCATCGCTGTCATCCTCTCTAGCTTGAAGAGCTAGTGGTTTTGGAGCTTTTTCATTTGGTTCAGGTTTCTCTCTTTCTTCAATTTTCGACAACTCAAGCTCATGGGACATTAGGTTGCCTATCAAGTCCTCCACCATCATATGTGATAGATCTTTTGCTTCTTGGATGGCAGTGACTTTAGGCTTGAAGGAACTTGTCAGTGCTCTTAATAATTTCCTCACATGTTCAATGCTAGAATATGGCTTACCGAGCGAGCTAGACTTCTAAATGATGTTGGTGAACCTCGCAAACACCTCTGATATGGACTCTGATGGTAGCATGCAAAAGCTCTCGTACTCCGTGCTCAGAAGTGCAAGTCTAGACTCCTTCACCTGTGATGTTCCCTCGTGCATCACATCCAACGTATGCCATATTTCATATGCAGTTAGACAATGTGAGATATGATTGAATTTAGATTTATCAAATGAACAAATAAGCGCATTCATAGCTTTAGCATTAAGAGCATAAAGTCTCCAATCGTTATCATCCCATTTACCACCAGGTTTAAGCATCTTAACATCTCCAACGTTAATGACAGGTGTCGTTTGACCTTTTTCAACAATTTGCCAAGCTTTATAATCAATAGATATAAGGAAGATTCTTATTTTATTTTTCTAATATGCATAATCAACACCATTAAATATAAGGGGATGTGTTTTGGACTGACCCTCAGAAAAAGTACTATCAATGGGGTTCATGGTCAATCCTAGGCTAGATCCTAATAAATTGGCTCTGATACCACTTGTTGGATCTAGATCTTAGCCTAGAGGGAGAGTGAATAGGCTAATAAAAAATTCACGCGCAACCCAAGAGAAATCACACGCAGTTAATAATCACAAGCATGCTAAATATGAAGCAATCACAGAATACGCACAGATATACCCTGGTTCAGTCGTCCCACGACCTACTCCAGCCCCCATGCAAATACTAGAATTAAAATGTTCCTTTTGTATAACTACAATGGGTCCTGAGCTAACTGCCCCCCATCTAGTTCGTACCACACTCCCTGAGTGCAGAACCATATCAATCTAGTAAATGCTCTATCTTGAAAATTCCCAAAAGAACACACTCCTTGTCTAGTTCCAGACTAAACAAGTCCCAAAAGAACACAAAAGCATAAAGTTTCCCCCACGAAGATCTAACTAACTACTACCCAAAATAATAAACAAGGGTTTAGAATGCTCAGTTGTGTAGCGGTGGTCGTCTTCATCAATCAACACAGGCCAGCTCTCGTCTGGCAAGATGTAGATCTATCGTCTCGTCTGCAACTCAAGCAGTCACTCTTGCTTGACTCCTCTTTGATTATTGCGGCCTTATCTTGATGGTGCAGCAATAGTGCGTGGCCTGAACCTAGCAGTGCATGGACAAAACCTTGCAGTGCGTGGACAGAACCCTAAAGTGTGTGGACAGAACCCTGCAGTGCATGGACAGCCCCCTGCAGTGCGCACGTAGCCCCCATAATGAATGTGCAGCCCCTTGTTTGCTCTATCAATCCACGTACAGACCCTTTCTTGATGATATAGCAGCCTCCTCTTGGTGTTTGGCTGCTGCAACTTGCGGCTATGGTTGTTGAATATTGGACTCCCCGGATTTGGTTTTGGATGATGAGCAAACATAAATAATTCATAAACTAACAATTTGTGAGCGCAGTATTGGAGATCGTCGTCAATTTCACGTGAACATTCAAAGCGACATCTCAACACTTTCCAAAGCTCATATTCATGCCTAAAGCTTCGTTGAAGCTCTTGCGACGCTTTGGAAAATATGAAGATTCAATCGAAGCTATTGAAGACCGTTTATTAAGGTTTTATTTATAGTCTTTTAGTTTCGATTGATAGAATGTTGAGCCTTGAGTATATCTTACGTTTCTATCTTCATTACGCTCATTTCATAGCTCTAGGATTCTTGCACAAGTTCACTCTAACTTCCTCGAAGCGTCGCGCTTCGATTCGGACTTTGTTGTGCATGTTAGTTGGTACAAGAACAAGTACTGACCGACTAGATGGTGATCTAGTCGGTCGGCCACTGTTCTTGGACCGACTAGTTTCTGTCAGTTAATTTCTTGGACTTTACTGTTTACAGTTAGTCGGTCTACGTTGACTCACCGACCGACTAGTTTGTGAACTAGTCGGTCAGTGATGCTTCTTTGACCGACTAGTTGTGACTTACTGTTCACTCTAAAATTCTCCTAAGCTACTGTTTACCGTTAGTCGGTCTAAGAACGTTTGATGACCGACTAGTTGACAATCTAGTCGGTCAACTTTTGTTCTTGGACCGACTAAGTCAACTTGCCTTCAGACTATGTTGTTTTGCCTCTTAGTCGGTCTACGTTCATTGGATGACCGACTAGTTGTGAAACTAGTCGGTCAGACAGTGTTCTTGGACCGACTAGTTTTCTAGGTCTGAAATTCTATTTCTTCTCAGATCTACTCTTAGTCGGTCCACGTTGTTTGGCTGACCGACTAGTTGATGAACTAGTCGGTCAGTAAGTGTTCTTTGACCGACTAAGTCTCTCAGTTTTCTATCCGTTGGTGAATGACCTAACTTGTTTTTATGGGACCCTATAAATACGAACCTAGGTCATTTCTATCTAAAAAAGAGCTGCCATTAAGAGATTCATTGAGTTCTAAAGAGATAGCCATTCTCCCTCAAATCTAAAGCTCTCTTCCTCACAAGAAACCCATTCTCTCTCATTTCTAGATCTAGAGAGAAGCTTGTTCTTGGTGAGCTCTTCAAGCTATTGCTTGATTCAAGTTTCCAAATCTTCCTTAGGCACCCATTGCTGCTCATTTCCTTGGTGCTAGGGTTTGGTAACTTCATCTTCCTCAAATCCTTCATTCCACCTATTGGGTAAGAAAAACTCAAGGAATAGGATTTTGTGGTAAGCTTGTTTATTTCATATTAAACTCTTTAATATTGCTTTGTGATTCTCTCGGTTGTGAGAGAAGGTTGTGATCCCGGGTTGTGGGATTCACGTTTGCTATTGCATGTATGATTTGATCTTGTGAAGGTTTTTCACAAGATATTCATAGTGGAAATCTTGAGTTAGGGTTTCTAACTCAAGTATCCGGAGGGGATCCGGGTGGTTGGGACGTAGGATCACTGGGAACAAGTCGGGGAGACTTGGGTGGATCCGAACCCATTAACATCGTTTGTTAGCATTGTTAATTTCGTTGTCGTCACTCAATTTAAGCTTCCGCAAATTGATTTGGTAGTTGATTGCAATTTAATTTGGAATTATACTCCTTATTATTTTAAAGTACTATTCACCCCCCCCCCTCTAGTACTTGTGCAGTAGCTGGTATGGCATTACATTTGGTATCAGAGCCAGATACTCAGCTATGTCTGCCAACGACAACAAGACCGTGCCTCCACCTTCCAACTATGACACCTTCAGGAACCGTGAAGGAGCGTCATCGGTAATGGAAGGACATTCCTCTACAAGGCCTCCATTCTTCAACGGTACCAACTACGGGTACTGGAAATGTCGGATGGAAACCTTCCTCCGAAGTGCATCTTTATGGAGGACTACAATGAAGGAGTACACCGAGCCCGAAGAAGAAGATTTTGAGAAATGGACTACCGCGGAGGTCGCCGCGGAGGTAAGCAATGCCAAGGCAATGAACGCCTTGCAATGCGCATTGGAGCCCGAGGACTTCAATAAGATATGCACATGTAAGAGTGCATATCAAATTTGGAACTCTCTCCTCATACTACATGAAGGGACGAGTCGGGTAAGAGACTCTAAACTCGTAGTCGTAACAAAAGATTACGAAATGTTTCATATGCAACAGGGCGAGAAGATGAAAGAATATTACGCTCGCTTCGTTGACATAATAAACGAGTTAGAGGCCCTCGGCAAGATCTACACTCAAAAGGAGAAGTGCCTAAAGCTTATTGAAGGACTTCCATCTTCTTGGGAAAAACGTACCTTCGCCATCGAGGAAGGTAATGACATGAACAAATATACCGTAGTTCAACTAATGGGTACTTTGATGTCATACGAGGTACGCAAAGATAGCAAGGTAAAGCTACAAGAAAAGATGAAGTCATATTTGAACCTAGATGCGCCTAAGAAAAAGGCAATTGCATTCAAGGCGGCTTCATCCACATCTTCCGATGATGAAGACTCGGAAAACGAGTTGGACTTGGAGTCCATGGCACTCATGGCCAAGAAGTTCAACCGTTTCTTCCGGAAAGGTAACTTCAAGACCAAAGGTAAATTTGGTTCTTCTAACGCCTCTTCCTCTCCTTTGTGTTTCAAGTGCAATAAGCCAGGACACATGAAAGCGGAGTGTCCTCTCAACAAACAAAAGGAGAAGTGGAAGGCGCCAAAATTCGATAAGTCCAAGAAATACAAAAAGGGGTACAAGAAAGGACTTGTCGGAGCAACATTCACCGACTCCGAGGATTCCTCAAGCGGAGAGTCGGATGATGAGAAAGTGGAGCAAGCACATATGTGCTTCATGGCAAGAGAGGAGAACGATCAAGGATCCTCCTCTTCCGATGATAGTAATGACGAAAGCGATGAGGTAACAATGGATGATCTTAGAAATGCTAACTCTCAACTTTGGTCAAAATACACTAAGTTAGTAAATAGATATACTAAGGTAAAAGATGACCTAGCTAGCATTCAAACATCGCCTAAGACTATCATCACCAACAACGACACCGTTGTTGAAGAGTTAAGAAATGAGATTGTTAATCTCAAATCTAAACTTGAACATGTTAGCATCGAGGATCCGGAAGAACATAGGATAGCGGATTTAACTTCTCAAAACTCGACTTTGAGTATTGAGAACGAGAATCTTAAATCTCGTGTTTTTGTGCTCACATCGCAAGTATCCAATTTGGATACTTCTATGCGTTCTCTCAAAGAGAAATATGAGAACACATTGGGCCGAATTAACAAATTCAACAAAGGTAAGGACCATTTGGATAAAATCCTAAGTGACTTACTTCCGGCCAATCACCACATTGGTTTGGGGTATACGATGGGATGTCCATCCAAAGCGGCCACTACTTTTGTTAGGCCAACTTCTGGTGACTCTACGAGTGGTAGCAAACACTCTATTGATAGTTCATCTACCAATGATGCTTCCACTTCGTCCACGCCCTCTTTTGGAAAGAAACCCACTTTGGGTGGACCTCCAAAGAAGGGGCATGCTTATATGTACACCAATACCATGCCACGTAGGAACACACGTCCTACTCCACCATCTCACACATATGATGATTTTTATGCAACACATTCTCGGGCACGTGCACACCATGTGAGACACCCTCACGCACGTGTTCCCACACATGCTTATGATCACACACCACATCATATGAATAATTCTCATCGTGCACCATTCCATCATGTCCCGTATGCCTATCCACAACATGCATCACGTAGAAATCAACGTCGCATGCATGCACCCAATAGGATGATGGCTCCCAAAATATTCACTATTTGGAGCCCAAAGGACACAAGCATGGACGAAAAACAAATGTACATGAATGCTTATTTTTCGGATGTTGTGCATAGTAAGAATTATGTGGGGAAGTCTAAGTCCACTTGGACTTGGCTTCCAAAGGTCTAATCCCTTGGACCCAATGACCTTGGGTACCATGATATGGAAGTTTCTATCTTTAGGTACTCAAGGAAAAGAAAAAGGGAAGGAGCAACAAATTTAAATTTAGCTCCAAAGGGAATTGGATACTCGATAGCGGGTGTTCCAAACACATGACGGGTGACGCTCGTTTGCTCTCCGGAGTGGTTCCCATTGCGAATGGAAACCGCGTCGTATTTGGAGGCAACGAGAGCGGAACCATCATAGGTGTTGGTAAAGTCGGTAACCCTTCTAAACCCCTAATTAGTGATGTTTATCTTGTTGGTGGTTTAAATCATAATCTCATTTCAATAAGCCAACTTTGTGACAAAGGTTACAAAGTTAGCTTTGCGAAAGGATTGTGTCATATTTTAAGAAAGGATAATGAAAAATTATTATTTTCCGGAACTCGTCGTAAAGACATTTATATTTTGGATCTTCCTAAGTCATATGAACAATGTCTCGTTGCCAACACAAGTGAACAACACTTATGGCATCGACGCTTTGGACATGTGAACTTTGGAACACTATATAAGCTTTCAAAATTGAATTCCATTAAAGGTTTTCCGAAGCTCGTTTTTGAAAAGAAAAGTTTTTGTGATTGTTGTCAACGCGGCAAGCTTCCTAAATCTTCATTTAAACCTAAGAAAAGCATCTCTACTAAACGGCCACTAGAGCTATTACATCTAGATTTATTTGGGCCAACTAGAGTAGCTTCCTTAGGAAATGCAAGGTATGGACTTGTCATCGTAGATGACTATTCAAGATTTACTTGGGTATTTTCATTGTGTAATAAAAATGAAGCTTTTGAAAACTTCACAATTTTTGTTAAGAAAGTACAAAATCTCTTAGGAACCACCATTGTCACTATTCGTAGTGATCATGGAGGTGAATTTGAGAATGAGTCTTTTGAGACATTTTGTGATGAAGTTGGTATTACTCACACCTTCTCTTTCCCTCGTGCACCTCCTCAAAATGGTGTAGTTGAGAGAAAGAATAGGACGCTAGTGGAGTGTGCTCGCACAATGCTTGATGATAGCCAACTTGGCCATCAATTTTGGGCAGAAGCGGTACACACCGCTTGCTATGTGTTTAATAGAATACTTTTGAGGCCCGGCACTAAACAAACTTGTTATGAATTGTTGTTTGGTAGGTTGCCTCAAGTTAAACATTTTCGTGTTTTCGGTTCGAAATGTTTTATTAAGAACACATATGGTTTTTTGGACAAATTCGATCCAAGATCCGATGAGGGGATCTTTGTTGGATACTCTACGCGTAGCAAAGCCTACCGGATATTCAACAAACGAACCTCAACGATCGAGGAGTCGCTTCATGTCTCATTTAATGAAGGATTTGTTCCAACTAGAATTTCAAATGATAATGATTCTTTGGATGTTTTATGTGATTCGTTTGATAATTCTAAGTCTAATGATTCTATTGATTCTATTGAGACTAACCCAACTAATGAAGTTGTTGAGAATGTTCCTAGTGATCAAGGTATTCCCAAACGGCTTCATTCGGTTCGTGACCATCCCCATGAGCAAGTCATTGGCAATATCTATGATAGTGTCAAGACGAGATCGCAAGTTCACCACTTCGCAAATTGTGCCTTTGTCTCATCGATAGAGCCAAAGAATATTAATGAAGCATGCGAAGATAGCGCTTGGATCTTAGCCATGGAGGAGGAGCTCATTCAATTCGAGAGGAATGAGGTATGTGAGCTCGTTCCATTGCCATCGAAGAACCACACCGTCATAGGGACAAAGTGGATCTTCAAGAACAAAACCGACGAAAACCAAGTCGTCGTCCGGAACAAAGCTCGGTTAGTTGCTCAAGGCTATCGTCAAGAGGAAGGTATCGATTTCGAAGAATCTTTCGCTCCGGTAGCTAGATTAGAATCAATTAGATTACTTTTGTCTTTTGCATGCCATAAGAATTTTAAATTATTTCAAATGGATGTTAAAAGTGCATTTTTAAACGGAGATGTCGTTGAGGAAGTTTACGTTTCTCAACCTCCGGGCTTCGTAAATGAAAATTTTCCGAATCACGTTTTTAAACTAAAGAAAGCTCTTTATGGTTTGAGACAAGCTCCTCGAGCTTGGTATGATCGCCTAAAGAATTTTCTTTTGGATTTGAATTTTAAAATGGGCGAAGCCGATTCTACTCTTTTTATTAAGCATGCGAATAATGATATTTTATTAGTTCAAATTTATGTTGATGATATCATTTTCGGTGCTACTAACTTCACTCTTTGCGAAGAATTTTCTAATGTTATGAAGGAACAATTTGAGATGAGCCACATGGGCGAACTCAAATATTTCTTAGGTCTCCAAATTCGCCAAATAAACGATGCAATCTTCATCCACCAAACGAAGTACACGGTGGAGTTGCTAAAGCGATTTGGAATGGAGAATGCCTCCGGGAAAAAGACTCCAATGAGCACGACTACGCATCTTGACAAGGATACGGGCGGTAAGGATGTAGACATTCGTCTATATCGAGGTATGATAGGTAGTTTGCTTTATCTTACCGCAAGTAGGCCCGATATTATGTTTGTCGTATGTATATGTGCTCGTTATCAGTCTCAACCTAAGGAGTCTCACTTAGTAGCGGTAAAGCGTATTTTTCGCTATCTAAGTTACACATTAGATTTTGGATTACTTTATCCGAGATCTAGCACATATGAGTTAGTCTCATATAGTGACGCTGATTATGCGGGATGCAAATCCGACAGGAAAAGTACTAGTGGCACTTGCCATTTTCTAGGAAATTCTCTTGTCTCTTGGTTTTCCAAGAAGCAAAATTCGGTTTCACTTTCAACCACCGAGGCGGAATATATTGCCGCCGGTGCCGCTTGTGCCCAGGTTCTTTGGATGAGACACACATTGAAGGATTTTGGTATTCATTGTGATACTAGCCCTATCATGGTGGATAACCAAAGTGCTATTTGTCTTTCAAAGAATCCGGTGCACCATTCCCGATCGAAACACATAGATGTCCGACACCATTTCTTAGATGATCATGTTGCTAAAAAGGACATCATTTTAGTGTACGTTGAAACCCAAAAGCAAATCGCCGATATTTTCACGAAACCCCTAAAGGAGGACTCCTTTGTGCGGTTGCGTCGAGAATTGGGGATTATGGGTGAATCCGAGATATAGGATTCATATTTCATTCAATTATCTTGCATGCTTTTATAGTTCGCGTTATTTCAATCATGATAGATTTATTGAATTTTTGAGAATTTTATGTGATTTGTTTGAATTTATGATCGAAATCGTATTTCAATGTCTATTTAAGATTTCGACGTTTAATGGGGTAGTTTAGATGAGTATTGAGAGTTTTGTAATATATCGTCCAAGTGTTTTGAGGAGAGAACTTGATTATCACTTTTTGGACTTTGTTAGTCGGTATCAGTTCAACCACCAACCGACTAGATGTTCATCTAGTCGGTTAGTAGAAGAACTTACACCGACTAACTCAAGCTTATTGAGTTTCCTTTCCATCTTGAACTCTTTAGTCGGTTCATGTTCAGTGACCGACCGACTAGATTGAGATCTAGTCGGTCAGTAAATGAACACAGACCGACTAAATCTTGTCAGTAAATCTTGGATTCAGCCACTGTTTGCAACTAGTCGGTTCAAGCTCATTGACCGACCGACTAGATCGTGATCTAGTCGGTCAGTGCTTGAACTGTGACCGACTAGTTGTGCCAGGGGCTGTTTGGTCTTTTGCGAAATCGACCGACTTAAACTCAGTTTAGTCGATCGATTTTCATTCTAATCGATCGAAATCTCTTCTCTCTCCGCTCAAAACCCCGACCTCCCTTGAAACCCTTCGACTTCCGATCGATCTCCGGCCATTTTTCCGGCCATCTCCGTCGATCTCCTCCGTCGGCCCCTCGTTCTAGGTGATCTCCTCTCCTCCTAGGGTTAGATTTCATTTCCTAGAGCTAGGGCTTGCTCGGGTTCTTAGGGTTCTTTGGGTTTATTTTTTTTTCGGCTAGGGCTTCTTCGTTTGATCTCCTTGTCTCGTGTCTTGCTTCGACTATGGCAAGAACACGCATTCCGATCACTCCCTCTAGCCCCTCTCCGATGACCGTTGATCCAATCTCTTCGGATCCCGAGCATCCAACCCCTCCGAAGCGTAGAGCCAAGACCACCCATCCTTCGTCGTCTTCGCCTCCTCTCAAGAAGAAGAGGACGACGACCGCTAAATCTAAAGGTCAACCGAAACCCAAACCCAAGCCTAAGCCCAAGGCCAAAATTCTTGCTTCTGCATCTTCGTTCCATACTCCTACCGATTCCGATACGGAGTATAACCCCGAGACCGAGACTCATAGGGAACCCACTCCTCCTACTCATCCCGAGTCTAGCACCCACCCTCGTACGTCTACCCGTAAGCCTAAGGGAAAGGGTCCGATGCCGGTGGGCGGTGTCGATATTTCCTTATGTCGCGATGACCCTTTGTGTCTCGCGGCGTATAACCGTATCGAACATTGCCCGCTGCTTCTGGAGCATTTCGTCCAGTTTAGCGACTTCATAGGGTTAGCTGATCTTCTGTCGTCGTCGGGTCTTCTCGATTACCTTCGATATGACCCGAAGGCGAATCCTCACCCCTACCCTAGATTAGTGAAGCTTTTCTATGCGAATAGGATCCGGGGTCAGTACGATCAGACCCACTCTGTTGAGACGACCGTTTTGGGGACTCCTATAGTCCTCACTGCGGAAATCTTAGGAGAGATTTTGGGTATCTCTTCGTCTGGCCTTCTTCCTTCTGATATTTCGATAGATGATATTTCTTCTCTTGATCCGGCTATGCTTTCAGAGATTTTCCATCAGATCCCTCCTGCCATGATTGGCGTGCCATCTAAATCTTTCAAGCCTAATGCGTGGGTCCTCAATCTGATTCTGAAGTCGTGCTTGCTTCCCAAGTACGGCTCCTCATCTTTACCATCCCAGCCATTTTTGAAGCTCATCTATGCGATCTTCATGGGGAGCTCGATTAATTGGGCTCGAATTATACTCGATAAGATTGACTCTTTCGAGTGTATTCGAAAGTCCAATAAATCAGCTCATATCCCATTCCCATGCATGTTGACCCTCGTGTTTCGTCATTTTCGTGTCACGTTGCCTCGTGACGATGAGCGTCCCCTTGGTCCTCCCCTGAATGCGACGGCCGTCAAGAAATCTCTTGCGGCTCTTCGTCACGTTCAGAGGACGACACCTTCTGCGTCTGTCCCTGCCTCTGCCAGTGCCTCTGCTACTCCCGTTGCCACCCTTGATGATGTCCTACGGATACTTCGTCGTCACGAGTCCCGCTTGGCTCGTACCGAGGAGGTAGTCTGCCGTATGGCTCATCGGATGGGTGTTGAGCTTCCTCCTTCCGTGTCTGAGGATGAGGAGTTTGATGAGATGGCTGAGGAGGACATTGAGGAGCTCTGTCGTGCTTCGACTCGTGCCCCCGAGGGCACTTCTGCTGGTACTGCTGCTACTGGTACTTCCTCTTCGGCTCCTGGAGTTGCCACCTCTTCCGGTGTTCCAGAGCCATCTGCTGCAGCTCTTCAGCCTTCTGAGCCTGCTGCTGACCCAGTTTCCAAGCCTGCTCATGTATTTGCTGCTACTGCTTCTGTCGAGACTCATGCTGCTGTTGAGCCTGTTGCTGAGATCTCGACTCCTGCCCCGACGATTCCATCTGTTGAGACACCTCTTCTCCCTGCAGAGCCTGAGTCCACTCCGTCGACTGGACCCACGGACGCTGCAGATCCTGCCTCCTCCTCGTGATCGTCTGTTCCGAGGACTCTCCACTGCATTCTGGATGATATATGTTTAGTGAGAGTGTTTTGGGTTAGGATGGGGTTGAGAGATGCTTTGATGTATTATTTTCTTTGTGCTTTCTGGTTGTCGGTGTTGGATTTTATGATGATGATGATGTATTTCTTTTTGATGATATGTAGCGCTTGATATGATGTATCTCATATATTCGATGTGATATTTTTTGGATGTACTCATGTTGTCTCTATATATATATGTTCATCATCGTTCACTTTGTCTTTTATTCGTCGTGCAAATTTGAATATTCGTTGAATACATTTGAAATGTTATTTCGTCGCTCGACGCATAAAAACTTGGTTAAATAGATTTAAATTCTATAATTGAATATTAACCAAGAATATTGAATATTGAAGAGTATGTTTCTTTATTCAAGAAATGAATAAACATTTGATATTTTTGATGATTTTGCTTATCGTTGATTTTTATTGATAATGGAAAATTTGGCACACCTTATTTTGATTTCCACAATTTTCCCTTGGTGTCAAGTTGGTCCATTGTCTTTGTCTACGACTCCCGATGTTGGATTTTACATTTCCTAATTGTTGTCGTTGTATGCCCCCCATTTTTGGGATAATGCCAAAGGGGGAGAGATAATGATAATAAATAGCGCAAATGAAAATTTAACTCAATTTCCAAGAATCTAGTTTGATATGTTAGATTCAGGGGGAGTTAAGATACATATAAGGATTTTCAAAATCTGATATTTCAAAAATCAATTCACTTTGTTTATCTTACTCGTCTGCTTGATGCATTTCATTTATATTCAATTTGGAATTAACGTGTCATCAATGCAGGGGGAGTAAGTATTTTTCATTTGAATTACTATTTTTGATTATTATTTATGTTGGTTTGTCATCACCAAAAAGGGGGAGAATGTTGAATATTGGACTCCCCGGATTTGGTTTTGGATGATGAGCAAACATAAATAATTCATAAACTAACAATTTGTGAGCGCAGTATTGGAGATCGTCGCCAATTTCACGTGAACATTCAAAGCGACATCTCAACACTTTCCAAAGCTCATATTCATGCCTAAAGCTTCGTTGAAGCTCTTGCGACGCTTTGGAAAATATGAAGATTCAATCGAAGCTATTGAAGACCGTTTATTAAGGTTTTATTTATAGTCTTTTAGTTTCGATTGATAGAATGTTGAGCCTTGAGTATATCTTACGTTTCTATCTTCATTATGCTCATTTCATAGCTCTAGGATTCTTGCACAAGTTCACTCTAACTTCCTCGAAGCGTCGCGCATCGATTCGGACTTTGTTGTGCATGTTAGTTGGTACAAGAACAAGTACTAACCGACTAGATGGTGATCTAGTCGGTCGGCCACTGTTCTTGGACCGACTAGTTTCTGTCAGTTAATTTCTTGGACTTTACTGTTTACAGTTAGTCGGTCTACGTTGACTCACCGACCGACTAGTTTGTGAACTAGTCGGTCAGTGATGCTTCTTTGACCGACTAGTTGTGACTTACTGTTCACTCTAAAATTCTCCTAAGCTACTGTTTACCGTTAGTCGGTCTAAGAACGTTTGATGACCGACTAGTTGACAATCTAGTCGGTCAACTTTTGTTCTTGGACCGACTAAGTCAACTTGCCTTCAGACTATGTTGTTTTGCCTCTTAGTCGGTCTACGTTCATTGGATGACCGACTAGTTGTGAAACTAGTCGGTCAGACAGTGTTCTTGGACCGACTAGTTTTCTAGGTCTGAAATTCTATTTCTTCTCAGATCTACTCTTAGTCGGTCCACGTTGTTTGGCTGACCGACTAGTTGATGAACTAGTCGGTCAGTAAGTGTTCTTTGACCGACTAAGTCTCTCAGTTTTCTATCCGTTGGTGAATGACCTAACTTGTTTTTATGGGACCCTATAAATACGAACCTAGGTCATTTCTATCTAAAAAAGAGCTGCCATTAAGAGATTCATTGAGTTCTAAAGAGATAGCCATTCTCCCTCAAATCTAAAGCTCTCTTCCTCACAAGAAACCCATTCTCTCTCATTTCTAGATCTAGAGAGAAGCTTGTTCTTGGTGAGCTCTTCAAGCTATTGCTTGATTCAAGTTTCCAAATCTTCCCTAGGCACCCATTGCTGCTCATTCCACCTATTGGGTAAGAAAAACTCAAGGTATAGGATTTTGTGGTAAGCTTGTTTATTTCATATTAAACTCTTTAATATTGCTTTGTGATTCTCTCGGTTGTGAGAGAAGGTTGTGATCCCGGGTTGTGGGATTCATGTTTGCTATTGCATGTATGATTTGATCTTGTGAAGGTTTTTCACAAGATATTCATAGTGAAAATCTTGAGTTAGGGTTTCTAACTCAAGTATCCGGAGGGGATCCGGGTGGTTGGGACGTAGGATCACCGGGAACAAGTCGGGGAGACTTGGGTGGATCCGAACCCATTAACATCGTTTGTTAGCATTGTTAATTTCGTTGTCGTCACTCAATTTAAGCTTCCGCAAATTGATTTGGTAGTTGATTGCAATTTAATTTGGAATTATACTCCTTATTATTTTAAAGTACTATTCACCCCCCCTCTAGTACTTGTGCAGTAGCTGGTAGGGCATTACAATGGTCTCTCCTCTTCACTTGCAACTTGTGGTAATGGTTCTCATTAGAGCTTAGTGTTCTTCAATTGATCCTTGCAAACAAAGACAAGAGAGAGATAGTTAGCTTAATATTTAATAAACAAACACAAAGTTGTGAAGGCAATACTGGAGTAAAAAGTTACAGCCATCCCTTGATGATTGCTTGCTTGAAGATGCTACTTGGCTCTTGGATAGGAGGAGTTTTGGCCTTGTGAGAAGTTGCGGCAATGGCTTCTTTGGTGTCTTGAGCAAGGTATGTTCTATGAAGCTTGGGCTCTTTTGGCTTGGAGAATATGATGGAGTGGGATGCACTTTGACCTTTTTAGAAGCTTGCGGCAATGGGATATTGGAAGAGATGAAGAACTTTGGCCTATGAGATGATGAAATATATGAAGTTATTCAGAATACAACTCATGCTAAAATAAATATCACTGATTTAATACAGAGATTAAAATAAGAAAAAAATCACCAAGTTGTAGAGCACTGAGTTGTGATCATCTTGGCGCAAGCGGTTCGTCAATCCGAGCTCTTTGGAGAAATTTATGCACTTTTTAGCGTCGTCCGTCGAGCTCCTTGCTAAGTTACGGCCATGAATGTTTATCTAGGGTTGTGGCAGAATTTCTTTGGTTTCCTCTCTCTTAAAATCTCTCTCTTTGAATATGGGTTTATATAGGAGATGATGTGATATGATAGAATCAATTAGAATCCTATATTTGATGAAGATTGGAAGGAATCATAGTTTGATTAGGATTTGAATAAATCTATTATGATATGGAGTTTGTGTATGAATGGGTATGGAATTCAATTTGTGTAGCTATAGGAATTGAATTAGATTTCATTGGGATACTAATTGGATTAGGATTTTGGATTCCAATGGAATAGGAGATTTGATAGGTTCTTTAATTGATTTGAATCAATCAAAGGAGATTTGAAAAAGATACTCCATATCTCTCCAAATTGGAATAGGATTAGAATGGCAATAGGGATTTGAATCAATATTAAATTGATTTGAAGAAGATCCTCTCCAATTTGACTTAGTCCAATATTTGTAGCTATAGTCACCATCTCTTTGATCAAGTCCAAGTTGCTATATGAATAGCAATTTCCTCATCTTCCAATTTGCAATATGAATAACAATTTCTCCATCGCGTTGACTAAGTCATCAAATGTAGATTTACTACTTTGACATTCCTGAAACACACTTAACACATAAGTTAAATAGTTCTTACATATTTGTTATCATCAAACTAGAGATCATATATTTTTGTATCCAACACCTATTTATATAGGCGTCTGACCCATCCTCTATTCTCAATTTTCGATGTGGGACTAAAAATTGGAGTGAAAAAATCAATTAAAGTTGGCCCTTTACAAAGGCCAATTTTTATTGAATTTTTCCACCCTCACAATTGAGCTTCACAATTGATACTGTTCGGGTGAAAACCGAAAACGTCGTGAGATCAATACGGAAAACCAACTCCAATAAACTGATCAGGAATTTAAAGCTAGCAAAAATCTAATCCCAATGACCCAACAAAATTCCCAAATGACCTTGCAATAGAAAATAGAAAACGAATCACAGCAACAAATAAATCAATCGCAGACACAAGATAATTTACCCTGGTTCGGTTGTAAACAACCTACATCAAGCAATCCAATCCAAGATGATTCAACTAGTATAGAGATCCAAACAATTAGGGTTACAAAATGATTGGCCCCGGATATACATCCAGAGAACGATTGTAGTTTTACCGCAAGCGCACGGTCAAGTGGCGAGCGGCTATCGAACACGAGGAGGTGGTGTTGGTTCCAATCTATCCTAGGTTGGCTTGACTACGAATGTTTTATTGGTGGAGATGGTTATGGTATGATGTAATGACAATGGTGGTGGATGTCGGTGATAAAGATTTCGATCAAATATTGATTCAAATACAATATAATAAAAGTGTCTAGGGCTAGGGAATCCCCACTATGGATCGTCATACATCTCTGTGAATCGTGAATCTCAATAGTACTAGACTTGTGTTGAGGTGAACTAGTCGTAACTGAATATAGAACCAAGCTCACGCTTTCGTGCTATTGTCGGTCTATAGCAACCTAGAGTAGGGCCCACTCTCGTGCAAACCCTAACCTAAGCCACTAGCATGAAGATCGACAGCATCGTCCAATCGCACCTCGAGCCCACTCTCATGCAAAATCGAATTACGATCTAGGTTGTGATAGTTCGTATTCGTCCAATCTTTTGCAAACGAATATATGTATAGATTTATAATAAAAATCCTATCTTTGGTCCAATCTCTTGCAAACCAAGTCTAAAGAATCACGATTATAAACCTAAATCGAATATCTAGGCCTTTCCATCGATTAGAATCCAATCTCTTGCAAACCCCAATCGATGGAAATCTCTAGCTATCCGTAATAAATCAATCACAACCTAACCTCCTAGCAATTCTAGCAACATATGAATTCATTCATCACAAATCTGAAATTAGATCCATAGGGTTCATCCCCATGCCCTAGAACAACAATCAACCAAGAATAGCAATAACGATATAGAAATCAATAAGAGACATTGCTTGCATATGAAAAGATAGCAAATCAAAGATTCAAATAATAAGAATAATGATACTTAGCTTTGATGAAGAACTTCAATCCAATTACATGCTTTTAGATCCAAGAAGGGGCCTAGGGCATGGCCTTACCTCTAAAAAAGTCTCTAAGAAAACATAATGGTACCCTCCTCTAATGACGGCTACAAACCTCTTAAATAGCCCCCAAAACCATAGCAAATAACCCCTAAAACCCCTCCGAAACCCGCGACCAAAATCAGATTTGCGTGTAATTTAAGTTCTAGGCTGGCAGCGACTCGGCCGAGTGGAAAGCTCACTCGACAGAGTGAGAATTCTTGTACAAACTCCAGAAAACAGCACTCTATCAAAAACTATCAAAAAAGTTCACTCAGCCGAGTGGAAAGCTCACTCGGCCGAGTGAAAATGTCACTCGGTCGAGTGACACTGATATACGAATTCAAGCACGGCAGCATCAACTTGCAGAAATTCTCCAGATTTCATCCGACCTCTGATTGACGCGTTCTTAATGGCGTTGGAACCGCCATGAAGTATAATATCCATAAAAATATGAGAAAAATACTTTGACCAATGGAATGGTAGCAAATTTTAAAAGAGTGGGAGGCTGTTTGAAAATCTGGGCGCTCGTGTCAACGGCATCACTCGGCCGAGTGGAAAGCTTCACTCGGGCGAGTGGACTTCTCTACTCGGTCGAGTAAGGTCTTCTACTGTTCTTCTAAAATTCCAAAGAGTTTGCCTTGATTTTCTTTAGAAATTCTGACTCTCTCGGGCGAGTTGAGTTCTTCACTCGGCTGAGTGAGATATTTCACTCGCCCGAGTGGACTTGGACTCATGCGCTCCTGTATCCGTAGTACTCGGTGAAGTACGTTCCTTCGCTCGGTCGAGGAGATGTCTGCTCGGCCGAGTGGGCTGTTTCTGGAGTAAACTCTTCTTCTCCTTGCTTCTTTGTCGATTCTATCCATCTCCTTCTTCTCCCGCTCATCGTCCAGCGTCGTTAGCTCCTCAATAATGCCATGTGTGACGCTCCGGTACACGTGCAAGTCCTTTAAGCTCATTTTTGCTCCCGATTGCTCCATATTCCCTGAAATCCGACAAAAACAAGAAATAGTGAAAAGTAACGCAATATCGTTGAATACTCGTGAAAATCACAATATGAGCAATTGAAATGACGTAAAAAAATGCAGAAAAAAGGTGTAAAATATGGACAGATCAAAATCCCCCAAACTTACCTCTTACTCGTCCTCGAGGAAGATAAGTAGAGAGGCGAACTCGGGAGATGAAAACAAAAGAAATGAAATGAAAATGAAAGAACACGAGGTGGAAGGGGTCACTAGATTATTCTCTCAAATCTCAAGCCATAAGCTACACATCACGATAACTTGGAAAATACGAATCACGTGCTATAAGGATTTCATATCTTACTTAAACATGGTACTTGCAAGATTTTAAGAACAACAAAAGGGACTCTCTAAATTCATGCGATCAATTCATATCCACATCACGCATTTCATAGAATTTAATATGCAAATGTTGGCGATGCACTATTCAATCAAGAGTTATAACAGAAGCATATAAGAATCACACCAAGCATGCACCAGAGAATGGAATAAAAGACATGTCATTCACATTTTCATATCAATTCATAAGAAATCTCCATATCTAAAGTAATTCGATAAGTCTCAGTATTATCAAACTTCCCCATTCGTGCACCTCTCCACTCTAATGTCGTACTCACTCATATGGTCAAATGAATTTTCCCATAAGCTTAGCTTGAGGCATCACATCTAAAGGAACGTGATAGGGGAAAATGGGATTTTGGCCTTGGATTTCCCAAGTATTTTGTGGCTCCAATAATAAGACAGAGAAATATCTTTCTTTTTTCTTTTTGAACTTTTTGTTTCTCAATTTTCTTTTTGGATTTTTGTAGGAGCTATTTGATTTGTATTTTTGGTTTTTTGCTCCTTTTTGGCTTTTTGTACTTTTTAGAGCTAACCTTTTCTTTTGTGGAGATTTTTGAGAAATAGATGTGATATAAGTAGCTTTAGGAGGTGAACTCAAGTGACATGTAGAGAATAAAAAGATATATGTGGAGAAGGAAATAATGTAACACTCGGTCCACTCTAAGATATGCACAAATGGTTCAATAAAATAATACATCAACTAAATTCATATGTAAACATGGATATTCTCAATCATTTTAATAAATAGTGAAGTCAAGCAGTAAACGGTACAATCATATCAGACATGCAACCGAAGGTGAATAAGACAATAAGGCAGATGCTTCCGATATACAATTGATGCGTGAATCTTGGTGCACTTCCAACAAAAACATACTAAACACTAATCCATACATTCAGCTTCAATTAATATCATGCATTCATATATATGAATCATCAAAAGAATATATAAGCAAGCATATGTAAATAGCAAGACTATGGAATAATCTAAGTAGCATGGCAAATAATAATAAGCATCGTGATGTTTACTAAAGCAATAAGAGACATCATCATACGAAATTCATCTAGCGGAAGAAAAGAAAAGGAAAATAAAGAAATAAAAAAAAAGAGAGGAAAGAAAAGGAAAACAAGCACACAATATGATGCATGAACACACATAAAAGGAAAATAAGATGGAAAAATCAAAAAGATGATGCAGAAATTTTGAAAACTTCTAAATACCTAAAAATAGAGTAAAAGTGCAACTAAATGGCATGGAAATGCACTCCCCCAAGCTTAAACTTCATATTGTCCTCAATGTGATTATAATGGAATAATATGAGGAACATCGATAATAATAAGGGGTGAATGAAAAAAGATGAAATGAATGAAGTGAAATCCTAATTCAACTACATGCACTTGCAATGATGCATGAGAGCGCCTTCGCCCAAGCTTATACTAAACAACCCTATTCAAATAACTCGATCAAAAATTTAATGGCTTTGCTAAGCGAGATCGAGTCAACTGAATAAGAATGTGAGTATTCACTTGAAAGAGATGCTCGATGGGTGGTGAGCAAAAGGGATGCGACACGTCAAAATGTGAAGATGGCTATTAATATATGTAATGGGTTGGGGGTGTAAAAATTTTTGTTACTGTCATATGAGATGATATTTATTCAATCAAATCTATACGGTCCTCTCGCTGTCGAGAGGCTTCGTGTTTATTGAAAGCATAAAATTTTACGCTATTGCTACACTACTGGATTGATATCACCTATAGCAAAAGGTGGATCCAGTATTTTTGCCGGTGTATGCAACTGCTCCAACTGCTCCTTCCGTGGATCTGCCAGACGCATGTGTCCGTGGACTCCAACAAAATCCAGCAATGCATCCTCCAGCATTCCCATAAGGACTTCACCTATACCATGCAAAGAATAGGATGCATCAGTTCGCTGCAAAAAATTCACCCTCATAATAAATGTATCCCAAAGAGGATCATTTATAGAAATATATGGAATAAATAATGGTGGACGATACTTCCCTGGAAATAATCCAATATCCTCCCATGTTGTGATAGCTGTCTCCATGGTGTCCTCTCTCAGCTGCTCAGGTAAATCTAGATCATAGGTGTGGACATCCTCGATATGCTCGTCAAAATGTGACACGTCTAAGCTTACCTCCGACCCATAATCGTACGTGCACTGCAAAAGGTATGACGTGTCAAAAATATCTGAATCAAAGTAAATATCAAATGGAATACATGATTCAGAAATGGGACGTGTAAAAATATCTCCCTGAGTGGGAGCAGTAAGCTCTGTGGGATAGCCCTCGACAGTTAGTGGAAGGATGAGGTGGCTACAGGAGCTTAAATGTAGGAGGGTAGTGCTCGGGATCCTCATGAATGGATGTTTCCTCGTCCCAATACATGACCTCCTTGACGATAAGTTCTGGCTCTGTGTGTAAGGCCTCCTCAAAAGCATGCTCTGGCTCCTCATGTGAGGCCTCCTCGTCAATATGCTCTGGCTCGACAGTGTGCTCTTTTCCCTTCTCATCAACTATCAATGTAGGCTCTCTCTGGAATGGTGATGCTGGCTGCTCATGTGTGTCAACTTATGAGGATGTATGTTATGGAGAGGAATGCTCGCAAGCAATCCAAAAATATATTCTATCCCCCTTAAGACTGACATAGATGTCCTCCTCAATTGTTCCTACACCTAAAACATGGTTCGTAACAAAATCTGCAAATCGTAGCTCAAATGTATCACCTGCTGTAATGCTCTCTGAACCGACGAACCTCACTGACTCTAAGAGGCCCTCCAATAATCTCTAAAATGCATCCTCCCCTGGCTGCACATATGATTCAATTTCTTCTTCCTCCACTGCCTCTTCGTCCATCCATTCTTCATATGCAATAGCTGTATCGTAGGATGTGGGATCGATGTCGACACATTCTGGCTCTGGGAGTGTGTCTGCCGATGCTTCTTGACCATAATATGAAGAAGTAGAACTGATATCTTTGGAAATCTCTGCAACCTTAAGCATGAGTGCATTCATTTTAAGTTCACTCTTCACCCATTCCAATTGAAGGTCACACTTATCAAGCCTGGCTTGTATTTCAACTTGGTGTGCATGCATCTCATCAAAAAAGTATTCTCCTGCCTGAGCACTCTGATCAAAATAGTATTCTCCCATCTGAGCACTCTGATCAAAATAGTATTCTCTCATGTGAGTACTCTGATCAAAATCTGTGGTCCACATAGTATAATCCATAACACCTAATCAACAAAGATAAATACCTGGAGAAAAATATCAGTGGAATAAAAAATATATAAATGATAATAATGGTGGCGGGGTGAAAATTTCCTTTTGTTAAAAAAGTTTTTTTTTCCCTAGTCTGATCAACCTAATTGTGACAAATTGGCACACAGCAGGAAACACCTCCCCGAAAACGGGCCAAAAACTTGATCGCGCCCTGATATACACCCGGAAAATGACTGTAGTTTTATCGCAAGCGCACGGCGTAGTGGCGAGCGGGTATCGAACACAGGGAGGACAATTGACAGTATCCGACTTTGATCACCTAGCTATCAAGAGAATAATAATAGTTTTGATGGTAATGTCACAATCGTTCAATAGCAAGTAAATATCAATATAATAAAAGCGTCTAGGGATAGGAAATCCCCACTACGGACCGCCTATTATCATTGTGAATCATGAATTTCAATGTTGCAAGTCTTGAATGTAGGTGAACTAGTCGCAACTTAATGTAGAACCAAGCTCACGCTCTCGCGCTATTATCGGTCTATAGCAACCTAGGTTAGGGCCCACTCTCATGCAAACCCTAGCCTAAGCAACTAGCGTGAAGATTGACATCATCGTCCAATCGCAACTCGAGCACACTCTTGTGCAAACTCGAGCTACGACCTAGGTTATGATAGTTTGTATTCGTCCAATCTCTTGCAAATGAATATTAGTATAAATTTATAATAAAAATCCTAGCTTTGGTCCAATCTCTTACAAACCAAATCTAGAGGATTTCGATTATAAACCTAAGTCGAATATCTAGGCCTTCCCATCAATTGTGATCCAATCTCTTGCAAATCCCAATCGATAGAAATTCCTAGCTACTCGCAATAAATCAATCAAAACCTAACCTTTATCATTCCTAGCAACAATTCTATTCATTCATCACAATTAAAAATATCGGGTCCATAGGGTTCATCCCCATGCCCTAGAACGACGAAACTACGCACAATTCATCATGAAAATCTCAGAAATAACAAATATAATCATAGCACAATTCATTGCAAAGAAGAGACAATTCATAAAAATAAGAGTTTTAGCAAGAAAGAATAAACCAAAATTGTCGCCTATGATCTCTAGCTGAGATTTCACAAAAGAAGAGCCGTAAAAAAATAATAGAAGTCTCTCCTAAACTAGGGATAAAACTAGGTTTAAATACAAGCCAAAATCGTCCAAAAAATTGTGACAAAACTGCCCAGGCTCCGCCCAGAATTCGCAATCCTCGCAGCAATCGGAATGCGTCACTCGACCGAGTGGGCAGGTCACTCGGCCGAGTGATAGACCCAATAAAAAAACAGAGAGTTTTGAAGATCTGGGGGTCTGTCGCTCTGACTGACTCGGCCGAGTAGGCTTCTTTACTCGGTCGAGTAAGCAATCGTACTCGGTCGAGTAGGCCTCTCAAAATTTTCCAGTAACTTGGCCCTTCCTCGGTTGAAAATCCATGTTCTACTCAGGCTAGTGATCTTTCTCACTCGGCCGAGTAGACTTCCTTGCTCGGCCGAGGAAACTTTTAAATTTCGCTGTGCGTATCTGTTTCACTCGGTCAAGTACAGCTTCTGACTCGGCCGAGTGAGCAGTCTGCTCGGCCGAGTGGGTTGTGTCTGTCTTCTTTTCTTCTCCTCCTCACCTCCTCGTCACTTCTAACGAATTCCTTCATCTTCCGCTCATCCTCAAATGCTGATAACTCCTCAAATAAGCCGTGGGCGACACTCCGAAGTGCGTGAAAATCCTTTGATCTCGTTTTCGTTCCAAATCGCTCCATATCTCCTGAAATAAGACAAAAACAAGAAATAGTGAAAAGCAACGCGATATTGTCAAATAATAGTGGAAAATGCAATATGGGCGATCAAAACGTCATGAAAATATGCAGAAAAAATGTGTAAAATACGAAGCGATCAAATTCCCCTAAACTTACCTCTTACTCGTCCACGAGGAAGATGAGTAAAGGGCGAACCCGACGGGTAAACACAAGGAAAAAGAAGAAGAAAGATAGAAAAGAAAACAAAGAGGGAGGTGTTAGATCATTTCCTCAGGACGTGGGCTTGCTTATTCAAATCGCATACGGCCAATACAAACATGCCAAAGATTTTATCTCGATATCATGATCATATAAAGATGCATCCAATATAGAGACCCAAGAATATCAAAACAATATGAAATATGGAATCATTCTAGAATTAGCATCGTCTGAAGCATTTAAACCAATATACATAATCATAGACCACACACTTTTCAATTGATCGCTTTCTATTTGGAGTATAAGAGGTATCATACAATATGAAGCAATACGAATAGAAATGAGTCGTTTTCATAAAATGCATGCTGAGTCTCAATTCCTGGATTTCGTAAAACTTTTAGTAATCTCCCCGAGTATATAAAATTACCTAGCATAGGTTGTCATGCACAGACAAGCATTCACTCTCTCACACATCATTGGATCCTCTCCTCCAAGCTTATCCATAAGCGTGGTGGCATCAAATTTAGCAATAAGATTTTTCCCCATTTTTGAAGCTCCAAGAAACAAAAATAAAAGAGGGAAGAAAGAGAGAAAGATAAAATGGGATCATATATATACTTCTTTTCTCTTTTCTTTTCTTTTCCTTTCCTTTCTTTTTTTTCAATCAATATATACAACTGTGATCCCAAATCAAAAGATAGAGAGATATACATGAATACTTTTTCTTTTGCTTTTTGATTTTGGGTGTAGGAGCATGTACTTTTTGTAGCGGGGGAATATGCCAATATAAGATTCACTAAAGGATGATTCACCAATGATTTTAAGTATAGAAATAATGCTCAAGATATGCGGAGAAAGAAAAATAAGTAACACTCGGTTCACTCTATAGAATGTGCACGACAACTTTCAGCAGAGTAATGTAATCTACTCAGTTTGATCTCAGAAAGTAAACTAATCCAGTTATATCAACATAGCATACATTCAATCAACCTGAAAGTGAAGCATACAATTTTCATGGAATAAGAAGTGATATAAGACAACAAAGAAGTACTCCAAATATAGGCGATCAATGCATGAAGCTTGGTGTGTTTTTTATGAAGAGTATACTATATAAATTATCACACTCAGCTAATAGAAGAATTTCATCCATATTCATACAACAAAGTGCGGGTTTCTATCTCGAATGCATAGCATGCATGGCATATAATATCTGAAATAAAAACGATGGCATGACAAAATGATACGCATATAGAGATAAGCTAGCACCATGTCATCATCATCACAGAAAATTCATCTCTAGCAAAAAGGATAAAATAAATTAGGATAAAAGAAAAACAAAAAACGAGTGTACACATGCAGCACACGAAAAAGCAAGAAAATGTGATGCACGAGAAAAAAATGAAAAAGTGGGTGAAAAATAAGTGTAAAATAAAGAAAGGTGGAAAAAATAAAAGAAAAAGTGAAGAAAATGAAAAGTGTGTGAGACACTCACTCCCCCCAAGCTAAAATTCACAGTGTCCTCAATGTGCAAAGTGTGGCACACTGAGAAAAATGATATGGGTGGGGTGGGTAAGGATGCATGCATGAATGGGAAGCAAATAAAAGAAAATGATATGGTATGCAAATGATGTATGCAGAGATCAAAATGGTGTATAATGAGTGTCCCCAAAAATACCTCCTCTCTCCCAAAATTATATAGACATATATGATCAAAAATTGAACAAAACGTGTGTGGAGGAGGAGTGCAAAATCAACAGGCTGAAAATATCCAGTGCATCAGCAGCAAAAGTATGAACTGCATCCAGTATGTGCTTATGTGGGTGGTAGTGCACCAGCACCGTCATGTGGTGGAGGTGGTGGTCGTGGGGGCTGCTGGGTAGCAGTAGGTGGCGGTTGTGGCAGTCGCACAAGAATCTGGTTCAGGCAAGCCTGAATACCAGGAAGTAAAGCGACGCGAGACTGGACAGCACTGACGGTAGCGAAGAGAGCACGGAAGTCTCCTCTGAGCCCACTAACTGCCACCTCTAGAGCACAGAGGTACTGAACTAGGGTGTCAGTGGTGGTGGAGCAGAGGGTCGAACAGGTGAGGAACGGGGCTGCTTCACACGGCTACCGTAAATGATGGGTGCAACTACCTGGTGGGGCTGAGGTGCTGTGCTCATAAAATGACACTCAGCTTCTGTGGGAGGCTGAGGCGCATGAAAGGTCGAAGAGGAAGGAGTAGCAGTAGACATTGAAGTGGTGACAGAGGGCGAGGAGAGCAGAGAGGTCAGTGACACAGACGTGGAGACAGATGTCACCACACTCTCTGTAAAGACAGCGACAGTGTAGACCGAAGTGGCGACGGCTGGGGAGGCCGTGAAGTGTGTAGAAAATGACTCCCCATGGGTCGAGAATAAGAAACTGGAAAGGGTCTCCATAGCAGAGGCATAAGAAGGCTCGCCGCTCTCAATAATGGTGGTGGGGCGCTCAGGGCTCACAATAGAAATATGGTCTATGTACATCGGCACAATGGTGGTGGTGGTGGTGGTGGACTCAGCTAGTGTACTCTCGACAATGACAGAAGTGTGGACAGAGGTATCGGGAGGTGCAGATAGGTCTGGTCCAGGCTGAGGTATCACGGGGTCCAGAGGTGGAAGGAGGGGCTCCTGCTGAGCACCTTCAGGCTCAAGCACGTACGCAGCAGGGATGAGAAGATCCATCGCTGGAATCCACTCCCTGCCTGCGGGTCAAATATGTGTCCGAGCGGGGCTCGAAAGAATCATATAATCGGTGCCATGTGGACCATGCAACCACACCTAGTGGCACTGACCATGAGGACGCAACATCCTCATCCGGTCCATAACGTCAATGGAAAGGGAAGTGGGGCCTGATGGTCTAAGCAAGCCAGCGGGGAGGCCTATTCTACACAAGGGAGCCATGAGGGTAATCAGACCACCGAAACAGATAGGCGTCCTAGCGCCGACAGAGATAATGATGCGTTTAAGTACCAGCTGGCTATATCTATCTCAATGGAAGGGAGTAAAACGTCTCCATCCCTCTTGAATGCCCTCTATCGAGGCATCGTGTAGAGCATGTAGAGCTCCGGCGTCGACATCGTACCAGGCTCATACCCCGCCAGAAAAGTAGTCGCCATGAGGCACTGTGCAATACGGAGGCATGGGTGTAGGATAGCAGAGGCCTTGGCCCTGCTAGGGTCAAAGGCAAGTGGGGATCCCGTGATACGTGTCCAAAAAGCGTAGGTGTCGAATGACGGTGGTGGGATGTGCGTGGGACTATAGGCTCGGTCGGGGTCCGGGACAGGGGGCCACTGGAAGAATGCTCGAAGCATATCGAGAGTGATCTCGCACTCCCGATCCATCAATCTAAAGGAGCATCCCCTGGGGGTCCAGCTAATAGAACTAAGGACCTCTAGTGTCAGATGGATATAAGTGTCCACCGACACTGACAGAAAGTCACGCCACCCCATGTTGTCATACAGCTGGAGCAGCCCATCTAGTACCCCTAGCCGCTCTAGATCAGCAAGATGTGCAAACCTAGAGGGTACGATCGAGCGATAGGAGATACGCTCAAATCTGGCGTGGTGGGCGTCATCTTTGAACGTGATCCCCATCGTATCGAATGCGGGGGCTGGCTGTACCGGTGGTGGAATAGGCGCGGTAGGAGGCGGATGTGTGGGTGGTGGTGGGCTAGGTGGAGGGGAGTCCACCCTAGCAGAAGAGGAGCCAGGATCACTGGATGTCTTCCGCTTGGAAGCGAGCACCCGTGTGCGTGACCTAGTACATGGGGGCATGTGGCCCGTGAATCGTGCCCACCCAAAATACAAATGCGAATTGCTAAAAATATGGAACGAGTATACCTGAGCATGACACGAGAGCAAGTAGCCGATGCGTGCGAAGAATCACCTCCTCCGAGAAGCGCCAATTCGGCTCCTAATCTCCCCCAAGCTGACCTGAAACAAAGATAAACAAATCAGCGACGAATAACAATATATATGGGAGTGGAGATAATAGATATATATGTGGACTAATCTTGATTTGGTTCTCAATGGGCTTACGTATTGGAGAAAAAGGCAAAAAATAGGATTTTTGGTAGGAAATGGGGGGTTGTACGGCAAGGGGGCGGCGGCGCCGGGGGCGACAAGCGACGGCAGAGGATCGGCGACGGAGGAAGTCGGTCGACGACGGCGAGGGGGCAGTGGCGCCGACATCGGCAAGCGACGGCAGAGGATCGGCGACGGCCGGCCGAGGGCGAAGGCGATTCGGGCGAGGCGATCGGAAGATGAAGAGGCTCGTGCTCGAATTTGGGAATTTTTTTCGCGTTTTGGGATTTGAGCCGCGGGCTGGGTTATATAAAGATGGGTCACTCGACCGAGTGACGGATTCACTCGGCCGAGTGGCACTATAAAAAAAATTCGACACAGATGTAGCGACTCGGGCGAGTAGATCTTATCACTCGGCCGAGTAGACAAAGGTCATTCGGCCGAGTAGCAAGGCTACTCAGAGCTTTTGATGCGTGGGGAGTATAAGAGTCACTCGGCCGAGTAGTCATAGTCACTCGACCTAGTGGCATATAAGTTACAGTAAATTACGGTGAGTAGTTTTTAGGATCTTCCCTGATCAGTACCCTACTCGGTCGAGTAGGGTCTTTGCTCGGCCGAGTGAAAATTTCACTCTGCCGAGTGGCCTTCTGTTTTCAGCATCGACTCTCTGTTTTTGCTCCACTTTCTTTTTTTTGTCTCCCCATCAGTTTCTTCCTCCTCCTGAGGCCTGAGCGCATTCCTGGAGCGCTCCCCTTTTCCATAGTCATCCTTCATTCAAATGGTTATCGTTCTCCATCACTTGTCATGAAAAATAGAGCCCGTTGTCAGGATTTTTATCAAATCAAGACTCTAAATACTAAGAAATATCTAAAACAAAAATAAAAATAAAAAATTCAACTAAAAATAAGATAAAACCGTCGGGTTGCCTCCCGACAAGCGCTCGTTTAAGGTCTTGAGCTCGACTCCTTAAGCTACTCGTTTAATGCTCGAAATTCAGCACATGTGAGATGCGCGCGTCAAACGTGCCGGGAAGGCCACTTGGATTTAATTGTTGTTTTTCGTAGGCATTCCTCGGCTCCTCCTCATCATGAGTGGTAGTGGGAGACGAGTCCCCCATGCTTGAGCTTTTACCGTTCTTTTTCTTTGCCGGTGGCACTAATTATTTATCCGGCGGAGCTTTCTTCAAATTGTTTGCAGTGGAGAGCTTGCATAGCTCCCTAATTCTTACGACGTCAATGTCGTCTTTGTCATCAACTATGGAATGATCCGGCGGGTCTTCCAACTTTTCTCCATCTCTAGAAGATTGGCCCTCTTCAAATCCATCATTGTGTAAGGCTCCGATAGTATACGGCATAGCGTCATCAATGACCTCGTCAAGGAGGTCCACATAATCGATGTGAATCTTTATGGATGTGCTTCGTTGCTTTATGGATGTGAAGCTCCACCTCTATGTTTTCGACATTCAAAGACAAGGTGCCCTCTCTCACGTCAACTATCACGCCGATGGGGGCTAAGAAGGGGCATCCAAGAATTAGTGACGTATCGCCCTCCTCCTTGATATCCATAACCACAAAGTCGCACGGCAAGCATATTCCTCCTGGTACTTGGAGTGAGATGTTCTCCGCAATTCCCACCGGCCTAGTGACCCGACCATCTGTGAGTTGTATTCTCATATCCGTCGACTTTAAGTCGGTCCATGTATTCAATTTCTTAAACATAGTTAGGGGCATTAGGCTCACGCTTGCTCCCAAATCTACCAAGGATATTTGTAGTGGGACTCCTCCAAGCGTGCAAGGAATGCAGAAACTTCCAGGATCATTAAATTTAGTATGCTCCTTCTCCTTCCGGGTAAACCATGTACCTTGTTTGGCGAGCATTATCTTCTCCTTTCGCTTTTTTCCCGAAATCAAGTCTTTTAGGAATTTGGCGTAAGACGGGATTTGTACAATGGCATCCAGGAAAGGGATATTTAGGCTCACTCCCCGCAAGTACTCAAAGAAATTTGGCGAGCCGCTTCTCAATCTTTGCTCTCGCCAACCTTTGTGGGAAGGGTATCGGTGGAATATAGTGCGCTCCTCACGTGGCTTCACAATTTCAGAATTTCACCGTCCTTTGGCTCTTTTAGGCACTCCTCCTCATTTGCCGGCTCCTTGTCATCCAAAATTTATTCCCCCAGCTTCTTGGTTTGAATCATGGCGGGAGTAGTGTCCTTCCCGCCCCTAGTAGTTACCGCCGCCACCGCATTGATGTGGCCGGTATTACTCCGTGGGTTTGGCTCCAATTTAGCCGGCAATTGTTGAGTATTCTTGTTGAGCAATGCTAGTTGCTCCGATAATTGTGCCACGACGGTATTGAGAGTCTTGTTGAGCGGTCAATCTAGCATTTACTTTCTTTTGCTCCGCCATGAATTCTTCCACCCTCGCTTCATGGTTGGATCTCGGTGGTGCTTGTGGTGGATTAGGTGCTCTCCACCCTTGATTATACCCCGGTGGCCTATATGGCCCCGCTTGTTGCCTAGGCGGGAAGCTTTGTTATGGTGGCCCTCTTGGTTGATATTGAGGTTGTTGTGGAGGTCGAGCTTGAGGTTTTTGCGGTGGTGGGATCAAGGCTCCATCATTATTAGCATATGAAAATCCCGGGTGACTTATTATGGCCGGGTTTGCCCAATAACCGGTGTTTCCCGCAACATATTGGACTTGCTCTATAGCTCCCTCTCATTGCTCTCCTCCAACATACATGACATGGGCTTGGTCTTGCCAATCACCCATACTTTCTCCCGGTGTAGATGGGTGGGGGTCCCATGTGGATCACTTATCAACTTCTCCAATCTCTCCATGACCTTGTGGAGAGAATCAAACTTCGTAGAGAGCTCCGCTACGACCTTTGCCTCATAAATGCTTATCAGCTTCAAGGAGGACGAAGAATGTCCCCTCTCATCGCCCCATTGTTGGTTGTTAGAGGCCATCTCCTCAACTAGGGCCGTATCATCATCCGGTGTCTTAGATAGAATGGCTCCATTAGCGGTTGCATCGATGATTTGCTTGGTTCTCGGTTGCAATCCATTGTAAAAGATATGTACAAGCTCACATGCTTCAATGCTATGGTGGGGGCATTGGTGTTGGAGATCTTTAAAGCACTCTCTTGCTTCAAATAGAGTTTCATGATGTCTTTGCTTAAAGGACATGAGCGTGCTCCTAATCTAGATTTTCTTGGATGGTGGGTAGAATTTATTAACAAGTGCGCTCGCCAACTCATCCCATGTGGTAAAGATCCCCTCCGCTTGCATCCTCAACCAATATAGTGCTTTGTCCCGAAGAGTGAATGGGAAGAGGCGAGTCGGATAGCGTCGGCCGGTACACCGGGCATCTGAAAAGTGGCGCATTTGGACAAGAACAACTGTCGATGGTAGTGTCGATTCTCGTGGGAGTTCCCATGAAATGGGTCTTGTTGCATTAAAACCGCAAGTCATGTTTTAAGCTCGAAGATCTTATCCGCCGCCAACTCCGACATCGTAATAGATGAAGTAGTAGAAGTTGTCTTAGGCCGTAGCCTATCTCTGATAGAAACAAGCCTAGCCATGTGTGCCGCTAACTCCTCCGGTGTCTCCTGCCAGTTCATATGATTGTCCTCTATAGCAAGTCTCCTCTCGGCCATAAGCTTCCTTGCCGTACGCTCGATCTCAGGATTAAATAATATGTCTTCTTGATGTGCCTTTGATCTCGTGTACATGCACAGAAAAAGAGATCTCGATGGAATTGTTAGCACGATAGAGGAAATGAAAAAAAGTTAAAAATAATAAAACAAAAAGAAATAACTAAGTAAAGAAAATAAAATACAGTCGCCTCCCCGGCAACGATGCCAAAAACTTGATCGGCCCCGGATATACACCCAGAGAACGATTGTAGTTTTACCGCAAGCGCACGATCAAGTGGCGAGCGGGTATCGAACACGAGGAGGTGGTGTTGGTTCCAATCTATCCTAGGTTGGCTCGACTAGGAATGTTTTATTGGTGGAGATGGTTATGGTATGATGCAATGACAATGGTGGTGGATGTCAGTGTCGGTGATAAAGATGTCGGTCAAATATCGATTTCAAATACAATATAATAAAAGTGTCTAGGGCTAGGGAATCTCCACTACGGATCGTCATACATCTCTGTGAATCGTGAATCTCAATATTACTAGACTTGTGTCGAGGTGAACTAGTCGTAACTGAATATAGAACCAAGCTCACGCTCTCGCGCTATTGCCGGTCTATAGCAACCTAGATTAGGGCCCACTCTCGTGCAAACCCTAACCTAAGCCACTAGCATGAAGATCGACATCATCGTCCAATCGCACCTCGAGCCCACTCTCGTTCAAACTCGAGTTACGATCTAGGTTGTGATAGTTCGTATTCTTCCAATCTCATGCAAACGAATATGTGTATAGATTTATAATAAAAATCCTAGCTTTGGTCCAATCTCTTGCAAACCAATTCTAAAGAATCTCGATTTTAAACCTAAATCGAATATTTAGGCCTTCCCATCGATTAGAATCCAATATCTTGCAAACCCCAATCGATAAAAATCCCTAGCTATCCTTAATAAATCAATTACAACCTAACCTCCTAGCAATTCTAGCAACATATGAATTCATTCATTACAAATCTAAAATTAGATCCATAGTGTTCATCACCATGTCCTAGAACAACAACCAACCAAGCATAGCAATAACGATATAGAAATCAATAAGAGACATTGCTTGCATATGAAAAGATAGCAAATCAAAGATTCAAATAATAAGAACAATGATACTTAGCTTTGATGAAGAACTTCAATTCAATTACAAGCTTTTAAATCCAAGAGGGGGCCTAGGGCATGGCCTGACCTCTAAAAAAGTCTCTAAGAAAACATAATGGTACCCTCCTCTAATGACGGCTACAAACCTCTTAAATAGCCCCCAAAACCCTAGCAAATAACCCCTAAAACCCCTCCGAAACCCGTGCCCAAAATCAGATCTGCGCGTAATTTAAGTTCTGGGCTGGCAGCGACTCGGCAGAGTGGAAAGCTCACTCGGCCGAGTGAGAATTCTTACAAAAACTCCAGAAAAAAGCACTCTATCAAAAACTGTCAAAAACTGATCACTCGGCCGAGAGGAAAGCTCACTCAGCCGAGTGAAAGTGTTGCTCGGCCGAGTGACACTGATATGCGAATTCCAGCACTGCATCACAACTTGTAGAAATTCTCCAGATTCCATCCGACCTCCGATTGGCATGTTCGTGGCAGAGTTGGAACCTTCATGAAGTTTTCTATCCATAAAAAATATGAGAAAAATACTTTGACCAATGGAATGATAAAAGATTTCAAAAGAGTGGGAGGCAGTCTGAAAATCTGGGCGCTCGTATCATCGACATCACACGGCCGAGTGGAAAGCTTCACTCGGGCAAGTGGACTTCTTTACTCGGCTGAGTAGGATCTTCTACTGTTCTTACAAAATTCCAGAGAGTTTTCCTTGATTTTCTTCAGAAATTTTGACTCTCTCGGGCGAGTGGAGTTCTTCACTCGGCCGAGTGAGATATTTCACTCGTCCGAGTGGACTTTGACTCATGTGCTCCTGTATCCGTTGTACTCGGCCGAGTACGTTCCTTCGCTTGACCGAGTGAGCTGTCTGCTCGGCCGAGTGGGTTGTTTCTGGAGTAAACTCTTCTTCTCCTTGCTTCTTCGTCGATTCTATCCATCTCCTTCTTCTCCCGCTCATCGTCCAGCTTCGTTAGCTCCTCAATAAGGCGATGGGTGATGCTCTGGTACACGTGCAAGTCCTTTAAGCTCATTTTTACTTCTGATTGCTTCATATTCCCTGAAATCCGACAAAAACAAGAAATAGTGAAAAGTAACACAATATCGTCGAATACTCGTGAAAATCGTAATATGAGCAATTGAAATGACGTAAAAACATGCAGAAAAAAGGTTTAAAATATGGACCGATCACAAAATGCTCCCTCACACATGAGTAATAACTTGTCAATGGAACAAGCCCTCACAAATCCACTCAAGAGGAAGAAATCAATGGAAAAAGAAGAGAAAGAAAAACCAAACATTTCTCTCAAGAACACAAACACTAAAACTCTCTATAATCTCCAATGGGGTAGCAAGAGGCTCTCTAAAACTCTCTCAATCTCAAAGGAGGCTTAACCTAATCTAAAACTATAGTTAGGTTAAATACAAAACCAAAACAAAGGAGAAAAACCGCATACAGCCGTCGGTTTCTGTGCATGTACCCGCGCCGACTTAGCTCGAGTCAGCTGTCAGCTCGACCTGCTCGGTCAAGCTGACATACCCTAGGTGGAGTCGAGTCGACTCGGTCGATTTTCCTAGCTACTCGGCCCGAGTGTCAGTATTCCTCTTCAATCGGAATGCCCTCGGGCTGCTCGAGCAAACAAAGCCTTCATGCTACTCGGTCGAGTATCTTGCTGCTAGACCGAGTAGCCTCCTACTCGACCGAGTAGGATTCACCCATGTCAAAGAAAAAACTTCCCAAACTCTCTACCTACTCGGTCTGTCAAAGTCTTCATGCTGCTCGGTCGAGAGCTTGCTGCTCGACCGAGCAGCCTCCTACTCGACCGAGTCACCTAGGAAAAACTGCATCATGGATTTGAACCACAAAAAAACAACACTCTATCTTGATTCAAATCTCATCACCAAGGACTCCAGCACCTCCACGCTGCGTGCCATGACCCCTTATCTAGAATCATCATCGTCTCGAAAAATGCTGGCACCACCTAAGCCAACAAGGAAATCATCTCCAAGCAAACCTGGAGCTTGACGGTAGGAACTGGCTTGGTAAACATGTCTGCATGGTTCAAATCAGTTGGGATCTTCTGAAGCTCTATCTCCTTCTTCTCCAACTTAAGGAACCACACACCTCAATATGCTTCGTCCTCGAACTATATGCCTGGTACTTTGCCAGATGAATGGCAACCTAACTGTTACAATGCATATGTGACGAACTCTGAGGCAACCCCAAATCTTTCAGCAGACTCCTTAAATACTTGGCCTCCTTCATAGCTTCCACCACTACAATCAACTCGGCATCTGTGGTCGATAGTACAACCACAGGCTGTAAGACCGACCTCCACGATACCGCGGCAGTGCCCAAACTGAACACATACCCTGTGGTAGATCGCCGCATGCTTCTATCACCTATGCAGTTGCTATTGCAGTAACCTGTCAGCACCTTTCCGTATCCTCTCCCATAGTGGATCTCGAAACTCGATGTGCCTCACAGATATCTCAGAATCTACTTGACGGCCTGCCAATGCTCCTTGCCAGGATTATCCATATACCTGCTAATCACTCCGATGGCCTGTGCAATATTTGGACGTGTGCAAACCATCGCATAGATCAATCTTCCTACTGCACTCGCATATGGCACCTGAGACATGTAAGTCTTCTCCTCATCGACGCTTGGCGACTGACTTCCGACAGCTGAAAATGAGCTCCCAAAGGTGTTGTCACGGGATTTGCACTATCCATCCCAAACCGGGCTAGTACCTTCTGAATATACCCCTGCTATGACAATCTAAGCTCATGCTTCTTCCGATCTCGAACAATCTCCATTCCGAGAATCTTTTTTGCAGGCCTCAAATCCTTCATGTCGAATTCTTGCCCTAGCTTCTCCTTCAGCTTCTTCACCTCCAACATTCTATTAGAAGCAATTAGCATGTCACCTTTAAGTCATTCTCAAGTGTGCGAACATACAACATTGATCCTTGATGCTCCTCTCGAAGCCTACTCCCATCATGAAGCTATCGAATCATTTGTACCACTGCTTGGGTGACTGCTTCAACCCATACAACGATGTCTTCAACCTACACACTAAAGTCTGTTTCCCTTCAACTCTGAACCCTTCAGGCTGCTGCATATAAATTTCCTCATCAAGGTTACCATGCAGAAAGGCGGTCTTCACATCGAGTTGCTCCAACTCCATGTCCATGCTAGCAACTAACGCCAATAACACATGAATGGACGTGTGTCGCATAACCGGTGAGAATATCTCGTTGTAGTCTTCACCCTTCCGTTGTGCAAATCCCTTGGCAACTAATCTTGCCTTGTACCTGACATTGTTTCCATCTTGAGTTGAACTTTCCTTGACCTTGTATATCCAACGACAACCAATCGCACGGTTCTCGCTAGGTAACGGCACCAAATCCCAAGTATCATTCCAGTGAAGGGACTCCATCTCCTCCTCCATATCTCCTTGCCATTGAGCAGCATCTCCCAAGAATATAGCTCCACCATATGTCGCTGGCTCCGCGTCCCGTAGGTTGAGTGCATAAGCTGTCATATCTTCATAAGAATAACCTGCATAATCTCATGCTCCTAATCTTTCTGGCTCTTTCTTCACCCTCTTCGATCTCCGCGTTCAATCATCAGCTGCATAAGTGTCAACACGTACCTGAGATGTACCGGGTGTCTGCATATGGTCCTCAGCATAGACCTCATCATCTCCCTCAACTGGAGCATCGACCATCAACTCTTTGCCTAGTCGCTGAGTGGGCTGGACCGGAAGATTAACCCTCTCCGGTGAAATCTCCTCTGCGGACGTGTCATCTTTTGAGTGAGAATGCTCTGCCCTGAGCATTGCATCCTCATCAAAAGTGACATGTCGGCTCACTATCTCTTTCTGGCCCTCTAGATCCCACAAATGATATCCCTTGGCGCCGTGGCCATATCCAAGAAAGACACACTTCTTTGCTCTTGGATCCAACTTGTCACCCCTCTCGTGCACGTATGCCAAGCAACCAACGATGCACAAGTATGAGTAATGTCCAGCTTCACCACTCCACATCTCTCCAGGGATCTTGTATCCAATCGCTACTGAAGGAACTCTGTTCACAGTGTGCACCACAATCGAGAGTATCTCTCCCCAGAATTCCTTCCCCAAATTGGCTGAGTGCCACAAACACCACTGTCTGATTCATCCGATCCACCACACCATTCGACTGCAGATCACCGGGTGTGCTAAAGTGTCTACGAAACCCATGGAGTTTGCAGACATTTCTAAACTCCCTCGAGGTAAACTCACCTCCATTTTCAGATCTAAGCACCTTCACGTGCCTTCTGGTTTGCTTCTCCACCATGGCCTTCCACTCTTGAAACATATCAAAAGTCTGGTCCTTTGACTTCATTAAGTACATCTAGACTTTGCGAGAGTAGTCATCAATAAACAAGAAAAAATACTTAGCTCCACATCTTGACGGCTCTGAGCACGGTCCCCACACATCTGTGTGTACATAGTCAAGTGGTCCTTTGCTAGTATGCTTCCCAGTATTAAACTGCAGCTTGTCTTCTTACCGTACACACATGATTCATAGAATTCTACACTCTCATTTGAGGCTTCAATTAGTTTTCTTCTTCGAAGTACATCAAGCGTTTTGTCACATGGATGACCCAAACGATAATGTCATAACTTGGCCGAATCTCAAGAAACTGTACTCGTAGTGCTTACATCTGCTTCACCTTCAACCGTGCTACCTTGAAGGGCATATAAGTTTCCAACATTCTTTCTCTTCATCACAACCATGGCTCCTTTTGAAACTTGAAGTTGGTCTTTTTCACAGACCGACTTACATCCGGCTGTCTAACATGCCTATGGAGATTAGGCTCTTCTGCAAATCTGGGACAGGCCTCACATCGACAAGTGTACGCACTATGCCGTCATGCATCTTTATCCGAATGGTTCCAATACCTGCAGTTCTACACACTGCATTGGTCCCCATAAGGATTGATCCTCCATCTTGCTTGGAACGGTATGTCGCGAACCAACTCCTATGAGGAGTCATATGATACGAGCATCCACTGTCCATGAGCCATGCCATGTTGGCATCACCTGCAATGCCAACATCAAAAATCTTGGTATCTCTACCTTCATCCTGAACATGCTCACCATCAATCCCTAAAGATGCCAAACCGAAATCCTTCTTGGTTTCCTTTCCTTTCTTCATATTCTTGATAGGACAATGATTCGAATAATGACCCTTCTTATGGAAATTGCAGCATGTGATATTCGCAAATCTATCCTACGAGTGTCTCGACTTAGAGCGGTCATTATTCTTCATGAAGCCTCCTCTCCTTTCTTGTCGACCCCTCACATGTAATATCTCCTCGCGGTTACTCACATGATCTCTACCTTGAACCTTGCCATATAGTTGCTCCGTGTGAATCGCTGCCTTCACCTCTTCCACGGTGATAGTAGTCCGGTTGTAAATCATCGACCAAACAAACGGATTATACTCTTCAGGCAATAAGCATAACAAGATAACTGCTTACTACTCATCTTCAATCTTCACATCCATACCACGCAACTTTAGCACAATCCTGTTCAATTCATCCATGTGATCCTTCACCGTTGAACCAGTCTTCATATGAGAGTATACAGATGCTGAAGCAAATATAGGCGACTCGTGAAGAATTTCTTCATGTAGAGTTCCTCAAGCTTCTTCCACATATCAGATGCCGTCGCCTTATCTAGGACTTCCCTCAGAACATTATCTGATAACGACAACTGAATCGCGATGTACACCTTACTCTCCATTTTCGCTCTAGCGGATGCCGTCACCTCCTTATCGATATTCTAGACATCGAATACAATCTAGTAAAACCCCGTCTGCATAAGAACATTCTTCATCTTCGTTTGCCAAATCCAAAAATCATTCTGGCAGGTAAACTTCTTAATGTTCAATGTTACCAAAGACACCATCTTTCCTTCGCCACTAACTTCCTTTGCAATAAAACCACAAGCTCTGATACCACTTGTTGGGGTGAATATCGAAAACGCCTTGAGATCAATGCTGAAAACCAACTCCAATAAACTGATCAGGAATATAGAGCTAGCAAAAATATAATCCCAAAGACCCAACAAAATTCCTAAATGACCTTGCAATAGAAAGTAGCAAACGAATCACAACAACAAATAAATCAATCGCAGACACGAGAGAATTTACCCTGGGTCGGTTGTAAACAACCGACATCCAGCAATCCAATCCGAGACGATTCCACTAGTAGAGAGATCCAAACAATTAGGGTTACAAAACGCTCCCTCATGCGTGAGTAATAACTTGTCAACGGAACAAGCCCTCACGAATCCACTTAAGAGGAAGAAATCAATGGAAGAAGAAGATAAGGAAAAAACCAAACATTTCTCTCAAGAACACAAACACTAAAAATCTCTCCAATCTCCAATGGCGTAGCAAGAGGCTCTCCAAAACTCCCTCAATCTCAAAGGAGGCTTAACCTAATATAAAACTATAGTTAGGTTAAATACAAAACCAAAATAAAGGAGAAAAACCACATCCAGCCGTCGGTTTCTGCGCATGTGCGTGCGTCGACTCAGCCCGAGTCTATTGCCAGCTCGGCTTGCTCAGTCGAGTTGACATGCCCTAGGTGGAGTCGGGTCGACTCGGTCGAGTAGCCTAGCTACTCAGCCCGAGTGTCAGTATCCCTCTTCAAACGGAATTCCTTCGTGCTGCTCGAGCAAACAAAGCATTCATACTGCTCGGTCGAGTAGCTTGCTGCTAGATCGAGTAGACTCCTACTCGACTGAGAAGGAGTCACCCGAATCAAAGGGAAAACTTCCCAAACTCTCTGCATGCTCGGTCTGTCAGAGTCTTCATGCTGCTCGGTCGAGAGCTTGCTGCTCGACCGAGCAGCCTCCTACTCGATCGAGTCACCTGGGAAAAACTGCACCATGGATTTGAATCAATAAAAACAATAGATACTAACTATCAAATCGAAGAGCACTAAACATGAACGCATAGAAATAAATGATGCGTCATTCCTAGTTCGTTTGACCACTCGAACATGTGTTGAAAGTTGGCCAGAAAATCAAATTTTGCCAAATAAAAACCCAGCCCCTTTATCTGGTCCAGGACTGGGCTAAAGCACATTTCTGGTTTTTAGATGGTTTATTTGGTTTATTTGACTCATTTAAGGTCCGATTTGAGCGCGGGTTTGTCTGTGACTTTCACAGAAAAATCCTCTTCATTTCTATGCACTTATTGTCAAATATATTTGTAAATGTACAATATATCTTATATTCCTTGTGCATCATATGCAATAACCCATATCTATAATATTCTTAAGCTTTTATCACAAACATTTTGTGACGTATTAAATTCCCTATAAATAAAAAATTCATTTGCATCAAATAAAAATAAACTGAGGGCATACATCCATCAATAGATGGTCCGCAAACTGTTGGCTATGTTGATTTCGAATTTGCAGGCGACTTGGATAGGAGGAGATCCGTGACAGGCTACGCCTTTACTCTGTCAGGAGTTCCAATCTGTTGGCAGAGTATACTTCAATCTATGATGGCCATGTCTATTATGAAGACAGAATACCTGGCATTTACTGAGGATATGAAGGAAACGATATGGCTGATGGGCTTGATGGATCATCTGGGAGTCTACCAGAAGAAGTACGATCTCCATTGTGATAGTCAGAGTGTAGTGCACTTGGCTAAGAATCAGGTCTTACATGCTCACACCGAGCATATCGATGTGAGATTCCACTTTGTCTGAGACTATCTGAGAGAAGACGACGACGACATCAACTTGTTAAAGATCAAAATAGATGACTACCTGGTAGATATGTTAACAAAGGTTGTATCATGGAGTCAATTTCAAGCACTACTTGAACTTGCTCAATGTGATTCCAATATAATGTTAAGGCAGCTCTAGTTAGGGGCAATTGAGGCTCAGTGGGGCGCATTAGGCGCTTCAGAGCAAAATTGGGGAAACACCATATGTGACTCTACCAAGGTGGTGCCTTGAAGGCAAGTTGTTTGACAGAGGCCTGAATCTCGCAAAGGTAGAGATTTGTGAAAGTTGGCTCGATTTAGGTGTTGGAGAAGTATTGGCTTGACATCCGAGTTATCTTGTAAAGAGGTAACTCGGCTGTGCTTACGATCTGACCTATCTGACTCTGCACAAGTCAGATACTAGGAGGCCAAGCTATTTGACTTCGACATCACACTTAGTTCCTCGGTTTAGAGGATCGAAGGCTCATGAATCAATAGCTCTACAGTCCGAGCTTTGGGTAGCTCGGATCGATCGGCTCGACACTTGGTTGATTGGTCTTCAGGAGAAAGCTCGGCAATGCGGAGGGGGCCCACACTTGGACGCGACGCCATGCACTACTCATATTAGAGTTGTGATTGGATGGAAATTCCATTAAAGGTGGGATTCGTATATCTTGGGAATCCCTCCTCATTGATGAAACCTATTGTACCATCAGGCTATATATAGGGTATTTTAGAGGAGGGTTTCGTGCATGTGGAACACATAGAGAACTTTGAGCCACCATTTGTGAGTGCCAACTTTGAGAGATTTGTAGAGAGATTTTGGAGAATATTTGTGTGCTTTTTATTCGTTGTGAAGAGAAAATATTTGTATTCATTCTTTCCTTTTGTAATAAATCTCATTAGTGTTCCCTTGGCCGGTCGAATGACTAAAGTTGTAATCTTTCATTGTGCTCTTGTTTGGACTTCTAGGGGCTGTCGAACATGCCCTATCGTGATTTGTGGACACGAGTTGTTCACAGATTTTATGATGGTCGACATGCCAAACTTCCATGCGATATTTCGTATGGACTGGTTAGGAAATTTCTACGCTACTATCGATTGTCACAAAAAGAAAGTAGTGTTTGAAATCATTGATCATCATTGTTTGAATTCACGAGTGGAGATCGTTCAATTGTACCTATCAGATTTCGGGCCAAGCCGAACGAAGTAATCATTATATTGATGCAAGTTGAGCCCGAGAAGCCTAGAGTAGTTCAAGACTTTGAGGATGTGTTCCCTGAAGATATTTTGGGCTTACCGCCTGATCGAGCTCTTGATTTCACCATGGATCTTATGCCAAACACTCAATCTATTTCGAAGGCTCCTTATCACATGGCCCCTGCTGAACTAGAATAACTTCGGAAAAAACTTGATGATCTATTGCAGAAGGGATGGATACATCCTAGCATATCTCCTTGGGGTGGTCAAGAAGAAGGATGGATCTAGAAGGATGTGTATAGACTACCGAGAGCTGAATAAGGTGACCATTAAGAACAAGTACCCACTGCCACGTATTGATAACAGCTTCGATCAACTTGGTGGATAGCGAGTATTTTATAAGCTGGATCTCCGAAGTGGTTCTCATCAAGTGAAGGTCAGAACTGAAGACATCCCGAAGATGGCATTTCGGACCAAGTATGGGCACTATGAATTCGTAGTCATGTCATTTGGTGTGACTAATGCCCGAGCTGTATTCATGAACCTCATGAACTTGATTTTCTATGAGTTCTTGGATAAGTTCGTAGTGATCTTCATCGACGACATCTTGATCTACTTAAATAATGATGAAGAGCATGCCAAGCATCTTCGAATTGCATTGGAGACCCTGTGACATCATTGGTTATACGCCAAGTACAGCAGGTGTGAATTCTGGGTAGACCGCGTCGCTTTTCTTGGACATGTAGTATTAGAAGATGGTATTTCTGTCGATCCGGTAAAGGTCACCTCAGTCAAGAATTGGCCAACTCCTCAATCAGATTCTGACAGCCAAAGTTTTCTTGGATTGGCTGGCTATTACGGTCGATTCATCAAAGACTTCTTGAAGATTGCTGAGCCTATGACTCGTCTGACGAGGAAAGACATAAAATTTATCTGGTCTGAGGCTTGTGAGAAGGCATTCGTAGATTTAAAGATGAAGCTAACGACTGCACCAGTATTAGCTATACCAGATAGAACTTGGGGTCTTTGAATTTTTCTGTGACACATCAGGTAAGGGTCTCGGATGTGTACTGTAACGCCCTGCTTCCCAAAAGACACCGAAAGTGAGAACGTTACGAGGTCTGCATGAACTGGATCGATGAAGCTCGAGTTCAATGAGCGTCTGTGATTATAACAATAAGGCAGGTCCTTGCATGCATTTCAAAACAATAAGAAACATTCATAGAATTTAAAGCCACATCCAGAAAAAAAGTCCATACACGAAATAAAACACAAAGGCCACAGCTGGGCCAAAGTACAACAAAGAGAAACGTACACTAAGTAAAAAGACTGAAGCTAAAACTAAAGGAAGGCAGGAATGGGGAATGTCTCTAGTCCTCTGCAGGGAGAGACTCGGCATCAACGGCGAACTCCTGGCTCTCTAAGTCAGGTGTTTCGAAAGGATCCTCCTGGTACTCAAGCTCGGGATCTGACATACATCCAAAAACATGAATATATGTCAGCAAGGGTCTGCAAGTAGAGGTCAGAAACCCAAGGCAAGGTGTACAAAATAATATTGAATTATGAATCATTAATGGATTTATACGAGATGTCAACAACAAGTTTTTAAGTATGGCAGTTCTAAATGAAGTAAAGTAAAGCATTCTAACATGCAGTTCTAAACAGTTTAAGAAGTAAAGGAAAGCATTTCCAACATGCAGTTCTAATCAGTTTAAGAAGTAAAGCAAACAATTTCCAACATGCAGTTCTAAACAGTTTAAGAAGTAAAGTAATGAGCATGTCATTTCCTTTGATGGCAATTTAACTGAAACAACAAAAAATTCATACAAGTTGTGTTAGTGTTTTCTATCTCTCACATGGTTCATGCCTTTAGGACGTGATGAGTGGATCGTTCTTCTCATGGGGATTTTACCGTGATTGTCGCTACCCTACCGCAAGCAGGTGGTGCTCTTGAAGAGAGGACCCCGTCATATGCCTAGTGGCCACTCAATCCTAACCCCACCCCAGATTTGTGCTGGAACATGAGCCAGCCTAGTCAACTCAAACGACATAACGAAGTCACGATTTCGCCTTCGGGGTGCACGATTTCACGATGTCACTCATTTGTTAAATATTCCAAGAATGACCAAGCAAGACATGCACCAATTTAACAATGTCATCATTTCTTTTTATACAATATTTTAATTGATTAAAAAGGGTGTTGAACAATATTTACAACAATTTAAAAGAATGTTGAACATGTGAATTTAATGAACATGCTACATATACTAATTTTCTTTGCCAATGTTTAAAATTAAAGCATATCAAGTTATGTATCGATGGGTCACATTTTAAGTCTAGAACATCATGGTATTATTTTCATGCGTCATTTCACGTGTAGATTTTGAGTTATACCTCTTTAAATGAAAATCACTATAAGAGCATCCAACTTCAAAAATTCATAATCAGCGTTCTTGGTGTCGTTGGGTTCGTCTCAACAAGTACTATGCTACGGTGGATCGATTCTCTGGTTCGATTAGCCATACAATCAGACCAGGTCCTTTTCAATCATAACGAATGTTAAAATAATTCCTACGACGTCTAATAATCCATTTTATTAGGTTTTCTACATTACGGTGTGGGTTGAATGTTAGCGATAGATTTACTAACCTTTTATGTAGCGAAAGGGGCAACGACGACGCGGTGAGGTGTAGCGATAGATCTGAATGGCGTTTACGGTGTGGGAACACGTTGCAGAAGCGAGAGATGAAGCGGACAGTGCGTCTACTAGTGTCGGGGTCTACAGTTGGCTGGGGGAGGCGGCGGCGGCCTGATGCAGGCCGCAGAAGCTCGTCGGCGGCCTGGGAAAGGTGGCATGCACTTGGAGAGGGGTGTGCGGTAGCGAGGGGGAGGCTGCGATATGTTTGGTGTGGAGGAGGGAGGCATTGAGAGGGTTGCACGTGCTGGAGAGGGCGGCACGACCTACAGTTGGTCGGAGATGGGCGTGAACGGCAGCCTCATGCGTGGAGGGGATGAAATCTACGGGGTCGAATGAAGAGAGGGGGAGAGCTGGGTTTGTTTGTGCGGCAGCAAGGGAAGAAGATCTGGGCGTGGCCTGGCTTAGGACAGTGGAACTGAAAGCTGGGCGCTCGGGTTGGGGCTCAGCGTAGAGGAGCAAGGGAGGGGAGCTACGCGTCAAGGAGAGGGGGATGGCCGGATGATGGCCGGATGATGGCCGGAGCTGGGTTCAAGGGGGCACGTGTTGGGTTTCTTTGCAGGCAAGAAGAAGGGGCCTAGGGAGCTTTTCGAGTTGCTGTTGTGCTGCATGGGGAAGGTAGAGTAGCTTAGGGTTTTTAAGGAGAGTGCGGCTTGCAGAGGATGGGAGAGAATGCCCTAGGGTTTAGGTTGCTATAAGTAGGCTCTAGGGTTTTTAGTGTGTGGGGTTTTAAAAGAGGAAGGGCAGCACATGAAGACCCCTAGGATGGTCTTTGCTAGAGCTAAAACTAGGTTGTGTTTAATATATTAGGCTATTGTAGGATGAGACCAAAAGGTTAGGCTTGGAAATGTAGGGTTTAATATTTGAATGGGTTTCTTATAGCAGGCATGGGTGAGTGTGTGTGGAAAGGGTACGGCTGGGGGAATTAGGTTAGGGCTTGGAGTTAGATTAGGAAAGAGTTATGAAATTTCTATTAATAAGATTTGATTTGTTTTTAATAGAGTTTATTATGGGAAAATTAAAGCTGAAGTAAATCAGTAAATTTTGAAAAAAATATTAATAAAGGAGGAATCTTAGGGTTAATAATACCAATTTAGTTATATGTTTTAATAGGGTTTAATTACGAAGGTTTTCAAAATTATTTGAATTTAAAAGTTTGAATTTGAAATTTTAAGATAATTATTAGATGAGATATATCATAGTAGATTTAAGATCATTTGGCTAATTCGTATTAGGGATGGTAGCTAATACGAGTACGAGTATGTGCACGCCTAACGACAATACGTGCTACGAACACGCAACGGGTATGAAACACAAAACATACAACAAGAGAAAAAAACGAATGGAGCATATCACTAAAAACTGGTCGTTACATCCTTCCCACCTTAATACTGATTCCGCCCTCGAATTCTCCAACAACTACTAATCGAGAAACAAATGTGGGTAGTGCTCTCTCATCTCATCTTCTCTCTCCCAGGTGGACTCTCCTGGCGAACCATGTCACCAAATCACTCTAACAAGATCGACAGTCTTGTTCCTGCGTGTCTTCTGACGCCTGTCAAAAATCTGCACTGGCTGCTGGTCATACTTCAGATCTGGGCGGACTGTAATCTCAGAGTAGTCCACAGCGTGAGATGGGTCGTTGATATACCGACAGAGCTGAGGCAGATAGAAGAAATCATGAACTCCTTCTAAAGATGGTGGCAAGGCTAAGCGGTAAGCTACCTCGCCAACTCTATCCAGAACATCGAAGGGTCCAATATATCTCGGGCTAAGCTTGTCGAGCTTCCCAAAGAGAATCACTCCTCGATTCGGGGAGATCTTCAGGAATACATGGTGTCCCGGCTGAGACTCTTGAGGAAGCCATTTAGCATCTGTCCAATGCTTACAACGGTCCTGAGCGATCCAAAGCTTGTCCTTGATATCCCAAACAACGTCCACTGCTTCAACAATCATCTCTGGTCCCAATAGCTCTCTATCTCGAATGTTATCCCAGCTCAGTGGCGATCAACATTTCCTCCTGTAGAGAGCAGCAAATGGTGCCATGCCAATGCTCTCCTGATAGCTATTGTTGTAGGAGAACTCCACCAGGTGCAGATGATCCTCCCATGAGCCCTTGAAATCCAGCCTGCAAGCTCTCAGCATATCCTCCAAAATCTGAATGGTCTACTCTGACTGGCCATATGTCTGTAGGTGATACGCAGTGCTGAACTTCAGACGGTACCCAGATTGGTCTGCAGACTCTTCCAGAACTGAGACGTGAACCTCGTATCTCGATCGATACAAATCTCATAGGGACTCCATGCAAGCGCACTATCTCCTATACAACATAATTCACATCACTATTCGTACTAGAAGGGAACTATGATGGGATGAGTTAGGTCATTACCTCCATATACTTCCTTTCCGGTATCTCCATGGATTGTCCTACTCGGAATGGTATAAAGTATGCAGACTTGGTCAATCGATTAACGATGACCCAGATTACTTCGTTTTGCTTGGTGCTTCGAGGTAAGCCAGTCACGAAGTCCATCGTGATGTGCTGTCACTTCCATTCTGGAATCGACAGCGGTTGTCGTAGTCTAGCAGTGCGATGATGCTCAGCCTTCACCTGCTGACATACAAGGCACTTGGCAACGCTCGTGCCACACTTATCTTCATTCCATGCCACTAGAAATTCTGACGAAGATCCTTGTACATCTTTGTACCTCCATGATGAATAGAATAAGGTGAATTGTGAACCTCATTCATCAACTCCTCTCTAATATCTCCTGCAGGTACGTAGATCCTACTGCCATATCTCAAAGATCCATCCTTGTGAATCAAAAAATCTGTCCGGAGTCCTGCTTCAACCTGCTCTCTGATCTTCTTCAACCTAGCATCCACGGCTTGACCAATCTTGATCCGATCTACAATCGTCGACTGAATCTACATGTTCATCAACGATGAAGTGACTCCTGATAGGACGGCTTCAACATCCATCTCCCGCAGATCCTGCTGCAATATCCACTGAGATGTGAGAATCATCACCTCGGGCAGTCGACTCAAGGCGTCCGGTACGACATTCACCTTTCAATGGATGATACTGAAGGTTGATGTCGTAGTCTGCCACCAATTCCAACCATCTGCACTGTCTTATATTCAGGTCCTTCTGAGTGAATATATATTTCAAACTTTTGTGATCAGTGAAAATTTTCTCTTTCTCACTCAGTAAGAAATGTCGCCAGATCTTCAGTGCAAAGACGACAGCGGTTACTTCCAAATCGTGGGTCGGATAGTTCTTCTTATGGACCTTCAACTGTCACGAAGCATATGCGACCAAATGGATGTGCTGGTGCAGAACGCATCCAAGTCCCTTGCCCGATGCATCGCAGAAGTTCTCGAAACCTCTGCTTCTGTCCGGATAGCTAAGACTGGTGCAGTAGTCAATCTCTCCTTCAAAGTAGAAAAAGCCTGCTCACAAGAATCTGACAAACAGAACTTAACATCCTTCATCGTCAATCTTGTCATCGGCTCAGCTATCCTCGAGAAGTCCATGATAAATCTACGGTAGTATCCAGCCAATCCAAGGAAACTCCTGATGTCCGATGCCGATCGAGGTGTAGGCCATTCACTGACTGCTTTGACCTTCTTCGGATCCACTGAGATGCCAGTCCTGATACCACATGCCCAAGAAATGCAACTCTGTCCAGCCAGAATTTGTATTTGCTGTACTTGGCATACAGTCTATGATTACAGAGCGTCTCTAATACCATCCTAAAATGCTCGGCATGCTCCTCCTCCCTCTTTGAGTTTACCAGGATATCATCTATGAAGATCACTACGAACTTGTTAAGGAAGTCATAAAAGATAAGGTTCATGAGATTCATGAACACATCAGGAGCGCTGGTCACACCGAACGGCATGACAACGAACTCATAATGCCCGTACTTGGTCCGAAAAGCTGTCTTGGGCACATTTTCCTTCTTGACTCTAACTTGATGGTATCCGCTCCAGAAGTCCAACTTCGAAAATACCCTTGATCCACCAAGCTGGTCGAAGATGTCATCAATACGGGGCAGCGGATACTTGTTCTTCACTGTGATCTAATTCAGCTCCCGATAGTCATGGTACATTCTCCTCGATCGATCCTTCTTCTTCACCAGCAAGAGAGGCGCACCCCAGAAAGATACGCTGGGATAAATGAAACTCTTCTGCAGTAGCTCATCCAACTGCTTCCTCAGCTTTTCCAGCTCTGCAAGAGCCATATAGTACAGCACCTTTGAAATTGGTTGAGCTCCTGGTATAAGGTTAATGCCAAACTCTAACGCTCGATAAGGCGGATATCCAGAAATGTCTCCCGGGAAGACGTCTTTGAAATCTCTCATTACTAATGGCTTCTCCGGTTCAGCTATCATAGATGCAATGGTCAGTTTATTCGGTTGGGCCCGGAACTTGACAGGTCCAAGCGAACGCCCTCCACTTATGAACTCGAACACTGGGTGGTCATGAATTTTGAATACCACTTTCTTTCGGTGACAGTCGATCGTGGCATAAAATGCTCCTAACCAGTCAATGCTGAGAATAGCATCAAAGTTGGGTAGGTCATGGACACTGAAATCAGCATATAATTCGTGTCAACTAACCACCAACTGGCATGGTCTGCATCCCAATGCAACCTTCACTACACCATTCCCAGTTGTAATATTCTAACACTTGGGAAGTGTAGGTAGGTATCGAGTGTTTGACTATGAACTTCCTATATAAGATACACATGAAAGCTCCAGAATCAAACAGGGTCAAGGCTAGGTGAGATGAAACTAAGATGACACATATGGTATAATGCAACTAGGTTAAGCATGGATCTAACTAAGCAAACATAAATGCATAAATAAGGAAAGACTAGTCTAGAGGTTACCTGTAATCACATCATCATCAGCTTCAGCCTCAACGGCTGTCATAGTGAACGCACGATGCTTTGGCTAGTTGGCCTGCTAAAAGGCTTGATACTACGATATCAGAGGTGGTCCTCTCTGTCCAGTATAGGCATTATCTGCTGAGCGAGTCCAGGCACTCCAGTAGGTACATGTTGAGAGCCGCGGGGGCAGTCCTTTGCAGTATGGGCAGGCGATCCACAGACCAAGCACTGATTCAACATCATCCTGCAGTCTTTCTTCCCATGGCCAAGCTTTCCATAGAAATGGCAAGTCAACTGGGCTCGGTTGATAACAGGAGCAGCTGGCCTCTTGAACTGGGTGGTCTGAACTGGACGAACACTGGGCCTAGGCGCACTCCTTTGCAGCTCCATCGGGCGCTTGCCTGCCTAACGTGCCTTCCTCTGATTCACGATCTGATCGCACTTCCTCGCAACTACCAGGACTTGCTCATAAGTGGTAAAGGTGCTTGCAGACATCACGGCATGTATATCCAGATCCAAGCCTTACTGGAAGTGGTGTGCACAGTCCTCTGGGTCTGTTACCAGAGTAGGGGTGAAGCGACTCAGCATGCGAACTCAGCCTCGTACTCGTCGACTGTCATGGTGCCCTGCTCCAGGTTGATGAAACGTTGCTGCATTACTCTCTTCGTAGCCTTCGGGAAGTATTGGACATCAAACCTCTGACGGAAGGTAGCCTATGAAATCGGCTTGGTCATCCTAGTCTCTTCATCATCCAACCAATGACGGGCATTATCTGTCAATTGCTTCATGGAGAGCTCCACCTAATCGTTCGGATTGACTCGGGCAAGACCCAAGTCATCTGCAGTGCTGCGAATCCACTTTTCGGCCGCTAGTGAGCCTTCTTGTTCGGAGAAGCTCTTCGGACGCATCTCTCGAAACTGCTTCACTCCAGACTCATAGTGGGGATGTTTTGGTACAGCTGGTGTAGCCTGACATCCCTGTCGGACCAGATGGTGCTGAATCTCCAGCACTCTCTCATAACTCCAAGCATCTGGAGGATGTCTTCCTCTCCGCCTCCAGCTGCTCTGGGTCCATGTCGGGTGTTACGTCTCCCAGCCATTCTGAGACAAGAAAACCCCGAATTAATCTCGTGTACACTATTACTCAAGATGTTTGGCTAATGAAAGCGTTCTCATTGTTCTGAATTTCGCAATTGCGCGACCAGCTTGGGCCACCACTAAAACCTGTAACGCCTTGCTTCCCAAAAGACACCATAAGCGAGAACGTTACGAGGTCCGCATGAACTGGAGCGGTGAAGCTCGAGTTCAATTAGCGTTTGTGATTATAACAACAAGGCAGGTCCTTGCATGCATTTCAGAACAATAAGAAACATTCATAGAATTTAAAGCCACATCAAGAAAAAAGTCCATACACGAAATAAAACGCAAAGGCCACAACTGGGCTAAAGTACAACAAAGAGAAACGTACATTAAGCAAAAAGACTGAAGGTAAAACTAAAGGAAGGCAGCAACGGGAAAGGTCTCTAGTCCTCCACAGCAGCGTCAACGGCGAACTCCGGGCTCTCTAAGTCATGTGTCTCGAAAGGATCTTCCTGGTACTCAAGTTCGGGGTCTGACATACATCCAAAAACATGAATGTATGTCAGCAAGGTTCAGCAAGTAGAGGTCAGAAACCCAAGGCAAGGTGTACAAAATAATATTGAATTATGAAGCATTAATGGATTTATACGAGATGTCAGCAACACGATTTTTAGTATGGCAGTTCTAAATGAAGTAAAGTAAAGTATTCTAACATGCAGTTCTAAACAGTTTAAGAAGTAAAGTAAAGCATTTCCAACATGCAGTTCTAAACAGTTTAAGAAGTAAAGTAAAGCATTTCCAACATGCAGTTCTAAACAATTTAAGAAGTAAAGTAATGAGCATGGCATTTCTTTTGATGGAAATTTAACTTAGACAACAAAAAATTCATTCAAGTTCCGTGTTAGTGTTTTCTATCTCTCATAGGGTTCACGCCTTTAGGACGTGATGAGTGGATCGTTCTTATCACGGGGGTTTTATCATAATTGACGCTACCCCACCGCATGCGGGTGGTGCTCTTGAAGAGAGCACCCCTTTATACGCCTAGTGGCCGCTCAACCCTAACCCAAACCAGATTTGTGCTGGAACACGAGCCAGCCTAGTCGACTCACACGACATCACAAAGTCACGATTTTTCCTTCGAGGCACACGATTTCACGATGTCACTCATTTGTTAAACATTCCAAGAATGACTAAGCAAGACATGCACCAAATTAACAATGTCATCATTTCTTTTTATACAATATTTTCAATGATTAAAAAGGGTGTTGAACAATATTTACAATAATTTAAAAGAATGTTGAACATGTGAATTTAATGAACATGCTACAGATACTAATTTTCTTTGCCAATGTTCAAAATTAAAGCATATCAAGTTATATGTCTATAGGTCACATTTTAAGTCTAGAACATCATGGTATTAGTTCCATGCGTCATTTCACGTGTAGATTTCGAGTTATACTATTTTAAATGAAAATGACTATAAGAGCATCCAACTTCAAAAATTCATAATAAATTGTACACTTGCCTGATTTCAGCGTTCTTGGCGTCGTTGGGTCCGTCTCGACGAGTAATACGCTATGGTGAGATCGGTTTGCTGGTTTGATTAGACATACAATCAGATCAGGTCCTTTTAAATCATAACAAACATTAAAATAATTCCTACGACGTTGATTCGAGGTGAATATTGCATATTTAACACCATATTTAGCCCTATTTTATGCTTGTATGGTGCTTAATTGTCTCTAATATGTTCATATTTTGAATATCATCATTTATAAGAGAAATCACATTTTTGTGCACAAAACAACAATTTTACTGAGTATTTCTGTACTTTTTACATTTTTTATGCTAGGTCTTGATCTCACGATTCCAACGACTATTTATTTGTATTTTTATGAGATCTGTGCTAATTACTATGAATTTTTGAATGTAAAATACCATTTACTTGGAGAAATACGGAAGAAATATGCTTAAATATGTATATACGGTCGGCGAATGACTTTTGGCGTCCATGCGGCAGCATCTGAATGATCCCTGTGTGAGTCGAACGGCGCGACAAAGAGACGTGACACAGCGAAATCATGGCCGCTGATCGCATATCCAACGGTCCAGGCGATGAGATGGTACGGGGCGACGCTGCACAATTGTGACCGCCGGATCGCAATCCAACGGACGAGGGTGAAATACGAGATGAATTCGAAAACGAAAACCGGGCTCGATTCCATGGGACACGTGGCGCAAATATAACGAGTCGCCGCTTGAACAGACGGTAGATATCGTCCCCGAGATGGATTCGGATGCAGCGAGCGGAGCGAATTCGGGTACGGGGCGGAGCGCGAATCTTGGAGCACACGTGGCGTTTCCACGTTAGATCCCACCTGGATGAGTGGTTAGTTTTTGCGCCGGCTGATGGATTGGGTTTTGATGATTAACGGGTGTGATTTCGAACCCGTTAAGCACCCCAAACCCGCAATGCTTATTATTTAAGCGTATTCTAGGGGTTTTGGGGTATTCTGGCGTATTTTGGGCTCTAGGAGCCGTATTTTGCCACCAAATTTGGAGGCCCTAGGGACAGAGGCTAGATCTACTATCTGAATGAGATTTGGGGCTATTTGGATAGAATTGGTGACATTTTTCCTATCTTAAGCCTTGTATTTTGCTTATTTGGCTTAGAATTGAAATATTTTTCACGTATTTTGACGTTTCTATGATGTATTTGTCTATGAATACTTATTATAATCTCTCAATGCGTGGTTAATCTTCATATGTGTTTGTGTTGATGTAGTTAGGGTGTCGTAATAATTGATTTTGCTATCTTTTCGCCCTATTTTCATTGTATAATCGTGTATTTTGCTAGTTTCTACACGTATTGCTCAAGTATTATCGGTGTTGATGTACTTGTATCAAATATAATCTCTGAAAATTTATTCGTGGCAGGACCCTTGCGGGCACATACACTTATTTTCTCATGAAACTAGTAATTTATTCAATATTTAAGGCACTTTTCGATGCTCGTCTATCGTTATATTTTCCAACGTTCTCGTGCCCTAACCGGACGAAATGTTGATTCATATAAAAGATATTAATAATCGTTGATTGCACACACCCTAAAGAAATCACTACCAACACATACTCTCCATATTAGTACCCTAAATCAAATTCACCGTAGTTATCGTAGGATTCTGTTTTGTTATTCTAAACTTTTGATCATATATCTTTGTGTCTTTAGGTGATTGGTTATTACCATATTATTACTCTTTACAAACTGAAGTTCATAGTTTTGCAGGTCAGTTGTCCGTGGATACGATATCTGGACTCACCAAGATTATTACTTGTACGATCTCCTGCGCTTGGGAGTAGTGCTCACATTTTGAGACGAGGCAGACGTCTAATAATACATTTTAATTAGGTTTTCTACATTACGTTGTGGGTTGAAGGTTAGCGATAGATTTACTAACCGTTTACACAGTGAAAGGGGCAGCAACGATGCGGTGAGGGGAAGCGACAGATCTGAACGGTATCTACGACGTGGGAACATGTTGCGACAGGGAGGGAAGAAGCGAACAGTGCGTCTACGATTGCCGGGGTCCACAGTTGGCCATGGGAGGCGTCGGTGGCCTGATACAGGCTACGGAAGCTCATCGGCGGCCTGGGGAAGGTGGCAAGTGCTTGGAGAGGGGTGTGCGGCAGCGAGGGGGTGGCTGCGATGTGTTTGGCGTGGAGGAGGGAGCCCTTGAGAGAGTTGCACATGCTGGAGAGGGTGATGCGGCCTGGAGTTGGTCGGAGATGGGGGTGAACGACAGCCTCGTGCATGGAGGGGATGAAAGCCGTGTGGTCGGATGAAGAGAGGGGGAGGGCTGTGTTTGTTTGTATGGCAGCGAGGGAAGAAGATCTGGCCGTGGCTTGGCGTCTGACAGGGGAGCTGAAAGTTGGGCGCTCAGGTTGGCGCTCAGCATGGAGGAGCAATAGAGGGGAGTTGCACGTCGAGGAGAGGGGGATGGCCGGATGATGGCCGGAGCTGGGTTCATGGGGCCGCGAGTTGGGTTTCTTCCCAAGCGAGAAGAAGGGGCCCAGTGAGCTTTTCACTTTGCTGTTGTGCAGCCCATGGAAGGTAGAGTAGCTTAGGGGTTTTTTTAAGGAGAGTGTGGCTTGCAAAGGATGGGAGAGAGTGCCCTAGGGTTTAGGTTGCTATAAGTAGGCTCTATGGGTTTTAATGTGTGGGGTTTTAAAAGAGGAAGGGCATCACGTGAAGAGCCCTATGATAGTCTTTGCTAGAGCTAAAACTAGGTTGTGTTTAATATATTAGGTTATTGTAGGATGAAACCAACATGTGAGGCCTGGAAAAAGTAGGGTTTAATATTTGAATGGGTTTCTTATAGCAAGCCTGGGTGCGTGAGTGTGGAAAGGGTGCGGCTGGGGGAATTAGGTTAGGGCTTGGAGTTAGATTAGGAAAGAGTTTTGAAATTTCTGTTAATAAGATTTGATTTGTTTTTAATATAGTTGATTAGGGGAAAATTAAAGCTGAAGTAAATAAGGAAATTTTGAAAAATAAAAATATTAATAGAGGAGGACTCTTAGTGTTAATAATGCCGATTAGTTATAGGTTTTAATAGGATTTAATTAGGAAGGTTTTCAAAATTATTTAAATTTAAAAGTTTGAATTTGAAATTTTAAAATAATTATTAGATGACATAAATCATAGTAGATTTAAAATGATTTGGCTAATTATATTAGGGACGGTAGCTAATACGAGTACGAGTATGTGCACACCTAACGACAATAGGTGCTACGACCATGCAACGGGTACAAAAACAAAACATACAATAAGAGAAAAAACGAATGGAGCGTATCACTAAAAACTGGTCGTTACATGTACTGCACCAGTAGGTCATGTGGTTGCGTATGCGTCCCGATAACAGAAGACTCACGAGAAGATCTATCCGACCCATGATCTAGAAATGGCTGCGATCATATTTGCTCTGAAGATCCGGGGGCAATATTTATTGAGTGAGCAAGTGAAGATCTTCACCGATCATAAGAGTCTTAAGTACATATTCACTTAGATGGAGCTCAATATGAGACAACACAGATGATTAAAGCTCATGGCAGATTATGACATTGATCTCCAATATCATCCGATGAAGGTGAATGTGGTACTAGATGCTTTTAGTCGTCTACCAGTGATCATGACTCTCACAGCTCAATGGAGACTTCAACAAGCTATGATAGAGATGGAGATTGAAGTTATTCTGCCCGAAACTTCAGCAACATGGATGAATATGCAAATTCAGTCTAATAACGTAGATCAGATTAAAGCTGCTCAGACTGGAGATGCAAAGTTATAGAAGATCAGAGAGCAAGTTGAAGCTGGACTTCGGACAGATTTCCTTATTCATGAGGATGGTTCTTTGAGATATGGTGGTAGGATTTCTGTGCCTTCTAGTGATATCAAAGAAGAGCTATTGAATGAAGCACACAACTCTCCTTACTCTATTCATCCTGGTGGTACCAAGATGTACAAGGATCTTAGTCTGAACTTTTGGTGGCACGGAATGAAGAGAAGCGTAGCCGACAGTGTTGCCAAGTGCCTTGTGTGTCAGTAGGTGAAGGCTAAAGATCATCGCATTGCCAGATTACTCCAACCTCTGCCCATTTTGGAATGGAAGTGGAAGCACATCACTATGAATTTCATGACTGGACTACCTCGGAGTAATAAGCAGAATGATGCGATTTGGGTGATCGTTGACCGGTTAACCAAATCAGCACACTTCATACCCTTCCGAGTGGGACAATTTATGGAAATACTTACGGAGAAGTATATGGATGTAATGATCTATCATATACCTTTAAAACTTCTTCCTTGTAAATGTTGTGATGTATTTGTTAATCGTACAGGAGATTGTGCGATTACATGGAGTTCTTGTGAGCATTGTCTCTAACCAAGACACTAGATTCAAATCTCAATTATGGAAGAGTCTACAGACCAATCTGGGTACCAGTCTTAGTTTCACTACTGCGTATCACTCGCAGACTGATGGACAATCAGAGCGTACCATCCAGATTTTGGATGATATGTTACGAGCATGTATGCTGGATTTCAAGGGCTCGTGGGAAGATCATCTGTACCTTGTAGAGTTTTCCTACAACAATAGCTACCAAGCCAGCATTGGCATGGCCCCATTTGCAGCACTCAAGAAAGGAAGTGTCAATCCTTGCTAAGTTGGGATGACATTGGTGATCGAGAATTATTGGGTCCAGAGATGATTGTGGAAGCATTGGACGTAGTGCGTAATATCAGGGACACGCTACGCATTGCGCAAAATCGGTACAAGCATTGGGCTGATGCCAAGCATCATCACTTGGAGTTTCAACAAGGAGATCATGTTTTCCTGAAGATATCCATAAACCAAGGAGTGATACATTTTGGGAGACGATGGAAGCTTAGCCCGAGATTCCTTGGACCCTTCGACATGCTAGAGCGAGTTGGAGAAGTAGCATATCGTCTAGCAATGTCGCCTTCATTGGAGGGAGTACATGATGTTTTCCATGTATTCAGCAATGTCATTACATCAGTGACACGTCACATGCTGTCGATTACTCAAAGATTACGATTCGACCAGACCTGACTTATAAGCAACAGCCGGTGCATATCTTAGACCGACGTCAGAAGATGCTCAGAAACAAGGTCGTCGAGCTCGTGAGAGTGATGTGGCATCACGACTCGCCTGGAGAATCAACCTGGGAGCGGGAAGATGAAATACGAGAGCGTTGTCTATATTTGTTCTGTACTCCCTAGTTGATAGGAATTCCGGGGACGGAATTTTTCTTAAGGTGGGTAGAATGTAACGGCCGGTTTTAATATTACGTATTTTGTTTGTATTCTATCTTTTGTCTTATGATCTTCCGTATCTTGTACCTATTCATATTACGTATTACGGATATGCGTATTTGTATTACGGACATATTTTTAATTATACTTATATACATACGTATGCTAATTAGCTACAACTATATGTGAACCTATTGTTATATTATTTCATATGGATGATTATTTGAATTCAAATTCAGATCTCATTCCTTAAACTCATATGAGACTTTGACCCATTTTAGTGGCAATGAATCCCATTCTTAATTGTAATTAAACCTCTTGTTCTTTCCATTTTTTCTTAGTTTTGAAACCCTTCCCATTTTAACACAAGCACTTCCTTTTTAAAATAAAAAGATAATTCATTCTAGCCAGCCGCCACACTTACATTTTGTTTCCTTTTTATTTTCGTGTACATGCAATAAACCCTAAGTTTCCCCTATTCACGCACACACAACAACTTTACAAAAAGAAATAACAAAAAAACCTAGGTCTATCTCTCTCACTCAACCGCACAAAAGTGCCCCTCACCAAAACCATAACACCCCCAGCTGCGACCCTCCGACTGCCGCATGCAACACCACCTAGCACCCCTGCCCGACTGCAGCTCACATCTCCGGCCCTCCACCATCTCTGAGGCAACTCCAGCGACCCACACGTAACCAGGCCACCGCCTGTAACACACCGTCACTGCACCATGCCGTAGCCGTCGCCTTCGACCTGCAAGCACACACAAAAGAGACACCAAAATAGTAAGTCTCTAATTATTAGTTGTTAATGATAGTTATAACAGCATGTTAATAAGTTAGTATGAAGTATATTAATTAGTAATCATGTTAGTAGGTTTATATATTGATACTGTTAGTAATATGATGTTAGTGTGTGTGTGTGTGTGTGTGTGTGTGTCTATATTAGTAATATAAGGTTAATTAATCTGTTAGTTTAATATGAACAAGTTTAATATGAATGAAATTAGTAGTATTTAGTAATATCAGAGGCCTTGTTGATTAGTTAATATATGGTGTTTTGTTAGTTCTTTTGGTAAAACGGCATGAAACAATGTAATTAGTTTAATATCATTTGTGTTATTAAAAAACCAGCATGTTAGTACTAAAAATGATGTTAATTTAATATGTTGGTTTAGTTAGAGATCATGCTAGTATGTAAATATATATACATTAACACTATTAATAATCCTGTTAGTAATACTGTTAGTAGGTTAGTGTGTGTGTATATATATATATATATATTAATATGTTGATAATATGATGTTAGTAATAATATTAGTTTATAATATGATTTTTTTAAGAATAAAACGAGTAGTCTCATATGCAAATCTATATGACACAGATAAATTGCGCCTTCCATTGCGATCACCAGGACATCCATCATCGCCTCCTTGCAAGTATTTATTGTAATTGAATGTTAGGACAAACTGCTTAATCTGATGCTAAACCCTCACTTTGAACATGCTCGTCAAACTTAGTAACCAAACTGCATGCTCTTACAATGCCTATTGCAATTGATTAAAATGGATGTTTCATGTTAATGCTTCGTTGATTAAAAAAACTTTTCTCTGCATGTCATCAATTAAACCAAAACGGAATAGAGGATAGGACACAACCCTCAAAACATAATGAGAACCCATCGATTACAGATGGAAATGAAACTAGTCAATGACTGGTTATGACACTTGGGTGTGGTTGGTCCATAGTAGTAGAGTTCGTAGATGTAGCTTGACCACCTTACGGCGACCTCCATACCACACCAATGGAGGCAAGCTTCTTGGCCATTTTCCAGGTTAGGGATGGCAAGAAGAATCACGATAAACCCCCGATGATAGGGTGCATCTAGAACATACTACCAACCCGGACATGGACTTATCACGAGCACAAATAATTGAATACTCAATATACAACTACTTTACTTTTGAACTGCAATTCATACATGCTCGTACTTTACTTTATGCACTCATTACTTATAAATGTGTACTAATGCTCTTTTGTTCTTTCCCAAGTTGTCCTTATTTCATTACTTTAAATATCTTGTCGAGCGATTCGCTGAAATATATTTCAATGTAATTGTGAAATATATGTTAGGTTCAAAGACTGATTACGTTGAGGACCCCACTTCTGAGGATCTCATCTTGGAAGACGATCCTGCTGACCAAAGTTACGAGGACACTGAGGTCCTCCATGCTAAAGAATAGAGCTGCTTTTAGTTCTTATTTTATTATTTGTACTTGTTATCTTGCAGGTGTGTTTACATTTCTATAAATTGTACGGCCGTGCTATGCATAATTACTTTCTGTACTCATTTTGAAACTCTGGAATAAAAGTGAAACGAATTTTTATGATATTCTGAGAATATTTGCATGCAAGAAACATGCCTAACTAAATAAACGCTTATTGTGCTTAAGTCAAAGAAGAAAGAAATGAATTAAAGTAATTTTTCTTTGCTTTAAGCACATGTGGAGTCGCTTACGTCCTCGCTCCCAAGTATAATGGGAAGCGGGGTGTGACATGTTTAGAAATTCCTACAAGAACAATCCTAAAAGTAAAATCCTACCATACATGTTAGAAGTCCAACCTTATACAAGTCCTCCTTAAAATTCTTTGGCCCTACTAATTTCCTCGAATGACTTGAGCTTCTACTTGGACTCCTCCTTCTACTCTTCCAAAGGCCCCCTCTCTCTTCAATCCCAAGCTTCAAATGTTGGATTTTTTGGAGAGAATTTGGGAGGAAATTGGTGTTAGAAGGATAAGTGGAGGGGTTGTGTTCTTGATGGTGCAAGGGTTAGGGAGGATAATGGGGGTGGAAGGGGTGGTGCAAATGGGAGAAAGGGCAAGGAGAATTTTTGGCCAGAATGAGAGGGAGAGAGGGAGAGGTGAGTGAATGAGAGATTTTTTTTAGATTTTTGGTTTCACTTTTTGGTTTTGTTTTTCCATTTTCTTTTCTTTTTCTTTCTTTGAAAATTCCTCCATCTTCCACCTCACTCCATAAGATCCCCATCAAGAGACACCTAGATTGGAGTTAGGTGAAGTTTAACATGGTAATGACATCTAAGAGTGGGTTAGGTAAGATTAAATCTCCAAATGACACCTATCAAAATGAGGTGGCATAGAATGACAATTTGGATTTATAATTTTTAATAAATAAGAATACAATTCTTAATACTTGGTACCATCCATTATACATTTATTCATTCATGTATATTTAATTCCAAATGATGAGTTAAATCATTTAAAAATAATTCCTTTACCACAAAAATTAATGAAAAATATGGAAGAATTTATTCCCAAAAATTATACGTACGCATCTACGACAAAAATACATACCAATATGCGTACATTAATGTTGGGGTCATTACACCCCAAAAATTTTAGTTCTTCCCAATTTTAGTTCCCTCCATATTTAGTTCACCCTGAAATTTTAAATTTTAGTTTCTTCCAAATTTAGTTTTCCCCAAAATTTTAAATTAATGTTTAGTCCCGTGGAGAAGATAATTCCGCAAAAATTTTTGATCTCCCAATATTTAGTTCCTTTCAAATTTAGATTTCCAAAATTTTAAATTTTAGTTTTGCCAAAATTTAATTAACTCCAGACCTAATTTCCCTCAAACTTTTATGGTTTTCCCTTTAAATTAAAATTTAGTTTTCTAGATAATTTAGGTCCCCAAAAATGTTAGTTACTCTAAAATTTAGTTTTCTTCAAATTTAGTTCTCCCAAAATTTAAATTTTTAGTCCACCCATAATTTAGTTCACTTTAGATCTAGTTTCCCTAAAAATTTAGGGTTTCCACCCAAAATTTTTGGGGTTTTCCTCTAAAATTTTCACAAACTCTCATTCTATCCATTGATTCCTCAAGATTCAATCCAGTAGTTCTTCAACCCAACCTTTTGTATTAGTCAACAACTGTTAGGGAATGATGCTAGTAATCTAAACGTTTAGATCATACAGTGGAAGACAAAAAATTAATTTTTTTCTATACTAGCAATCGACATACCCAAAGATCTAATACAATACTAAGATGAACAATTGAATAACCATACCTTTGTGCGAGTATACTCAAGCAATACTTACGGATACAAAACTCTTTCGTGAAGACCAAAAGTGCGTGTTCTCCTCTCTAAACTATGCCTTAGAAGAATCACGGGATGAAGAATGCCTCCACGATTCATGATCCCTCCATGAACTCGAACCATCCTCCAAGCTTTGCTAAAGCGAGGAAGAAGGAGAAGGAGAAACTTCTATTGCGTGCGAGAGATTCTCCAACTGAAATGGTTTGAATATCCCTGCATAATGAGACTTTCTCAAGAGAGATGGGTCTGCATTCAGATGGCTAGGAAGACCCCCTTATATAGCACTAGGATCACCCCATAGTCGGATATGATTAGGTTTTCGTATTTAACTTAACCTTACCCCTAAATTTATGAAGAAGAATAAGCATCTATTATGTGTACTAATCACATTAAAATTCTAAGATATTAATATAATTGGTTTAGGATTAATTCAGAGAATAAATCCCACACCAAATTAAAATCTTGCATCATGCCACGTCATCATTAGTCGACTGGTATCATATATGAGTCGACTAGTCAGCGGACTGGGCCAACTTTCGCAGTTTGGCCTGACTAGTCGATTAGTGCAAAAGAACTAGCGACTAGCTGTCTGACTAGTTGACTAGTGACAGAGCACTAGTCGACTAGTCACTGCTAAGTGACTAAGTATTCTTCTTTCTTTCATTTGCTCACAACTCCTTGTGATTTATGCCCTTGTATATCATATATGCTCAAAGTTTCTTCATTCGCTTTTTGTGAGGAGTTCATCATTAGTGTGAGAGTTTAATGGCCCGATTCCTACTTTAGTAATGACACAATCACATCATGTCACTGATCTACAGCACTCTAGTTGAGCATGTCAATCCCTATTTCAGGACCGGCATTATCTGGTTTGTGAGATTGGAATATCTCCAAGACAATCTGGGACTTACAGTGAAAAATTCTATACAGTCTGGTCCCTTCATTAAGACTATGTTGCTATAGTGTCTAGGGTATGGTTTCAACTCAAACCCAACTACACCTTAAACCATTTAGTCGTATGTGATCCTATAGTTATCGGTTAGATGACACTTGTTAACTCTTCACAAGTTCATCTACTACCCTGGTCAGGGATTTACTATGGATCCATATGACTCTATTATGACACTAACGTCCCATATCTGAGGAGACGAATCCCAGCAAGATGGTCTATCCCTTCACATGATTCCAACTATACATAGTATGTACATATGCATCAGTTGAAATGCTAATGTTCAATAAATGCCAAAGTATAATCTTCCACATCAAGGTTCTTTAGTGCATCTCCGGTCATTAGGACAATGTAGCACCTACTATCATATAAGACCTTTTGTCGATACTCAAAGTACTATAACCGTACAAGAGCATCTTTGGCAAGTCATTCAGTGAACTTGTTCTCAAACAAGCACATGTGCATCACCTGATAATGTCTCCACATCGAGTGGCTATGAGGTCAGCCACTACCATTCGATGGTATAGATTAATGCACACTGGTCTAACCAGAATATCGATGTCCCGTCTCGATATTCCTCTAACCAGGAACATTTCTGGACATACATTTGGCGAACACATTAGCTTCATTACCATGATCTCATCATGATCCCAACGTTCTTCACATAAGTCCTGAGACTTTATCCACGCATCATATAACACAACCACAACCATAAGATTGACATGGAGGATTATAAAGATAAAGAATACCAAATATCTTACAATTATTTCCATCGAGATGTTTATTACAATTACGAGAATTACTTGAAGGGCATACATTCCCCATCATCTCACACTTACACTTACAATTTTATCCACTAAGCACTCATATATCTTTTGTGAGCGTGTCTACTACATTATCATCTATAAAAATTTATTTACCTCATTATCTTGGCATCTATAGATTTCACATATCAAGTGAAACTTCCTCAGGTTGTATCTAGACCTCTTGTGAGATCTAGATTCATTGTTAAAAGTAACGGCCGCATTGTTATCACAATATAAAGGTATTGGATCAAAAATCAAAATAAAAACTCCAAGTTATGTTACAAACTTCCACATCCAGACCGCCTCATTTTCTACATCATTACATATAACCAGGTATCTCAATACATTTGAGCCATAGTATCCTGCTTGGAACTCTTCCAAGTCACTGTCATTCCATTAAGGTTGAAAACTTATCCTTCTTCTGATCATCTGTCATCCATGTCACGTTGGAAACTTGGAGTCAGTAAATTTTTTATCGAAAGTTTACTAATCCCACTGTAAACCGTGGATATATTTTAGTACTTCTAAAGTACTTAGAATATATCTTTCTTGGTTTTTGTGCCATTTTGAGAGAGGATTTAACCCAGTTTAAGAGACAAATTTATGCACTACTCATGTTATTTTGAGATCATATGTGAGTGCCAATTTGAGTGCTTTACTTGAAGAAGATTTTCTTTCCCTCTTTATCCCTTTCCCTAGGAATAATGTTATGCATTGATCATTGATCAATATAGAATTCTTCCAAGTGCTCCAAGTTTACATTTTACACTTGGTTTCTAATCTAGCATGCCTTCATCTACAAATTGGTAAGATCTATTCAAGGTATATGTAAGACTGTATTTCATTTTGTTTATTTGCAAAACATAATACTCCGGTTGTGAGTACATTGTGGAGTGTTTACTCTGTTAGGAAATTGAGACCCACCCCAGTAGATTTTGATGATGTGCACATGTAATATAAGGACAAACCTATTTATTTCAAGTGTGTATAGGATTATTTTATAGTCATGAAGTTTTTCAGCACATTGTGAAGTAAAATCGAAGAACTTAGAGCCAAGATCAAAAGTCTACCATTGAGCCATGAAATGAAGTATATGAAGGCTCCAACTTATGAAGCTTAAAGAGACTTAAGATCAAAGGGAAAATGGCTCAAGACGAAGAACGAAGAACACGGGCTAGAAATGTGTGTTTGTGTAAGTTGTGTATTTAGAATGTTAAAGCCAAATTATATTTTACACACACACAAAAAATTTTCAACACTGGTTTTTAAATATGTTGAACTATATAAAACTTCAAAATATTTTTTATAAAACATTTTCAAGTATTTTAAAAAGGAAGTATCCGATAATATCTGATTATTATTCTGAGATAGCCGACTATTTGTGTCAGGGATTTTTTTTAAAAACTCACTGTCAAAATAGCTAGCCGACTATCTGGGTCAACTATGACAGTTTTGGCAGTTTTATTTGAAATTTAACTAGTCGTTTACTAGCCATTAGAGAAGACTTTTCGATCAGATTTTAAGCTGATTTTTTGCTAATAATCCTCTCTAAATAGCTATGAATTTCAGATATTTTAACACATCAAATATTATTCATTCAAAATCTCTACTTTCCTCAAAAGTGTTCTTGCTCTCAAAAGTTCTTCATTATTTTCAAGACTACTGATTTTAATTATATTAATTCTCAGTTTATATTTCTGATTATTGTAGCCTCTTATAAACTTGGTTTGATCTCCAAAACTCATAGCTTTTATTCTTGAAATTCAACCATAAAGTTATTCTTTTTATTCTTTGTTTTTTCAAATTATATTCTTTCAAAGATTAAAAGAACTTGAATAGTTGATCTCTAAAAGTCCAAGGGCATTATTTTGGAAGATAAATTAGCAAGATAACTATTTGATCAAATCGTGTTTTATTCGTATCATTTATCTGATGAAAAGTTTCAGATTTACATAAGCCACACTTCACATTATATACTATTTACGTATAGGAAATCTTGTACTAAATTTCATATCTTTTGTGAAGTCTTTGAAGAAGAATGGAGTTTCTAATTCTCGTGTTATAAAGGAAATTGGCGTTGTAAATACTAGTTGGTTGTAACTAGGTGTGTGCGTTAGAAATTCCTAGCGATGAAAGCTGTGTGCTTGTATAGCTTATTGCTATTGTGAATTAAATCCCGAGGGAGGTCTGGGACTGGACGTAGGCCAAGGTTGGGCGAACCAGGTTAAATCTCTATGTCTGCGATGTGATCATTTCTCTCTGACTTATCATTTTATTATTTCTTCTACACTTTTATTCCTGATGGTACTAACTCTCCTTTTTTACAAGCATATAATCGTTGATTGAGGTCACCCTCATTTGAGCCTTAGCCTACAAAAGAAGAGTTTTTATTTTATGCTAGAATTTTATTACTTTGTTCAACAACACTATTCAACCACCCTTCTAGTGTTATATGTCATCCACATGGATCCAACATACTCCACTTGGAGGGTTCCACTTGGAGGGTTTACTTGATCCTAGGCGGTTTACTCCTTTGTGGGGGTTTACTCCCTCATACTCATGTAATGAGACAACTGCAACCAAGCACTTGGTTGTTGTGTTGGTTGTTTGTGCCCGTGAAGGGTTAGTGGAATCCACTGAGTGTGATAACTACATAGGACTGGAGTATGATCTCTAGTGTAGGGATTCAAACTAGGATACGCCTTGTGTTTATGTTTGCTTGGCGTCATTTCTCTTTAGAGTTGTTGTTGTTGAGATAATTGTTTTTATTTCTGCTACCCCCACGGGACCATCATATTGTCTCTTCCATTAAAAATGGTGAAATTAAATTATCTACAAGGCTTGTTGGTAGCATCTTGGCCATCCCAAATCATGGTATAAAATTTTTTGAGCTAGAAATGAATAACTTTGAAATCATCTCGAAAATTTTACAAAGTTGGTGTAGGCATCCCTTTCGAAAACATACATCACTTGAATAGACTTATAGGTGGAATTGTTTCCAATAACATTCTTTCCAAGATTGGAAGTTTCCCAATAATTTAGTCAATCTATCCAAAGGTATTTGTGCACAATTAGGAATGATAAAAATAAATTAGAAAAATTATATATCACAACATGTCATGACTAATTTATTCAATCATTCCTCATGGTTGCATCTTCATTAAAATCTATTCGTTTTTCAAGATAGATATTGAATTCGAGATAGATATTCTTCATAGTGTCGTACATTTTGATAAATATATTCTCTTTAGACTAAAATTATATAGCACAACATGTCATGACTAATTTATTCAATCATTCCTCATGGTTGCATCCTTACTAAAATCTATTCTTGTTTCAAGATAGATCTTGAATTCGAGATAGATATTTTTCATAGTGTCATACGTTTTGATAAATCTATTCTCTCTAGGATGCATCTTTCATTTGACCTTCTTTTGATCCCTAAAAAAACAAGAAACAAAACGTAAACCTGAATCAGAGCACCCTACCAGTTCCCATGCTACTCCTCCATCAGACTCAATCTTTGACCATCACCTGCACGCTTTAGCTAGTGAGGTTTATATCTTATTTGTTTCAAACTCTGTTAAATTGCATCAGCTCGCATGGATTTGAGATACTTAGGGATCAATTCTGAATACTCAAGAAGTAATTTTAAAGAGATGGTATGAGCACTTTTCTCCACCAGAGTAGCTCATTTTGAGTGGTATAAAATGATGTTTCTTTGTTTTAGGATCTAGGATTTGATGTTGTTTCATGTTTATTATGATGTAAAAACAAAATTATGTACAAAATACATCTTATTGAATTTTAAATGAAGTATTTCGTGTGTGTTTTTTAAATTTGAGTATATTTTTATCATCCCCATTTTGGTGATGTCAAAGAGGAAGACAAAAATACAGGAAAAAATACAGGGCATTGTGTGTGTTCTTTGTGTTATATGATATATTATGACACAATGTTATGTTATGTGAGATTATGATCAATTGTGTAAGAAAGATAAGATATATGTCTCTTGTGACATAATGTAACAGCCTGTTTTTAGATATACGTATTTTTAGTATAGCGATTAATTTGAGTGATTAATATAAGCTTTTGCTTATTATTATTATTATTATTGGTTGAGCACGTGGTTTAACAATTGCGTTATTATCTCCTCTAACCTGTGATTGATGTTGGATGCAGGGGCTGAATCGTATTAATCAAATCACCTCTTAACCAAACCGATCTTACCAATCAAGAATACCTTAACCGAATCGATTATCCAATCTGATCCTGATCTTAACATCTTGTCAGATCATCACAATCATAGCTAATCTTAACTACATCGATTTCCAAATTAGGTCGTAATCGTAATAAATTCTATGTCTTAATTAAATCAATCTCTCCTAATCACTTCCCGATTAGGCCGATCATCCGGATCGAATCATAAACGAGTTGAATCTTCCTGATCAGGATATCTTGACCGAATAAATACTACTCGATGTTATGAAACTGGATTTATTTATCCCAAATTGATTTTCTATACCAAATTTTAATCCAAATATCTTGACGGATTATTCGAAACATGTCTAAATCTTAACTAAACCGATTAAATAACCCGACCAAGATCTCATATTACATTAACTAGTACTTATAGCTAAATATCTCAAATAGATGGCCTGAATCATATCCAAAACCTTAAACCAATTTCTAATACCTTAATTTGAATAACTATCACGTCTAATCATCTCAATGTTTGTAATCTAAATTACTTTAACAATAAGTTTCCCTAACTCAGACGCGTAACCGGACACCGTTTTCACGACCTCTAGGGGGCGCGATCGCCCCGGTATTTCGTTTACTATTTTTGAATACCGAAGTGCGAGGTTGTGGATATCTAATTAGTAATAATATTATTATTTCCCTAACTAAGGTTTTTAAATTTCAAGCTGTAAATAACCACAACGTTATTTTTTTTAATTAATAGCAACATATGGTTAATATCATATCCTAAATAAACTAACACCCAATCCAGCAGATCCTAGGGAATCTGGGCTCTCCCCCACATCTCTCTATTCCAACCACGTTTCCCTCTCCTATCTCAACAAACCCACGTCACCCCCCCATCACTCTGAAACTGTAACCATGTTCCATCTTTCTATCACCTCCCCACCTTTATACCCAGTAACAAAAAAAAGGGAAACGAGATTAAAAACCCAAGCTCCCCTGCGCTTTCAACCTCTGTCCGGCAAACCCGACAAGCCTCGCCGCAAGCCGCACGTCAGACCCAACTACAAACAACCCAACGGACCTCCTCCCCTGTCAACCTGCAGCCAAGTCGCCCCGACAGCATCGATCCGACCACCTCGCATCGAATCTCCGCCTCCAAGCTCCACGGCCACTTCGACACCCCCCTGTCATTCGCCTCCCATCTGATCACTGACCCGCCTGAGGGAACCCAACGAACCACCGGCAGCAAACCCATGCTCCGGTCTTCACCTCGCCTCTCCGCCTGGTACTCCTCCCATGGCTTCCCCTGTTTCGCCCTATCCATCAGCCCTCCGAACACAGTCCACGACTCCGACTTGCCTGCTTCCCCTCCTTCCGCCGTGACCCGAACCACGACCCCATCCCGCTCCCCTGTTCGAATCCACATCCCCTGTTCCGAACAGAGGGCTCCCATCGACCCCGCTCTGACCAGCGGACCCCACCGCCGCTGACTTCCTTCACTTCCGATCGAGCCCAAGCTCCTATCGCGAACTCCTCATCTCCCCGACGCCTACACCCAGAACCCCGTGGTGACCTTCCCATCGACCTTCTCAACTCCCGCTGCCCCGCCTCCGGCCACCACCCAATTCAATGCCGCACTGCCGAGGGCCTGACCCCGATCCCCCATCACCAGTTCGCCCACACCAACCACCGGCATTCCCACAGTACTCGCAGCCCCGGTCGCCTCGACGCCCCACGAGCCCAACAACCGCCCCTCTTCTTGTTCGAAACAGGGCAACCCGATCCCCTCCCCTGTTCTTCCCAAATCTCGCCGAACGCCGCACCCCGCTGTCCCCGCTATCAGCCCACAACCCCGCCGACAACCCCGGGTTCCCCCTCCCTCGTTGGCCTCTGCCCATACACCAACAACTCCTCGGAATCGCCGTCCAACCCTTCGACTCCGTCTCCCGCTCTTCTCCCCGTCCGAACGAACTCCGGCACCGATCAGTCCGCACCGCCCTCCGCCACTCCGAAGCCCTGATCTCTCCCACCTCACGACAACCCCCGACTCGTCACCGCAAGCCACCCTCGAGCCCATGCCATTCTCTCCGCCACCGCACGACCCACTCCGACCCACAACACCACCAGCGCCTGCAAAGCTCCCGATCCCGCCGCAGCAGTCCTTCGACCTCCGCTTCCCAGCGCCTGAAGCCACCAACTACTGCCTCGTCTCGCCTACTGCTGCAACCACCACTGTCGGAGTATAGCTCCCCTGGCCGCCGATCTGCACTCTCTCCACCTGCAAAAGAAAGAAAGGGAACAATATAGGAACGAAGGGGAAATGAAGAGGTGACAGGTGAAATGAATTATAAATTACAGTACTCATTATATATATAAGTATTTAGTTATAATGAGTTATTTTACTACTTTTATATTAGGAGCTGTGACCAAATAGTAATGTTAGAAGTTAGTGTTAGTTTAATGTGGGGCCTTAGCCTTGTATGATAGCAGTACTTCACAGTTTCAAATTTTTATAACATTATTACAAGTTTGTAACATTAGACTAGATTATATTAGTTAATAAGATCTTTTTATGTTATTTTAATAAGTTAAACCTTTTGACGTAATATCATCAATTCGTTAACGCAGATTCATCCGTGTATTTCATACGAACGTAACGACCTAAGACCGCTCCAACAGGCAAGTGCACTTTTTACGTATCTTGAAACCATTGCTTTTAATTGCTTTGACCTGAGCTACTTTGATATGCAAGTGTACATTCTTTCCGCATGTTTTAAAGCGATGTTATATTATTATTGTGTACTACTATAATGCATGCCGAAAACTTAATATGCTCGTACACATATAATTGAACGGATGTTAATGGAACATATTGACGGATTGATGGAATACTTGAAATCGTGAACTTATGGATTCGTGCGCCCAAGAGGCAAAATAGTGAAATCGTGATGTCATGTGAGTTGACAAGCTCGTGTTTGTAATATGAATTAGGCTGGCTCGTGTTCCAACAGTACACTTGGGTGGGGTAGTTCAATGTAGTAGAGGCTGGAATGCTGGATTGCACTCTCGTGGTGAACTTGATCGACACCTGGCCGGGTCGGTGAGTAGAGAGCCACGGGTAGCTCCCGTTGGCTTGGGTGTGATGCTGGTCACTTTTCCCCCTCAGACATTGGGCTTTTCACTAGGCACACTTGACTGATTGTCACGGTCTTTTAATCCTATTGTTACTATTGAGGTTTGCATACTCTGTTGGTTACTCTTGTCTTGTTTGTGTACTAATATCATGCCTATTGCTGTACACACCACACCTGCCATGTTTACTGCTGTACACACCACGCTTGCCATGTTATTGTTGTACACACACTTACCACGCTTATTGCTGTACACACACTTACCATGCTTATCGCTGTGCACATTACACATTGCCATGTTCGTTACTTTTTGCACTACGTTTTGCCTGCTCACTGCTTTGCACACTACACTTGTCAGTGCTCACACATTCCTCATGATGCCATGCTTTAACTAATGTAAATTCAATATTTTTACTCGTCTTTCCATGAAATCTTTTCGAAAACCTTGCCGAGTGTCAAGTTACTTTTATCTTTTTAAATCTTGCCGAGCGACCCTCGCTGACGTATATTTCTGTCTTGTGAAATATACGTCAGGTATTAGACAGGTTTGCTGAGGAGTTTCTTAGAGACTGAGCAGTCGATCAGGAGTACCTTGCTGTTATGTTCCATCGCTGAGAAGCTTCGCACCTTTGTAACATCTTTGTACTTGTCTTTTCTTTCAAAACTTGTATGGGCTTTATGACCCTCTCTCTTTTATATCCCTTTTGTTGTATTCATTTTTGAGACATTAAGATTGTAATAAAATTTATCTGTGTTGTTTGAGTCGCATGCAAGAACCTGCAGGATGTTATCACACAGACGCGTAATGTGCTTAAACCAAGGAGGAGAGAAAAGAAAAAGTACATCCTTCTTGCTTTAAGCACATGCGGACCTTCGTCGCGTCCTCGCTCCCAAGTACAATGGGAAGCGGGGCGTGACAGGTTTTAGTGGTGGCCCATGCAGGTCGTGCTATGCGAAATACTTCAAACAATATAGGTAAGATTACAATCTCGACTCTCAAGAACACCCTTCCTCGAATTCTATCCCAGCCTTGTCCCTTAGATAATATGGTCTTAGAGTCAATAAAACATTAGTTAGCCAGTAAGCCATCCTCGATTTTGAACTATCGTTGACATTATAATCTTAAGTCGACGACCATAAATTCCTGCATTATTAATTCACTGCCTATCTTCCTCGTCGTCGCCACCTTTCGAATTTCCTTACTATTGATTCACTTGATTCCTATCGTAACATCTAAGTCACCATACTCTTTGAGTCCTCGTTTGCTATAGGAATCATCTCCACCCGTACCTATCCTGCAAACCTATCTGATTCTGTCTGTCATTACATCTCCAGTTAGTCTTATTAAATTCCGAGGACGGAATTTTTATAAGGTGGGTAGGATGTAACGGCCTGTTTTTAGATATACGTATTTTTAGTATAGCGATTAATTTGAGTGATTAATATAAGCTTTTGCTTATTATTATTATTATTATTGGTCGAGCACGTGGTTTAACGATTGCGTTATTATCTCCTCTAACCTGTGATTGATGTTGGATGCAGGGGCTGAATCGTATTAATCAAATCACCTCTTAACCAAACCGATCTTACCAATCAAGAATACCTTAACCGAATCGATTATCCAATCTGATCCTGATCTTAACATCTTGTCAGATCATCACAATCATAGCTAATCTTAACTACATCGATTTCCAAATTAGGTCGTAATCGTAATAAATTCTATGTCTTAATTAAATCAATCTCTCCTAATCACTTCCCGATTAGGCCGATCATCCGGATCGAATCATAAACGAGTCGAATCTTCCTGATCAGGATATCTTGACCGAATAAATACTACTCGATGTTATGAAACTGGATTTATTTATCCCAAATTGATTTTCTATACCAAATTTTAATCCAAATATCTTGACGGATTATTCGAAACATGTCTAAATCTTAACTAAACCGATTAAATAACCCGACCAAGATCTCATATTACATTAACTAGTACTTATAGCTAAATATCTCAAATAGATGGCCTGAATCATATCCAAAACCTTAAACCAATTTCTAATACCTTAATTTGAATAACTATCACGTCTAATCATCTTAATGTTTGTAATCTAAATTACTTTAACAATAAGTTTCCCTAACTCAGACGCGTAACCGGACACCGTTTTCACGACCTCTAGGGGGCGCGATCGCCCCGGTATTTCGTTTACTATTTTTGAATACCGAAGTGCGAGGTTGTGGATATCTAATTAGTAATAATATTATTATTTCCCTAACTAAGGTTTTTAAATTTCAAGCTGTAAATAACCACAACGTTATTTTTTTTAATTAATAGCAACATATGGTTAATATCATATCCTAAATAAACTAACACCCAATCCAGCAGATCCTAGGGAATCTGGGCTCTCCCCCACATCTCTCTATTCCAACCACGTTTCCCTCTCCTATCTCAACAAACCCACGTCACCCCCCCATCACTCTGAAACTGTAACCATGTTCCATCTTTCTATCACCTCCCCACCTTTATACCCAGTAACAAAAAAAAGGGAAACGAGATTAAAAACCCAAGCTCCCCTGCGCTTTCAACCTCTGTCCGGCAAACCCGACAAGCCTCGCCGCAAGCCGCACGTCAGACCCAACTACAAACAACCCAACGGACCTCCTCCCCTGTCAACCTGCAGCCAAGTCGCCCCGACAGCATCGATCCGACCACCTCGCATCAAATCTCCGCCTCCAAGCTCCACGGCCACTTCGACACCCCCCTGTCATTCGCCTCCCATCTGATCACTGACCCGCCTGAGGGAACCCAACGAACCACCGGCAGCAAACCCATGCTCCGGTCTTCACCTCGCCTCTCCGCCTGGTACTCCTCCCATGGCTTCCCCTGTTTCGCCCTATCCATCAGCCCTCCGAACACAGTCCACGACTCCGACTTGCCTGCTTCCCCTCCTTCCGCCGTGACCCGAACCACGACCCCATCCCGCTCCCTTGTTCGAATCCACATCCCCTGTTCCGAACAGAGGGCTCCCATCGACCCCGCTCTGACCAGCGGACCCCACCGCCGCTGACTTCCTTCACTTCCGATCGAGCCCAAGCTCCTATTGCGAACTCCTCATCTCCCCGACGCCTACACCCAGAACCCCGTGGTGACCTTCCCATCGACCTTCTCAACTCCCGCTGCCCCGCCTCCGGCCACCACCCAATTCAATGCCGCACTGCCGAGGGCCTGACCCCGATCCCCCATCACCAGTTCGCCCACACCAACCACCGGTATTCCCACAGTACTCGCAGCCCCGGTCGCCTCGACGCCCCACGAGCCCAACAACCGCCCCTCTTCTTGTTCGAAACAGGGCAACCCGATCCCCTCCCCTGTTCTTCCCAAATCTCGCCGAACGCCGCACCCCGCTGTCCCCGCTATCAGCCCACAACCCCGCCGACAACCCCGGGTTCCCCCTCCCTCGTCGGCCTCTGCCCATACACCAACAACTCCTCGAAATCGCCGTCCAACCCTTCGACTCCGTCTCCCGCTCTTCTCCCCGTCCGAACGAACTCCGGCACCTATCAGTCCGCACCGCCCTCCGCCACTCCGAAGCCCTGATCTCTCCCACCTCACGACAACCCCCGACTCGTCACCGCAAGCCACCCTCGAGCCCATGCCATTCTCTCCGCCACCGCACGACCCACTCCGACCCACAACACCGCCAGCGCCTGCAAAGCTCCCGATCCCGCCGCAGCAGTCCTTCGACCTCCGCTTCCCAGCGCCTGAAGCCACCAACTACTGCCTCGTCTCGCCTACTGCTGCAACCACCACTGCCGGAGTATAGCTCCCCTGGCCGCCGATCTGCACTCTCTCCACCTGCAAAAGAAAGAAAGGGAACAATATAGGAACGAAGGGGAAATGAAGAGGTGACAGGTGAAATGAATTATAAATTACAGTACTCATTATATATATAAGTATTTAGTTATAATGAGTTATTTTACTACTTTTATATTAGGAGCTGTGACCAAATAGTAATGTTAGAAGTTAGTGTTAGTTTAATGTGGGGCCTTAGCCTTGTATGATAGCAGTACTTCACAGTTTCAAATTTTTATAACATTATTATAAGTTTGTAACATTAGACTAGATTATATTAGTTAATAAGATCTTTTTATGTTATTTTAATAAGTTAAACCTTTTGACGTAATATCATCAATTCGTTAACGCAGATTCATCCGTGTATTTCATACGAACGTAACGACCTAAGACCGCTCCAACAGGCAAGTGCACTTTTTACGTATCTTGAAACCATTGCTTTTAATTGCTTTGACCTGAGCTACTTTGATATGCAAGTGTACATTCTTTCCGCATGTTTTAAAGCGATGTTATATTATTATTGTGTACTACTATAATGCATGCCGAAAACTTAATATGCTCGTACACATATAATTGAACGGATGTTAATGGAACATATTGACGGATTGATGGAATACTTGAAATCGTGAACTTATGGATTCGTGCGCCCAAGAGGCAAAATAGTGAAATCGTGATGTCATGTGAGTTGACAAGCTCGTGTTTGTAATATGAATTAGGCTGGCTCGTGTTCCAACAGTACACTTGGGTGGGGTAGTTCAATGTAGTAGAGGCTGGAATGCTGGATTGCACTCTCGTGGTGAACTTGATCGACACCTGGCCGGGTCGGTGAGTAGAGAGCCACGGGTAGCTCCCGTTGGCTTGGGTGTGATGCTGGTCACTTTTCCCCCTCAGACATTGGGCTTTTCACTAGGCACACTTGACTGATTGTCACGGTCTTTTAATCCTATTGTTACTATTGAGGTTTGCATACTCTGTTGGTTACTCTTGTCTTGTTTGTGTACTAATATCATGCCTATTGCTGTACACACCACACCTGCCATGTTTACTGCTGTACACACCACGCTTGCCATGTTATTGCTGTACACACACTTACCACGCTTATTGCTGTACACACACTTACCATGCTTATCGCTGTGCACATTACACATTGCCATGTTCGTTACTTTTTGCACTACGTTTTGCCTGCTCACTGCTTTGCACACTACACTTGTCAGTGCTCACACATTCCTCATGATGCCATGCTTTAACTAATGTAAATTCAATATTTTTACTCGTCTTTCCATGAAATCTTTTCGAAAACCTTGCCGAGGGTCAAGTTACTTTTATCTTTTTAAATCTTACCGAGCGACCCTCGCTGACGTATATTTCTGTCTTGTGAAATATACGTCAGGTATTAGACAGGTTTGCTGAGGAGTTTCTTAGAGACTGAGCAGTCGATCAGGAGTACCTTGCTGTTATGTTCCATCGCTGAGAAGCTTCGCACCTTTGTAACATCTTTGTACTTGTCTTTTCTTTCAAAACTTGTATGGGCTTTATGACCCTCTCTCTTTTATATCCCTTTTGTTGTATTCATTTTTGAGACATTAAGATTGTAATAAAATTTATCTGTGTTGTTTGAGTCGCATGCAAGAACCTGCAGGATGTTATCACACAGACGCGTAATGTGCTTAAACCAAGGAGGAGAGAAAAGAAAAAGTACATCCTTCTTGCTTTAAGCACATGCGGACCTTCGTCGCGTCCTCGCTCCCAAGTACAATGGGAAGCGGGGCGTGACAGGTTTTAGTGGTGGCCCATGCAGGTCGTGCTATGCGAAATACTTCAAACAATATAGGTAAGATTACAATCTCGACTCTCAAGAACACCCTTCCTCGAATTCTATCCCAGCCTTGTCCCTTAGATAATATGGTCTTAGAGTCTCTAAAACATTAGTTAGCCAGTAAGCCATCCTCGATTTTGAACTATCGTTGACATTATAATCTTAAGTCGACGACCATAAATTCCTGCATTATTAATTCACTGCCTATCTTCCTCGTCGTCGCCACCTTTCGAATTTCCTTACTATTGATTCACTTGATTCCTATCGTAACATCTAAGTCACCATACTCTTTGAGTCCTCGTTTGCTATAGGAATCATCTCCACCCGTACCTATCCTGCAAACCTATCTGATTCTGTCTGTCATTACATCTCCAGTTAGTCTTATTAAATTCCGAGGACGGAATTTTTATAAGGTGGGTAGGATGTAACGGCCTGTTTTTAGATATACGTATTTTTAGTATAGCGATTAATTTGAGTGATTAATATAAGCTTTTGCTTATTATTATTATTATTATTGGTCGAGCACGTGGTTTAACGATTGCGTTATTATCTCCTCTAACCTGTGATTGATGTTGGATGCAGGGGCTGAATCGTATTAATCAAATCACCTCTTAACCAAACCGATCTTACCAATCAAGAATACCTTAACCGAATCGATTATCCAATCTGATCCTGATCTTAACATCTTGTCAGATCATCACAATCATAGCTAATCTTAACTACATCGATTTCCAAATTAGGTCGTAATCGTAATAAATTCTATGTCTTAATTAAATCAATCTCTCCTAATCACTTCCCGATTAGGCCGATCATCCGGATCGAATCATAAACGAGTCGAATCTTCCTGATCAGGATATCTTGACCGAATAAATACTACTCGATGTTATGAAACTGGATTTATTTATCCCAAATTGATTTTCTATACCAAATTTTAATCCAAATATCTTGACGGATTATTCGAAACATGTCTAAATCTTAACTAAACCGATTAAATAACCCGACCAAGATCTCATATTACATTAACTAGTACTTATAGCTAAATATCTCAAATAGATGGCCTGAATCATATCCAAAACCTTAAACCAATTTCTAATACCTTAATTTGAATAACTATCACGTCTAATCATCTCAATGTTTGTAATCTAAATTACTTTAACAATAAGTTTCCCTAACTCAGACGCGTAACCGGACACCGTTTTCACGACCTCTAGGGGGCGCGATCGCCCCGGTATTTCGTTTACTATTTTTGAATACCGAAGTGCGAGGTTGTGGATATCTAATTAGTAATAATATTATTATTTCCCTAACTAAGGTTTTTAAATTTCAAGCTGTAAATAACCACAACGTTATTTTTTTTAATTAATAGCAACATATGGTTAATATCATATCCTAAATAAACTAACACCCAATCCAGCAGATCCTAGGGAATCTGGGCTCTCCCCCACATCTCTCTATTCCAACCACGTTTCCCTCTCCTATCTCAACAAACCCACGTCACCCCCCCATCACTCTGAAACTGTAACCATGTTCCATCTTTCTATCACCTCCCCACCTTTATACCCAGTAACAAAAAAAGGGAAACGAGATTAAAAACCCAAGCTCCCCTGCGCTTTCAACCTCTGTCCGGCAAACCCGACAAGCCTCGTCGCAAGCCGCACGTCAGACCCAACTACAAACAACCCAACGGACCTCCTCCCCTGTCAACCTGCAGCCAAGTCGCCCCGACAGCATCGATCCGACCACCTCGCATCGAATCTCCGCCTCCAAGCTCCACGGCCACTTCGACACCCCCCTGTCATTCGCCTCCCATCTGATCACTGACCCGCCTGAGGGAACCCAACGAACCACCGGCAGCAAACCCATGCTCCGGTCTTCACCTCGCCTCTCCGCCTGGTACTCCTCCCATGGCTTCCCCTGTTTCGCCCTATCCATCAGCCCTCCGAACACAGTCCACGACTCCGACTTGCCTGCTTCCCCTCCTTCCGCCGTGACCCGAACCACGACCCCATCCCGCTCCCCTGTTCGAATCCACATCCCCTGTTCCGAACAGAGGGCTCCCATCGACCCCGCTCTGACCAGCGGACCCCACCGCCGCTGACTTCCTTCACTTCCGATCGAGCCCAAGCTCCTATCGCGAACTCCTCATCTCCCCGACGCCTACACCCAGAACCCCGTGGTGACCTTCCCATCGACCTTCTCAACTCCCGCTGCCCCGCCTCCGGCCACCACCCAATTCAATGCCGCACTGCCGAGGGCCTGACCCCGATCCCCCATCACCAGTTCGCCCACACCAACCACCGGCATTCCCACAGTACTCGCAGCCCCGGTCGCCTCGACGCCCCACGAGCCCAACAACCGCCCCTCTTCTTGTTCGAAACAGGGCAACCCGACCCCCTCCCCTGTTCTTCCCAAATCTCGCCGAACGCCGCACCCCGCTGTCCCCGCTATCAGCCCACAACCCCGCCGACAACCCCGGGTTCCCCCTCCCTCGTCAGCCTCTGCCCATACACCAACAACTCCTCGGAATCGCCGTCCAACCCTTCGACTCCGTCTCCCGCTCTTCTCCCCGTCCGAACGAACTCCGGCACCGATCAGTCCGCACCGCCCTCCGCCACTCCGAAGCCCTGATCTCTCCCACCTCACGACAACCCCCGACTCGTCACCGCAAGCCACCCTCGAGCCCATGCCATTCTCTCCGCCACCGCACGACCCACTCCGACCCACAACACCGCCAGCGCCTGCAAAGCTCCCGATCCCGCCACAGCAGTCCTTCGACCTCCGCTTCCCAGCGCCTGAAGCCACCAACTACTGCCTCGTCTCGCCTACTGCTGCAACCACCACTGTCGGAGTATAGCTCCCCTGGCCGCCGATCTGCACTCTCTCCACCTGCAAAAGAAAGAAAGGGAACAATATAGGAACGAAGGGGAAATGAAGAGGTGACAGGTGAAATGAATTATAAATTACAGTACTCATTATATATATAAGTATTTAGTTATAATGAGTTATTTTACTACTTTTATATTAGGAGCTGTGACCAAATAGTAATGTTAGAAGTTAGTGTTAGTTTAATGTGGGGCCTTAGCCTTGTATGATAGCAGTACTTCACAGTTTCAAATTTTTATAACATTATTATAAGTTTGTAACATTAGACTAGATTATATTAGTTAATAAGATCTTTTTATGTTATTTTAATAAGTTAAACCTTTTGACGTAATATCATCAATTGGTTAACGCAGATTCATCCGTGTATTTCATACGAACGTAACGACCTAAGACCGCTCCAACAGGCAAGTGCACTTTTTACGTATCTTGAAACCATTGCTTTTAATTGCTTTGACCTGAGCTACTTTGATATGCAAGTGTACATTCTTTCCGCATGTTTTAAAGCGATGTTATATTATTATTGTGTACTACTATAATGCATGCCGAAAACTTAATATGCTCGTACACATATAATTGAACGGATGTTAATGGAACATATTGACGGATTGATGGAATACTTGAAATCGTGAACTTATGGATTCGTGCGCCCAAGAGGCAAAATAGTGAAATCGTGATGTCATGTGAGTTGACAAGCTCGTGTTTGTAATATGAATTAGGCTGGCTCGTGTTCCAACAGTACACTTGGGTGGGGTAGTTCAATGTAGTAGAGGCTGGAATGCTGGATTGCACTCTCGTGGTGAACTTGATCGACACCTGGCCGGGTCGGTGAGTAGAGAGCCACGGGTAGCTCCCGTTGGCTTGGGTGTGATGCTGGTCACTTTTCCCCCTCAGACATTGGGCTTTTCACTAGGCACACTTGACTGATTGTCACGGTCTTTTAATCCTATTGTTACTATTGAGGTTTGCATACTCTGTTGGTTACTCTTGTCTTGTTTGTGTACTAATATCATGCCTATTGCTGTACACACCACACCTGCCATGTTTACTGCTGTACACACCACGCTTGCCATGTTATTGCTGTACACACACTTACCACGCTTATTGTTGTACACACACTTACCTTGCTTATCGCTGTGCACATTACACATTGCCATGTTCGTTACTTTTTGCACTACGTTTTGCCTGCTCACTGCTTTGCACACTACACTTGTCAGTGCTCACACATTCCTCATGATGCCATGCTTTAACTAATGTAAATTCAATATTGTTACTCGTCTTTCCATGAAATCTTTTCGAAAACCTTGCCGTGGGTCAAGTTACTTTTATCTTTTTAAATCTTGCCGAGCGATCCTCGCTGACGTATATTTCTGTCTTGTGAAATATACGTCAGGTATTAGACAGGTTTGCTGAGGAGTTTCTTAGAGACTGAGCAGTCGATCAGGAGTACCTTGCTGTTATGTTCCATCGCTGAGAAGCTTCGCACCTTTGTAACATCTTTGTACTTGTCTTTTCTTTCAAAACTTGTATGGGCTTTATGACCCTCTCTCTTTTATATCCCTTTTGTTGTATTCATTTTTGAGACATTAAGATTGTAATAAAATTTATCTGTGTTGTTTGAGTCGCATGCAAGAACCTGCAGGATGTTATCACACAGACGCGTAATGTGCTTAAACCAAGGAGGAGAGAAAAGAAAAAGTACATCCTTCTTGCTTTAAGCACATGCGGACCTTCGTCGCGTCCTCGCTCCCAAGTACAATAGGAAGCGGGGCGTGACACATAATATTGTGATATGTGATAATGAACGGTTTTCAGCTATCCTAAGAGCACAAAATCGACGTCTGGCCTAAGTCGGGCAGACAACGAAAATATAAAAGCAGCGGAAAGATAACTTAAAATCATTTTGAGTAAATCCCTAAAAAATAAAACCATAGACAGAATCTTTACTATCCCTGGGTGGGTCTGAACAACCCCTAAAGATAGATGTATAAGAATTAACTGCAATTAAAACGCATAAATATAAACTAATAACCATTGCCTTGCACGTTAGCAAAGCACCAAATCCCACGAACTAATGCCCCACGTTGGGGCTGAGCCACTTCTCCCGAGCTGAACCACGTCCCGAGGCGAGCAATCCCCTTGTCGTTGAGCCAACCATGTGCTCTAGAAAGTTTCACCACAAATGCTTCCTCCGTGAAGACATCGGATCCGAATCCAAACTCCTTTGTGGCTTTGCTAGTGCCCGAACAGGAGCAATGAAGCAAAAGGGAGAAAGAGGGAATTAAGTTTAAGCTTGATCCAGACTTGCTCACTTTAATGGAGCTACGCGGATCTAAAATTGGTGCGAGTTTCTAGGAGGGGAGCTAGCCCCTACTTATATATGGAGCTGACCTCTCCTGTTCTCAGAATAATTGATGTATGACTAAACAAGTTAGAGAAACAATTAATTACAAGTTTGCCTTTCATAAATGTCAAACTTATTATTTCTCTCTCACCATTGAACTCTGGAAGTGATATCATATATCAAATTGAAGAGTATTGAACGGTGAATGCGTAGGAACAAACAACGTTCAATTTTGAGGTCGTTTGACCCCAGAAATGTTGACTCAATTTTTTGACAAAAATTTTTTTTTCGAAAATAACCCAGTCGCCAAATATTAATAAGGGTATCATAAACCCTGTGGGACCCACCGTGGGGCCTAACTCTGTTGTGGCACTCCATGTGGGCGCTCCCACTGTCGAGTGGGGTCAGATCGGGTTTATGCCAGACCCGGCTGGGTCTAATCCAAGGCGCTGACCCAAGCCAGCGCCCGGGCACATCCCGGGCGCTGGCATAGGCGAGCGGCCTAGGCCCACTAGGCTTTACCCAACGCCATGCACTGGGCAAAGCCCAGTGCTATGTGCTAGGTAAAGCCCAGTGCTATGTGCTTGCCCTTTTAGCCCAGTGCTATATGCTAGACCAAAACAAATTGGCCTGGGACTTTCCTAGATCCATGGATGGAGCTTGTTCTATGCTTTTATTATAAAATATGCCTGTAAACATTTTACGACATATTTAAAACCCTTTTGCATCATATGCAATAATCCCACATTATTATTTCTAATGCTTATATCACAAACTATTTGTGACGTAATAAATTACCGTACATTGTATGTATTATCTCCATTATCCTTCCTTTTACTTGATGAAGGTGACATGCGTTTATATTTCATAAATTTACGCACGTTTTCTTCCGTGTTTTTCCGTTATTTACAGCCGTCTTATATTCGTTTTCTCGTGTTTTCTTGTTTTCTTTCACTTTTCCGTGTTTTCCCTATTTTGCAGGAGTTTACTGGCATAGGGGACATAAAACGATGATATCATGAGTCCCCGGAGCAACGGGAGGAGTCACGCGTGATCCAGGGGGTCAAACGACGAAGATCGCTTCTCTCAGCCCCTCACCCGACCGGTTGGTTGTTTCCAACGGATCGGGTGATGCACGCGTGCACCACCCGGACACAAGTTGGAGCGGCCAAGAAGTCACCCGATCGGTTCAGAGACCGGTTCAAACGCCCCCAACTTTCTGGAATTTGTGCTGAATGCCAACCGATCGGGTGACTTTCACCCGATCGGTTCACCTGTAGCCAATTCTCCGAAGCCAAGCACGTAGAGATCAACCGACCGGTTCACCCGACGGCACGAAGATCCAACCGATCAACCTCAGCCCTCAACCGACCGTGCCGTGGTGACCGGGTGAAGTCCTGTTCTGCGCTGTCGAAGAAACGAAGCGGGTCACCCGATCGGGTGACTTTTCACCCGATCGGGTGATTTCGTATTCTATATATAGGACCCTAGGTTTTCCAGAAACAGGGAGTTGTTATTTTTTACTGTTTTTTCTCTTTCTTGACGGCTGTAATTTTTCAGATATTTGTAAGTCTTCCGATCTTTGTCAAACTTTGATATAGTGTTATTAGCAATGTTCTTACTGCCTTTCAATTGCCTGATCATGATTTTTACGGTCGATTTCTATTTAGATCGCTTTTTACTAAATATGTGTGAGTATTTCCCTAATCTGGGATTTTGGTGGAAACCCCTTCGTGGGTTCTCCCCGATGCATCCATAGGGCTAGGAAATCGATAGGGATTAGGAATCTACCGGTTACGTGGGGTGTTTTATTGTCATCGGTGGGAAAAAGACCGCCTTTGACCGTTGGGCCGAGGGGGAATAAACTTGCCGGTTGACTCCCTAGCCATAGCTCACGCCCTTAGCGTAGACGTCGAATCCTAGCATGCGGGAGCGGCAGGATGAGACGTTGGGAGTTATCGTTGCGAGCTTAGTGCTCCCGGAGTCGATCAGTGTTAATGGACACGGGAGTGCCCACTCATCGAACCCGGGAAGTCCGACGTATCATCCTGGGCATCGATCGGAATATCGGGCCCATGGGACGCCGGTACCACTTTTAGAGGCAACGTCTCACCAATAGACCCTAATTTCGATCGCTATCCTACCCGTAGGCCGTATCGGTGAGAATCGCACGATAGGGTGGAAACTAGAGTCCCGTGTTTTTACTTTATATTGTTTATCCCTCGCATTATATTTTTCGTGACAACACATCATCCGATTCGGGCTAGATCGCCCACGGGGTGAACTTGACCCTTCTTGACACAAGCACATCCACGCCTCCCTGAGTTCGACCCCCAAGCCACACTACAACACCGTGCGCTTGCGGTTACAAATATTTAAATCTCACGTCCCCAATCATATTATTGCACACATCTAGCACGCATAAGCGGGGGACGTCAAGCTTTATGGCGCCGTTGCCGGGGAGGCAACGTGCTTGTTATTTGAGGATTTCATAAACCCTTGTGTCTAGCTCTCATCCCTACCTCGCGATAATTTTCGCATTCTTCTTTTTCCTTTTTATTTTCTTATTTTTATTTTTATTTTTTATTTTATCCATTTCTTTCCCACTTTTCGCTTCACGGGTGTTTGTTGTTTTTCATGCGCATGAGTTCAAGAAGTCTCGATGACTTGATCCCCGTTGATCCAGAGATAAACGCCACCCTAAGGCGTTTGGCCGCCGAGAAGCGAAGAAGAGAGAATCCTGAAACCATGGGGGAGAACACCCTACCTCACAAGTCCCTGCTGGAGTACTCGATGCCTTCCATCGAGTCCACCTCTTCCATCCGTCCTCCAGCTATTACGGCGCAAAGCTTTGAGCTTAAGCCGCCTTTGGTGACGTGGATCCAGCAGGATCAATTTTTGGGTGCACCCATGGAGAGCCCTATTGAACATTTGGACTCCTTTTTGGAGAAATGTGACACCTTTCGGATAGCCTGTGTCACAACTGAGGCGATCCGTCTGAAGCTATTCCCCTTCTCTCTGCGAGATAAGGCCAAGCTGTGGCTTAGTGGGAAGGACCTGAATACATTCAACACCTAGGAGAAGCTCTCAAATGCTTTCCTGACAAAGTTCTTTCCTCCGGGGAAGACCATGAAGCTGAGGAGTGAGATCTCCTCCTCCTCCCAAGTCAGCCACGAGTCTCTGCACGAAGCATGGACCAGATACAATGATATGCAGCGGAGATGTCCCCACCATGAGCTCCCCAAGTGGCAGATTATAAATCTGTTCTATAATGGCTTGAGGGACGATTTAAAATCTTCCATGGACGTCGCGGCTGGAGGGTCTTTCATGTCAAGAAGTGAAGAAGATGCCGGTCAAATTCTTGAAAATATGGCATCCAACAATGAGCAGTGGTATGACGAGAGAGCCACACCTAGAGCTGGGGGCATCCACAGAGTCGTGGACGTCGACAAATTATCCAGCAAGTTTGACTTGCTGTCGATCCAGATCTCCGCATTGATGGTAGGAGCCGGTGGCGCTGGTACACAACAGATTGCTGCGGTGGAATCTGAAGTTTTTGGAGAATTTGACGGTGGTGACATCTCAACACCGTTGGATCAGGCGAGCGCATTATTTTACAATCCTACAGGGAATGCGCCTTTTCCACCACGAACCAACTCCAATCCGGCCTACTCTCCAAACAACCGGAATCATCCCAACCTTAGTTACCGGGCACCGTATCAACAGCCGACTCAGCAGCAACAACAACAGATATATCAGCCGGCTATGCCCCAACAGCAGTTTTAGCAGAAGCAATTTCAGCAGCAACAACCTCCGCAACAATATCAGCAATACACTCAAAGGAATCAGCAGCCCACCCAGCAACAATATGGCCAGCAGAGGGCCATCTCTCCGGTTGAGTCCCTCTTGACTCAATACATCGCCAACCAGGAGAAGATAAATCTGAAGCTGGAGATGGGACAGAGAGTCCTCACTGATCAGGTGACCCAGCTGGGGTTGCAAGTGGCGAACCTTCAGAGACCGCAGAATCTTTTACCGCCACAGCCTGAGGTGAACCCAAGGGGGGTGAATCAAACCTTAGCGCTCACGCAAAAGCATGAAAATGTGTATGTTATCGTCTAGAGGAGCGGAACGCAAATCCCCACAAGAGTGCCCCCCAAAGGGCCGGAAGCACAGTTGGTCGTGGAACGACCAATTGAAAAATTAAACGACGACGGTGCTTTGTCTCCAAAGCCAACTACCCCGGAGGGAGTCCATGGAGAGGAGAAGAAAAAGGAAGAGAAAGGGAACCGCAGAGTGTTTAAGCCCGTTGTGCCTTTTCCACAACGGCTTGCCCAAGCCAAGATTGATGAGAAGTATGGCAAATTCTTTGCCATGGTAAAAGATCTGAGCTTACAAATCCCCTTCCTCGAAGCTATCGAGACGATTCCCTCCTACGCAAAATTTCTAAAGGACTTGGTGACAAGAGGATCCAGAAAGGAGAAGGTTGTATTAACGGTGGAGTGCAGCGCCCTCATTCTGCGTGCAAATCCACCGAAGCTCAAAGACCCAGGAAGTTTCTCCATCCCTTGTTCTATTGGAAAAGTATGAATCCAGATGGCGCTCGTCGATCTAGGAGCAAGCGTCAGCTTGATGCCCCTATCGCTATACAAGAGAATAGGGATGGGAGACTTGGAGCCCACCGGCATGACATTACATCTTACCGACCGTTCGGTGAAGTACCCGGTGGTAGTAGTAGACGAGTAGGGATCGAATAACCCTTACAATACTAACAACACACACTAGAGGGGGGGTGAATAGTGTAATGGCAATAAAATTGTCCAAATAAAATTTAACTAGCAAATGCGGACTTATAAATGCAAGAGGAATTAAATGGCACAATCAATCCAAATGCAAACACAAAGAATTACCCTGGTTCCCCAAACTTGGGTACATCCAGCCACACCAATATTCACTATATTCCCACTCAGAGAAGTGAATACAAATCTCACAAGGAGATACCCCACAAAGAGGATTTATGCCTTACACAAGGACCCAACCAATCCTACACAAGGATTAAGACTCCCACACAGAGAATCACTAACTCCCACTCAGAGAATTAGGGTTAGCCCTACACTAGGACACTCGAACTCCTACAAAGAGAGTTAATTCCCACAAAGAGAATTTCCTAGTCCCACAAACAGAAAACCTCCCACAAAGAGAGAAACTCCCACAAAGAGAGTATCCTAATCCCACAAAGAGAAATAGGAAAACAAATTACACCCTGTAAAGTAAATACTCTTACATATGCCTTGAGATGCTACTCATGAATGAATGCAAGGCATGGAAGAGGATCTCCAAGTGTTGGAATATGCTTGAGATCACTTGGATGATTTCCCTTGAGCTGGACTTCAATGCATGAAGGAAGATGAATGCTCAAAGAAGGGAAATGAGGGAGCTTGAGAGTGGCTTAAAGATCTCTTGAGATTTTCAATAGAATCAAGAGTAATCAAGAATCAATCAAGTAGTTTAAGCAAAGGTAGCACACTCATATATATAGGAATTCTATATCAAGCCCAAAAACCCAAAGAAACAGCCAAATAAGCAAATCTGCAACGGCTAGAAATTGGGTGAAAACGACAGGAACAGTCGACTGATGATCATAAGACAGTCGACTGAGCAACGACTAGAAAATATCCAACGGCTATAATCTGAGCCAGGACAGTCGACTGATGAAGTCAATACAGTCGACTGACAAACAGGACAGGCGCCTGTTAATCCTTCAGCAGACGACTGCTGCAGGGGATGGAACGAAACAGAGAGCTGCACTCTTTGTCCAATTCTTCGCACAAGCGACTGGTGTTAGTACTACAGTCGACTGTCAAATAGTCAGGCGACTGTACATTCTTCATCAGTCGACTACTGTAAAGTATGGAGAGAAGACAGAGAGATGCAGATATTGCACTTACGCTAGACAGGCGACTATTGACCAAATCTCAGGCGACTGTAAATATACAGGCGACTGAAAACTGATCGACAGGCGACTATGCGTAAAAGTCAAGTTTGAGTCAATTGAAATATTGACTTGAGCTGTGCAAATCAGGCGACTGTAGAAGGATCTACAGGCGACTGGAAATCATCCGGTCGGCTGTGATTCCCTCAACAGACGACTGACAGAAAGAGTGAACCTATTGGGTTAGATTCTATGATAATCCTAAGGTTCACTAAGATGGTTAAATGCATGTGCATGAATGAGCAAACCATCTAGCAAGGCATTACATCAACCCTAGACTATAAAGAGAGAGAAAGCAATAAAGTAAATTACATGGATTACAATGCTTTCTTAAGAGTCTAAGTCTTTAATCTTGATGCCTTGATTGCTCTCCATCATCTCCAAGGTTTGGCACTCCTTGAGTCCAAACTTTGACTCTTCTTCACATGATGTCCATCCTTACACCAAGTGATTAGTCTCCAAGAAAGATATCCTTGAAATAAACTGAGAGACTAAAGCATGAGATTCATTAGCAACAACATAATGTTGTGATCATCATCAAAATAAGATTGGTATGAAACACCAATACTCAACAATCTCCCCCTTTTTGATGATGACACACATTATGTAAATCATAAATAATGCACCGTGTAAAACATAGATCATCACCGTTCTTATCCGAGACTCGGGTTAAGCTCCGTCTCGGAACCGTCGTGGGGTTAGGAGTAAAGCATCCTGAGGTTGGCGCATCTCGTTGGGCGTGGAGAAGCATTGGGAACCTTAAAGCACAAAGCTAATGATCTCCCCCTACTTATATGCACCAATTAAATAATGAGCTACACAAAGGTAAATACTCATAAAACCAATAACAACATGGTGACTTATAATAGGCATGGGTTACATAAACCAATTTGCAATGAATAAAGACATGCAAACATGAAAGGTTTATCTAAACCCATATATCCCTCCCTATAGAGATATCTCTCCCCATATGCATATGTATAAATATCTCCCCTTATAGATATGATCACACATAATACATATATCTCTCCCCATTGACATCGTCAAAAAAGTGGACATCAAAAATATCCCCATTTGTCATCTTAACCAAGATGTGACAATATGCAAGAAAAGAATGATATGTATGATACCAAATATAAAATTTAGTGGGTATCAGTTCATTATCTCATGCTCCCCCTAGATCATAGAAATGGTCAACTTTTGACTTCTAGGATCTAATAACATTTAATTGATGGAGCCATGGCCATAAATGTATCAAAGCAATAGATATGGAAAAAATCAAGCTTCAGAGATACACAAGGATATTGCCAAACACAATGAGACATGAAACAAGTTGGTAATAAACAAGAGGTTTGGTTTGAGACCCAAAATAACCAAATGTAAATAATGATCTCAAATAACCTCTGAAATGAGAGTTAAAATATGTCTTAAAATAATTCAAACATATAATATAATAACTCCCCTATTGACATACACATGGATTATGCATGTATGTCAATAATCCCCAAGGTCCCAATTTTCATGAAAAAGGATAAATTTGAAAAATATTTTCAAAATCATGAAATACACACAATCAATGTGTATGCTTAAAATAAACATAGAAGCACAATACCCATGCAATATGCAAATGTGTGAGGAACCTAAACATTAGGTAACCAAACCCAAGAGGAGTTTGATTTCCTAACATAATCACACGAGGTAATCACATCCCTAACTAGAGAGTTGATGTAACTATCTCTCTCTTGCACACTAGCCTTAGTGGGAATCCATAATCTCAAGGATTTCCTAGGCAATGGTTTTGCCTTTGCAAGAGGAAAGGATGTGGCATGCATAGGTGTAGAAACAAGTTTCTTAGCATGCAAAGAATGAGGATTTTGCTTCTTAGCAAAAAATGAAGATTCTTCATTCTTCCTCATCACCTTGTGATCTACATGCTTCTTGTTGGTGTTATTGTTGTACAAGAAGGCATGGTGATTCTTCTTAGGTGCTTTAGCAATATTTCTTGTATTAGCACCAAAAGAAGAATTAGAGGTGGGTTTGGGAACCACATTATGAATATACCCCAAACCTCCTCTATGATTTTCCGGATGTTGTTTTTCCAATAAATCGTGGAGTGAATCCCTAGAATACACAAAGCTTATGAGCTTCTGGGATTCCTCTTCACATTTCAATGTAAGTTGTTGAATGTGAGCATCTAAGCTAAGGTTTTGAGCAATGAGATTTTTATTTGAAACACTCAATTCCTTAACTTGAGAGAGAAGTGTGTCTCTCTCACAAGTGTCATAAATATGCATTTCATCATGAACTACACTTGCAATAACTAGTTTATGCATTCTACTCTTAGCAATCTTATATTTTGCTTTTAATCTATTGTAAGAGTTGATGCACTTACTAGCCTTTTCGAAGACCAAGTAAAAATTTGATCTTGAGCTCCTCATATGAGATCTTTTCTTCCTCGATCTCAATAACAACATCATCATCCTTGCAAGAGCTAGATGACGACTTCTCCTCCTTAGCCGTGAGGCCCAAATACTCATAGGAATTGTATGCGTTAAGCCAAGCATCCAACTCTTCTTCGTTTAATCCGGAGGGGATTGGAGTAGGATCATCCATGGCTACAAAGCATGCGTGAGCATCCTCCATTGTATCCTCTTCTTCGTTACTAGAAGTGTCCTCACTCGAATCATCAAAGGTCCCGACAAGTCCCTTCTTGTGATTTTTGGACTTGGACCTCCCTTTCCAATGCTTCTTCCCTTTACCCTTGTAAGTTTCTTTGATGGGTTTGGAAGGGCATTCGGTGGACAAGTGACCTTTTCCACTGCACGTGTAACAAGTAGGAACCTTGTTAGAATTGGAAGCAAACTTTGACAAAGACTTACCGTGCTTGCATTTGAGGAAAGCTTTGAATTGCTCTGCAAGATCCTCAATTTCTTCTCCACTTGCATCTTCTTGCTCATCTTCTTCGCTAGGAGCTTCTCGATGAAATTTCCTCATCCACTTGATTGGCTCCTCCTTGGCATGGAATGCAACCCACTTTTACTTCTCTAGCTTCTCGGGCTTTGTTGGTTCAATCTCTTTCTTGTGTTGAAGCTTCACTTCATAAGCCGTGAGATTTCCAATGCATTCCTCAATGGTATATTTGGACGTGTCATAAGACTCCAAAATTCCGTTGGCCTTCGACTCCCAACGAGGTGTGAGAGAGTCTAGGATCTTCTCTACACGATCCTCTTGGGGAATCGTCTTCCCGAGACCCTCCAAAGCGTTCACAATATCGGTGAACCTTGTAAACATCTCTGAAATGCTTTCGCCTTCCAGCATCTTAAACATTTCATATTTAGATCTAAACACAGTTTGTTTAGATTTCTTTACCTTCGTTGTCCCTTCATGACAAATCTCCAGAGTGTGCCAAATATCATTCGCCGTTTTGCACATGGAGATGCGGTTGAACTCACTAGCTGAGAGAGCGCAATGTAATGCATTCATAGCTCTCACATTAAACTTGATTGAGTCCTTCTCCGCCTTTGTCCTTGAAGCCGCAGGAGTAGTGGGCTTCTCAAATGGCACCTCTGTGATGTCCCATAGGTCTTGACCCTCCATGTAGGTCATCATTCTGATCTTCCAACTAGGGTAGTTGGTTCCGTTGAAGAGCGGGGGCTGAACGGTTGAGTGACCTTCTTCATGAGACGCGGAAGTAGCGTTGAACGCCATCGTTGCAGTATGCTTTAACCTCGCTCTGATACCAATTGTAGGGATCGAATAACCCTTGCAAAACTAACAACACACACTAGAGGGGGGGTGAATAGTGTAATGGCAATAAAATTGTCCAAATAAAATTTAACTAGCAAATGCGGAATTATAAATGCAAGAGGAATTAAAAGGCACAATCAATCCAAACGCAAACACAAAGAATTACCCTGGTTCCCCAAACTTGGGTACATCCAGCCACACCAATATTCACTATATTCCCACTCAGAGAAGTGAATACAAATCTCACAAGGAGATACCCCACAAAGAGGATGTATGCCCTACACAAGGACCCAACCAATCCTACACAAGGATTAAGACTCCCACACAGAGAATCACTAACTCCCACTCAGAGAATTAGGGTTAGCCCTACACTAGGACACTCGAACTCCCACAAAGAGAGTTAATTCACGCAAAGAGAATTCCCTAGTCCCACAAAGAGACAACCTAGGGGATTCCGGGCACAAAGAGAGTATCCTAATCCCACAAAGAGAAATAGGAAAACAAATTACACCCGGTAAAGTAAATACTCTTACATATGCCTTGAGATGCTACTCATGAATGAATGCAAGGCATGGAAGAGGATCTCCAAGTGTTGGAATATGCTTGAGATCACTTGGATGATTTCCCTTGAGCTGGACTTCAATGCATGAAGGAAGATGAATGCTCAAAGAAGGGAAATGAGGGAGCTTGAGAGTGGCTTAAAGATCTCTTGAGATTTTCAATAGAATCAAGAGTAATCAAGAATCAATCAAGTAGTTTAAGCAAAGGCAGCACACTCATATATATAGGAATCCTATATCAAGCCCAAAAACCCAAAGAAACATCCAAATAAGCAAATCTGCAACGGCTAGAAACTGGGTGAAAACGACAGGAACAGTCGACTGATGATCATAAGACAGTTGACTGAGCAACGGTTAGAAAATATCCAACGGCTATAATCTAAGCCAGGACAGTCGACTGACGAAGTCAATACAGTCGACTGACAAACAAGACAGGCGACTGTTAATCCTTCAGCAGACGACTACTGCAGGGGATGGAACGAAACAGAGAGCTGCACTCTTTCTCCAATTCTTCGCACGGGCGACTGGTGTTAGTACTACAGTCGACTGTCAAATAGTCAGGCGACTGTACATTCTTCATCAGTCGACTACTGTAAAGTATGGAGAGAAGACAGAGAGATGCAGATATTGCACTTACGCTAGACATGCGATTGTTAACCAAATCTCAGGCGACTGTAAATATACAGGCGACTGAAAACTGATCGACAGGCGACTATGCGTAAAAGTCAAGTTTGAGTCAATTGAAATATTGACTTGAGCTGTGCAAATCAGACGGCTGTAGAAGGATCTACAGGGGACTGGAAATCATCCGGTCGGCTGTGATTCCCTCAACAGACGACTGATGGAAAGAGTGAACTTATTGGGTTGGATTCTATGATAATCCTAAGGTTCACTAAGATGGTTAAATGCATGTGCATGAATGAGCAAACCATCTAGCAAGGCATTACATCAACCCTAGACTCAAAAGAGAGAGAAAGCAATAAAGTAAATTACATAGATTACAATGCTTTCTTAAGAGTCTAAGTCTTTAATCTTGATGCCTTGATTGCTCTCCATCATCTCCAAGCTTTGGCACTTCTTGAGTCCAAACTTTGGCTCTTCTTCACATGATGTCCATCCTTACACCAAGTGATTAGTCTCCAAGAAAGATATCCTTGAAATAAACTGAGAGACTAAAGCATGAGATTCATTAGCAACAACATAATGTTGTGATCATCATCAAAATAAGATTGGTATGAAACACCAATACTCAACATAGTAGACGACCTCCCCGTTAATGTGAGTGGAATACAAGTACCGGTGGATTTTGTGGTGATGGACATGCCGGAAGACAAGCATACCCCTATTATCCTCGGACGGCCCTTTATGGCAACCGCCGGAGTTTTGATAGACGTGAAGAATGTGAAGCTTTCCCTCAACGTTGGCCAAGACAAAGTCGAATTTGACTTGGGGTTGTCGATGAAGCACCCCGATCCCCCGGACGATCCTAGTATCAATGTGCTGGAGTTGGAAAAAGAGAGAGCTTTGGAGGCAAGCTCCTGGGAAATTCTCTCGAGAAATCCCCCCGACCACTTAGGAGACCTTGGAGAGCAAGTTGGCTCCCCAAAAAAAGAAGTTGCTCATGAGGCGGTCGCCCGACATGTGATCCCTCCCGGATTCCCAAAAGCTCCTCCCACGAGGAGAAAAGGCAATGAGCCCATGGGGCTCACCGGGGATGAAGTCTGTATCCTCAACGAGTGGCGGTGGACGCCAATATGAAGGAGAAGCCCCCGGACCCCGTCAACAAAGGGAGAGCCGTCGAACAAGTTTTCTTGTCGCCACAGACTACAACAAAGAGAGAAGCTGAAGCGATGCCTGACTTTAGGCATCACCCGTATCTCCCACCTTGAACATCATCAACGGGCGTCGATCTAACGATGTTAAACAAAAGCGCTTCATGGGAGGCAACCCATGCTCTAAACCTTTGTTTCCATTTTTAGGACTATTTTTAACTTAATCTTTTCTATTTTTAATAAATAAATCCAGCCGCAAGAACTTCCGTTGAGGGACTAAGGCCGTTTGTGCACTTTTGCAGAAAACAAGGCCCCAACCGATCGGTTGATAACTCAACCGATCGGGTGAGATGTATCAGCTAACGGCCGTATCAGTTACTCAATGAACCGATCGGGTGAAGCCAGCCGAGACCGGGTGACAGACCGTGTGATCTGGGCTGAATTCTCGGGAATTTTAGGGAAATGTTCAACCGATCGGTTGATACACAGAGCGATCGGGTGAAAGACCGGGTGAGCTGTACCAAACTCTCGGAAAATTTGTGAAGCGGCGAACTGATCGGGTGACATTCACCCGATCGGATCGCCTGTTGCCGACTTTCAGCAATAATTTCAACCTAAAAGTCAACCGATCGGGTGACTTTTCACCCGATCGGTTCGACTTAAATTCTTATAAATAGCCGCCCTCCGCCCGTTCGTTCCGCCCTCCGCCCGATTTCGAATTTCAGATCGCCGTTTCGACTCCTCTACTTTCGCCCGACCTCATTCTTCCCCTCAGCCGGCCCTAATCGATCTCCCCACTCTCCTCATCCATCTCCCAGTCGATTTCTCCCTCATCTTCTTCGATTTCACCCGCACACGAAGCCCTAATTTTCACCCTTTCTTCCGCATTTTCGAATCTTGCTGGAAGGATTCGCCGCGGCTTCACACGTGCTCCTGTTGCGTTGCGTTGGGGCTTCTACGAGCTACGATCTTCATCTCATTTGGGTAACTTCACTCCTTAGCTCAATTTCTATTTTTATTTTGCCCTAGAATTTCATTTTGCTCGTTTACCGTGTTAGTGTGTATTCATCTTATTCTGCATACACTCACACACACACACACTACTCCTGCACAATGCCTCCTCGCCGTGCTAAGCCCACCGACGCCAGCTCTTCCAACCCTAGGCCCACCCGTCGTGCTCGTCACACACAAACCACCGCCCAACCCGCTACCACTACCAATTCATCCACCACCCCATGCCCTCCTGACCCCGTTTACATCGGCGATGTCGAATACGAGGTGTCATTCCATGACAACGACCAAGCCGACCGGTTCATGGCCATGCTCCTCCTAGCTGGAGATGGTGGTCGGGCAACTCAGGAGTCCGTCGAGTGTGACCTGCCCGTCGTTCAAAGCCTCATTCGTCACATTCGCACTGACCCACCCGATGTCTCCGCACTTCACATCCCACCCACACCCCCCCGCCACTCCTGCTCCTCAGCATAGGCCCCCATCACCACCCCCAGAGGGTGGTGCCTCTGCTTGATACTTTCCCATCCAGCTTTTGCCTCCCCCTATTTTTAGTGCCCATCTGTCTTTGCGGGGCCCTGCTTTACCACTGCTAGGGGAGGACCCATTCACGTGTCGTGTGATTTTTATTTTCTTTCTTTTATTTATTTTTATTTTCTGTTTATATGTCATGTGGTGTGCTTTTTATTTTTATTCGTATTTTCAGTCTCGTTTGTGTGATTTTTTTTGTTTTTCGTGTCTTTTTGTGTCTGTGCGAATTTCCCCCCCATATCCATTGCCCTCCTGTATTTCATTCTATTGCATTGAGGGCAATGCAAGTTTCAGCTTGGGGGAGTCACACTTTGTGCATCATTTGAGTCTTTCTTTTTCATATTTGAGTCGTTTTTCTCCATCTTTTTCTTTTTCTTTTCTTTTCTTCTTTTTATCTCTTTCTCCTAGAGATGAACCCTATGATGAATTGCCACAAAATCACACACGCCTAGCATGGCATCGATAATCACATTCACTAACCCTAGGATATCGAGTCCTCTTGCATTTCATGCATCGTGGGTCCACTTAGCTTTTTGTGAGTCGTGCGTCATGCCTAGCTGTTTGGTGTGCTTCTACTTTGTGATTTTGTTTTATATACATGTCCAAGAATGACCCCTACATTATCATGCTTCGATTTGAATATGCGGTATTTGTTTCTCCTGTTTGCTTCTGCATGCTATATATATATCGTATACTTCATTTCGCATGTGTCGGGATTCCTCAATTAAGGACTAGGATAACCCATTTAGCCCATGCTCTAATTAGCGAGAATGGTTTCCTTTGCCCAAGTGTTTAGATTCTGATTTCTTTTTTGTTTTACTTGGTGCAAATCCCCTCATCGTGTACTGTTCTCCCACTTGGGAGAGTACAAATGTGTATAGCCAAAAACCCAAAAATCCAAAAAAAGGGGGGGAAAGAAAAGAAAAACCCAAAAAGAAAAGAAATGAAAAAAATTGTATAGCCAAAAAGCCGAAAAAATACAAATACCCAAAACCCAAAAAAATTCCCGTGTGAATATTTTCCTACTTGCCGAGAATAAAGGGAAGGCGAGAATTTGCACCGAGTGTTCTACTCCACATCATCTCAACCCCCATCGTTTTCGAAAACACTTGGCTGAGGAACTTTTTAGCTATTATCTAAGCTATAGTGTGGTGATTTCCTTAACCCTAGTTGTGGAGTCCCTGACGCATGATATGTTTCGATTCTCTCTATATTTTCATGCATGCTTGAACTACATATATTCACCGCTTAATTCGAATCGAATCGATATTTGGGTCATTTCTTGGATTTGTGTGTATCGAGCTTTATCGCACATCGTAGATAGTGACACGGACTGCTAGCGCACGACCACACTCACTCGCGCTTCACCGCGTGAGCTCACATCACTTGTCTGGACTCATATTCCTTGGTTTAGTAATGTGATTTGACGTTTGCTTGCTTGGTGTGTCGTTTTTGATTTTGTTGGCTGACGTGCGTTTATATTTCATATATTCACGCATGTTTTCTTTTGTGTTTCTCCGTGTTTTTCCGCTGTCTCTTATTCGTTTTCGTATATTTTCCCGTTTTCTTTCACTTTTCTTTGTTTATCCATGATTGCAGGGGTTCGACCACGTAGGGGACGTTTAGCGATGATATCCCAAGTCCCCGGAGCAACTGGAGAAGTCACGCGTGATCCAGGGGGTCAAACGTCGAAGAATTCATCTTTCAGCCCCTCACCCGGTCGGTTGGTCATCTTCAACCGATCGGGTGATGCACGCGTGCACCACCCGGTCTCTGCCGCAGCTCACAAAGAAGTCACCCGACCGGTTCACAGACCGGTTCTGCGGGCGGCTGTTCTCTGTTTTTTCGAGCAGAATTCCAACCGATCGGGTGACTCTCACCCGATCGGTTCATCTGTAGCTGAAGAAGAAGAGCTGAAGACACGGACGTCGAACCGATCGACTCACCCGACTGCTCCAAGATCCAACCGGTCACTCAAGAACTCACCCGACCGGTTCATGAGATCGGGTGAAAACTCGCTGTTTTCTGTTATTTATCTGTAACGGATCAACCGATCGGTTGACTTGTCAACCGATCAGTTGATGCTTAGGTCTATAAATAGAACCCCTAGTGTTCCAGAAACGGGAGTTGCTGTTTTTCTACTGTTTTATTTCCTTGTGACGGCTGTAATTGTTACTCTTTTGTAAGTTTTCAGATCTTTCTGAAATTTTAGTATTGTCTTTATTACTCTATTACTTCCGCATTGCAATTGTCCGATTATGATTTCAACGGTTAAATTTCATTTAGATCGCTTTTTCATGAATTTTTGTGAGTAGTTCCCAAATCTGGGATTTTGGTGGAAACCCCTTCGGGGGCTCTTCCCGATGCGTCCATAGGGTTAGGAAATCGATAGGGAGTAGGAATCTAACGGTTACGCGGGGTGTTTCATTGTCATTGGCGGGAAAAAGACCGCCTTTGACCGTCGGGCCAAGGGGGAATAAACTTGGCGGTTGACTCCCTAGCCATAGCTCACGCCTTTAGCGTAGACGCCGAATCCTAGCACGTAGGAGCGGCAGGATGAGACGTCAGGAGATATCGTTGCGGGCTTAGTGCTCCTGGGATCGATCAGTGTTAATGGACACGGGAGTGCCCAGTGATCGAATCCGGGAAGTCCGGTGTATCATCCTGGGCACCGACCGGAATATCGGGCCCATGGGACGCCGGTACCACTTTCAGAGGCAACGTCTCACCATTAGACCCTAATCCCGATCGCTATCCATACCCGTAGGCCGTATCGGTGAGAGTCTCTCGTCGGGTTGGAAACCAAAGTCCCGGGTTTTCTTTCTTGTTGTTCATACCCTTTTATTTTCTTTCGTGACAACCATCTACCGATTCGGGCTAGCTCGCCCCTCGGGGTGATTTAGGTCCTACCTGACCCAAGCACAACCTCGCCTCCCTGAGTTCGATATTCCCGCACCCTACACTAACCGTGAAACTTGCGGTAAACGACACCACGACGCCGCGACGCAAGCGGGGCGTCGGTCAAGTTTATGGCGCCGTTGCCGGGGAGGCAACGTGCTTGTTATTCTAGGATCTCTTGAACCCTCGTGTCTAGCTCACATCCCTACCTCACGATAATTTTTGCATTCTCCTTTTTCTTTTTCTTTTTGTTCTTCCTTATTTTTATTTCTTATTTTATCTGTTTCTTTCCCACTTGTCGCTTCACGGGTGTTTGTTGTTTTTCATGCGCAGGAGTTCAAGGAGTCTTGACGACTTGATTCCCCTCGATCCAGAGATTAACGCCACCCTTAGGCGTTTGGCCGCCGAGAAGCGAAGAAGAGAAGATCCCGAATCCATGGAGGAGAACACCCCACCTCAAAAGTCTCTGCTGGAGTACTCGATGCCATCTATCGAGTCCACTTCCGCCATCCGTCCTCCAGCTATTGCGGCTCAAAGCTTTGAGCTGAAGCCGTCTCTAGTGACATGGATCCAGCAGGATAAGTTTGCGGGTGCACCCATGGAGAGCCCGATCGAGCACCTAGACTCCTTCTTGGAGAAGTGTGACACCTTCTGGATTAATGGTGTCATGACAGAGGCTATCCGTCTGAAGCTGTTCCCCTTCTCTTTGCGAGACAAAGCCAAGCAATGGCTAAGGGGGAAGGACCCCAACACTTTCAACACCTGGGAGAAGCTCTCCAACGCTTTTCTGACAAAGTTCTTTCCTCCGGGGAAGACCATGAAGTTGAGGAGTGAGATCTCCTCCTTCTCCCAGGCTAGCCACGAGTCCTTGCATGAAGCTTGGACGAGATATAAAGAGATGCAAAGAAGATGCCCTCACCATGAGCTTCCGAAGTGGCAGATTATTAATCTGTTCTACAATGGGTTGAGGGATGACCTGAAATCTTCTATGGACGCAGCGGCTGGGGGTTCCTTCATGTCTAGAAGCGAGGAAGATGCCGGGCATATTCTGGAAAATATTGCATCCAACAATGAGCGGTGGTGTGACGAGAGAGACATACCAAGATCCGGGGGTATACACAGAGTCGAGGACGTCGACAAACTTTCAAGCAAGTTTGACTTGCTTTCGACCCAGATCTACGCACTAATGGTAGGAGCCGGTGGGGCCGGTACACAGCAAATTTCTGCGGTAGAGTCCGAATTCTTTAGGGAATTCGACGGTGGTGACATCTCACCACCGTTGGATCAGGCGAGCGCACTATTTTTCAACCCTACGGGAAATGCGCCATATCCGCCAAGGACAAATTCCAACCCGGCCTACTCTCTAAACAACCGGAACCACCCGAACTTCAGTTACCGGCCACCATTTCAGCCCTCACCGCCGCAGCAGCCGCAGCAACAAACTTATCAGCCGGCTAGGCCACAGCAACAACCATTTCAGCAACAATCTTACGCCCCCGGGAATCAGCAGCCGTTCTAGCAGCAGCAGCAGTATGGCCAACAGAGGGCCGTCTCTCCGGTTGAGTCTCTCTTGACTCAATATATTACCAACCAGGAGAGGATCAACCAAAAGCTGGAAATGGGTCAGCAGACCCTCACGGACCAAGTAACCCAGCTGGGGTTACAAGTGGCGAACCTTGCAAGGTCACAAAACCAATTACCGCCACAACCAGAGGTGAACCCGAGGGGAGCAACCCAAACATCGGCACTCGTGCACGAGCACGCAAATGTGTCCGCTATCGTTCTAAGAAGCGGGACACAAATTCCTACTAGAGTGCCCCCCAGCAACCCGGAAGCACCATCGGTCGTTGAGAAACCGATCGAAAAATCAAACGACGCCGGTGCTTCGTCATCAAATCCTATGACTCCGGAGGGAGTCTCTGAAGAAGAGAATAAGAAGAAGGAGGAAGAGAGCCCTAAAGTGTATAAACCCGTTGTGCCATTTCCACAACGGTTGGCTCAGGCAAAAATTGATGAGAAATATGGCAAGTTCTTCGCCATGGTCAAGGACCTGAGTTTGCAGATCCCCTTCCTAGAAGCAATCGAAACAATCCCCTCCTATGCAAAATTCTTGAAAGATTTGGTGACGAGAGGGTCTAGAAAGGAGAAAGTAGTGCTGACGAAGGAGTGTAGCGCTCTTATCCAGAGGGCAAATCCGCCGAAACTTAAAGGCCCGGGGAGCTTCTCTATTCCTTGCACGATCGGGGCAGTGAAGATTCATCGCGCACTCGTCGATCTCGGAGCGAGTGTTAGTTTGATGCCATTGTCAATGTACAGAAGGATAGGGATGGGTGATTTGGAGCCCACCGGTATGACCCTACAACTAGCTGACCGATCGGTCAAATATCCGGTGGGAGTTGTGGATGACCTCACCGTGAATGTGAGAGGGGTGCATGTGCCTGTGGACTTTGTAGTCATGGACATGCCCGAAGACGCACACACCCCCATTATCCTGGGACGGCCTTTCATGGCCACTGCTGGCGTTCTAATAGATGTGAAGAACGGAAAACTCTCTTTGAACGTCGGCGGAGAAAAAGTCGAATTTGATCTGGGGTTATCCATGAAGTACCCCGATCCTCCTGACGACCCTGGGTGTAATCTACTGGAGATAGAAGAAGAAAAGGCTGTTGAAGAGAGCTCCTGGGAGATTCTCTTAAGAAACCCCCCCCGATGACTTGGGGGATTCAAAAGATGGAGACGGCCCCGAGAACAAAGAAGCTGCTGGAGAACCGAGTGCAGCAAGAACGACCCCTCCCGGGTTCCCCAAGGCTCCTCCTATGAGGAGAACGGGGAAAGAGCCCATGGACCTCACTAAAGACGAGGTCCGGATCCTGAAGAAGAAGGCGGGAAGCGCCAACACCAAGGAAAAGCCCCCGGATCCCAAGAACAAGGGGAGGGTAGTCGAGCAAGTATTTTTCCAGCCGCTGACTACTCCAAGTGCCTTCAGCTCCAATGAAGAAGAGATGTCGAACTTTGGGCATCACCCGTATCAGCCACCATGAGCATATCTTGCGGGCGTCGAGCCAACGACGTTAAACAAGTGCGCTTCATGGGAGGCAACCCATGTTCTAAACTTTTTCCCCACTTTTCAGCGTTATTTTTGACTTTACTTTGTCTATTTTTATAAATAAAATCAGCCGCGAGAACATCCGTTCAGGGACTTAAACAAATCTATGGGTTTTTGCAGGAAACAAGCCCCAACCGATCGGTTGACAACTCACCCGATCGGTTGGGATGTATCTGATACATGCCGAGATCTGTCCCCATGTGACCCGATCGGTTGAGTAATGAAGAGACCGGGTGGCAGACCGGGTGAGCTGGGGAGAACTCTCGGAAATTTTTGGGGAATGTCAACCGATCGGTTGAGTTCTAGCGCGATCGGTTGACGCGACCGGGTGAGCAGCCCTAAGTTCTCGGGAAAATGAATGGAGCGGCCAACCGATCGGTTGAAAAGTCAACCGACCGGTTCGCCTGTAGCATTTCTTCGGCAAAATTTTCGACCTAACCGTCAACCGATCGGGTGACAAGTCACATGATCGGTTCGACTTAAAACCCTATATAAACCCCCCGACACCCGCTCGTTTTCACCCTCGCCCGATCGCAAAATCCACCGTCGATTCGCCTTCCCCTCTTCCCCAACAACCGATCTTCACTCCCCTACACCCTCTACTCCTCCATTACTCCCACTCTCCACCTCCCTCATCAATCCCTTCATCATCTACACCCTCTCTCTCCTCCCATTACGAATTTTTGACCTAATTTTCCCAAAACTATCCCCATTTCAAAAATTACTGCCGAAGGAGTTCGCCGCGGCTCCACGATACTCTCGCTGAACAGTGTGGGGGAATCAACGAGCAAGCTCCACCATTCCGCTTGGGTAAACTCGCTCCTAAGCTTATATTTATATATTTGCCCTATTTATTGTGCTTGCTCGTTTGCTTGTGTTAGTGTGCATCCACGATTTTTGCACTAATTCTTGCCCACGCACACACACATGGCTAAAGATAAGGATAAGGGCAAGGGAATCATGCGGGAAGAGGAGCCGTCTCGAAAGAGACAAAAACAAACACGCCCCCCTTCCCGTACACGAGCACTTACACTTGGCCCTCCTCCGCCTGTTATCCCCCTGTGGACCCAATGCTGGGCCCGCATGGGTATATTTTTCGGAACCAGGAGCACAAAGATTTTTACCGTAGGCTTGATGCTCGAGGGCATCTATCCACTAAGTTCCCGCACGCACGTACACTTGTCGATCTCGGTGTCTTCACCGAGGTCGAATCTCTTTTCACTAACTTAGGATGGTTAGCCTTTCTTAATGCACATGCCATATCCTACCCGGCACTCACACTCGAATTTCTCTCTACACTTGTCTGGGAGTCCGGGTCGATCATTAGATTCAGGGTGCGTAACCGTAGTGTCACCACAAGTCTGAACACGATTAATGATATATTTGGTTTCCCCAATCTCGGGGATGATGCCATCCGATACTACGGGTACACGCCCGAGTTTGATGTCGATCAATTCTGGTTCCGCCTCACGCTGATCCGTGACTACCCCCGAGGAAGGGCCAAGGCCTCCTCCATCATGCATCCCGTGTTTCGTTTGGCCCACAGGATCATTTCATCTGCATTCTTTCCTAGGGACGAGTCCGGCACTGTGACTATCCCTGACCTTTTTATCCTTTGGGCCATGACTTTTCCTTATGTCCGGGATGATGATGGAGTTAGCTTCAGGGCCCCTACCGTCCCCATCCATGGCAGCGATTGGCTTGTTTACAAGCTACTCGAGATCAGCCGGGCCGGTAAGGGGAAGTTTTGTTGCGGGGGCATCATCACGATCATCTGCTCTCACGCCCAATTCAATATTACCATCCCCGATAATCTTCCTGCTGCCGCAGGACCCTCACATCTTGATATTGATGTCCTGCGGCACATCCACATGATTAAACCCCGCTCGGATGGCCGCTTCATATTTCATTATGGCCACCCCCCCAGCCCCTTACACCATTTTGCCCAACCCCGCTCGCATGACCCTTGCTCTCGTGGGAGATTGGACTTTCCCTCCTGATCCCGACTTCTTAGCGGGGTTGAATCTTCCTTTCCTTCCCGCAGGCGCCCGCAGATCACCGTCCCTTGCCGCCCACTTAGGCGAGCAGGATATCCCTGCATCTGGGGAAGATTTAGGGGCTGGCCCGAGTCGTCCTGTTTCTGCTCCGGGACCGATCACGTCTGAGCACCTCTTTGCGGCCATTTCTGGCCTTGTCTCCTGTGCTGGCATGACCACTGCCGCCGGCACCTCTTCGACCTTACCTGGCGGCACCACCTCTGCCTCGCGTCAGTCTACCTCTTTTGGTCGCCGTCAGGTATCTGCCCGTCTGGGGCTTGAGAGGGAGGTCGCTGCCCTTCGTGAGCTCGCCATGTCCTCTGCTTCCTCGGACCCATCGCCATCCTCCTTTCTTACTCACCCACGTTTCCTTGCACTTGAGAGGAACGTGGCCGCCATTATCCGCCTTCTTACCCATATCCACGGACCACCTCCACCTTCACCACCTCCACCTTCACCACCCAGGCGATCTTCTCCTCCACCCACCCACACTTCCCCACATCCATCACCCCCCTCACCACATTCCTCTCCTCCCTCTTCACATCCCATCCCGGCATCCACTTCACCCCTCCCGACCACTTCCACCGCACCCACGCTACCTCACTCCTCCTCCGTCACTCCATACGTGCACCGGAGGAAATTGCCGGTGCGCTCCAGATCCCTCCCCCCACCTCCCACTACCATCACCACCACATCTACTTCCTCCATTCCTATTCCTCTCACCACCGCCTTGATCGCCTTCCTACGTTTGCTTGCTTGGTGTGTCGTTTTAGATTTCGTTGGCTGACGTGCGTTTATATTTCATATATTCACGCACGTTTTCTTTTGTGTTTCTCCGTGTTTTTCTGCCGTCTCTTATTCGTTTTCGTATATTTTCCCGTTTTCTTTCACTTTTCTTTGTTTATCCATGATTGCAGGGGTTCGACCACGTAGGGGACGTTTAACGATGATATCCCAAGTCCCCGGAGCAACTGGAGAAGTCACGCGTGATCCAGGGGGTCAAACGTCGAAGAATTCATCTTTCAGCCCCTCACCCGGTCGGTTGGTCATCTTCAACCGATCGGGTGATGCACGCGTGCACCACCCGGTCTCTGCCGCAGCTCACAAAGAAGTCACCCGACCGGTTCACAGACCGGTTCTGCGGGCGGCTGTTCTCTGTTTTTTCGAGCAGAATTCCAACCGATCGGGTGACTCTCACCCGATCGGTTCATCTGTAGCTGAAGAAGAAGAGCTAAAGACACGGACGTCAAACCGATCGACTCACCCGACTGCTCCAAGATCCAACCGGTCACTCAAGAACTCACCCGACCGGTTCATGAGATCGGGTGAAAACTCGCTGTTTTCTGTTATTTATCTGTAACGGATCAACCGATCGGTTGACTTGTCAACCGATCAGTTGATGCTTAGGTCTATAAATAGAACCCCTAGTGTTCCAGAAACGGGAGTTGCTGTTTTTCTACTGTTTTATTTCCTTGTGACGGCTGTAATTGTTACTCTTTTGTAAGTTTTCAGATCTTTCTGAAATTTTAGTATTGTCTTTATTACTCTATTACTTCCGCATTGCAATTGTCCGATTATGATTTCAACGGTTAAATTTCATTTAGATCGCTTTTTCATGAATTTTTGTGAGTAGTTCCCAAATCTGGGATTTTGGTGGAAACCCCTTCGGGGGCTCTTCCCGACGCGTCCATAGGGTTAGGAAATCGATAGGGAGTAGGAATCTAACGGTTACGCGGGGTGTTTCATTGTCATTGGCGGGAAAAAGACCGCCTTTGACCGTCGGGCCAAGGAGGAATAAACTTGGCGGTTGACTCCCTAGCCATAGCTCACGCCTTTAGCGTAGACGCCGAATCCTAGCACGCGGGAGCGGCAGGATGAGACGTCGGGAGATATCGTTGCGGGCTTAGTGCTCCCGGGATCGATCAGTGTTAATGGACACGGGAGTGCCCAGTGATCGAATCCGGGAAGTCCGGTGTATCATCCTGGGCACCGACCGGAATATCGGGCCCATGGGACGCCGGTACCACTTTCAGAGGCAACGTCTCACCATTAGACCCTAATCCCGATCGCTATCCATACCCGTAGGCCGTATCGACGAGAGTCTCTCGTCGGGTTGGAAACCAAAGTCCCGGGTTTTCTTTCTTGTTGTTCATACCCTTTTATTTTCTTTCGTGACAACCATCTACCGATTCGGGCTAGCTCGCCCCTCGGGGTGATTTAGGTCCTACCTGACCCAAGCACAACCTCGCCTCCCTGAGTTCGATATTCCCGCACCCTACACTAACCGTGAAACTTGCGGTAAACGACACCGCGCCGCCGCGACGCAATCGGGGCGCCGGTCATTGGCCCTGACGGGCGATCTAGGATATAGAGTTTTCTTTTTCTCTCTTTCTCTCTATTTTCTCTCTCCAAGCTCCTACTCTCACTCGTCTTCCTCGAGGATGAGGAAGAGTTCAGCTTGGGCGATTTTGACGTGCTTTATATTTCATATATTTGCGCACGTTTTCTTCCGTGTTTTTCCGTTATTTACAGCCGTCTTATATTCGTTTTCTCGTGTTTTCTTCTTTTCTTTCACTTTTCCGTGTTTTCTGTATTTTACAGGAGTTTACTGGCATAGGGGACATAAAACGATGATATCATGAGTCCCCGGAGCAACGGGAGGAGTCACGCGTGATCCAGGGGGTCAAACGACGAAGATCGCTTCTCTCAGCCCCTCACCCGACCGGTTGGTTGTTTCCAACGGATCGGGTGATGCACGCGTGCACCACCCGGACACAAGTTGGAGCGGCCAAGAAGTCACCCGATCGGTTCAGAGACCGGTTCAAATGCCCCCAACTTTCTGGAATTTGTGCTGAATGACAACCGATCGGGTGACTTTCACCCGATCGGTTCACCTGTAGCCAATTCTCCAAAGCCAAGCACGGAGAGATCAACCGACCGGTTCACCCGACGACTTTTCACCCGATCGGGTGATTTCGTATTCTATATATAGGACCCTAGGTTTTCCAGAAATGGAGAGTTTTTATTTTTTACTGTTTTTTCTCTTTCTTGACGGCTGTAATTTTTCAGATATTTGTAAGTTTTCCGATCTTTGTCAAACTTTGATATAGTGTTATTAGCATTGTTCTTACTGCCTTTGAATTGCCTGATCATGATTTTTACGGTCGATTTCTATTTAGATCGCTTTTTATTAAATATTTGTGAGTAGTTCCCTAATCTGGGATTTTAGTGGAAACCCCTTCGTGGGTTCTCCCCGATGCATCCATAGGGCTAGGAAATCGATAGGAATTAGGAATCTATCGGTTACGCGAGGTGTTTTATTATCATCGGCGGGAAAAAGACCGCCTTTGACCGTTGGGCCAAGGGGGAATAAACTTGGCGGTTGACTCCCTAGCCATAGCTCACGCCCTTAGCATAGACGTCAAATCCTAGCGCGCGGGAGCGGCAGGATGAGACGTTGGGAGTTATCGTTGCGAGCTTAGTGCTCCCAGAGTCGATCAGTGTTAATGGACACGGGAGTGCCCACTGATCGAACCCGGGAAGTCCGGCGTATCATCCTGGGCATCGACCGGAATATCGGGCCCATGGGACGCCGGTACCACTTTCAGAGGCAACGTCTCACCAATAGACCCTAATTCTGATCGCTATCCTACCCGTAGGCCGTATCGGCGAGAATCGCACGATAGGGTGGAAACCAGAGTCCCGGGTTTTTACTTTATATTGTTTATCCCTCGCATTCTATTTTTCGTGACAACCCATCATCCGATTCGGGCTAGATCGCCCACGGGGTGAACTTGACCCTTCTTGACACAAGCACATCCACGCCTCCCTGAGTTCGACCCCCAAGCCACACTACAACACCGTGCGCTTGCAGTTACAAATATTTAAATCTCACGCCCCCAATCATATTATTGCACACATCTAGCACGCATAAGCGGGGGACGTCAGAAGGTCCCACTCTGTATGAGACCATACTGCCTGACCCTATTATAGGTGAGCCTCAGATGATAGTGACCACGAGCGCAGGTGTCGTCTCTGTTTCGGTATCATCATTATGTGGTTAGCCCATTTACATGAGTATTGTCGGGATAACCTGACGTGCGTATATATTCCATATATTCACGCACGTTTTCTTTCGTGTTTCTCCGTATTTTCCGCCGTCTTTTATTCGTTTTCTCGTATTTTTCTCGTTTTCTTTCACTTTTCTTTATTTCTCCATGTTTGCAGGAGATTGCCCGCGTAGGGGACGTTTAACGACGATATCTCAAGTCCCCGGAGCAACGGGAGGAGTCACGCGTGATCCACGGGGTCAAACGACGAAGATTACATCTTTCAGTCCCTCACCCGGTCGGTTGGTCATCTCAAACGATCGGGTGATGCACGCGTGCACCACCCGGTCTCAGCCGGAGCTCAAATGGAAGTCACCCGACCGGTTCACAGGCCGGTTCAACGGGGCTGATTCTCTGTATTTTCAAGCCAAATTCCAACCGATCGGGTGACTCTCACCCGATCGGTTCATCTGTAGCTGATGCTGAGGAGCCGAGACACGGGCACCCAAACCGATCCCTTCACCCGATGGCGCCAAGATCCAACCGGTCACTCCAAGAACTCAACCGACCGGTTCATATGACCGGGTGAAAGTCCGCCGTTTTCTGTTTATTATCTGTAACGGATCACCCGATTGGTTGACTTGTCAACCGATCGGGTGATACGAGATCCTATAAATAGGACCCCTAGGGTTCCACAAACGGGGAGCTGTTAGTTTTTACTATTTTCTCCTATTTGTGACGGCTGTAATTACTTTTCTATTATAAGTTTTCGGATCTTTCTTAAACTTTAGTATTATCTTAATTGCCCTACTACCTTCGCATTCCTATCGTCTGATTATGATTTTAACGGTTCATTTTCGTTTAGATCGCTTTTTAATGAATATTTGTGAGTAGTTCCCAAATCTGGGATTTTGGCGGAAACCCCTTCGGGGGCTCTTCCCGATGCATCCATAGGGTTAGGAAATCGATAGGGATTAGGAATCTAACGGTTACGCGGGGTGTTTTATTGTCATCGGTGGGAAAAAGACCGCCTTTGATCGTTGGGCCAAGGGGGAATAAACTTGGCAGTTGACTCCCTAGCCGTAGCTCACGCCCTTAGCGTAGACGCTGAATCCTAGCACGCGGGAGCGGCAGGATGAGACGTTGGGAGTTATCGTTGCGAGCTTAGTGCTTCCGGAATCGATCAGTGTTAATGGACACGGGAGTGCCCACTGATCGAACCCGAGAAGTCCGGTGTATCATCCTGGGCACCGACCGGAATATCGGGCCCATGGGATGCCGGTACCACTTTCAGAGGCAACGTCTCACCATTAGACCCTAATTCTGATCGCCATCCTACCCGTAGGCCGTATCGGCGAGAGTCGCTCGTTGGAGTGGAAACCAAAGTCCCGGGTTTATTTTCTTATTGTTCATACCTTGCATTCCTTTACCGTGACAACCCATCAACCGACTCGGGCTAGCTCGCCCACGGGGTGATTTCGGTCCTCCTTGACACAAGCACATCCTAGCCTCCCTGTGTTCGACCCCCAAGCCACACTACAACATCGTGCGCTTGCGGTTACAAATATCTAAACCCTCACACGGGTCCCCCGGCCATTTGCGGCTAGCAAACCAGGGGCAACGTCAAGTTTATGGCGCCGTTGCCGGGGAGGCAACGTGCTTGTTATTTTAGGATCTCTTGAATCCTAGTGTCTAGCTCTTATCCCTACCTCGCGATAATTTTCGTATTCTTCCTTTTTATTTTTATTTTCTTATTTTTATTTTTTATTTTTATTTCTTATCTTATCTGTTTCTTTCCCGCTTGTCGCTTCGCGGGTGTTTGTTGTTTTCCATGCGCAGGAGTTCAAGAAGTCTCGACGACTTGATCCCCGTTGATCCAGAGATTAACGCCACCCTTAGGCGTTTGGCCGCCGAGAAGCGAAGAAGAGAGGATCCTGAAGCCATGGAGGAGAACACCCCGCCTCGCAAGTCCCTGTTGGAGTACTCGATGCCATCTATCGAGTCCACTTCCGCCATCCGTCCTCCAGCTATTACGGCCTAAAGCTTCAAGCTAAAGCCGTCTTTGGTGACATGGATCCAGCAGGATCAGTTTTCAGGTGCACCCATGGAGAGCCCGATCGAGCATCTAGACTCCTTCTTGGAGAAATGTGACACCTTCCGGATTAACGGTGTCACGACTGAGGCGATCCGTCTGAAGCTGTTCCCCTTCTCGTTGCGAGACAAAGCCAAACAATGGCTTAGGGGGAAGGACCCTAACACTTTCAATACCTGGGAGAAGCTCTCCAACGCTTTTCTGATGAAGTTCTTTCCTCCGGGGAAGACCATGAAGTTAAGGAGTGAGATCTCCTCCTTCTCCCAGGCCAGCCACGAGTCCTTGCATGAAGCTTGGACGAGATACAAGGAGATGCAGAGAAGATGCCCTCACCATGAGCTTCCGAAGTGGCAGATTATTAATATGTTCTACAATGGGCCGAGGGATGACCTAAAATCTTCTATGGACGCCGCGGCTGGGGGTTCCTTCATGTCAAGGAGCGAGGAAGATGTCGGACATATTCTGGGAAATATGGCATCCAACAATGAGCGGTGGTGTGACGAGAGAGCCACACCCAGGTCTGGGGGTATACACAGAGTCGAGGACGTCGACAAACTTTCAAGCAAGTTCGACTTGCTTTCGACCCAGACCTCCGCACTAATGGTAGGAGCCGGTGGGGCCGGTACACAACAGATTGCTGCGGTAGAATCCGAAGTTTTTGGGGAATTCGATGGCGGTGACGTCTCACCACCATTAGATCAGGCGAGCGCACTATTTTACAAACCCACGGGAAATGCGCCGTATCCACCAAGAACCAATTCCAACCCGGCCTACTCTCCAAACAACCGGAAACACCCTAACTTTGGTTACTGGGCACCGTTCCAGCCCTCGCCGCCTCAGCAGCCGCAGCAACAAACATATCAGCCGACTAAGCCACAGCAGAGTCAGTTTCAGCAGCAACAATATCAGCAGCAGCCTCAGCAACAATATTACGCCCCCAGGAATCAGCAGCCAATCCAGCAGCAGCAGCAGTATGGCCAACAGAGGGCCGTCTCTCCGGTTGAGTCTCTCTTGACTCAATATATAACCAACCAGGAGAAGATCAATCAAAAGCTGGAAATGGGTCAGCGGGCCCTCACGGACCAAGTAACCCAGATGGGGTTACAAGTGGCGACCCTTTCAAGGTCACAAAACCAATTACCGCCACAACCTGAGGTGAACCCGAGGGGAGCAACCCAAACGTCGAAACTCGTGCACGAGCACGCAAATGTGCCCGCTATCGTTCTGAGAAGCGGGACACAAATCCCTACTAGAGTGCCCCCTAACAGACCGGAAGCACCGTTGGTCGTCGAGCGACCGATCGAAGAATCAAACGACGCCGGTGCTTCGTCCTCAAATCCTACGACTCCGGAGGGAGTCTCTGAAGAAGAGAAGAAGAAGAACGAGGAAGGGAGCCTGAAAGTGTTCAAAACCGTTGTGCCTTTTCCACAACGGTTAGCTCAGGCCAAAATCGATGAGAAATATGGCAAGTTCTTCACCATGGTCAAGGATCTGAGCTTGCAAATCCCCTTCCTGGAAGCAATCGAAACAATCCCCTCCTATGCGAAATTCCTGAAGGATTTGGTGTCGAGAGGATCTAGAAAAGAGAAAGTAGTGTTGACGGCGGAGTGTAGCGCTCTCATCCAGAGGGCAAATCTGCCGAAACTTAAAGACCCGGGGAGCTTCTCAATCCCTCACACGATTGGGGCAGTAAAGATTCATCGTGCACTCGTCGATCTCGGAGCGAGTGTCAGTTTGATGCCCTTATCGATGTATAAGAGGATAAGAATGGGTGATTTGGAGCCCACAGGTATGACCCTTCAACTTACTGACCGGTCGGTCAAATATCCGGTGGGGATTGTGGATGACCTCCCCGTCAATGTAAAAGTGGTGCATGTGCCAGTGGACTTCGTTGTCATGGACATGACTGAAGACGCACACACCCCCATCATCCTGGGACGGCCTTTCATGGCCACTGCTGGCGTTTTGATTGATGTGAAGAATGGAAAACTTTCGTTAAACGTCAGCGGAGAAAAGGTTGAATTTGATCTGGGGTTGTCCATGAAGTACCCTGATCCCCCAGATGACCCTCGGTGTAATTTGCTGGAGGTGGAAGAAGATAAAGCTGTTGAAGAGAGCTCCTGGGAGATTCTCTTAAGAAATCCCCCCGATAACTTGGGGGATTCAGAAGACCAAGACGGCCCCAAGAACAATGATGCTGCTGGGAAAGCGAATGCAGCACGTACGACCCCTCCCGGGTTCCCCAAGGCTCCTCCTGCGAGGAAAACGGGGAAAGAACCCATGGACCTCACCAAAGACGAGGTCCGGATCCTTAAGAAGATGGTGGCAAACGCCAATACGAAAGAGAAGCCGCCGGATCCCAAAAACAAGGAGAGGGTAGTCGAACAAATCTTTCTCCAGCCGCTGACTACTCCAAAGGCCGTGAGCTCCGATGAAGAAGAGATGCCGAACTTCAGGCATCACCCGTATCAACCACCGTGAACATCACTTGCGGGCGTCGAGCCAACGACGTTAAACAAGTGCGCTTCATGGGAGGCAACTCATGCTCTAAACTTTTCCCTCACTTTTTAGTGTTATTTTTGACTTTATTTTATCTATTTTTATAAATAAAATCAGCCGCAAGAACATCCGTTCAGGGACTTAGACAATCTGTTGGTTTTTGCAGGAAACAAGGCCTCAATCGATCGGTTGATAACTCAACCGATCGGTTGGGATGTATCAGATACAAGCCGCATCTGTCCCCAAATGAACCGATCGGGTGAAGAATGGAGAGACCGGGTGACAGACCGGGTGATCTTGGGAGAATTCTCGGGAAAGTTTTGGAAAATATCAACCGATCGGTTGAGTTAGAGCGCGATCGGTTGAGGCGACCGGGTGAGCAACCCTAAATTCTCGGGAAAATGAGTGGAGCGGCCAACCGATCGGTTGACAAGTCAACCGACTGGTTCGCCTGTAGCAATTCTTCAGCAAAAATTTTTGACCTAACAGTCAACCGATCGGGTGACAAGTCACCCGATCGGTTCGACTTAAAACCCTATAAATACCCCCGACCACCCGTTCGCATTCACCCTCGCCCGATCGTCCACTCCGCCGTCGATTCACTTCCTCCTCCTCCCCAACGGCCGGATTTCACTCCCCCACATCCTCCACTCCTCCAATACTCCCTCTCTCCACCTCCTCCATCAATCTCTCCATCATTTACACTCCCTCTCTCCTTTCATTTCGAATTTCTGACCTAATCCCCCCACACAACACCCATTTTCAAAATTCTTGCTGAAGAAAATCGCCGCGGCTCCACACTTCTCCCATTGCACGGCGTGGGGACATCTACGAGCAAGCTTCGCCATTTCGCTTGGGTACACTCGCTCCTACGCTCATATTTCTATTTTTGCCCTATAAATTGTGCTTGCTCATTTTGCTTGTGTTAGTGTGCATTCATTGCTTTTTGCACTCATTCATACACGCACACTCACGCATGGCTAAGGATAAAGACAAGGAGAAGGGGATTTTGCGGGAGGAGGAACCATCTCGAAAGAGATGAAAACAAACACGTCCCCCCCCCACACACACGAGCACTGACACTAGGCCCTCGCGCGCCTGTTATCCCCCCTGTGGACCCAATGTTGGGCCCGCATGGGTATATCTTTAGGAACCAGGAACACAAGGATTTTTATCGTAGGCTCGATGCTCGGGGCATCTATCAACTAAGTTCCCACACACACAGTCACTAGTCGATCTCGGTGTCTTCACCGAAGTCGAATCTCTTTTCGCTAACTTAGGTTGGTTGGCCTATCTTAATGCCTCTGCCTTATCCTACCCGTCACTCACCCTTGAATTTCTCTTTACACTTGTTTGGGAGTCCGGGTCGATCATAAAATTCCAGGTACGTAACAAGAGTGTCACCACCAATCTGAATACCATTAACGATATATTTGGTTTCCCCAATCTTTGGGATGACTCCATCCGACACTACGGGTACACGCCCGAGTTTAAAGTTGATCAATTCTGGTTCCGCCTCACGCTGCTCCCTAGCTATCCCCGAGGTAGGGCCAAGGCCTCCTCCATCATCCACGCCATATTTCGTTTGGCCTATAGGATCATATCATCTGCATTTTTTCCCAGGGACGAGTCTGGCACCGTGACTATCCCTGACCTTTTTATCCTCTGGGCCATGACTTTCCCTTTTGTTCGGGACGATGATGGGATTAGCTTTAGGGCCCCTACCGTCCCCATCCATGGCGACGATTGGCTTGTTTACAAGCTTCTCGAGATCAGCCGGGCCGGTAAGGGGAAATTTTGTTGTGGGGGCATCATTACTATCATTTGTTCTTACCCCCAATTTAATATTCACATCCCCAATAATCTTCCCGCTGCCGCAGGACCCTCACAGCTAGATATTGATGTCCTGCGGCACATTCACATGATTAAACCCCACTCCGATGGCCGCTTCATCTTCAATTATGGCCACCCCCCAGCCCCTTACACCATTCTCCCCAACCCCGCTCGCATGACCATAGCTCTTGTGGGAGATTGGACCTTCCCACCTGATCCGAACTTCCTAGCGGGGTTGCACCTTCCTTTCCTTCCCGCAGACGCATGCAGACCACCGTCCCCTGCCGCCCACGTAGGCGAGCAGGATATCCCTGCGTCTCGGGGAGATATGGGGGCTAGCCCGAGTCGTCCCGTTTCTGTTCCGGGCCCCATCACTGCTGAGCACCTCTTAGCGGCCATTTCTGGCCTTGTCTCCTGTGCCGGCATGACCACCGCCGTCGGCACCACTTCCACCTTACCTGGCGGCACCACTTCTGCCTCACGTCAGTCCACATCCTTTGGTCGTCGCCAGGTCTCTGCCCGTCTTGGTCTTGAAAGGGAGGTCGCCGCCCTCCGTGATCTCTCCATGTCCTCTGCCTCCTCGAACCCATCACTGTCCTCATTTCTCACTCACCCACGTTTCCTCGCACTTGAGAGGAACGTGGCCGCCATTCTTTGCCTTCTCACTCACATCCACGGTCCACCTCCACCTTCACCACCTCGACGATCTTCCCCTCCACCCTCCCACACATCTCCACCTTCACCACCTCGACGATCTTCTCCTCCACCCTCCCACACATCCCCACATCCATCACCTCCCTCACCACATTCTTCTCCTCCCTCATCTATTCCCATCCCGGTATCCACTTCCCCCCTCCCGACCACTTCCATCGCACCCACGCTACCTCATCCCTCCTCCTCCATCACTTCATATGTGCGTCGGAGGAAATTGCCGGTGCGCTCCAAATCTCTCCCACCACCACCCACTACCGTCACCACCACATCTTCTCCCCCCATTTCTATTCCTTTCACCACCGCCTTGATCACCGTCCTACCACCGCCACCCACCTCCACCGACACTCCTCCCATCATTCACACCACCGCTGCACCTATTCCTCCACCTCGTTCCCCACTTCTCCGCACACCCCCAGCCTCCCCCGACCACCCAGCCACACCCTCTTCCGAGGAGGGCGAGGATTCACCTTCTCCTGATTTTTGATTTCACCTTGTTTGTTTTTGACTCCCCCTTGCATATTTCTGCATTTCACGTTCGCATTTTATTCGCTAGCACTGTCATGTCTAGCTTGGGGGACGTCTATTTTGGTGTGTTGTCGTGTCTTGTTTTTTCTCATTTTTGTGTGTGTGCTTATTTTTCCCGTTTTGAGTGTCGTGTCGTGTGGTTTTATTTCTATTTTCGTGTCGTGTGGTTTGATTTTGATTTTTCTTTATTTTCAGTTTCATCTCTGTGTCTTTCTCGTTTTCATTTCTTTTTGTGTCGGTGCGTATTCCCCCCATCTTCATTGCCCTCCCGTACTCACTCATATTGCATTGAGGGCAATGCAAGCTTCAGCTTGGGGGAGTCGCACTTTGTGCGCCATTTGAGTCCTTCTTTTTCGTTTTTGTGTCGTCTTCATCGTGTTTTTTATTTTTTTCTTTTTTCTCTTCTCTTCTTTTTATCTCTTTCTCCTAGAGATGAACCCTATGATGAATCGCCATAAAATCACACACACCTAGCATGGCATCGATAATCACATTCACTAACCCTAGGATTTCGAGTCCTCTTGCATTTCACGCATCGTGGGTCCACTTAGCTTTTTGTGAGTCGTGCGTCGTGCCTAGCTGTTTGGTGTGCTTCTACTTTGTGATTTTACTTTATATACCTGTCCAGGAATGACCCCTAGATTATCATGCTTCGATTTGAATATGCGGTATTTATTTCCCATGTCTGCTTCTGCATGATATATATATATATATTGTACTTCATTTCGCATGTGTCGGGATTCCTCAATTAAGGACTAGGATAACCCATTTAGCCCATGCTCTATTTAGCGAGAATAGTTTCCTTTGCCCAAGTGTTTAGATTCCGACTTCTTTTTTGTTTTACTTGGTGCAAATCCCCTCGTCGTGTACCGTTCTCCCACTTGGGAGAGTACACATGTGTATAGCCAAAAACCCAAAAATCCAAAAAAAAGAGAAAAGAAAAGAAAAACCCAAAAAGAAAAGAAAAGAAAAATTTTGTATAGCCCAAAATCCAAAAAAAATACAAATACCCAAAACCCAAAAATTTCAAGTGTGAATATTTTTCCTATCTACCGAGAATAAAGGGAAGGCGAGAATTTGCACCGAGTGTTCTACTCCACATCATCTCAACCCCCCTCGTTTTCGAAAACACTTGGCTTAGGAACTTTTTAGCTATTATCTAGGCTTTAGTGTGGTGATTTCCTTAACCATAGTTGTGGAGTCCCCGACGCATGATATGTTTCGATTCTCTCTCTATTCTCATGCATGCTTGAACTACATATATTCACCGCCTTATTCAATTCGAATTGATATTTGGGTCATTTCCTGGATTTGTGTATATCGAGCTTTATTGCACAATGTAGATAGTGACACCGTCTGCTAACACACGACCACACTCACTCGCGCTTCACCGCGTGGGCCCACGGCACTTATTTGGACTCGTTTTCCTAGGTTTAGTGGTGTGATTTGACGTTTGCTTGCTTGGCGTGTCGTTTTTGATTTTGTTGGCTCTGACGGACGATCTAGGATTTAGAGTTTTCTTTTTCTCTCTTTCTCTCTATTTTTTCCCCTCCGAGCTCCTACTCTCACTCGTCTTCCTCGAGGACGAGGATGAGTTTAGCTTGGGGGATTTTGACGTGCGTATATATTCCATATATTCACGCACGTTTTCTTTCGTGTTTCTCCGTATTTTCTGTCGTCTTTTATTCGTTTTCTCGTATTTTCTCGTTTTCTTTCACTTTTCTTTGTTTCTCCATGTTTGCAGGAGATTCCCCGCGTAGGGGACGTTTAACGATGATATCTCAAGTCCCCGGAGCAACGGGAGGAGTCACGCATGATCCAGGGGGTCAAACGACGAAGATTACATCATTCAGCCCCTCACCCGATCGATTGGTCATCTCCAACCGATCGGGTGATGCACGCGTGCACCACCCGGTCTCAGCCGGAGCGCAAGTGGAAGTCACCCGAACGGTTCACAGGCCGGTTCAACGGGGCTGATTCTCTATCTTTTCAAGCCAAATTCCAACCGATCGGGTGACTCTCACCCGATCGGTTCATCTGTAGCTGATGCTGAGGAGCCGAGACACGGGCACCCAACCGATCCCTTCACCCGATGGCGCCAAGATCCAACCGGTCACTCCAAGAACTCAACCGACCGGTTCATATGACCGGGTGAAAGTCCGCCGTTTTCTGTTTATTTTCTGTAACGGATCACCCGATCGGTTGACTTGTCAACCGATCGGGTGATACGAGATCCTATAAATAGGACCCCTAGGGTTCCACAAACTGGGAGCTGTTAGTTTTTACTGTTTTCTCCTATTTGTGACGGATGTAATTACTTTTCTATTGTAATTTTTCGGATCTTTCTTAAACTTTAGTATTATTTTAATTGCTCTACTACCTTCGCATTCTTAAAATTTAGAGGTAACTTCTGAATTTTCGAAAAAGCTTTTTGGTTGGCAGGCTTCTCTCTACCGTCCTCATTCGGAAAACCCACTTACGTGCAAATCTCGGGAATCAACGCTCACGTGGGTCCCTAGGCATCATTAACGCTTCTCTCTACTTGGCTTGGCATCATTCCCTAAGCCGCCTGCCTGTAAACTTTGGAATGCTGCCCGTTAATTACTTCAATTTTGGAATTCTGCCCCGTGAGTGGGTCCTTTAAATTTTGAAGCTGAATACCTTTAAATTTTGAAAAAAAATATTCTGCTTAACCCACAGCCCGTGTGTTGGGAATGTGCGAAAAAATTATTCTGCTTAATCATTAAGAAGCTGAGGAGTTTTTTGGTATTTTGTGTGTGTTGGAAATGTGCAAAATTTGTGGTTCTCTCTATTAACCCACGGCTATTAACCCACAACCCGTGTACTTTCCCATCAAACTCCACAGACTCTCTCTGTCTAAAAAGGATGCTCTCAGCTCTCTCTACCTTTAGATGCCGGCAAAGGGCAGATGAGGGGCAGCGGGAAAGTTTGCAGGGTTGACGATGATCGCCACTATGGCGATGACGCTCTTCTTCGTATTCCATCCTCGCCTTTACGAACCCCACTCCTTCGCAGTCCTGTTCCGCCGAGAAATAACATTGTCCTCAGCATCAGCATCTGTCACTAAGAAGAAGAAGAAGAAGAATAAAGCACGAAGACGGTAAAAAAGCTTCCTTTGGATCGACACCTCAAGAAACGAACACGCTCCATCATCGACTTCGACCGCGATCTCTACGACAAGTACATCGGCTCTTCCCCCTCCTCTGTCGGTGGTTGTCACATGCCCATCATGCTCGGTAAGTCCTCCAAGTCTTCCGCCGCTCTCCCCTCCGCTCCTTCGTCGACTGCACCCTTGGCGCCGCTCTCCCTCTGATGTGCTATTTCTCATCTCTCTACCCTTCATCTGTGAGCTATCATCATTTTCAACCTTTTAACTGTGTTGTTTTGTTTGGATTATTCAAATGCACGAGGAGTTGAAGTTGTACATTGGATTGGATGTAGACCCTGTTGCCCACGAGAAGGGAAAAGCTCAGATTGAACGGCGACGGCAGTATCAACAGTATTTTCATGTGGTGGGGGTGATGGAGGGTTCTTGAGGAGATGAATCCTCAAACAGTTGGATTACCCCATCCAACAAAAAACGATCTGAAGAGCAGATGACTCCCCAGCATTGGATTTGAATGTAATTCAGTCTTGCATTTCATTTACTGTTGAGTGTTCAATGTCCGCAGAAAGTTTTGTGTGCTTTTGTATCTTCAATAGTTAATTTTGTGTTTTTTGTTTTGTAGTGTATTTTGTGTGATAAACAATCTTTTTGTTGGTAATCTTGAGTTTTAGATGCTATGTTTATTTCTTGGCTGTCTTTTATGTAGGATTGAGTTTTATGCAGGTTACCCGTTGGTCGATTTTTTTGCTGTTATTGTATGGTTCCCTTTATTTTTTGTGCTTTTTAAGCATCTCTCAGGAGATATTCTTGGTTTTTTTGGAGTAGCCGTTATAGTTGAAGGTGATTGAAGTATTATGCATCATTGTAGACCTTTCTGATTTCTTATGTGCTTTCATCTGTGCTTCGGCAACTGTTCTTCTATTTTCTTGATTACCAAGCAGATGTCGAATTTCATGAACATCAAATTTCATTTTATGAACGTATTAAAAATGATTTTTTGTATAAAAAAGAAGACGGGAAAAGGGACAATTGGGGACGTCAAAAATTGCGTATGTTTGATGGAATATTTAAATTAACCTGCGCGAGGGTTGGAGAAAAGTTTGGTGGTAAAATTTTAAATTTGGTCAGAAAACTATGAGAGCAAAAAAACAAAATTTTGAAATTTTAGGGGAGGGGGGGATAGTACGTGCCTCGAACCATGGCTCTGCAGCTACGATCTCCCATGCTCGGGAAATAAGTGACGAATTAGGGCTTCCACCAACGATAGTGCTGAGAGTGGAGTTGGGATGGTGAGGTCATTTCACGTGGAAGCCACTGACGAACCGGCAGGCAATCAAGGGAAGGATATTACGCTCATAAATGCAGCAACCCAATGCTCGAGGCAAGAAACGCCCCTCTCTGTCCTCACCTAATGATCGAGGCTAAATGCACTCCACTGTTCTGTGTGCATTGAACTCCACTTGCATTAGTACACAGGTTGCAATCAATTTTCAAATCCAGTGAAGTTTAATAAACTATGGATTCAAATTAATAAGTCTCATATTTAATAAACACACCTACTTTACAATAATTAATAGGTCTCATAAGTTAATAAAGAAACGTTATTTATAATTGGGAACTCCCTTAACCTGTTGGGATTTCTGAAGCAACGATTTTGTCCAGATTTCAGATTGCATTTGCTTGGTGCTGAAGCTTTAACGATTAGACACATTAAGTGGATCCTACTTTTCATAATTTACTGACTTGAAGTTTCACAGCCTGTGCAATGTCAAGGTGGCAAAAAAGTCCAGTGCCTGGTGGCCCGCCGGCCCGGTCTGGTCTCCAGGCTGGCCCGGGCCCGAGGCCAGTTAACGGGACATTGACCGGCTCGGGCCCGAGGCCGAGGCCAGGCTGGGCGGGGTATCCCGGCCCACTGGTCTGGCCCGGCCTGGGTTTTGGCCCGGGGCCCGTCCAAACCCAATTTCCGTCCAAACCCGCCCAAACCCAGGGAAAACCTGGGCCGGCCCGGTCTGGCTAGGGCTGGCGGGCAGGGCTGGGTGGGGGTTTCTCCCCGCTCGGGCCGGCCCGGGTTTGGAAGCAGCCCGGGCTGGCCTGACCTTTGGCCTGGCCAGGCTAGACCGGGCTAGCCCGGATGGGCTAAGTTGACACCCTGAGTGCAATGTAGGTTTGTTTAAGAAACCGTCGATTCGAATCCACAATTTTGCCACTTTCAATAAAATCCAATGAAGTTTAATAAACGGTGGATTCGGAAAGTTTAATAAACCTTAGTGGTGAAATTTTAATGCCCGCCTAAAGCCAAAAGCCAATATAGTTGAGCAGAAAAACTATTAGACATTTGATTTGAATTATTTCATTTGGAAATTTTTATGGCGAGTTTCAATTGAGAATAAGACGAGGGAGACCCATTTAAGTTGGTATGTGATTAAATCTTGAAAAAGCAAGAACTGTGATTAAAACTTCAAACTTCTGAAAAATTTTAGAGAGAAAAACTTAGAGGACTGATATGGGATTAAACTAATATTTTGGGGATCTAAATTTTCTAGGTGAACTAAATTTTGGGGGAACCTTGAAACTTTCGCTGGAACTAGAAAACAATAATTGCACTTTAATTATTGTTGTTCATTTATGACACGAGGTAAATATGGAGGGAATTAACTATGCACGGAGGAGAAATTCCGGGCGCATTCGGCGCCCGCGTCGAAGCAAAATTTTTGTTCGTTTAAATTTTGGGGGTGGAATTAATTTCTAGGGAGAACAAAGATTTTGAGGCGATATGTTAAATGCACCGTGGCCGAAGGCGCCCACTAAATTTTTTGACGCTAATTTGTTGTTCCGTGCCGAATTTTTACGCTAATTAGTTGTTTCGCGTCGAAGGCTCCCGCACTGAATTTGTTGTTCCGCGTCGAAGGCGCCTACCCGCTAAATATTTTTATGCTAATTTGTTGTTCCGCGCAATGTTGGTTGTGGAAATAATTTTTGGGGGAACAAAGATTTTGCGGGGGAGGGGGAATAATTTGTTGTTATACGCCGAATTTGTTGTTCTGCGCCAAAGCCGCCAGCACCGAATTTGTTGTTCTACGCCAAATTTGTTGTTCTGCGCGGAAGGTGCCCGCGCCGAAATTGTTGTTTCATGCCGAAGGTGTCCGTATCGAAATTGTTGTTCTGTGTCGAAGGCACCTCCGTCGAATTTGTTGTTTCGCACCGAAGGCGCCAATGCCGAAGGTGCCAGTGCCGCTAAATATTTTTACGCTAAATTAGTGGTTTCCGCAATTTTGGCTGTGGAAATAATTTTTTAGGGAACAAAGATTTTGGAGGGGAAAATGTTAAATGAACCGTGCCCATAGGACAAATGAACAAATATATATACTAGTCATTACCCGTGCCCATAGGGCACGGTTTATTTAATGGCTGAGTTTTTCTCCCCTACAAATTTCAAGTTCCCCCAAATTTCAAGTTTTCCCACAAAATTTCAAGTTTCCCCCAAATTTAAGTTTTCCCCCATAATTTAAGTCCCCCCAAAATTGGCATTACCACCTAGGACAAACTTGCCACGTAGGACAAAGCTTTGTCCTAGTAGGATAAGATTCAAAATCTTCATAGAACTGGAAAAAAATGGCCGGAAGGGGTGAGAATAAAAAGTGTGGGTGTGTGGGTGGGGAGGGTCCATAAGCAAAAAATACAAAAACCGGGGTTGTTTGTGCAAAATTCCCCACCTCCTCTTTTATCCCTCAAAATCTCTTCTCTTATATTTTCTCTTATTCAATTTCCCTGTTTTATATAATAGATATCCAAATTCTCTTATCCAATTTCTCATGTCCAAATTCTCTTATCAATTTCTCTTGATAACATCCGTCTTTTATATAATAGATATCCATTATCCAATTTCTCTTGTCCAATATCTCTTATCCAATTTCTCTTGATAACATCTCTCTTATCCAATTTATATTGTCCAATATCTCTTATTCAATTTCTCTTGATAACATCCCTCTTTTATAATATAGATATCTCTTATCCAATTTATCTTGTCCAATATCTCTAATCCAATTTCTCTTGATAACATCCCTCTTTTATAATATAGATATCTCTTATCCAATTTCTCATGTCCAATATCTCTTATCCAATTTCTCTTGATAACATCCCTCTTTTATAATATATATATATATATATATATATCTTCGGTTGCGAAAAAATGGGTTTTCGCACGGTGCGAAAACATTTTTTCATTTTTTTGAAATTTTTTTCAAAATTTTTTTTTGATGTTTAATCCATACAATTATATACTCCAGGGAAAATAATGGATGAACCCGTTGGGGATTAGAACACCCATCCACCTGTTACAAATTTAACGGTCTCAAAACGTGCGAATTTGATGAAATGCCTTGATCGAAGGCCAAATGACATTATTTCTCAATGATTATTTTTTGGGGGGGTATAACAACATATAAGGAAGGTTGAAAAAAGAATTTTTGAAAAAAAATTTCAAAAAAAAAACTAAAAATCTTTTCACACGGTGCGCAATGTTCTCACATGAAGATTTGCCTATATATGTATATGTATATATATATATTTATATTTTGACGAGTACAGTGTAAAGTGTATATGTATATGTATATATATATATATATATATATATATATATATATATAGGTGGGATCAAATGACCCCCAAAAATAACCCCCAAAAATGACCCCCTATCAAAAATCATATGCCCCCCATTTTTTCGAAAGATCCGAACCGTTCATCTTGATCTCCATCCTCTAAATACATGACCCACCAATTTTCAACCCGATCTCATGTGTTTTACCCGTTCATCAACCATTCGCAAAAGTTCTGTTCATGCGAAACCGTTAAATTTGGGTCAGATGGATGAACAGGCAAAACACATGGGATCAGGTTGAAAATTGGTTGGTCAGGTATTTAGAGGGTGGAGATCAAGATGAACGGTTCGGATCTTCCGAAAAAATGGGGGGCATAGGATTTTTGATAGGGGGTCATTTTTGGGGGTTATTTTTGGGGGTCATTTGATCCCTCCTCATATATATATATACTAGTCATAACCCGTGCCCGCGGGCACGGTTCATTTCAGATTTTCCCCCGCGAAATCTTTGTTCCCAAAAAAATTATTTCCACAGCCAAAATTGCGTGGAACAACGAATTAGATTAAAAATATTTAGCGACACGGGCGCCCTTGATGCTGAACAACACATTCGGCATGGGCGCCTTTGACGCGGAACAATAAATTAGCGTTAAAAAATCGACGCGGGCGCCTTCCGCGCGGATCAACAAATTAGTGTAAAAAAATTAGCGGGAGCCTTCGGCGCGGCTCATTAAAATCTTTATTTTCCTAAAAATTATTTCCCCTTCCAAAATTTTGGGACATTCACAATTTAAAAGATCAAAAATTTAGCGGGCGCTTTCGGCTCGGTATTTTCCCAAGAATTATTTTTCCTTCCAAAATTTTGGGACATTCACAATTTAAAATCACAATTTAAAAGAACAAAAATTTAGCGGCCTCCTTCGGCGCGGACGACTTCGGCGCGGGCCGAGTCAATGTGCAAAGGTTTTTAAACGTGTCATTTTTTTGTAATGGGAAAAAATTTTAAACGTGTTATTTTTTGGTAATTGGGAAAAAAATAATGTGTTATGTGCTTGTGCTTAGGATTTTTTGGCTTCTACTTGTCCTCGAATACATAATAATTTTATCCAAAACTTCACTAATCATTTACAACCTTGACATTCCTCGATTTTTACGAAACCCACACATAGATCATATCACAACACAAGCACAAACAAAGCTTATTTACAAAAATGCTAATTTACAAAAAAGCTAATTTACATGTGAATGGGCTTGTAATAGGTTGCCATTGCAGCTTCCTTCACGGCGTCGCTTATCGTTGGATGAGCATGACACGTGCGAGCAATGTCCTCGCTCGATGCACCGTACTGCATGGCCAGCGTAGCTTCATGGATCAGCTCGCCAGCGTTGGGTGCCATGATGTGAACTCCCAAGATTTTGTAACTCTCCTTCTCTGCCAGAATCTTCACCAGACCATCGGCATCATCTATGGCCTTCGCTCGGCTGTTTGCCATGAACATAAGCCACCTCTGGGTGCGTGTACACAACTCCAGGCACCAGATCATAGTCTACGTGGCCATGCTTGCCGGCGATGAACTCAAAGCATGGGCCCTGTTATTACGTCTCCAATGGCACAGACACCTGGTACGTTTGAATTTCAGAACTCGTCTTCAAGGCAAGTTCTCGAAACAGCAAGCTTTAAGCAAGTAAAAAAAGGAACATATATATTAAACAAAGAAACTTACCGGAAACGGAACAGATCGTTCGGCGCGGCAACTGAGCTTTGGGTCATGATATAAGGATCATACGTGAACAGATCAGAAGGGTAAGGATCTCCATAATACTGCGGGTAGTACTACCCTGCATACGATTCTAGGGGTTGAGGATCAAAGTAGAGATATTGGACATTGTAATCTAGGATTGGTGGCTGCTGCTGATATTGATCGTGACCGTATGGATCCATCCACCAGCTCTGAGGTTGAAGATCACAGTAGGGATATTGTTGATGATAATATTGGCCATTGTATTGATTGTATGGATCCATCCACCAGCTCTGTGGTTGAAGATCAGAGTAGGGATATTGCTGATGATAATATTGAATGTTGATATTTATTCTAGTCTGCCTTTCGGTAAAGCTGTTGATCTCCCCCAAAAGTCTCTTCCTCTCCCCCATGTCACTCAATAAAGCCTCTTGCTCTTCTCCATAGAGCCTCTTGCTCTCCCCTAGGCACGCAACCAAACAGGTTGTGTTAATATTAGAGTTTAATATTAGAGTTTAAAATAGAATCCAAATGGGACCCGCAAATCTGCAAGTAAAGCTAAACTTAATCTTGCAAGTTTAATATCAACCGTCCATCATCCAAGATTAAATCCTGGCCGTCTTTTATCTACCCCCTTTGTCCTAGTCAGCTTGTCCTAGTCAGCCCTAGGATTCAAAAAACTCTGTCAAATGTAATATAGATATATATATATTACATTTGACAACTGTTTTTGAATTTTAGGGCTGGCTAGGACAAGCTGATGTCATGCTGATGTATAAAGAGGTTGATAGAAGAATGGCTAGGATTTAATCTTGGTAAAAGAAGGGTTGAGATGAGTGTCTGGAAAAACCACCACTTTTTCCTTTGGTTTTCAAACCTCCACAATCACTACATTTGCGCAGAATACCACCCATTTACATTTTTTGCTAAAACCCCTCTCATTTCACTTTTTACCCACAAACCATACACACACCCACACTTATGCACTTCCCCACAATCACTACATTTGTGTAGAATACCAACCCTTTCCCCTTTTGCTAAAAAAACCCTCCCATTTCACTTTTTTCCCCACTTTTTGGCCTGGGTTAAATTTTTTTCCACACACGTGAAGGCGCCCGCACCGAAGCACGCTTTTTGTTTAATTTTTGGGGAGAACAAAGAGTTTGAGGGGATATCATAAATGAATCGTGCCCGAGGGCACGGGTTATACACCGAAGGCGTCCGAGCCGAAGCTAGATTTTTGTTCGTTTAGATTTTGGAGGGGAAATAATTTTTGGGGAGAACAAAAGATTTTGATGGGATATCTTAAATGAACCGTGCCCAAGGGTACATGTTATGACTAGTATATATATATACCACACACTAGTATATACACGTACCGAAGGGCACAGATCATTTAAATATCAACCCATCAAAATATTAGACTCCCTAATTTTCAAAGAGTACAAAAAGAAGCTGATAGTTATAAATTATGATTTAAATTTCATCATAATACAAAAAAAATTGTTGATCAGACCGTTTCATTCAATTCATGTTTAATGGAAGTAAGAAAGTGCAAAAAATCTTCAGTAGCCATGATATATACATGTTTTTTCATTAGATATCAATAGAACTTAGTCTCTTGCATGCTAGCCAATTCAAATTGTATATAGATAAAGCCATCGAAATGAAGTATGCAACAATTGATGACAATCAATTCAAAATGTATGCATAGGGATGTCGATTAACATCTCAAGGCTGATCACCTGATGTGGTAACATCTTAATATATTTCTTCCAATGAGTTTACATTTATGACTCTTCATGATCCTTCTGCATTCTCCCCCTATTCATGGCTATTTTAAGATGGTGAAAGGCAATTCTAAGATAAGTGGTCTAGAAAACATAGTGTATATAACCAATTAGTACACTGAACACCATACCTAGTTCAACATTTTTCTTTAGTGTTTCAATGACTCCAAAATATTCCTTAATAGTGAAGCATTAGCAATGATAGGAGAATGAAAAGTTATTCCTTGGTCTACTAACTTTTGCTTGCCAGGGCTTAAGAATTCAAACATCCAAATAGAAACAGTTACAATAATACCAATTTGAGAACACACCAATAATGCTCATTTCCCTACACAATTCTTTATAGCATAACTTTCTGACACCGAAAGGGCCAAAACTACAAAATTTGATCAGGCATGTCCAGAATTTGGGTACAATTGAAGTGATTTGATGAAATGGCGGTAAGAGATGCTGAAAAACAAACCTTAATTCAAATGTATTGCAAAACTTATCAGAAATTGATGATTACTACTGAAACAATAGCAAAAATATTGGAAAATTGTTGTATTAGTAAGTTAAAAATGATAGATCATATGGTCACGTGTCACGGATAAACAGTACATAGTTTCATTATAATTACATTCTCCCAATTTCTAAACATTAGCATAAAGTGTAGTTCTTGGGAATGGGATTACTTCTCTGACATCTTCAATTCTGGTGGAAAATATGACCAACCCCTCAAATTCGATGCTGAAACCAGCGTTCTTGACAACACCAAGTCGCCGAAGATCCAAATACCATTCATATTGTTTCCAGCATAAACCAACCTCCTGAAGTCTGAAACACCATTTTTGGAAAGAAGAGAAGTTGGCTTCATCACTTCATGTTTATTTTGAACTTTTCTTTGATCATATATTATTATTTGAACTGCAAAATATGCATATAAATTAACCTTGAACGAATCTTATTAATACGCTCCTCTTTCTGGCTTCCCTGAACCAACACTCCAACCTTTCAACCACTTATTCATATTCATACGATCTATTTTTTATGAAATCCTTGTTATCTAATGACAAAGAACCGACTTTTGGTGCGATGATATCAAACGCCATCCTCCCATCATCTCTTACACGAACGTAAAATGGATTAACCTTCATATATGATTATCGGCCGTTTGAATACATCATCATCCAAATATCTGCTACAAAGATCGTGAGAGAAGTACCAAGATAATGGGAATGATGCTTATAAGAAAGATTATACCTTTCATGGTCTCTTGATAGACTAATTTTCCACTTCGCTTATTCTCTGAATTTCTTGTTTTCTGCCTGCAATCAGTTTCAATTTTTGTTTAGTCTTACTTTTCTCAGACCAATGGATGCAATTCATTAGTTACCTTCTTTAGAATCTCCAGTGCTTCTGTATAAGTAATTCTTGCGAAAGGGCTTGATCTCATGGCTTGAATACAATTGCTACAGTCGTGGTCTATGCATTTCGACATTAGCTTCATATCATGTGGACAGTTCTCCAGAATTGTCTGACATAGAAAATTCAAACAATCCTCTACACAATTCATCGCATCCTGGAAAAAAATGTGATATTTGGGAGAATATTCATTGCCATCGAAATATTCCTACACACCTCTAGATCTGTGAAGGCCAATGCGGCTTCGATCTGTCATGTTTCTGCCAATTTCTTTCCAGTATCTGCCATATTTTTGGGGAACAAAGATTTCCAGGAACTAACCAAGGCGGATATCCTGATCCTTCGTTAAAAATATATTCAAACACTGTAATAAGATAAACAAAGTTAACAACAATAACTTTTACCACGTACAGAAAGAACCAGTTGCTTAACACATAATCACAAACCGTGAGGTCACGGTGCAGAACAAAATTGGAATGCAGATACTCCACAGCTAATACTAATTGCATAAACAATTTCAATAGTTTCTTCAGGGATAGAATGTTTTTTATAAAATTCAAACATCCAGATATGGAATATGTGAAGTCCATTATATATACTTCATTTAAAAACATAAATACCTCCGGAAAGTATGTGCCATTTAATCGCTTCATCCACTTGGCCCTGTGTTCAAATGCCCATTAAGCCAAGAAGTAATTTACTTAAAGAATGTAATTTCTAATTACATAAGTGAGCACTCAACTGTCACCTCTTTCACAATATCCTGTGACAATACAAACGTAGATACATATAATCAATATTGTGAACAACGAATCAGACTTTTTTTCTACTTTAATCAACGAGTAGTAAATTTAGCTAATTTGATTGTATCTCATTTAATCAAATGTAAATTGCAGGGTGTTGGACGTAGCATAGAAATCATCTTTTCTGTTTATGAAACTCTAAGATCATATTAGCACCCAAAAAGGTAAGGACCAACGAATTCCTCTTTAGTTGAAATTTTTGATTTGGGTCTCCATAAAGAGTCACAGTTAACTTAATCTATAAACATCAGACCTTCACATCCTGCTGTTTTGGTTAGCTTGGCTTGTGGAAGTGCTTCAGGCATAGCATCATTGACAGGTAGTCTTAAAACAATTGATGAGAAATCAGTCAGATAAAGAAAACCTGGTTTTGGGAATGAATTGCTACAACAATTGCCTGATGGAAGAAAATATCTTTAGTTGTAACATAATTTTCTACATATTACATGATTGAATTCATGTCAGCATATTTCAAGTCCCCAGTTTTGTGCTAAGATGGTAATAAGCCCTAATACTCCTTATGTAACTATTAGTTCAGGGATAAGACTTGGACTTCGTTAAAGGTTCATATACAATAATAAAATGCTTTAATCGCCCAAAAGTTAAACATGATGGGGTTGCCAATAATATATCTCAAGCAATACTAAAATATCCTCTCTTAGGGCATGCCAGACCACATGGAAAGACCTCCAGTAGTAGATATGGGTACACTTATAATTAACAACTATGAGGTTTAGATTCAGTAGATATGGGTACATTTGTATTTTTAGGGGTTTAATGTAATTTTTATAGATATTGAGGAAGAAGTGTGTCTCATTAACCTCCGGAAGAAGTTAATGAAATTTCATGAACTTTAATTTCAATACACATGAACTGAAATTTCATGAAATTTCATTAGATATATTTCATGAATTGTGTCTAATGAAATTTCATGAACTGAGTCTACTGAAATATGTCTAATGAAATCTCATGTGTATTGAAATCTCATGTGTATCCCTAACCTTTAGCATACAAATTTCATGAACCTTGATTAATACAAATTTCATTACTGCACGTATCCAAAACCTTGATCAATACAAATGAATATATAACTGAAATTTCAATACAAAACGAATATTTAACTGAAATTTCAAAACAAATTTCAAAACAAATATATAACTTGGTGATAGTTAATATTATTAGTGATTCTAAGAAAGAAAAGATCACAGGTGTAAATGTTTGTTTTGCCTTAGGCAAACAATTCTTTTAGGATTTTCCATGAATGACTCCATTATTCTCTACCTCGAAAACAATATTCCATCAGTAAGTTCTTATATCAAGAAATGCAAGTTGTTACTACATCATAAAAACATGGTGTTAATAGTTGGTGATGGCAAGTGTTTTAGTACTATGAACATATGCCATCGCTCGGATATCAGAATATGTTAGTCATGAATATTTCTAATTAGATAATCATTTTAAAAAGCCAATTTGGATAGTCCATTAACCAGCTATATAGAAGAAGTCATTAACCTCAAATGCAACAAAAACATTAAAATAATTAATTACTGAACGAATGTAGAATAATTTGAATAAAAGTTTCTCTGTAAATCTTCGTCTTAAACGCTCTTCGTCTTAAACGCTCTTCAACTCAATCAGCTCTAGACACAGACATTTTATCCACTACAAATTAAATCATAAAACAATCAAAACAACAAATTTTTTTCTAATGGAAAAATACTTGTAGATAAAATATATTGAAGGAGTTAGAACATGTGTCAATTTGCCCAGTAAGATTCAACTATTTCATTGTTCTTTATATGCATACCCTAAACAACTTATGTACATAATACTCTGATACCGTGAAGAACTCATACACATAACTTAGACTCAACTCAACATAAATATAACACATTACAATTATTTTAGATGCTTTAAAGAAAAAATTAACATTTAAACCCATACAATTTTTTCTTTTTAATCCACTTGACAATTCAAACCAAAAAGTAAAACAAAACATACATTTTCGTCTTTCTTTAATATTTTTCCATCCACTATACATCAAAAACAACGAATGCAAGTTTTCCAACTCTTACCCAAAAAACTTAATTTTTTTTAATTAGTCAACTGCATTTTATATTTTTCCAAATGTATGCACTTGGATGGGTATCTATTCAATTAACTTCACAATCAAAAGTTTCATTTAGATGAATACCTATATAAACTATATCAACACCAAGCACCAAACAAACAAACAAAACTAAATCAAGATCCGGTTTTTATACAACACTACCAAATTCCAACTTTGTGTAGTCATCACAACTAAAAATCAACAAAAATTACCCCATTATTGGCTTCCACATGATGCTCCTCATCGATATGACAACACACCACAACAACATCAGAAGCCTTAGCATAGAACGGGAAGGTGAAATCCACACGTGAATAGTCCTCCCCTACTCCTTCGACATCCTTAAGCGGTAGATACATGTCTCCCAACCAAAAATGCAAAGCCATAATCAAACACCCCATCCAATCGATATTAAAACTTTTGGAAAACATTGAAACTTTATTAGAGATTATGTTACCGAATCGAGATATAGTAGCATGGATTGGTGACGCTTCGCGTGGCACAGAATTTGCTCCATGAATTGCCATGCCTAAAGCACAAACCTTTTTCTTAAAAATAAGCATACAAAACTGAGAAAATAGCGAACAAAATGATTAAAACCCAAATGTTTGGAAAAAGAAGATATTGATCTATCGATAATCAATGATGCATCAAATCAAGGTCCTATTTTTATACAAATGTTTGGAAATAATTGTATGCATTCTATGGTTTAGCTAATTGTATGCATTCCACGGTAAAAAATGAAGTTGCATGGAGCCCATCTATTGTATATTTTCCCTGGAACCCAACTGGTCAACTAATTATATGCATTCCAGGGTGCATAAAAATGAAGTTGAATTAGTTCCAAGGTAAATTGAATTAGGAACTAATTGCATTTTTTAAAGATGATATTGCAAGATGAAGTTTCAAGATGAAATTCCATTATTAATAGATAACATGGAACCCATGAAAATTGCAATTTTTTAAAGTTGCAATTCGATATGTTCATAAAAATTGCATTTTTATATGCATTCCATGGTTCAACTAATTATATGCACTCCACGGTAAAAAATGAAGTTGCATGGAACCCATCTATTGTATATTTCCATGGAACCCAACTGTTCAACTAATTCTATGCATTTCAGGGTTCATAAAAATGAAGTTGAATTAGTTCAAAGGTAAATTGAATTAGGAACTAATTGCAATTTTTTAAAGATGAAATTGCAAGATGAAGTTGCAAGTGAAGATGCAAAATGAATTTCCATTGTTAACAGAAAACATGGACCCCATGAAAATTGCATTTTGTTAAAGATGCAAGATGAAACAAATAATAGGTGTCCATAAACCCACTGCATTAATTCTATGCATTCCATGGTTCAACAAAATTGCAGTGGGTTCATAAAAATTGCAGATAAGCATAATCAAATGATTGCATGTTGAGCACATAATCAAACATCGAGCATATAATTAATAAGCAGAGGGTTCAAAAAAATTGCATGAGTGAGGGTCAACAAATGAGAAGAGAGTTCTTCACATAATCATAATCAATGAGCACGCAAACAATGGGCTTCCTCATCTTCTTCTAGAGTTAAGTTAAACAGAGGTTTCAAAAAAATGTTTTGGGCTGAATTTAAAAGTGTGTTAAAAATGGGTGACCTGTTTTGCTCACAACATGCTTCATTCTCTTCTGCGCAAGCAAAAAAATGCGCCATGAGCAGCTTCCACCTCTTCTGCGCAAGAAAAAAATGATCACTGAGCTACTTCCTCAACAAAGGAGAGACATAGTGTTACTATTTTTCGGCTAGAAAACATAGTGCTTCAGCTTTAAACAATGGAATGACTTCCTAAAAATTTTCTTTGTTTTGTTAAAAGTACTTAATCTAAACAATTTGTTTTGTTCAAAAATTTGATTTGTGCAGAAAAAATGGAAAGCCTTCCTAAAATCAATAATGGAAAGCCTTCCTAAAATTTGCTTTGCTATAATCCAAACTGTAGAGATATAGTGCCCTCGAGGCTATTTATCTCTGTGTGAATAGCACAAACGTCTTGTTCGAAATAACAGTAAGCTGTTTGGTAATAATTTATCTAAGCTATTTTATAATGTAGTAAACATTAGATATTAACTTAGGTAAAGTCTTGAGACTTTATGCAATGTCAAACAAGTATCGAGATGAGTATCTCGATCATGGAGAAACGTTTGACCGTCTGTAGCATAAGTCTAAAAGGGTTCGTGGTCGTAGATGTTTCGAGACAAGGATATCGAAACATCGGATAGACCATTGTGTCTTAGTCTTCACCATTAAGCGGTGGCAATGATGTCATGATCGTTCGACTTGGCGAAGTCGGAGACGAGAAACATGTGCTCATTAGAGAATGAGTTCACTAAACGATCCATAAGAGTTATCATATGGTTACATTGACCAATATGTCAATTATAACTCTTAGTGATGATAGGCTAGTTGGTCTTTTGACTTGAGGTCATTTTACGAACTTGTGTGTGAACGGTGTCACTTAGATCACTGACCTAACTTCGAGGCTAGCCATGTTGTAAGGTCTTTGATTGGGTGTCACTTGAAGCGTACGAGAAGAGTAATGACCAAGAGAGGATTCGTCTCTCCCGGTCAATGGGAGTTAGTGTCGTAGAGTTAGTTCGGTCTTTAGTTAAATCTCTGCGCAGAGTATGTTGGAAGAAGTCCAACATAAGTTGACTAAAGATCGATAGAAACTAACCAGAGTCAAGTTATTGGGGTTGACAGTTTGACCATACCCTAGACTTGACCTACACGACATAGTTAAGACGAAGAGACGATAACTGCAGAATTCATCACGGACACAGTCAGGGTGGTCCCGATAATACTCATGTCAATGAGTCAACCACATAATGATGATTCCTGAAGCAGGGACGGCAACCACTGCTCGTGGTCACTGCCATATAGGGCTTCGAGCCCAACCTGTTGTAAGGGTCAGGCTGTAGGGTCTCACACAGAGTGCGACCTTCGGCTAGTAATAGGTAGAAATTAGTTAGGGAGAATAATTTGCATTTGATGCAAAAGAAGAGAAAATTGCATTTTGATGCAAATGATATTTAAGCCTAGATATGGGACTAATTTGCATTTGATGCAAAAGAGATTAAATGTGTTTTACATTGTTTAAAACAATATTTAATAAAATAAACGCAAGGAAAAGTTCATTGGTAAGACGGGAATGTCCCGGTCTACGCCCAGGTTCGAACGGCGTCCAAATCGGACGCCAACTGCTTAAGATATGCCCAAAAGAGTTCAACGGGTCAGACCAGGCTGACCCAGGCCAGACTAGGTCTGGCCTGGGCGCCTGGCTAGACCCAGGCACAGTCAAGGGTGACCGGGCCTGAGCGCCCGAGCCTGGGCGCCCGGCCCAAGCCAGGGCCTGGGCCTGGGCCTAGGCGGGCCCGCCTAGGCGCCCAGATGCGTGGGCGCCTGGGTCCAGGCCGGCCCAGGCGCCCAGGACGCCAGGGCGCCTGGCCCAGGGCACCTGGCCTGGCTGGCCCAGCCGCCCAGATTGGGCGCGCCGGTCTGGGCGTGCCCAGACCAGGTTCTGACCTGGTCTGGGCTCGCCCAGCAGGCCTGGTGGGCCCCAGTTCTAGGGTTTTGAACCCTTATTGTGCAGAATTATTTGGCGGCTCAGGTTTTACGAAAAACTAGCCTTAGGCTGATCTTTGGACAATCAATTGGAGGGTCAAACGAACTCCGATTGACGAACGGTTTTTTCCTATGCATTCACCGTTGAACACCCTTCGAATTGATAGGTTGTATCAATCCTGAAGTTCAACGGTGAGGGAGTTAAAATTCACGGAAGTTTGCACTTTGTGAAAGGCAAACTAAATTGATTTTATTAACTCTAATTATTAGTCCCACATCGGATTTTGAGAAAAGGGGAGCAGTCAGCCGCCTATATAAATAGGGGTCTGCTCTCCTCCTCAAAACTTGTCCCAAGCTCTAGATCTGAGCGGCTCTCGTAAATGTTGGTGCACGCTCGGATTTAGGCTTAAATTAATATTTCTCTATCTCCCTATATTTCTGCCTTGCTCCTAAGGGCTCTAGCAAAGCCGCGAATGGGTTTGGATTCAGATCCGAAATCTAGGCGATGGTTTCACTCGCGTGAAACTTTCTTCGGTGCGTGGTTGGCTCGGCGACACGGGATTGATCGCCTCGGGATGCGGAGCAGTTCGGGGAGCGGTTCGAGGAGCGGCTCGGTGTGGGACGGGAGCGGCTCGGAAGACGGTACGGAACATCTCGCCTGCTTCAGGATTGAGATTTCGGGTATGTGTTTAAGCATTAGTTTAATTTAATTGCAGTAGGCTAGATCCGTCTTGCGATGGTCAGATCCATCCCAAGTCGGCATAGATCTTGGCTATGGGTTTTGTACCTAAGGGCTAAGTTAAAACGTTTAACTGCATGTTAATTAGATTAACATAGTTTTATTTTCCGCTGCAAACTCTTTTTCTATCTATGTTCCATCCGACTTAGGACGGGAATAGAGTTTTTGTGCCCTAAGGGTCCCAGAAATCCTTACAGTGGTATCGGAGCCGTGTATGCATTGCGATCTAGCCTGCAATTATTATTAAACTTTAAAATGCTTTTAAAATACTTTATAAAATGTTTTAAAGATATGAGATGTTTTAAAATATTTTAGATGCCCTTTTAAAATGTTTTAAAATTTATGCGATAATTTTAAAAGATGATTTTAAAAGGATTTAAGATGTTTAAATATTTTCTATGATAAAATTTTAAACATGGAAATTTTAAAATGGTGTTTTAAATTTATGTGATAATTTTAATATTGATTTTATGGCCTTTTTTAAATTTAAGAGATAAGTTTAAAATGTTTTAGATGCTTAAAAAATTCTATATGATAAATTTTTGAACATAATTTTTTTAATGATGTTTTAAAATTTATGAGATATTTTAGAGATTTTAAAATTTTTAAAATATTTTATGCGATAAAATTTAGTCTATTTAATTGTTAAATAGTTGTACACTTTCATTTTATGCGATAAAATTAGTGTAGCTTTATTTTAATGGCTAGTTTATCTTGTCCCTTATTTGATAACATAAGACAACCTTTTAGGTTAGCCATTAAGAAATGATTAAAATTTATTAATTGAATTTTAATGACATGCTATGTTTTAATAAAACATTAACAACACTCCAAGACCTAATTCCTGATTAGGTTAGTCCTTTTAATGAATCTTAATTCTAATTGTTATAATTAATTCTCATTAAAGGACTTCGCTTTTTAGTGTTGTTAATAAATTTATTAAAATCATAATAAACGATTAGGATAGCACGTGAACCTTATAGTTGATAAGGACTTAATAAAAGTTATTAAACAAATCCTAAAATTTTGAATTTAAGGATTCAACTAGTTGATAGGATTAATTAGTTGTTAATAAAAGATGTTTAGTCTATGGCACGCATATAAAAATGACAAGCTTCATTCAATGGACCATGATCCAGTCAATGTGCTTGGCTAAGAGTTCTGGATCACCCTTTAAGGGATAGTGATCCTGGCTTAGTCAATTCCCTGGCCGTGTTCCGCTGGACCGCAATATCACGAATCATGATTGTATGACACCCTGGACTATATCTAAGTCAGATACGTTAATGATCTTTTTCAAGATTAGCCGTAGCCCTCCTTGTTTTAGGGGTTAGCAACTATAGGACCCGTGTTACAGTTGTTGAGCTACACTCAAGCTGTGACGTGGCAACCCTGTAGAAACCAACTCCTTAAATACATAAGATGAAATCTTGACTGACCCAAACCGTCGTGTCGTACACCGAGCGCCGGCGTAAGTTAAGTCAATGATATAGTCTGGCTAGATGTAGGCTAAGACCTGACCCAAACCGACGTGTCATAAATACACCGAGCGGCGGAGCAAGTCAGGCTAGACGCGAAAACAAGGGTCCGACTAGACTAGACATTGTGATTTAGATGAGCACACTCATGATCACAAATGGCTAGGGGCAAAAACTGATAAGAGAGTCATATCTGATATGATCGATGAAGAGTCATCTTTCGATTACAGAGTCCTACAACTTGTTGAGCTACACTCAAGGTTGTTAGACTCAAGGTGATTGGACCTCTTACCCATTAATTTTAATTCGATTAAATCGTTCGTTATTAAGCTTTGAAACGATCGTAAAAATAGTGGAAGGATATAGATAGATAAAAGCCATTCTACCTATATTTAATATTGAACATATGCTAAACTAGGGCAAGACTATGTTTACCAAAGGAATCAATATGTAATATTTTAATGGAATAAGTTAACTGGTCAATTAGGTTGATTACTTGAATATCAAGTTAAATTCTAATTGATAGAATTAAAACTATATTCTCGTTGACATTTAAATGCCCTTCTAAAGAACATACTTAAGAAATATGATTTCATTTAAGTTCTGGGTCCAACAAATAAATTCACGCTACATGCCACTCGTCTTTATATGATGCAGCTTGAACATATAGGACATTCGAAGTATGTTTCTCCCAACAACTTGTCGAGCTACCCTCAAGGTTGTATGGACAAACAATTTTGATCCGCAAAGTTCGAGAATTCGATCAAACTGTTTGAGTCGAATACGAGTGCATGCGCGGTGCAAGACTATGTATCCCAACCGGATCTTGAGACAAGCAACTCTTTGAGCTACACTCAAGATTGCAACTCTTGGGCGTTTGGATACATGAGATGCTTGCATAGCTATTTATTTATGTTAGGCTATTTAATATCTAAATGTGATTTAGAAAAGGAAGAAGGCACTCCGGAAAGTCAATTGAGAAAGTTAGTTTACTTTATCATTAGTAAAGGCATAAGGAGGAGGAAATGAAAATGTGACATATTCTGATGTCACGATTTCATAATTATTGTTATACAAAAGGTTAACACATTTTGACGAATGTCATCACATTGCTTCTAAAGCAATGAGTAATATGTATAACGATAATATATATATTAAATGTTAATATATAAATACACAAAATAGTAGCAAACTTATATGGTAAAATAGACTAGGCCGTATCGAGAGACTAAGCTTCACAAGTTACATAAAGAGGGGTCTGACCTCTCGTATTATGAAGTCTGCGGACACTTGTGAGTCTTACCCTCTCAGATATAATGGCCAAAACCCATCTGTGAGACAGTGGGAGAATGAGTTGTCGAACTCAGTCTCGTACATACTGATGTACCCGAGTCTAGATTAACCAAATAAGTTATTCGTATATTTTATTAAGACACGTGTTCTTGATGAAACACAAGTCTGATAAAATAAAGAACGAAATGACTAAAGTATTTAAACTGATTCGATTAGATCGAATGGTCAAATACTAAGCTACATAAAATCTTGCGTAATTAAAGTAAAATATGATTTTCTCTCAGGTCAAGTCTGTTAACACATCGCTGTGTTAAAGGTATGAATCACACTAAGTTAGACTTGGTGTGATCCATAGCAAGTGACTCTGAGTTAAGTCCTCCCTCTGGGTTAAGTCCCAGATAGTAATGCCTAGGTTTTGATAATGTTCTATGAAGACGTTATCAATAAGATATTCATTAAATCAATCGCAAGGAAGTTGTAAAATTACTCGAATCTCGTGAGATGAATTGTCGAGTTAGACATCATAACTGGTGATGACTTAGTCAACTTCCGAGATGAAATTCGGAGTAGTAACTCCGATTTAAAATTTGATGCAATCAGAATAGGTCCGTGTGCGTAAATAAATTTGAGAATTTAGTTTACGTGCCCAAGGAAAATGTTTCCTCACTTTCTGCAAGTAAATCTTTAAGTTGAAAGATTGGTGCAGAAAAGAAAATAGTGAAGTGCAATCATGTTGGTCGAGAACGGTTTTTCATCCTAATTCCTATAAAACAGATTATATTGAAACTGTCACGCCAGCAGATGTGTACAGATCTACTCGGACCAAACTCGATGTAAAACGCTTATGTTGACCATGAAAATTGGAGCATTCGCTTATAAGTTCGTTTTCCTAAATATGATTTAGACTGACCAACTTATATGAATTAGCCAGAAAGTTTTCAAGGTCAGTGGGAGCATCTAAATTACATGCGAAGCATCAAAGGGATGGAACATTTATTTTTGACAAAGTTATCAAAAGGTTTGACACTTTATCAGAAATAGTAATGAGCCATTTGAAATGACCAGAAACTAATTTAAATGATTATCGTGAGGTACGATGAACTGGATAAGATCCAAGGAAATAAAATATTATGGATTCCGAAAGACCAAGTGAATTATTTGAATGAGATTCAAATGGTTGGTCTAACATGAACGTAGAAACCCCTTAAGTCTATAGTGTAGACAGTTTTAGCAGATCCACTCATGAAGGCTCTATCACATGAAGTCAGGAAAACTTATGTGTAAAAACGGTATAAGATACCGAGATAAATGGGCCTGAGTGCAAGTGGGATATGTAGAGATATAGTGCTCTCGAGGCTACTTATCTCTGTGTGAATAGCACAAACGTCTTGTTCGAAATAACAGTAAGTTGTTTGGTAATAATTTATCGATGTTATTTTATAATGTAGTAAACATTAGATATTAACTTAGGTAAAGTCCTGAGACTTTATGCAAGGTCAAACAGGTATCAAAATGAGTATCTCGATCATGTAGAAATGTTTGACCGTATGTAGCATAAGTCTAAAAGGGTTCGTGGTCGTAGATGTTTCGAGACAAGGATATCGAAACATCGGATAGACCATTGTGTCTTAGTCTTCACCGTTAAGCGGTGGCGATGATCTCATGATCGTTCGACTTGGCAAAGTCGGAGACGAGACACAGGTGCTCATTAGAGAATGAGTTCACTGAATGATCCACAAGAGTTATCATATGGTTACATTGACCAATCTGTCAATGATAACTCTTAGTGATGATAGGCTAGTTGGTCTTTTGACTTGAGGTCATTTTACGAACCTGTGCGTGAACGGTGTCACTTAGATCACTGACCTAACTTCGAGGCTAGGCCTGTTGTAAGGTCTTTGATTGTGTGTCACTTGAAGCGTACGAGAAGAGTAATGACCAAGAGAGGATTTGTCTCTCCCGGTCAATGGGTGTTAGTGTCGTAGAGTTAGTTCGGTCTTTAGTTAAATCTCTGTGTAGAGTATGTTGGAAGAAGTCCAACATAAGTTGACTAAAGATCGATAGAAACTAACCCGGGTCAAGTTATTGGGGTTGACAGTTTGACCGTACCCTAGGCTTGATCAGCACGACATAGTTAAGACGAAGAGACTATAACTGCGGAATTCATCATGGACACAGTCAGGGTGGTCCCGACAATACTCATTGATTTGGGTTCAATATTGCGTATTTAACCCCACATTTAGCCCTATTTTGTGCTCAGGTGATTCTACATTGGTCTCTATTACGTACGTATTTTCTACACATTTATTTATTAGAGAAAACACACTATTTGAGCACAAAACAGAATTTAACGACGTAATTCTGCACATTTTATATTTTTCATAGCTTGGTCTCGATCTCACGATTCCAACGACTATTTATTTGTATTTTTCTGAGATCTGTGCTAATTACTGTGTATTTTTGAATGCAGAATACCAATTAATTGAGGAAATACGTGGGAAATACGTATATAAATACACGCACCACTCAGACGCTGACACGTGTCAACGATCCATCCATTCCCGCCTTCATCTGACGGTTCACGAGCGCAGCTCGTATACGGCGACACGGCTTGTTACAGACCGTTGGATCTAGATCCAACGGATCCTATTATCCCCAAACGCAGCCCAGAAGCGGGACACGTGGCGTTCATCGGAGCGTCTCCCGCATCATCTAACGGCCCGCATCAATAGCAAATCTAGCGAGCTAGGGGTTTCGTATCGCCACGTGTCAAGATCGCAACGACGCCCCGCCGAATCGGACGGCTACGACACGAACACAGATGAGCGGTGATGCGGTCCGATCTCGACCACAGATCGACAATCCAACGGACGAAACAACGCCCGCTTTTGAATTCGAAATCGAAGCGACGGCAGCGTTTTGATGGCCACGTGGCAGCGATCTGGCGAAGTCCCGCTCACATCCTACGGCGCTCGAAGAAGGCGACGCGGCTGAAGAGAGATCGTTTGATCTCGATCGAACGGCGGAGAACACTCCCGCCTGAAGCGAAATGGAGCAGCTACGCGGCGTCATCTCGACCGCCCAAGTGTGATCCAACGGCAGAGATTGACGCGGATCCGAGTTCGAAGCGGATGCGGGTTTTTGCGTGATTTTTGAAGGCCACGTGTCGAGCTCTGGCGCGATCCCGCTGCGATCGACGGCCACAATTTGCCCCGCTTTAGATCTGCGGCCCAGATTGATTCGGGTGCGGTTTTAGAGCGGATTTGAACCCGTTAAGCCCAATAAACCCGCAATCTTATTATTTAAGCGTATTCTAGGGTTTTTGGGCGTATAATTGGCGTATTGGAGCACTTAGAAGCCGTATTTTCTTCTGCAAAAATTCTGTAAAATTCCAGAGCCTAGTTTCTAATTTCCAGAGAGTTTTGAAGACTTTTCAGAGAGTTTTGGTGATATTATCTTCAACTTTAGCTTGTATTTGGGTGTTTTAGCTTGTATTTTGCCTCTAAACTTCCGTATTTTGCTATTAAACCTATGAATTCTGATCTGAAAATTGTTTATTTCTGCACCATGAGTAGCTAAATATTTTATGTGCATGGTATGGAGTAATTAGGTGATGTGAATCGTATTCGTTGGTTGTATTATTGTGCTTAATCGCTATATTTGCTAAAGTTTTAATCGTCGCTCTTAAATCTACTTTTTCGTATTCCAAAAGAATAGTTCTAGTAGATGATCACCCCACAAGGGTGAGATTTGATCTCTCCAAAAGAGAGCTTCATACTTCATATATACGTTTACAACTTTAGCGATATATTATTAGAATTGGTGCGTTAACTCCCAAAAGGATATCTTCCGACGATTCGCTCCCAAAAGGAGGTTTCGTTGTGTTATACTTGATCAACCAAAGTTTACGATTCGCTGATCCTAATGAACCCATGCCATGTACATGCTTTTTATATCTATTTTTCACGAATTAGAGTTCGTTGTTCGCACGTAACAATTCCATCACCACACACTTTTCATACCACCTTCACCATCACTATTAAAGTGCTTAGATTTTATTCGTAGTTACTCTATTTGACTTAGACTTGTGGTTTCAACAGATTCTCCCGAGGATTCGACATCTGGACTCCCAGATTTTACTACTTGAACGGACTCTTGCGCTTGAGAGAAGCACCTTTCGGAGCCCACCAAGTTTTTGGCGCCGTTGCCGGGGAGAACGGTTTGTTACTACGGTTTATCTCATTCAGAGGACCTTCGGTGAGATCTTTCCACTTTATTGTATATAAACTTTTGTTTGCTTTCATAAAAAAAATATTTATGCTAGTTTATGTGGCATAGGACTCCTAGGACACATAGGTTGACTCGACGTTTTGATGTGGCTAATAATAATATGGATGAAAACTTTAGTAACAACAACGAAAATAATGTGCAACCTGGAGTGCCTAGGACTTTAAAAGATTTACTTCGACCCACTAGGACTAGCACTGCTTCATGCTTTGTTTTACCTGCCGATGCAAATTCTTTCAATTTTAAACCTGGGGTGATCCAACTCTTACCCACCTTTCATGGGTTAGACAAGGAAAATCCATATCTTCATATTAAAGGATTTGAGGAGGTTTGCTTGACATGCTTTGATGGGAAAACTAGCGAGGATACGATATATCTTAAACTGTTCCCATTTTCATTAAAAGACAAAGCTAAAAATTGGTTGAATGCATTGCCATCACGCTCTATTACTACATGGATTGATTTGCAGGCTGAATTTCTAAAGAAGTTTTTTCCTATTCACAGGACACAGGGACTGAAGTGGCAGATTATGAATTTTGCCCAGAAAAGCGAAGAAAAATTCTACCAGGCATTTGAAAGGTTTAATGAGTTGCTACTCGCATGTCCGCACAATGGCTTCGATAAAAGCAGGATTATTGGCTTCTTCTACGATGGACTGCAGCCGCAAATGAAGCAATTTGTAGAGATGATGTGCAATGGAGGATTCTTTGATAAAGAGCCAGACGAAGCTTGGACGTACCTGGAGGAGATAGCAGAAAATGCGCAGACATGGGACACCACTTCAGACTACGAGAGAGGAGGCCATTCTGCACCATCCCAGCCTACGCGAGGAGTGGCTTATAATTTGAAGCAAGAGGATGCGTTGGAGGCAAAGATGGAGGCCATGATCTCAAACAAGCTTCATGCAATGAATTTGAAAGAGGCCAAGGCAGTTGAGATAGAGCAGATTTGTGCACTTTGCGACGTCAGTGGCCATGACACCAGTGCATGCCCCACACTTCCAGCCTTGAAGAGCATGCTAGGAAATCCTACTGGGGTGAATCAAGTTTCTTCGAACTACCAGAACTTCAATTCCAACAAGGGGTGGCGCAACAATCCAAACTTGAACTGGGGCCCCAATCAGCAGACTCAGCAGCAGCAGGCTCCCCCTCCGTTCCGACAACCTCAATACAACAACAACAACTATCAAGGTGGGAACCAGAGGAGGGACCCTGAGCCAGTGCAACAACAGCAGATGCAACCATTTGGCGATGCGCTTCAGCAGCTTATCCAATTGCAACAAGCTCAGATGTAGCAGCAGCAGGCTCAATTTCAGGCTCAGCAGACTCAGAATAAGCAGATGAGCGAGAGCTTGGCGAGGCTTACAGCGACATTAGAAAAAGGTAAGCTTCCATCTCAGTCAATTCCAAATCCTAATATGGGCTCATCTTCTTCTGCAGGAAATAATATGAAGCCTTGCCAAGCGGTGTCCACTTTGAGGAGTGGAAAAGAGATTCAGAAGCCCGATCCACTGAGCAAACAAGCTGAGCAGGAAGAGGAAATTCAGATCCAAGAAGAGGGAATCAAAGAACAAGAGGAGGTGCAGGAAGAGAGCACGGATGTGGGTGTGAACAAAAGCGTCATTAAAGAGAAGGAGCCCGCAGCATATGTACCTGCAGCACCCTACCCTCATCGGCTACTTCAGAAAAGCAAAGATAAGTATCAAACTGAGATTCGTGAAATTTTTCAGAAGTGCCAGATCAATATTCCATTGCTTGATGCTATTAATCAAATACCTGCTTATGCTAAATTTCTGAAAGATTTGTGCACTGTTAAAAGAAAGTTAAATGTGAAAAAGAAAGCATTCTTGACTGAACAGGTTAGCTCTATTGTGCAACAAAATACACCACCTAAATTTAGAGACCCTGGATCACCCACCATCACTTGCACCATTGGCACTAAGAAAATTGGAAATGCTTTATTGGATTTAGGTTCTAGTGTCAATATATTGCCATATCCTATTTTTGTGCAGCTTGGGTTAGGACAGCTAAAGCCTACATCTGTTATATTACAACTAGCTGATAGATCTATTAAAGTTCCTAAGGGATGCATTGAGGATGTCCTCGTTCAGGTGGACAAATTTTACTACCCCGCGGACTTTATAGTTCTAGACATCCAGGGACCCCAAACTGCCAATGCTACTCCTATCATCCTAGGTAGACCATTCCTAGCGACATGCAATGCTTTAATAAATTGTAGAGATGATCAATTGAAACTAACTTTTGGCAACATGACTTTGGACTTGAATATTTTTAATACTTGCAAGTTGCCACATGTGGATGATGAGATTGAGAGGGTGCATATGATTGATTCGTTGGTGGATGATTATATTTTTTCTGAATTTTGTGATGATGCCTCTATTGTTGAGACTTTTATTGGTGATTCTGATGACATATCTTTTGTGCAGGAGAACGTGAAGGAGCTCAATGCGGTATGGGAGCCTAGGTTCGAGGCTTTGCCACCTAATGCATCAATTCAAATTCCATCTGAGGTGGAGGATCCAAAGCCAGAGTTGAAGCCACTTCCTGACTACCTTAAGTATGCTTTTCTTGGAGATGAAAACAGCTTCCCTGTGGTAATATCTTCTAAACTTACTCTAGAACAGGAAAGCTCTTTACTTGATGTGCTGAGGAAACATAGAGGTGCTATTGGTTGGTCCATTGCTGACATAAAAGGTATAAGCCCTATTGTATGCATGCATCACATTTATTTAGAGGATGACGCCAAACCCACTAGAGAAATGCAACGTAGGTTAAATCCAACATTAAAAGAAGTGGTGAAAGGCGAGGTACTAAAATTGTTAGATGCAGACATTATTTATCCTATTTCTGACAGCAAGTGGGTTAGCCCTACACAGGTTGTTCCTAAAAAGTCTGGCCTCACCGTGGTTAAAAACGAGAATAATGAGCTTATCCCAGTTAGAGCCACCACAGGTTAGAGGATGTGTATAGACTATAGGAAGTTGAACTCCCGAACTAGAAAAGATCATTTCCCTCTTCCATTTCTTGACCAAATTTTAGAGAGGGTGGCTGGACATGAATATTATTGCTTTCTAGACGGTTATTCAGGTTATTACCAGATTGAGATTGCACCTGAGGACCAGGAAAAGACCACTTTTACCTGTCCCTTTGGTACTTTTGCATTTAAACGAATGTCGTTTGGTTTATGTAATGCTCCAGCTACTTTTCAGCGATGCATGCTCAGTATTTTTGATGATATGGTTGAGAAAATCGTTGAGGTATTTATGGATGATTTTTTAGTATATGGTAGCTCTTTTCATGATTGTTTGGCTAACTTGGCTCTTGTTCTTGACAGGTGCATTGAAAAGAACCTCCTATTGAATTGGGAGAAGTGTCATTTTATGACCACAGAGGGACTTGTCCTAGGTCACCTGGTTTCTAAAGATGGTATACAGGTAGACAGAGCCAAGGTAGCGGTAATTGAGAAGCTACCAAGTCCTAAATGCGTGAAGGACATCAGATCATTTTTGGGACATGCATGATTTTATAGGCGGTTCATCAAAGATTTTAGCGCTATATCTCGCCCTCTTTGCAACTTACTTACTTTAAATGTGGACTATATTTGGACACCTGAGTGTCAACTTTCTTTTGAAACTTTAAAGAAGTTGCTGATTTCTGCTCCTATTTTGCAGGTGCCAGACTGGTCCCTACCATTTGAAATAATGTGTGATGCAAGCAATTACGCAATTGGTGCAGTCCTAGGCCAAAGAAAAGACAAAGTTCCAGTAGTGATTTACTACGCTAGCAAGACATTAAATGACGCTCAAAGGAATTATACAACAACAGAGAAGGAGTTGCTGGCAGTAGTCTTTGCGTTGGAAAAATTCAGGAGCTATATTTTAGGATCACCAATTTTGATATATACTGATCACTCTGCTTTAAAATATTTATTATCTAAAAAAGATGCTAAGCCTCGATTGATACGATGGATTTTATTGTTGCAGGAGTTCAATGTCACAATCAAGGACAAGAAAGGCGTGGAGAATCTAGTAGCTGACCATTTATCATGTTTGACAGTAGGCCTTGATTCAGCAGATGTGCCTTTGAAGGACTCCTTTCCCGACGAGCATCTTTTTAGCGTTTCCACCTCTCCATGGTATGCTGATATCGTTAATTATCTGGTAACTGGTAAGACCCCTGACACTTGGTCTCTTCAAGACTTTAAACGGTTCAAGTACGAGGTAAAATATTTCTTCGTTGATGATCCGTACTTATATAAATATTGTAGCGACCAAATTGTTAGGAGATGCATTCCTGATCATGAAATAACCAGTGTGATACAATTTTTCCATGATGGAATATGTGGTGGACACTTTTCAGCGAACAAAACTGTGGCAAAAATCTCGCAATGTGGCTTTTATTGGCCATCTATGTTTAAAGACACATTTCATTATTGCAAGACTTGTGCTGCATGCCAACAATTAGGGGGTATTACCAAACGTAACATGATGCCTATAAACCCCATTTTAGAAATTGAAATATTTGATTGTTGGGGCATAGACTTCATGGGACCTTTCCCACCTTCATTTGGATATGCCTATATTTTGGTTTGTATTGATTATGTTTCTAAATGGGTGGAAGCTATTCCTTGCAGGTCGAACGACACTTCCGTTGTGCTTAAGTTCCTCAAAGAGAACATTTTCTCTAGGTTTGGAGTGCCCAAGGCCTTGATCAGTGATGGAGGGTCTCATTTTTGCAACCGCATGTTCGCTACTTTAATGAAGAGGTTTGGGGTCACACATAAAGTTTCTACTCCGTATCACCCCCAAACCAATGGCCAAGCAGAGTTGGCAAATAGAGAGATCAAAGGAATTCTACAGAAAACGGTGAATCCATCAAGGAAAGGTTGGAGCTTGCGCTTACCTGAAGCGTTGTGGGCCTACAGGACGGCCTACAAAACAATTTTGGGGATGTCACCTTACCGCCTTGTATTTGGGAAGTCTTGTCACTTACCTGTTGAGATAGAGCATAGATCTTATTGGGCTATAAAGAAAATGAATTTTGATACTGATGTCTCTTTTTCTTCTCGCAGGTTGCAATTGTTGGAGCTGGAGGAGTTAAGGAGAAATGCGTACGACAACGCTAAAATTTCAAAAGAGAGGATGAAATCCGTCCACGACATGATGATCTTGAGGAGGGAGTTCACCCCAGGCCAAAAAGTACTCCTATACAATTCCAGGCTGCACATCTTTCCTGGGAAGCTTCGCTCTAGGTGGTATGGACCTTTCTTCGTCAAAGAAGTTTTCCCACATGGCGCTGTGCTCTTACTAAATGAAAAAGATGGAAGCGAGTTCAAGGTGAATGGCCAGAGATTGAAACATTTTCACGAGCCTTGGACCAAGGAAGCGAGCACTATGGATCTCACAGACCCACCTTCGGGTGGGAACTAATCAGGTGTGTTCTTTCCATGATTCCCTCTTCCTAACATTGAGGACAATGTCTATTTTAAGTTGGGGGGAGGGAAATAACTCTTAGGATTTTTATTTTTTTTATTTGCTTTTTCTTTTTATTTTTCTTTTAGGATTTTATTTTTTCTTTTTCTTTTTCTTTAGGATTTTATTTTTTTAGTTCCCTTTTTGCATTGAAAAAAAAATATTGAGTTAAGAAATATCACCAAAGTCTATCTTTACCTAGAAATGACCCCTATGTGATGAAATTTCTCGATATTTATTCACCACCGTACACTCATGATTTATTTTCCCCCACCACTATTGTTCAATATTTCAATCTCATTTTACATAAATTTGAGTGCTTGTGGTGAGTTTCTTTTTATACATCTCAATGGCAAGATTAATTGATGACTTAATGAATCTAGAAATTATGGATTTGCAAGTGGTATGCTTTCATTGGAACACACCAAAGTTCATGCACCAATAATTCATAAATTAACTGGAGCATTGTTCTTTATCTCGTATTTATTGCCGTTTGCATGCTTGGTGTGATTTTGGGTAGAAAAACGTACCACGTCATTTGAAATGATTAGGATACCCATTCTTGTGAACAATTAAAGAATAGGAAGTTATCTTGCCACGTTGTTGATGCACACACAAAAGAAAAAAAAATGAGATGAATGAGGGAAAAAAATGAATAAATGTGCTATTAAAGAAATAACTTGGTTGGCTCGAGTAGTACAGTCCGAGGGGCCCTTCTTGGCCTAATGCCCTATTATCGTCTGATTTGGGAGCCATTGACCGGGACCTCAATTATTTAATGGAGCGATCCAAGTTATATACTTTTCTGCGAATGTTGCTTGATGCGCGTTACGCGGAACTATGAAAAAAAAGTGAAAGAACATAGAGAATAAGTGTGCATGATTAGCGAAGCAAGAAAACTTCCAAAGCTTAAAGAAAACGCAAGATGTGGTGTGAGTTCCTATGAATAGAGATTGACGTGTGTATGTCTTGATACCATCCTACTTTTGATGCTTGCTTTGCATGAACCATCTACGCTCCAAGTTAAAATATGTGATTGAACGGTGTGGGCCATTGATTTTGTGTACTATGAGCTATGAAGTAATGGATAGTGAATTTGAGTCTAGTTTATAACCATTTGAGATGCTTGACGTTCATTTTTGAAAACCCACAAGTACCATTACTTGATGAGCTTGAGATTTTGATATTAGTGTGCGGTTATCTCTTTTGTCGTAGTAGTATGATGGTGAGTAATTTGAGATCTGATAAGGTGATCTAGGTGTATTTTTAATCGCTCTTTTTGCTAGAGACTAGCAAAACGCTAGTTGGGGGGTGTGATTTGGGTTCAATATTGCGTATTTAACCCCCCATTTAGCCCTATTTTATGCTCAGGTGATTCTACATTGGTCTCTATTACATACGTATTTTCTACACATTTATTTATTAGAGAAAACACACTATTTGAGCACAAAACAGCATTTAACGATGTAATTCTGCACATTTTATATTTTTCATAGCTTGGTCTCGATCTCACGATTCCAACGACTATTTATTTGTATTTTTCTGAGATCTGTGCTAATTACTGTGTATTTTTGAATGCAGAATACCAATTAATTGAGGAAATACGTGGGAAATACGTATATAAATACACGCACCATTCAGACGCCGACACGTGTCAACGATCCATCCATTCCCGCCTTCATCTGACGGTTCACGAGCGCAGCTCGTATACGGCGACGCGGCTTGTTACAGACCGTTGGATCTAGATCCAACGGATCCTATTATCGCCAAACGCAGCCCAGAAGCGGGACACGTGGCGTTCATCGGAGCGTCTCCCACATCATCTAACGGCCCGCATCAATAGCAAATCTAGCGAGCTGGGGGTTTCGTTTCGCCACGTGTCAAGATCGCAACGACGCCCCGCCGAATCGGACGGCTACGACACGAACACAGATGAGCGGTGACGCGGTCCGATCTCGACCACAGATCGACAATCCAACGGACGAAACAACGCCCGCTTTTGAATTCGAAATCGAAGCGACGGCAGCGTTTTGATGGCCACGTGGCAGCGATCTGGCGAAGTCCCGCTCACATCCTACGGCGCTCGAAGAAGGTGACGCGGCTGAAGAGAGATCGTTTGATCTCGATCGAACGGCGGAGAACACTCCCGCCTGAAGAGAAATGGAGCGGCTACGCGGCGTCATCTCGACCGCCCAAGTGTGATCAAACGGCAGAGATTGACGCGGATCCGAGTTCGAAGCGGATGCGGGTTTTTGCGTGATTTTTGAAGGCCACGTGTCGAGCTCTGGCGCGATCCCGCTGCGATCGACGGCCACAATTTGCCCCGCTTTAGATCTGCGGCCCAGATTGATTCGGGTGCGGTTTTAGAGCGGGTTTGAACCCGTTAAGCCCAATAAACCCGCAATCTTATTATTTAAGCGTATTCTAGGGTTTTTGGGCGTATAATTGGCGTATTGGAGCACTTAGAAGCCGTATTTTCTTCTGCAAAAATTCTGTAAAATTCCAGAGCCTAGTTTCTAATTTCCAGAGAGTTTTGAAGACTTTTCATAGAGTTTTGGTGATATTCTCTTCAACTTTAGCTTGTATTTGGGTGTTTTAGATTGTATTTTGCCTCTAAACTTTCGTATTTTGCTATTAAACCTATGAATTCTGATCTGAAAATTGTTTATTTCTGCACCATGAGTAGCTAAATATTTTATGTGCATGGTATGGAGTAATTAGGTGATGTGAATCGTATTCGTTGGTTGTATTATTATGCTTAATTGCTATATTTGCTAAAGTTTTAATCGTCGCTCTTAAATCTACTTTTTCGTATTCCAAAAGAATAGTTCTAGTAGATGATCACCCCACAAGGGTGAGATTTGATCTCTCCAAAAGAGAGCTTCATACTTCATATATACGTTTACAACTTTAGCGATATATTATTAGAATTGGTGCGTTAACTCCCAAAAGAATATCTTCCGACGATTCGCTCCCAAAAGGAGGTTTCGTTGTGTTATACTTGATCAACCAAAGTTTACGATTCGCTGATCCTAATGAACCCATGCCATGTACATGCTTTTTATATCTATTTTTCACGAATTAGAGTTCGTTGTTCGCACGTAACAATTCCATCACCACACACTTTTCATACCACCTTCACCATCACTATTAAAGTGCTTAGATTTTATTCGTAGTTACTCTATTTGACTTAGACTTGTGGTTTCAACACATTCTCCCGAGGATTCGACATCTGGACTCCCAGATTTTACTACTTGAACGGACTCTTACGCTTGAGAGAAGCACCTTTCGGAGCCCACCACTCATGTCGATGAGTCAACCACATAATGATGATTCCTGAAGCAGGGACGGCAACCACTGCTCGTGGTCACTGACTTATAGGGCTTCGAGCCAAACCTGTTGTAAGGGTCAGGCTGTAGGGTCTCACACAGAGTGTGACCTTCATCTAGTAATAGGTAGAAATTAGTTAGGGAGAATAATTTGCATTTGATGCAAAAGAAGAGAAAATTGCATTTTGATGCAAATGATATTTAAGCCTAGATAGCGGACTAATTTGCATTTGATGCAAAAGAGATTAAATGTGTTTTAAATTGTTTAAAACAATATTTAATAAAATAAACACAAGGAAAAGTTCACGGGTAAGACGGGAATGTCCCGGTCTATGCCCAGGTTCGAACGGCGTCCAAATCGGACGCCAAATGCTCAAGATATGCCCAAAAGAGTTCAACGGGTCAGACCAGGCTGACCCAAGCCAGACTGGGTCTGGCTTGGCTGCCTGGCTAGACCCAGGCACAGTCCAGGGTGATCGGGCCGGAGTGCCCGAGCCTGGGCGCCCGGCCCAAGCCGGGGCCTGGGCGCCCAGGCGGGCCCGCCCAGGCGCCCTGGGCGCCTGGGCCAGGCGCCCAGACACCATGGGTGCCTAGTTTGGGCGTGCTGGTCTGAGCGTGCCCAGACCAGGTTCTGACCTGGTCTGGGCTCGCCCAGTTAGCCTGGTGGGCCCCAGTTCTATGGTTTTGAACCCTTATTGTGCAGAATTATTTGACGGCTCAGTTTTTGCGAAAAACTAGCCTTGGGCTGATCTTTGGACAATCAATTGGAGGGTCAAACGAACTCCGATTGACGAACGGTTTTTTCCTATGCATTCACCATTGAACACCCTTCGAATTGATAGGTTGTATCAATCCTAAAGTTCAACGGTGAGGAAGTTAAAATTCACGAAAGTTTGCACTTTGTGAAAGGCAAACTTAATTGATTTTATTAACTCTAATTATTAGTCCCACATTGGATTTTGAGGAAAGGGGAGCAGTCAGCCACCTATATAAATAGGGGTCTGCTCTCCTCAAAACTTGTCCCAAGCTCTAGATCTGAGCGGCTCTCATAAATGTTGGAGCACGCTCGGATCTAGGCTTAAATTAATATTTCTCTATCTCCCTATATTTCTGCCTTGCTCCTAAGGGCTCTAGCAAAGCCGCGAAGGGTTCGGAATTAGATCCGAAATCTAGGCAAAGGTTTCACTCGCGTGAAACTTTCTTCTGCCCGTGGTTGGCTCGGTGACACGGGATTGATCGCCTCGAGATGCGGAGCGGTTCGAGGAGCGGTTCGGGGAGCGGCTCGGCATGGGACGGGAGCGGCTCGGAAGACTGTGCGGAACATCTCGCCTGCTCCAGAGTTGAGATTCCGGGTATGTGTTTAAGCATTAGTTTAATTTAATCGCAGTAGGCTAGATCCTTCTTGGGATGGTCAGATCCATCCCAAGTTGGCATAGATCTTGGCTAAGGGTTTTGTACCTAAGGGCTAAGTTAAAACGTTTAACTGCATGTGAATTAGATTAACATAGTTTTATTTTCTGCTGCAAACTCTTTTTCTATCTATGTTCCGTCCGACTTAGGATGGGAATAGAGTTTTTGTGCCCTAAGGGTCCCAGAAAACCCTTCACAAACATCACATGCTACTGTATTTGATTTGGTCAGATAAGGAATTTATCCAAAAATTAAAATCCCTTAACAAACTAAAATATTAAGAAAACCTATTGTACAAAGCAAACAAACTGAAAAAAATAGAACACAACCTCTTTTTTATAAAGGGAAGGCCAATGTTGATTTTCTCATATGTGGATAGCCACACGTCCTGTTCTTAAAATGACATGAAACAACAACAAATCCATGAAAGGAAAAAAAGATTTCTCATAATAATCTAAGCAGAGCAACTTTGAATTGCAAACCATAATAATTCAATAAAGTTGTCTCCAGAACAAGAAATAACATCAGAGCTCTATTAAAAATTTCAAGATTTTGAATGGCAAACTTGTAAGATTTTGAATGGCAAACAATGAGCTGGTGATTTTGAATAGAAAACCTGTAAAAAAGTCATGAGAGCATCTACAACTAATATTTACATGAAGCTATATTCCCTTCCAAGTTCATTGCCTCGTTTATGTGTTATTCGTCTTATTGGTTGAAGGTGTATAAATAGAACAACTATTTCCTAACATAAGTAATTCTTTGGGACAAATTTTTGGTTGATCTATATGGAAGAACTAACCTGGATAATAATTACATGTCCTCCTTTGATGAGCTAAAATCAGACAGGTTTGAAGCTACAAAACTGGCTTCAGAAATGTTTTTCTATAAGACAAACATATCCAGGAAATGGTTGAACTTGCACTTATACTAACCATGTAATATGAATGTTTAAAAATGAATGTTGACATGTATCTACACATACGGTGTCATTCAAAACTTGCAAACCTTGAGCCGTGAGATGATTTTGAATGGCAAACCTGCAAAAAAAGGATAATGTGTAACATGATTTGAATGCCAAACATGTAGAATTTCCTAAAAAGTTGATCTTTGAATGATTAACATATAAGATTTTGAATGGCAAATCGTGAACAGTTGCTCATCACATTCTAGCTCCCAATTCTCCTCATAGGATTTTCATCAATCACCTTCAGGGTACACCTGAACTCACCTGATTTCGCGTAGAGGCTGATGAGCTCTCTCTCTCAGCTTGAATGAGAGTCCATGGTGTAGGTTTCACACCAATCTTGAAAACCAGAATATTCAAATCATACACCGATCAAAATATATAGACCATGTTCTTTAAAGAAAAATGTTCTGAAATCTTGTCTGCATAACCATATTTTGTTGAAAATATACAGCACAAACCAAATTGTTTATGTTTAAAAAACCTGAAGGCCAATCCAAGTAGATGACCAAAAGAAGAGATGCACCAATTTAAATATAAAGACCAATCAAGTCTGTCGAGCTCACTCCCGCCGCCCGTTGGAAGTGGAAGCTTCCTGAGAAGCATATGTAATTTGAAAATTTGTAAAGAACTTTAAGATGGAAAATTGAATTGAGTGGACTCTAAATCAACCATGCCCTCTTATTTAATTGGAATTACTTTATCTCAACGTCTACATTCTTATTTATTGTATGATCTGGTATCGCAATCCACCATAAACTAAATAGCCATAGAGAATACCATTAAGAAATGCACTACAGTTAACCAACCATTGTTGCCATCTTATTAACTTAAATGTAGCATACACAGAAAGTGAAAGTGTGCATACCAAAACCAAGGGTGAGAGCCATTACCTCATTCTTAATAACATCAATCCTTTGTCCATGTTGAGAGGTCAATATATATGGTTGATGAGAGTTGTCTGCTCAAAAAAGAGAGTACCTTATTCGTATGTTGGAACCCCATGTCTTAACAGGATAACCAATTTTAAATATTTTTAATAAATTTTTTAGAAACAGCATACAATGCAGATAAATGAAGCAACATCAGATTCTAATACTTTCGTTACTTTTTGCCCTCTCTGTTTGCACGAAGATGAAGCGACATCATCTTCAATAAAATTTTAGTTTTAGACCCACACTAATCGGATCCAGATTTGCCGCAAATTCAACAGTAGTAACAACTCTAAAAGAAAATTAAAGGACAAAAGGAGTGGGGACCTGTTCTTTTTGGAGAGGATCTTGAGGCTGGAGGCTGGAGGCTGGCGAAGATATTAACATCAAATGATGATGCAGATGAGAACCATGGGTACTGTAACCGATCCTCGGCCCACCAGGAACGATCCAAGCAGCTACATTCGCTTTTGCCTCCTCTGAGCCCTCTTTCCTCTCCCCATTAGCTGCCGACAGCATCTCCCGTTCGCCCCAACCTTGGTCCACCATCACATAATGATGGTGATGCTGCTGATTCTGATCCTCATCATCGTCCCAGTTCAGCTCTCCCCCCAATGGCATATGGCTATTATCATTCCATATACCAATCATCGGCATTAGAAATCCTCAGATCCAAAAGCCCAGGAATTATCGGCTCCTCCTCGCGTCCACCGGTCTCTATCTTCTCCTCTTTACAAACCCTAAATCCCACATCCCTGCCTCCCTTGGATTCAGAAACCGCATCCCTACCGATCCAGAAACCCTAGCTTCGCCTCCTTCATCAGAAACCACAGGCTGAAGCCAGTCGTCCTTCGAATCTCCGCCTAAAAGGGGGTTTATGTATTCGAGGGGCTGAGATCCGGATTTTTGGTTGAGATCCTTCCTGAATTTTTTAGTCGAAGAAGGGAACGAAGTGAGAGGGAGGGAGAGAGATGATGGGTGCTTGCGACGTAGGCTGAGGTTTTTTGCAGTGGGGAAAGAGAGCCCACCCCCAAAATTTAATTTCCCCACAAAAATTTAATTTCAAACTTAAAATTTTAAACTCAATTTCTCTTCATATATCAAATTTCTCTTATCTTATCCAATAACATCCCTCATTTATACCCAATTTCTCAACTCTTATCCAAAAACTCTTATCCAATTTCTCTTGATAACATCCCTATTTTATAGTGTGTATATATATATAATACATTTGACAGCGATTTTGAATTCTAGGGCTGACTAGGACAAGCTGACTAGGACAAAGGGGTTGATAGAAAGACGGCTCGGATTTAATCTTGGGGAACGGACGGTTTGGATGAGGGTTTGAAATGAAGGGTTTGTATTTTAACACATACTTTTGATATTAGTGGGTCCCATTTGATAGCAACAGACGATTTTAGAGAAAGCACCAGCCTTAAATCATTTTGGGGAAGAGCAACCGGAATTTTGGGGAATATCAAAAGGCGTTTTGGGTGAGAGTTTCCCAAAAATCCCTTGCTCTTCCCCAAAGTCATTTCTCCAAGATCATTTCTCGCAGCAATCTTCCCCAACAAACCATCTCCTTTGTCTTCTCGCAGCGAGGTAAAGAAGAGGAATCTCTCAATATTCCCCAAAGAAGGAATCTCATTTCCCTGCGGGCACGGGTTGAAGAAGAGGAATCTCATTTCTAAAGGTACGGATTCTCATTTGATCTTGCTGATTCTCGCTGATTCTTGCTAGATCTGAGTGTGTTTAATTCTTCTCGCAGTAAGAAGAAGAAAGCAGAAATCATTCTCGCAATTTATCATGCTTGCCAAAGATACGAAGGTACGGGTTCTTCTCCATAAGCTTCTCTGTTGATTCTTGCCAAAGATCTGAAGATCTGAAGGTTTATTCTTGCTTTTGTAATTTTGTTTAATAGTACTGCATCATCTGTTGGCGTACCTATTACTTGGGTCTCATTATGACACAGAGTTTGTTTTGTTTAAGAGTACTTCTAGATCTAAATGTTGTTTCATTAATATGTTTAGCAATAAACGTTCATTTTGTTGCAGTTCTAAATGCTTTCTGTAGTAGCAATAAACGTTTAGCAATAAACCTAAATGTGCATGAGAAACATAATTTTTAACATCAAAACAAAACATGTCAAAAGCTGTTTGCAAAACTTTATATTCTTTGTAAAATGATTATTGCATATCCTGAAATTGCAATATGAACTGATTGTGAACTCAATTTAACATCAGGATATGGAACTTTGTTGTCCTTGGTCAATTTCAGTTACAAAGAACATTACATATCCTGAAATTGCAATATGAACATGCATGTTTGAGTTAAATTTCACTCAATTTTAGTTAAATCGAGTTCACAATTTAGATTGAACTGATTGTTATATTGTTGTTCTTCCCTTCAGTCAATTTTCCATTCAATTTTTTGCATTGCTATCAATTTTCGCGTCAGTCAAATTTCCATTCATTTTTTTGCATTCAAATCAATTTTCCATTCAGTCACCCTCAAATTTGAATAGCATACAAAAATTTGTTGTGTGAAATTTAACTCATTGTTGAATTCATTCTCATACATGAATTTTGGGATTTTGACAGAAAATTGAACAATGTGTTAAATTTCAACAATGAGTTACTCATTGTAACTCATTGTCAGACATGAAGTCTTATGAAATCAGTTCATTGTAACTATTGTTGAATTCATTGTTGAATTCATTGTCATATCCACTCAATATAACAATGAATTTGAAGTCATATTAAATTTACCTCAATTTTAATTTGAAGTCATATAAAAGTTTGATATATTGTGTACATTTAGTTATAAAGCAAATAATGGAACTTCTGTTTATTGTGTAAATGTTTTGATAAATTGTGCAAATGTAGTTATAAAGCAAACATATATATGCTGGGCATTGCCCTTTTTAGGTTGAAATAGGAATGTCAGTGCAAGAGATATCCCTGCTTCGTACATGCAACCAAACTATTGTAAGTGTCTCATGCATGTAGGTTATTCACACAAAACTCCAAAATGCTGGAACATGTTGGATAAGCACCATAGTTAACTGGTGAATATACCTTCCTCTTAAAGCATCTATTTCTTCCCCCATGAAATTTGTGTCAGAATCTTTCGAGTCCCGGATTGAATGATCGACATCTAACTGGCATTCATGAAGGAAATAAATATAAAACTAGGAAGAGTATGACCTACTACTACCTAATGTTGAGCTAAACAATAAGAAATCTGAACATCACGGCACTGCAAAAGATGAACTAGAACTTGACAACTATATGTACATATAAATGTATATACTTTTGAATGTACTCATCCCTATTGATCATATATTTGAATACAACACTGTTGTCCTTTACAATTTCAGTTGCATTAGACAACACCATGCATATGCTTCTCGACTGTTCAAAATATTTAAATTCTTAACAAGCCAATCCTGGTCGGTTTGGAACCAAACAATAAAGTCATTAGAAGTAAACATAAAATGGATGATATATGGTAGCAATAAAGTACTTACAGACTTATTAGATTCTTGCTGGAGCTGTCTCCATCTTGCATCGGATTGAAATCTCTCCTGCATCTCATTATATAGAACTTCTATGCGTGCTTCATGCTCCATAGTGCATTTTTCGAGCAGACCTCGAACCCTACGGTTCTGGAAACAAGAAAATGATAGAATTCTTTATGATGTAAATGAAACATTGGATGATTAAAAAACAACCAAGCAGATCCATACAATCATGAGGGAGTTCTACTAAGTTTAAGGAAAAAAAACTCAGTTTACATACCTGGATATGAAGATAATGCCACACAGGATCTGAATTAGGTTCCAACTCAAACAACAACCTAACCGTGTTCTCAAGCTAGAAACATAAGACATAATGTGATTGTAAGAAAACTCAGAATATGCAACTTCAAGATGGATGCAAAAGTATATGAACGTTAAGTTAAGTTCGTCCTTCGAGTCTCTAGCTCTGGCACTGAACATTTCTCTTGGTAATCATAATGACAAATTTTTTCTTAAATTTATTGGTCAATTTTTGGTGCGGAAAAGAATTATGGTTTGTAATTTCATTGTATGATTAGTTTAACTACGTTTTGTGATCCAAATTTCAGATTTATTTCTTGATTGTGATTTTCCCTGTCCACCAGAGGTCATATCCGACAGCGGATAAGTAGGCTGCCACTGTCCACATCTCTGACCTGAATTATCTCTGAATATGCTAATGTGGTCATTTTTGATAGATTCGCCTAATAAAGTTGGTATGTCTTTTGCCTCTTGCAGGAAGGGGTTATGCATGATGCGGAGGGTGCCAAGACGTCGATATTATGACTGTGCTTGAAGAGCTTTTGGAGGATGACACTTTTATGCAATCTGTGTTATGAGTGTGTCCTTTTGTTGTATCTTGGGTCAATGTTTATGAATATATGCTCTGTTAGAGTACAAGTCACCATTCATTCACTTTATTGGCTATGTAAAAGGATCAAGACAAGACGTTTATGTAGATAAAAAGGGTATATGTCTGTGTAGTGTTGCAATATGAAGTTCTTTTATATGAGCATTGACTAGAAGGGGATATCCCCATCTTCCATGATTGTAAAGATGACCCCGTATTTTGCAGTGCAAAATTTTACCTGTGCACTTTTACCGCCACTGATTATGATGGCATTTAAGAGTTTATCCTAAGAGTTAATTTAATTACTTTGAAATGAAGGGATCTTTTTTTATGTAAAAGTCTACTTCAAGTATCATTGGCTATGCTTTCAGGCTTTTCGTTGAGGAAATGAATTCTGATAGGAATAAAAGTACAGGGATGCTCTCAAAATGAATTGTTGATCGGATAGAAGAATCAGGAAGTAACTTGCATTCCAGTTAGTTCTATATACATATACAGATGTTTATGGATTATAGAGAAGTAAACTTTAATATAATGTTTTGGGGTTACTTTGGCAAAAACCAGTAAGTTTATGTCTTTAGTCAAGTGCAGATGAAAGAAAGAAATCTTACAAAGAATCAGCTTATATTCATACTTGAGCCAAATTCTTGATGTCATATCTGTTGCGATATGGATGTTTCCATTTATAACTAGCTTTGATTTCAGGTTCATGTCGTTTCTCATTTGATCAACATTTGATTGAGAAGTGTTCTCTGTAAAATCTCAAACTTTACACTATCCATAATAAAAATGGAAATTTGTGATTCACTTGAAATTGTTTTTAAGCAACAAGTAGTTGTTCTGGGGCACTCCAATTTGAATATAGATGTCCTCATTGAATATCCGACCAATAAAGGAGACGCTAACGTCTTTATTGACAAACAATATCTTGAACTTCGCAAAGACTATATAATACGTGGAGAGATTTAATATTGATGGCGATAGCACAAGTTGGGCTTTTTGACCCATTTATTTTCAAATTAGATGATAGAAGGGAAGTTGGGAGTTAGGCTTCAACGTGATGAAATATACTTTGGACAAAAGGATTGGTAGAAAGACAATTGGTATTTAATCTTAAGACATTAATGGATAGTATGTGAGTTTGTGAAAAATTTTTGGAGAAACTCTAAAATTTTGAGTGAAGTAAGTCTGGAGGGAACTAAATTTTTGGAGAACTAAAATTTTAAATTATAGGAGAACTAAATTTTGGCTGGAACTAATTTTTTTTGGGAAACTAGATTGAGAGGGAACTAAATTTTTGTGAACCTAAAATTTTAAATTTTGGTGAAACAAATCTAAAAGGTAAATAAATTTTGGGGGAACTAAAATTTTAGTGTAACTAAATTCTCTCGGGGGAACTTTAGTTTCAATGTGCTTAAAAAATTTCTCTTCATTGGAATATTTTGAATGAGGCTGCAACTTGGGGGGGGGATTTTGAATGGTTTGAAACTTTTTCGGTGAATATTTTAAATTGGGGGGCGCTAAAATTTTGTGATAAACCAAATTCTCTAGGGGAAACTAAATGCTGGGATGGAATAAAATTTTGAATAGAACTAAATAACAATTATTGCACTTTAATTATAGTTATTCGTTTAAAATTATGTGATCTTAGATATGTGGGATTACTTTGAATGAACCTTGCACTTAGGGCACGGGTTATGACTAGTACATACATATATACATATACATATATACATATACTTACATCTATTATATAAAAGAGGGATGTTATCAAGAGAAATTGGACAAGAGAATTTGGATAAGAGAATTTGGACAAGAGAAATTGGATATCTATTATACAATTCATGAAGTTTGTCCTACGTGGCAGTTTTGTCCCACGTGGCAGTTTTGTCCCAATCATATTTTTGGTTGCTGACTGGGACGCCACGTGGGGGTTGGGTTGGGTTTTTTGTGATTTATTTTTGCGTTTTTGTCCCTGCTTTTCCTTTTTTTACTCCCGACCCTCCTCACACACACACATCCACACTTTTTTCACTTTGGCGACCGCTTATCTCCGCATTTTCGCCCGGGCAATGACTGCCCCCGTGCCCTCCGGGCATGATTTATGACTAGTGTGTGTGTGTGTATATATATATAATAATGGGTATCGTACGCCATATGAGAGGGTCTCTCATATTCCCTCTCACATAAAGGGAGCAAGTACAACAAGTACAAGCCCATGTGGGCTTGTACTTGCCCCCTTTATATATATATATATATATATATATAGGAAAATTTTCAAATGAGAACATTTCGCACCGTGCGAAAATGTTTTTATCTTTTTTTTGAAATTTTTTTTTTCAAAAATTCTTTTTTCCACCATCATTATATGTTGTTATACCCCCCTCAAAAAATAATGGTTGAGAAATAATGTCATTTGGCCTTCGATCAAGCCATTTCATCAAATTCGCACGTTTTGAGACCGTTAAATTTGTAACGGGTGGATGGGTGCTCTAATGCCCAACGGGTTCACCCATTATTTTCCATGGGGTATATAATTGTATGGATTAAACATCAAAAAAAGAATTTTTGAAAAAAAAAATTTCAAAAAAATAAAAAAAAGTTTTCGCACGGGCTTTCGCACGGGATTTTTCGCAACCGAAGATCACTATATATATATATATATATATATATATATATATATATATATATATATATAGAGTGATCTTCGGTTGCGAAAAATCCCGTGCGAAAGCCCGTGCGAAAACTTTTTTTTATTTTTTTGAAATTTTTTTTTTCAAAAATTCTTTTTTTGATGTTTAATCCATACAATTATATACCCCAGGGAAAATAATGGGTGAACCCGTTGGGCATTAGAGCACCCATCCACCCGTTACAAATTTAACGGTCTCAAAACGTGCGAATTTGATGAAATGCCTTGATCGAAGGCCAAATGGCATTATTTCTCAACCATTATTTTTTGAGGGGGGTATAACAACATATAATGAGGGTGGAAAAAAGAATTTTTGAAAAAAAAATTTCAAAAAAAAGATAAAAACATTTTCGCACGGTGCGAAATGTTTGCATTTGAAAATTTTCCTATATATATATATATATATATATATATATATAGGAAAATTTTCAAATGAGAACATTTCGCACGGTGCGAAAATGTTTTTATCTTTTTTTTGAAATTTTTTTTTTCAAAAATTCTTTTTTCCACCCTCATTATATGTTGTTATACCCCCCTCAAAAAATAATGGTTGAGAAATAATGTCATTTGGTCTTCGATCAAGGCATTTCATCAAATTCGCACGATTTGAGACCGTTAAATTTGTAACGGGTGGATGGGTGCTCTAATGCCCAACGGGTTCACCCATTATTTTCCCTGGGGTATATATTTGTATAGATTAAACATCAAAAAAAGAATTTTTGAAAAAAAGAATTTTTGAAAAAAAAAATTTCAAAAAAATATATAAAATGTTTTCGCACGGCTTTCGCATGGGTTTTTTCGCAACGGAAGATCGCTCTATATATATATATATATATATATATATATATATATATATATATATATATATAAAGGGGGCAAAGTACAAGCCCACACACACACACACATGGGCTTGTACTATATATATATATATATATATATATATATATATATATATATATATATATATATATATATATATATATATATATATAGGAAAATTTTCAAATGAGAACATTTCGCACCGTGCGAAAATGTTTTTAGTTTTTTTTTGAAAATTTTTTTTTCAAAAATTCTTTTTCCCACCCTCATTATATGTTGTTATACCCCCCTCAAAAAATAATCAATGAGAAATAATGTCATTTGGCCTTCGATCAAGGCATTTCATCAAATTCGCACGTTTTGAGACCGTTAAATTTGTAACGGGTGGATGGGTGCTCTAATCCCCAACGGGTTCACCCATTATTTTCCCTGGGGTATATAATTGTATGGATTAAACATCAAAAAAAGAATTTTTGAAAAAAAAAATTTCAAAAAAAAGATAAAAATCTTTTCGCACGGTGCGAAAAGCCCCTTTTTCGCAACCGAAGATCGCCCTATATATATATATATATATATATATATATATATATATATATATAGGGGGCAAGTACAAGCCCACATGGGCTTGTACTTGTTGTACTTGCTCCCTTTATGTGAGAGGGAATATGAGAGACCCTCTCATATGGCTTACGATACCCATTATTCTATATATATATATATTTATTTATTTATTTATTTATGTTATTATGAGATGGTGAGCTCAGATCCTTATTGTGAGCTGGGCACTCTAGGCCATCGGATGTGATCGGATGGCCCAGATCTCCCCCAATTGCAATCGGCATCACGTGCTCTCAGCCCGCAGGAAATCACGAGCGCAAGTCACGAGTGCCCTCTCGCGATCACCTCAGACCCGCACCCTTCTACCTCTGGCGATCAACTCTTGCCCCTATCCTCTTCCTCTCACGACCACCTCTCGATATCCCTGGCCTCCCATCTTCTTTTGCTCACTACTCGATCATCTCTCGACGTCCTCAAGCCCTAAATTGCCTTATGTGTGCATCCCCCATCGCGTGCACTCCCTCCCCATGCCCTAGATCGACGGAGATCTCCCCACTCGTGGCAGAGCCAAATTTGGTCCCTCCCCCGGCCCTAGCCTTATACAGTTGGCAAGCCCAGCTTCCCGAAGCCCTCACCTGTCGCGGTATTGCCAACTTGGATCCCTTCCCCAGCCCTAGTTCGAGTGACATCGCTGCCAACTTGGATCCCTTCCCCAGCCCTAGTTGCGAGGATACCGAAGACGGGATATTTGACAAGCTTGATATTTTTCTACTTTTCTTCAAATGCTCGTTGCTTTGTTAAAAATCAACAACTTTGAAGTCACGATTCATTTGGTGTTGATCATGCTTGTTGTTTTCATATTTGTGCCTTGAAAAATGAATTGTTGATTTCATATTAGGGTTAAATTGTTAGCTAACTTTGGATGCATTGTTGTAAATGATGTAACAAATCATCTAATGATTAATGGAGCATTGGAGATGCATCTCAAAAGCTCAATATACATGGGCATGGTCTATTTTTTGAGAAAATTGTGTTGTCCGAGTTATGGAAGAGGGAGTGCTCATTTGACCCATGACAATCTTCGCCATCTGATACCTTACAATAGCCTTCATCGAATTTTTGTGTGAATTCTACTGAATTCTGTGAATCAGCATTTTCACTCTATTCCATTTGGGTATTGCGCATGCATGCATTTGAGGATTCATGCTCATACTTCTGCTAGAAGAGTGAGCATCTGCAGCAATAGATATGCCACCACAATGCAAAGTGGTAAATGATGACGTCAAAGCCATTTTTCACATAGGCAGTCATAAGATAATCTACACTGGGGTGTTTAGATTTCATAATGATTCAGATCTATTCTTAAGCAAATAAATCTATGTAACTTGGAATAATCATCAATAAAAATACTGAAATATTTAAAATCAAATTCAGCTGTACAAGATATAACCTTCATGCACCAAAATGAACAAATTAAAATTGTTTACTTACTCTCTTATTAACCCTAAGGGGATAATATACTTGATGGTGCTTAATTTACTGACAAGACTCGCACTTTAGAGTTTAGACTCAACAAATATAACTCAACTAAAAAACAAACAACTTTAAGTTATACAAAAAAGGATGTCCGAGCTGACAAGAATGTCAATTAGAGATATATACTAGATAATGTGACAATATAGTCTTCCAGGCTCATGCTCTGTGCAAATCAGTTTTACCATCATGTTCTCTTAAAACACAGTGTAAGAAAGAAGATTAAATTAATTGACAGATATCAAATTAAACAGAAACTCATAGATTGTAATAACATGTTATGTGCAATATGTTCAGTGCCAGTGCCATTGACTAAAGTAAACTAAGATGCTAGTGCGACACCAATTTAAGGAAGGTCGGACTCTAAATGAGAGAGGACTCATAGTGTTTACATCCATATGATAGGAAGATTCTGATCCATCACCCATCTATGCAGCATTAAATATAAAATAAAAGCAATAGAATTATCAGCCTAATCATATGCCAGAACACCATAGCATCCTTGCAGCATACAATGAAGTGAGAACACAGTATACAATGAACACAGTACACAGTACACAGTACACTTAGCCACCATAGCCACCAGAACACAATATACAATGAACTGAGATGCAACAGCATGCAATCTACAATGTGCAATCTACAAATCGCCAACATCTCAAATGTTAGTTTTACAAAACCACCAAGATGCAACAGTATACAATGGGTGAGCAGATGAATCAAAAGGCATAAGAGGAGGCTTCTCCACGAGTCAGTAGTGTCCACACCGCCATCTTCTAAACTCTTGAACAGGAAACTAGAAAGATGTGCGTATATGATTCTTTACACCTTCTCGAATTTTTGAAGACACACCAGTAGCTAATATGCTCTTGCTGCTGGATTCTGGAAAAGAGTTCGATGATTTGCTAGCAATGTTCTGTCCCGTGATATGTGCCATTTTGAGTCGACTTCTGCCTTCAGCCGCCGTATACACACTCAAGTCAGTTGTTCCTGTCTTGTTTGCACATGGGGATGCCTGCTTTGTGGAGTTGCTTTCCGCAGAATTCTTTGTTTCTCAACCTTCAAGATCATGGCACGATAACGTGAATAATGGGAAACAATTATACACCATAGTTATTGCTTAAATAAAATTTTGTCTAAAATTTAAGAACGTAAACAGTCACAAGGTAGAGCACAATAGCAAAACACAAACCAACTTTCTTACAGAAGGCAGCTAAATTTTGGTATTCTTCACCAAACTGAGACGTGGTATTCTTCATCAAACTGACAACCACAAGCGTCATATCAATAGTATGTTTCAATCTGAACGTTTTTAGTTCATTTGTGAAAAATTTTCCAACACAAGCATACAAATGAAAGGGTCAATACTAGTGATTACAACATAGTTTGATTGTTAATCCATATACAACCTTATCAGCCCAATCACAATGGTAATAAAATAATATGCATCCACTTGTGATTTTTACATAACAATATATATGTCCTTCGATTTTATCTAACTGCAATTTGGCTATAATAATAAAAATGGAACGGGAGTTGAGAAGAGAAAATCGTATCTTATTTCAGATTCTCTCTCCGTCATATTCCGAGCAAAGATCTTAGAAATGAAAACAAGAATCCAGTTACTCGCTGGAGTGCTGGATTGTATCATAGTGCTCTTGCAGTGCTTCATTGCACAATATATCTGCATTTGTTCCGCTTATAGATTTGTGAATAATAACTCTTACAGAGCCAAAGGTCAAGAGGCAATCCATTCTTGCATGCATTAGATTTCCACTCCCCAAAAGAGTAATCGGCACAATATGTACTTCAGTCTATGCAGCAACACTAAATGCACCTTTCTGCATGAACATGAATTCGTTAGCAAATAAGAAAGTGATGTTTGTTGTTTTTTTCTGCTGATAAACCATCACTTTATTACTCCATGGGCCCCTCTCTTTATGGGAATTGAAGGCATGTGCTGGCCTTACTTTGGGCAACCGACAGTGAGATGTAGGCTGCCACTCCCTTTCTTTTCCATGTCCCAGACCGAGAGCTTGGAGCCTCAGTTTTCCAGAGAAAGAAAAAGAGGGCAGCAGGTGTTTTTTCCAGAGAGGGGAAAGAGAGGAGCCGGCTGCCATTTATTTGGGGAGAGCCAACGTCTTGGATCTGAGAATTGGAGGAGAAGAATGCTAGGGAGCTTCTTCTCGTGTGAGATCCAAGGTGAGTGTCTGCATTTTTTCTTCCGTATTTGAGATCTAGAGTCACTTGGGTAGGTTCCTAGTTTGGGGCTATATTACCAAGGAGTGATCTCCATTGGTGTGGGATTGGTCCCTTGAGGAGCTCTACATGTTGTAGAGGTTTTGTTATCAAGGATTCCCACTTGGTTGAGAGTGTGTGAGCTTGGTGAGAGATCTAGGGTTAGGTCTTGTTGCTTGGAGCTATTCTCTCAATGTGGAAGAAGAAGATGATGGGGTCGGTGTATGCTTTACTTGATCGATAGTTGAACCGGGTGCATTGGATGCTGGATGAATGTTGTTCGTAACCGAACCAGGGTAATCTCTGTCTCTTTTGTGTTGCTCTTAATTTCGTATTATATTTGTGTGCTTACATTATCTATCGCAAGATCGTCGAGGGAGTTGGTAGTTGGTGACAACTCTCTCTTGTGCCCGTGAGGTGTTTGGTTTTGTGCCTAGGTGACATCTCGGTGGAATTCGGGCTTGGGATTGTTTGGCCACCGTTTCCGCGCATTGTAGGTGGCATTGTGTACCTAGCCTAAGTGTTGGTGGAGGTGCACGGGGATCCAACAATGTTCTACTTCTAACAGGTCTAACAATACTATTCTAAATGAACTCAGTTAACAATGAGCGAATAAAACACAACATTAGATGATTCCATCAAACTCTATCTTTTAACATTTCAATCAGACAGTATAGTGCTTACAGACACAACAGATAAATTATAAAGAGTGACATCTATATCATGAAAGTTTAACACATTTGTCGGATTCCTTAATTAGTTCATAAGATCACACTCAAATCACTTATTTGATGCGTTTAACAGTGAGCAAATAAACATGATGATATCCTATTGTGAAGCAAATGTGTTGGTTTTCAACCCAAGCAATCTCAAACAGGCCAAAAAATACAGGTTTGGTTAATTGACAAATTGACAGTTTACCCCGACCCATATGATACAGGTTTGGTAAATCGACAGTTTTCCAGGACATTAAGTTTGTTAACCCAAAAAATTGACAGATTTGACAAATCACTCACAAGTTCTGCAGTCTCCAAGCTGTGTACAATGACACAACATCCACACAAAATTTTGCCAATCAAAATTCTCCAGAAAAATTCCCATGATTTTAACTTCTGATTTTAACTTCATACTTGCAGTTTAGGGCTTGGGGACGTCGAGAGATCCCTCGAACTAGGGCTGGGGAGGGACCGAATTTGGCTCTGCCGTGAGTAGGGAGGGGAGATCGTCGTCGATCTAGGGCATGGGGAGGGAGCGCACGCGATGGGGGGATGCTCACATAAGGCAATTTAGGGCTTGGGGTTGTCAAGAGATGATCGACTAGTGAGCAGAAGAAGATGGGAGGCTGGGGATCTCGAGTGGTGGTCGTGAGAGGAAGAGGATGGGGGCGAGAGTTGATCGGCAGAGGTAGAAGGGCGCGGGTCTAAGGTGATCACGAGAGGGTGATCGTGACTTATGCTCGTGATTTCATGCGCGCTAGAAGCACGTGATGCTGCTTGCAATTGTGGGAGATCTGGGCCATCCGATCACATCTTATGGCTGAGAGTGCCCAGCTCACAATAAGGATCTGAGCTCCCCATCTCATAATGACATAAATATATATGTGTGTGTGTATATATACACACACTAGTCATAACCCATGCCCGCGGGCACGGTTCATTTAAGATTTTCCTTCTCAAAATCTTTGTTCCCCAAAAAATTATTTCCAAAGCAAAAAATGTGCGGAACAACAAATTAGTATACATATATTTAGCGGCATGGGAGCCTTCGGCGCTGAACAACAAATTTGGTGCAGGCGCATTCGACATGAAACAACAAATTCGGCACGAAACATCAAATTCGACACGGATGCCTTTGGCGCGGAAAAACAAATTTGGCGCAGAATGACAAATGCGGCGCATAACAACAAATTCAGCGCGAGCGCTTTCGATGCGAAACAACAAATTAACGTTAAAAAATTATCGGGCGCCTTCAGCGAGGGCAAAAAATTATTCTCATCTTGTTGCCCCATGCGTCAAAGAGAGGTGAGCCCCACGTTGAGAGAGATCATTCGATCTGCAATAGCATTAAATCTGCAGCATTAAGTGCAAGTTAAAGTTTTTTCTTCCAAAATACATTAATTGCGTGCATTCTGCTATTCCTCAGAAACTTTCATTCCCAAAAAATTTTTATTTCCCCAGAAACTTTCATTTCCCCAGAAATGTTTTCCCCCCAAAACTTTCCACAAACTCTCATCTCAACCGCTGATTTCCCAAAATTAAATCTCAACAATCCTTCTATCAATATATTTGTCCTAGTGAGCTTATCATAGTCAGCCATAGGATTCAAAAATAGTTGTCAAATGTAATATAGATAGTCATAACCCGTGTCCGCGGGCACGGTTAAGATTTTCCACCGCAAAATTTTTGTTTTCCAAAAAATTATTTTCACAGCCAAAATTTAAAAGAACAATAAATTAACGTAAAATATTTAGTGGCATTAGCGCCTTCGACACGGAACAACAAATTTGGCACGGACGCATTCGACGCGAAACAACAAATTCGTCACAGAACAACAAATTAGCATAAAAAATTTACGCGGGCGCCTTTGGCGTAAAGAATTTTTCATAACATGCCATCAATTCTATAAAGGGGGGACTTGACACGGGTTTGTCCCACGTGGCAATGTCCCCCTCAGCCTGGGGAATCCAAATAAATAAATAAATAATTTCACAACCCCACATTCCAATTAATTACACAAAAACCCCATCCTCCCCATTTTGTATTTTGGTCCTTTTGGCCTCGGTATTTGAGTGCTAGCTCCCCTTTAACCCCCTGGCGTTGCCGACACGCTCACCCACGCTTTTTGCTCCTTCCCAGTTTTGTGCTTGCACCGCGGCTGTGTTCTTTAGGTCTGTTTTTGCTCCGTGCACCAAGTGCACGGGAAATTTCTAGTAAATTTATAAAAGTGACGTTACATAAACGCCGTTTCTCTCGCTAAAAACTCGCATCTTCATGGACCTTCAGCTGGTTGTATAGCTCAAAATCGCAACACTTCAACCGAGCAAACAAATGCTTGACATCGGCTAAGCACTACAACATGATAATCTCTTTCTCTACAGACTCTGTGCATTAACAAATGCCCGCGTCGAATTTGTTGTTCTACGCTAATTTGTTGTTCCGCATCGAAGGCGCCCATACCGAATTTGTTGTTCCGCACCGAATTTGTTGTTCTACGCTAATTTGTTGTTCCGCACCGAATTTGATGTTCTACGTCGAAGGCACCAGCACCGAATTTGTTGTTCCACGTCAAAGGCATCCACGCCGAAACAATTGGGTTTCATGCTCATTTCCTATGCATTTCACCAAAACAATTGGGTATATTCTAGGAAATCAATTAGCAAAAAATGATGCGTTCATGGCAGGAGTTTGGAGGAAGTAATCCCCCGAATGTAGATGAAAAAAATAACAATAATCTAATATACAGAGAATATAATCATCATTACAGTACTATCAAAAGAATTAAAAGATGCAACATGTTCCATAAAATACATATGGCTACTAAATATTAAATTTAGAAGAAAAAATGCAGAAAGGTGATGATAAAAATATAACAATTTTTACATAAGAAGCAACATAATATTCTCTTCATTCTTCGAGATAACGTAAGATAATACTTACATGTAAAATTGTAGGGAGGAAGGGATAGTCTTCCCGATTACAAAATTGAATTGCTTCTTTGTCATCAAATTACATGGTTAACTGATTCATTCTATAAAGGTGATGATGAAGTAGAAGAAAACAATGGATCATCTTCCCATATCTAGTGGCAAAGAGCACCCAACATTGTCGAATGTGTCTGAAAACTATGAAACTGTCACATTTGTTATGAATGAGGGAGGCCTTTGGCCTCTCCTCCTCTTTATCCCCCCATTACTCTCCATTATCCATACTAATGGGGACCTTTGGTTATCCTATGGTCTTTGGGCTTATATTGATTTAATAAATAGAGAACCATGGCTTTGTGCCATGGTTACACATTCTTCTTATTATCCAACACGTTATCAGCACCTTAGCTCTCAATTTTTGAGCTTTTTTTCGCGTATCCCCTCAAAAAAATTAAACTCCTACGCGCGAAGGAATCTGTTGTCGCGTCGATCCGGCTTGCGACGAACACTTACGGAAAACCGTTGCGGCGATTTTTTAGGCGTATCAGGTGCGGGATTTCTATCTACGGATTTTTCTAATTACGATCGTCCCTAGATCTTCGATCTAGAGATAACTTTTTCGATCCCGTAGATAATTACATAATAGAGTTTGCTATGATTTTACAATGCTGTTCTATAAGCTTGTATAAATCTGATAAATTCTGATTAATATCAAAATTAAAAAAATAAACAAAACCCCCAACAAACTGTTCATCTGCTAAATAATTGTGTGCCTCGAACAAGACTTCTCAGATGTCAGACGCATATATTTGTAAGAATAAGGCATGTCTTAATTGCCACTCAATTTTTACGACAATTCTTGTGCTTGTGCTCTCAAATTATTTGGGCAATCTATTCTCTTTCGATTGCCATTCATTTGATTGCATTGATTATGACAATTACATTCGTTAACAGTTTCGAGATCTCTCACCCATTTTCCAGAAAATTGGATTAACACACATATATACGCACAAACCCTACAGCTCACGATCGATTAGTTCATATACACACGTTTGCCTGGTCTTCTCACTTTTGTTCTTTGATCAGGCCTCTGATTTGCGTTGTTTAACTTTAAAGGCACGACTTGTTTGATATATGAAGTCCCAGGAGATTTTCGTCTCTCCCTCGGAAGACATTTTAGCTGAGACAACCAGAACACGACATATTTGCCTTCGGGATCATAAGTTTTTGCCTGCAAAAACAAAATTTAGATGTCGATAGGGTTTTAAAAATTTAAACTACTATAACAGCTACTGGTAATATCAGATTATAAGACCCGGGATATTTGCAAATTATGTTGAGTATTGGTGTTTCATACCAATCTTATTTTTATGATGATCACAACATTATTTTGTTACTAATGACTCTCATGTTTTAGTCTCACAGTTTCATTCCTTGAATATCTTTCTTAGAGACTAAACACTTGGTGCAAGGATGGACATCAAGTGGAGAATGGCCAAAGCTTGGACTCAAGGGGTGCCAAAGCTTAGAGATGATGGAGAGCATCAAGGCATCATGATGGAAGACTTAGACTCTAAGAAAAGAAATGTAATCCATGTAATATTTCCTTTATTGCTTTCTCTCTCAGTTGAGTCTAGGTTAATGTAATGCCTTGATAGATGGTCTACTCATACATGCATATGCATTTAAGAGCCTTAGGATTATCATAGAATCCAACCTAATAGGTTCATCTTGACCAAAGACTCACTTGGAGTCTCTGGCTTTCCATCAGTCGCCTGATGAGAGATTTACAGTCGACTAGGTGATTTCCAGTCGCCTGTTGATCCTTCAATAGTCGAGTGATATGCACTGCTCAAGTCAATATTTCCATTGACTCTACTTGAGCTTTACGCAACAGTCGACTGCTGCACAGTTTACAGTCGCATGTAAGTTTACAATCGCCTGTAGATTGGTTAACAGTCGTCAGAGTAGCGTAAGTGTAATCTCTGCCTCTTTCTGTTTTTCTCCATCTCCTGCAGCAGACGAATGATGAAGGTTTTACAGTCGCCTGACTATTTTACAGTCGACTGTATTATTGACATCATTCGTATATATGCTTTTCTGGAGAAAGAGTGCAGCTCTCTGTTTTATTCCATCCTCGGCAGCAGTCGCCTGCTGAAGGTTTTACAGGCGCCTATCATATTCACAGTCGACTGTATCGACTTCATCAGTCGACTATACTGGCTCAGATTATAGCTGTTGGATATTTTCTAGCCGTTGATCAGTCGACTGTCGCTGTCGTTTTCACCCAGTTTCTAGCCGTTGCAGCATTGTGCCTTTGGCTGTTTTCTTGGGTTTTGAGTGTTGATTTGTGGCTTCTATATATATATACATACATACATACATACATACATACATACATACATACATACATACATACATACATATATATATATATATATATATATATATATATATATATATATATATATTTATATAGACCAAGCCGAGCCAGACGTGGAGTGGCGAAGGGGGCCTACTATACGTATACGTGATTAGTAACCAGTGAAAGACATCGAACGAAAAAGAAAAGGTGAACTATTGAAGAGTGTGATTGATCAGACAAGTACCGATTTCGTTAGCCTTCTTTCATTTCTGACTTTGCTTGCGAAAAGTCCTTGCATTAGTATGAGTTCGTTGGCCGCGTAAGGGCGTCTGCTCCAATCAAAGCAAAGCACTCGAAGAGAAGCAAGCACTTCTCTATATATGCAATTCGTCAGATCTAAATAGTGATACATATATATATATGTGTGTGTGTGTGTGTGTGTGTATGTATGTATGTATGTATGTATGTATGTATGTATGTATGCTGAGTTCATTAGAACTTCTTGATGCAATTACAAATCATAAGAGTTTAATAAGCCACTCTCAAAGCTCTCTCATTTCCCTTCTTTGAGCTCTCATTCCTCTTCATGCATTGAAGTCTAGCTCAAGGAAAATCATCCAAGTGCTTTCAAGCCAATCTCAACACTTGGAGATCCTCTTCAATGCCTTGCATTTATTTATAAGTAAGCATCTCAAGACATAGGTAAGAGTATTTATTTTACTTGGTGATTTTTGTAACACTAATTCTTTTTGTGGGAATTAGTCTTTCTCTCTTTGTGGGAGTTTATCTCTTTGTGGGATTAAGATATTCTCTTAGTGGGAAAAACTCTCTTTGTGGGAGTAACTCTCTTAGTGGAGTTTGGTGTCCTAGTATAGGGCTAACCCTAATTCTCTGAGTGGGAGTTAGTGATTCTCTTGGTGGGAGTCTTGACCCTCGTGTAGGGTTGGTTGGGTCCTTGTGTAGGGCAAAATCCTCTTGGTGGGGTATCTCCTTGTGAGATTTGTATTCACTTCTCTTTGTTGGATTATAGTGAATATTGGTGTGGCTGGTCGTATCCAAGTTGGGGAACCATGTTAAAATCTTGTGTTTGTGTTTGGATTGATTGTGTCAATTATTTCCTCTTGCGTTTATTATTCCGTATTTGCAAGTTTAATTTTAATTGGAAAATTTTATTGCCATTACACTATTCACCCCCTAGTGTGTCTTGTTAGTATTGCAAGGGTAAGGCGATCTTTACAATTGGTATCAGAGCGAGGTTATAGCATACTGCAACGATGGCTTTCAACGCTACATCCGCATCTCATGAAGAAGGTCATTCAACCGTTCGACCCCCGCTCTTCAATGGAACCAACTACCCAAGTTGGAAGATCAGAATGATGATCTATATGGAGGGTCAAGACCTATGGGACATCACGGAGGTGCCATTTGAGAAGCCCACTACACCTGTGGCTTCAAGGACAAAGGCAAAGAAGGACTCGATCAAGTTCAATGCGAGGGCTATGAATGCATTCCATTGTGCCCTCTCAGCAAGTGAGTTCAACCGCATCTCCATGTGTAAAATGGCCAACGAAATTTGGCATACTTTGGAGATATGTCATGAAGGGACTAGAAAGGTAAAGAACTAAACAAACTGTGTTTAGATCTAAATATGAAATGTTTAAGATGCAGGAAGGAGAAAGCATTTCAGAGATGTTCACAAGGTTCACTGATATCGTGAACGCTTTGGAGGGACTTGGGAAGACGATTTCTCAAGAGTATCATGTAGAGAAGATCCTTGACTCTCTCTCACCTCGTTGGGAGTCAAAGACCAACGGAATTTTGGACTCATATGACACGTCCAAATACACCGTTGAGGAGTGCATTGGTAATCTCATGGCGTATGAAGTGAAGCTTCAACACAAGAAGAAGATTCAACCATCAAAGCCTGAGAAGCCGGAGAAGCAAAAGGGGATTACATTCCATGCCAAGGAGGAGCCAATCAAGCGGAGGAAGAAATTTCATCGAGAAGCTCCTAGTGAAGAAGATGAGATAGAAGAAGCGAGTGGAGAAGAAATTGAGGATCTTGCCGAGCAATTCAAGGCATTTCTCAAATGCAAGCAAGATAATTCTTTGTCAAAGTTTGCCTCCAATTCTAACAAGGTTCCTACTTGTTATACTTGCAGTGGAAAATGTCACTTATCCACCGAATGCACTTCCAAACCCAACAATGAAACTTACAAGGGTAAAGGAAAAAAGCATTGGAATGGGAAGTCCAAGTCCAAAAATCACAAGAAGGGACTTGTCGGGACTTTTGATGATTCGAGTGAGGTACATCTAGTAACGAAGAAGAGGACGCAAAGGACGATGCTCATTCGTGCTTTGTAGCAATTAATGCTCCTACACCAATCCCCTCTGGCTTAAATGAAGATGAGTTGGAAGCATGGCTTAACTCTTACAACTCCTATGAGGAATCATGTCGCATGGCTATCGGGGAGAAGTCTTCATCAAGCTCTAGCAAGGAAGAAGTCGATGATGAGATTGAGGAGAAGATCTCATACGAGGAGCTTGAATATCATTTCGGTATGGTTTTTGAAAACGCTAGTAAGTGCATCAACTCTTACAACAAATTAAAAGCAAAATATAAGATTGCTATGAGTAGAACTAGAAATTGCTAGTGTAATTCATGATGAAACGCATGATTGTGACACTAATGAGAGAGACACACTTCTCTCTCAAGTTAAGGAATTGAGTTTAACTAATGATAATCTTGTTGCTCAAAACCTTAGCTTAGAAACTCGCATTCAACAACTTACGTTGAAATGTGAAGAGGAATCTCGTAAGGTCAAAAGCTTTATGTATTCTAGGGATTCACTCCACGATTTGGTGGAAAAAAACATCCGGCAAATCATAGAGGAGGTTTGGGGTATATTCAAAATGTGTTACCCAAACCCACCTCTAATTCCGCTTACGGTGCAAATACAAGAAATATTGCTAAAGCACCTAAGAAGAATCACCATGCTTTCTTGTACAACAGCAACATTAACAAGAAGCATGTAGATCACAAGGTGATGAGGAAGAATGAAGACTCTTCATTTTTTGCTAAGAAGCAAAATCCTCATTCTATGCATGCCAAGAAATTCGTTTCTACACCTAAGCATGCCACATCCATCCCTTTTGCAAAGGCAAAACATTTGCCTAGGAAATCCTTGAGTTTATGGATTCCCACTAAGGTTAGTGTGCAAGAGAGGAATAGTTACATCTACTCTCTAGTTAGGGATGTGATTACCTCATGTGATTACAATAGGAAATTAAACTCCTCTTGGGTTTGGTTCCCTAATGTTTAGGTTCCTCACACATATGCATATTGCATGTGTATTGTGCTTAAATGTTTATTTTTAGCATACCCATTATTTGTGTGTGTTTCATGATTTTGAAAATGTTTTCAAATTTATTCTTTTCATGAAAATGGGGACCTTGGGGAATACATTGACATGCATGCATTTATTGATCCATATGTATGTCAATGGGGGAGTTAATATGTGTATGTTTAAAATATTTTAAAACATATTTTGACTCTCATTTCGGGATGTGATTGAGATCATCTTTTACAATTGGTTATTTTTTTGGTCTCAAACCAAACCCCTTAGATATTGCTAACATGTTTCATGTTATACTTTTTTGGCAAAATCATTGTGTATCATTGAAGCTTGATTTTTCCATATCTATTGCTTTGATACACTTTAAGCCCATGGCTCCATTATATGTATATCAATTAGTAAAGAGGATTATTCCAAGATTCTTTTTCTACAATTGGTATTTACCTCAATTGTTAGATATTGTTAATCTCCTTCTTCATAATTGGTATTAGATCCTAGAAGTCAAAATTTGACCGTTTCTATGATCTAGGGGAGCATGGGATAGTGATTGATACCCACTAAATTTTTCAATTTAGTATCATACATCTCCTTATATCTTGCATATTGTCACATCTTGGTTAAGATGACAAAGGGGGATATTTTTGATGTCCACCTTTTTGACGATGTCAAGGGGAAGAGATATATGCATTATGTAAATGTACTTCTTGTATTTCATGCATATGCATTTGGGGAGAGATATATCTATGTGGAGAGATATATGGGATTGTATAACCCATTCTTGTTTGCATAATATTGTCTATTGCAATTGGTTTATGCAATCCATGCCAATTATATGTCACCATGATTTCATTTGGTATAATGAGTATTTTCTATTGTATAATTGGTGCATATAAGTAGGAGGAGCTCATTAGCATTGTGCTTTAATTCTTTGTGTTTTACATAATGTGTGTCATCATCAAAAAGGGGGAGATTGTTGAGTATTGGTATTTCATACCAATCTTATTTTGATGATGATCACAACATTATGTTGTTGCTAATGACTCTCATGTTTTAGTCTCACAGTTTCATTCCTAGAATATCTTTCTTGGAGACTAAACACTTGGTGCAAGGATGGACATCAAGTGGAGAAGGGCCAAAGCTTCGACTCAAGGGGTGCCAAAGCTTGGAGATGATGGAGAGCATCAAGGCATCATGATGGAAGACTTAGACTCTAAGGAAAGCAATGTAATCCATGTAATATTTCCTTTATTGCTTTCTCTCTCATTTGAGTCTAGGTTAATGTAATGCCTTGATGGATGGTCTACTCATACATGCATATGCATTTAACCATCTTAGTGAGCCTTAGGATTATCATAGAATCCAACTTAATAGGTTCATCCTGACCAAAGTCTCACTTGGAGTTTCTGGCTTTCCATCAGTCGCCTGATGAGGGATTTACAGTCGAAAGGATGATTTCCAGTCGCCTGTGGATCCTTCTACAGTCGACTGATATGCACTGCTCAAGTCTATATTTCCATTGACTCTACTTGAGCTTTACGCAACAGTCGACTGCTGCACAGTTTACAGTCGCCTGTATGTCTACAGTCGCATGTAGATTGGTCAACAGTTGCCTAAGTAGTGTAAGTATAATCTCTGCCTCTTTCTGTTTTTCTCCATCTCCTGCAGCAGACGACTGATGAAGGTTTTACAATCGCCTGACTATTTTACAGTCGACTGTATTATTGACATCAGTCGCCTGTATGCTTATCTGGAGAAAGAGTGCAGCTCTCTGTTTTATCCATCCCCTGCAGCAGTCGCCTGCTGATGGTTTTACAGGCGCATATCCTGTTCACAGTTGACTGTATTGACTTCATTAGTCGACTGTCCTGGCTCAGATTATAGCCGTTGGATATTTTCTAGCCGTTGATCAGTCGACTGTCTTTTGATCATCAGTCGACTGTTGCTGTCATTTTCGCCCAGTTTCTAGCCGTTGCAGCATTGTGCCTTTGGCCGTTTTCTTTTGTTTTGAGGGTTGATTTATGGCTTCTATATATATGGGTATGCTGAGTTCATTAGAACTTCTTGATGCAATTGCAAATCATAAGAGTTTAATAAGACACGCTCAAAACTCTCTCATTTCCCTTCTTTGAGCTCTCATTCCTCTGCATGCATTGAAGTCCAGCTCAAGGGAAATCATCCAAGTGCTTTCAAGCCAATCTCAACACTTGGAGATCCTCTTCCATGCCTTGCATTCATTTATGAGTAAGCATCTCAAGGCATAGGTAAGAGTATTTATTTTACTTGGTGATTTTTGTAACACTAATTCTCTTTGTGGGAATTAGTCTTTCTCTCTTTGTGGGAGTTTATCTCTTTGTGGGGTTAGGATATTCTCTTTGTGGGAGTAACTCTCTTTGTGGGAGTTTGGTGTCCGAGTATAGGGCTAACCCAAATTTTCTGAGTGGGAGTTAGTGATTCTCTTGGTGGGAGTCTTGACCCTCGTGTAGGGTTGGTTGGGTTCTTGTGTAGGGCAAAATCCTCTTGGTGGGGTATCTCCTTGTGAGATTTGTATTCACTTATCTTTGTGGGATTATAATGAATATTGGTGTGGCTGGACGTACCCATGTTTGGGGAACCAGGGTAAAATCTTGTGTTTGCGTTTGGATTGATTGTATCAATTATTTCCTTTTGCATTTATTATTCCGCATTTGCAAGTTTAATTTTAATTGGACAATTTTATTGCAATTACACTATTCACCACCCTCTAGTGTGTGTTGTTAGTATTGTAAGGGTAAGACGATCCTTACAAAGTAGCATTCGTGGTAAATGAGTATAAATGAGTATAGAAGTTTTCTTTCCTTTAAGCCAAATATACCTCATTACATACCTCATCAAAAGAGTTTGATTGAAAGTCGAAAACGAACAGGACTAAAACGCACTATAATATTGCCAAATCTTATAGTGGGGGGGGGGGTGTTCCCCCCTGACGGGGGATCCCTTCACTTTTCGCCGCCCGCTAATATTGTTTTACGCAGATTGGGGAGGGGGGACACAATCTGGAAGATGAGGGGTTGGGGGCTTTTTGCATTCCTTAACCCTAGAGTTTGTTTTTTTGGGTTTGTTTTAAATTTAAATTTTACAGCCTATGGGCTTGCAGCCCAAACCTGTATAATAATTTTGTTGGGCCGTTTATTGGGCCTGATGCCCAGTTCATAAACAATGACATTTAAAATGATTTTTATTTTGTTTATGGGCCTGCAGACCAAATTAGAATAATAATTTATTTTGTCTGTTTATTTGGGCCAGAAGCCCAGTTAATCAAATTGTAAATTACTATGTTTATTATTATTTTTTTACCATCGGGCCTGCTGCCCGCCTCTAGCCCACAGGACTTGCGGATTATGATATTTTATCTGCTGCTTTTCTATTATGAAATCTATTAAGCATTGGATAAAAACATTTATTTAAGTTAAATTGGTTAAATAGATCCTGAGACCGCTCTGTCTTTAGTTACCTAACCTAAAGATGAATGACATTTCCCCATGGTCCAATTAATCCTTTTAACTTAATTAAACAATTTTATCCAATAGTTGGGCTTGATGATTTTTGTAATGTCTGTGATACTGCGCTATTATTAATTGCCTGTTGCATATATAACTATGTGGATGTTTAAATAAGTCAAAATGCGTTTTTAGGGATCGGCCAATTTTTAGATACCATTTTATTATATTCCTTCTCTTTGCAATTTCTTTTTCTTTTCTGAGAGAAATTTGTAGTGAGGAATTAATGTATAATGCCAAAGACCGCTGCTACTACCTATGAATATGAAGTAGATTGCATTTATCTGGGACCCAAATTGAGTTTCCAAATTGTATTTTTCTTTTTCTTCTTTTTGGACTGTAATATGGACTATGGACATTTTATGTTTTGGGTATCTGGCCGATCCCCGCATTTTTCTTATTTATTTCTTTTTAGCATGATGTTTAATTATTAATACATGCTTATTTAAATTGCATAGATTATAATGGCAAAATTGGCAAGCGTTGATTTCGAAGTTCTTGATGCAGCGGAAAAGAACTATCTTAGCTGGCGAGTGGACCTGAAGTTCCACTTGCATTCGATGGCACTTCTCCACTTTATTCTGGCCCCCTCAGTGGCCGAGACACCTGCTAACAGTGCCCCTGAAGAGGCACAACAATCTAGCAGTTCTCCTACCGTAGTCTCCGACATAGATAAAGCGAAAGCCATTATCTATATCAGGAGACACATAGATCGGACCTTAAAGGCTGAATACTTAACGGTAGAAGACCCATTGGAGTTGTGGCAAGCGCTGGAGGCACGTTATAAACATCAAATCGATGTAATATTACCATGTGCCAGTTATGAGCAGGAAAACCTCAGACTTCAGGACTATAAGTCTGTGGCTGAGTATAACTCTGCACTTCATAATATCACCTCACGCCTGAAGTTGTGCGGTGAAGAAGTGATTGAGCATCGCATATTGGAAAAGACATTTATCTCGTTTCACGAGAAAGATGCAATCCTGATGCAACAGTATCATGAACGCAACTTCACGAAGTTCTCTGATCTGATCTCTTGCCTTCTTAGGGCAGAGCAGAATAGAGATTTACTGCTTGCCACTCATAATTTGCATCATTCTTGTACTGCCCCTATCCCAGAAGCCCACCATGTTTCTCCCCAGAAGTGGAAAAACAAGAAGAAGGCTAGAAATAACAAAGGAAAAGCTATAATGAAGCCATCAAGAGGAGCATCTCCCCAGACCAACAACAACAACAATGGGAAGAAAAACTTCAAATGGAATAATAAGAACACTTGTCCAGTGCCAATTCCAAAGAAGAACTGGGAGGACATATGATATAGATGTGGCATGACTGGACATTGGTCCAGAAACTGTCGCACTCCTCGTCACCTCCAGGACCTGTATCAGGCGAGCCTGAAGCCTCCCCTTGAAACAAACCTGGCAGATATTCAAGCTCTGACCAAGTTCACTACATAAGACTTCGAGAATGACGATCTGCTCGATTCAGCCTTATCTTTATATCTATGCATTTAAATCTATATAGCTTCATCTGTAGTTTGCTTTGTATGAAATTTATTTTGAATTACTCAAATAAATTTCCACTTTGCATTAATATAGATGAAATGTGATATATTGTGGACAGTGCATCGATGCACTGGTAAAGCATTAATATTGCTCCCACATACAACGAGACTAAAAGATGCATTTCTCTCTTCTAATACATAGAGTAATCTCCCAATTTTCAAGTATATTTCATTTAAACGAACATAACTTGGAAACCGTGGATAATAAATAGTGAATATCTTTATGTAACTCGTCAAGAGGATGGGCAAACGACTATTTACGCACGATTTCATTGGACCCCCGTCGGGCCCCTATCATTACAGATATTCACCTATATAAAGCCAACTTGACTGAGCACCAGAAGTGCCTTTCATTGCCAGAGTTTTCAACTCTGGCACATAGACTTGGTCATCCTGGATCAATGATGATGGACGCATCATCAAATGAATCCTTTGGAGAACCTGAAGATTCTTCAAAAGGTTGAGTTACCTTGTCCCCCTTTGTCATAAGGGAAAACTTATAGATAGACCTTTCCTCCTAAAAGTGGGATTAACATCTCCTGGCTTCATTGAGAGAATACATGGTGACCTTTGCGGGCCTATTCACCCCGCAAGTGGCCCTTTCAGTGCTTCAATGTACTGATAGATGCATATATTAGATGGTCTTATGTATGCCTTTGTGTTCACCTGCAACCTAGCTTTCTCAAAAACTGATACTGTGGGTGAATTCACTACACAGGTCTTTCAAGACTACCGCCAAGCAACTGGCATTGAAATTGAACATCCTGTAGCATGTTCATACTCAGAATGGGTTATCAAGAGTCTCTAATAAAGAGACTCCAATGGATTTCACGTCCATTGTTAAATCCCAGTTGCATGTAGATTTTTAGGGATACGCCATACTGCATTCTGCATTGCTTATCACAACACGGCCCTCTTGTGGCCATATCTTATTGCTGATGCCGCTTTCTTATGGTTAACCACCAAACATATCTCATTTGAGAGTGTTTGGATATGCTAATATATGTCCCCATATCACCACGTCTTGATAACTGTGATTTTGATGAGCAACATCTCATTATAATAGGCACGTAGTCTAAAGAAGCCTAAAGCTTCTGAGACCATATCATGGGACACAAAAGTCCTAATCTAATTATGATCCGCATACTATTTCTGTGTGAAGATGAGATCCAGAAGATCCTTCACATTCAGACTAAAGTATATCAATTGGCGGATAAATTCACGGACAACCATAAGATTGTTCGTTCACACGTCCCTGCTGCCAACACGACAACTAGGATTGACATCCCCATAGATGGATGCAATCCATCGACAGCAGAATTGGCCATACCTCAATTGAAAATAGGACGCCCGCCAGGTTCAAAAGATAAAGTTCCTCGAAAGAGGAAGATTCATGAAGATATTAAAATGATCCATCCACAGGATGCTGAGCTTGATATATCTGATAGCCTTAAGCATACCTTCGAAATGAAATACCTAGGCAAAACAAGGTAATGTCTCGGCTTACATATTAAACACTTTCATGGTGGAATCCTTTTGTACCTATCATATTTCTCATACACCAGGAGTTTATGAAGAAAGATGTCCATTTGCAATCTATTAAAAATTGATGCATATTTATGATGCCTTCCAGTCATTGGAAGAGGGGGAGGACATCCTAGGTCCTGAAGAACCTCGCTCTTGTGTACTAGTTACACTACTTTATCTGGCCAACTACACGTATCTCTAATAGAACGTTAGTAGTAAAGCTGTTAGCCAGATATAGTGCTGCCCTGGAGAGCACCACTGGACCAAGGATAAGCTGCTTCTTCGCAACTTCTAAGGGTCAAGGATCAGCATCCAAGGAATAAATATCGCATATGCAGGTTTATAGACCATCGCGCTGACTAAGCACAAATGGCCGGCCACCTCCTAAAGATCTACACATCATCTTTCAAAGTCTACTCTTCTGAGAGGCTCATCATCCAAAAGCATATCTAAAATACGCTTATCCAAGTCCAGCAGTACCTTACAGACACAGTGAAGACTGAGTGAAGGAATACATACGTGGAGCCATCTGTAACGACCACTTTTCGTCGTACGTTGTTCGTGCACGTGCTTTTGACCGTGCACGAGTTTGTTTTAGACTTTATTTGTTTGTGAACACTTTTGTGTGATATGCCATTGTGAACGTCTCTGAGAGTATTAAATAGTGGCACTAATTTGGAACGACGTTTCTCGAGTCGTTTTTCCACAATTTAATCTTACTCGATGGGACGTGACGATTTTCACTTTTGACGAGAGACGTTTCTATTTTTAGTTTCGTCGTTCGACGTCGAATTTGAGATCCGTCTTCTTAGTTAGCTCACATTCGTCGTCATGATCACCCCGATATTTATTTTATAATTTTTGGAGTTTATTTGACCACTTTTATATTTTTAACAAGCTTTATAATATTTTAATAATTTATTTTTAAATTAATTTCAGCCAAATAAAATTTATTTGAGTTTTAAATGTTTTAAAGAATTTTTGAGCCAATTTCCAGCTCATTTGGACCAAGTCAAATCCTTGGGTGAGTTGGAGAAGTTGAATTTCAAATTTTAAATTATTTTAAACTTCTAATCCTATTAGATTTAGCCCTAGACCAAGTCAACCCATCTATACTATATAAGCAACCCCTAGGAAGACCTATTTTCGCAAGAAATTAGCCCTAGCCTCTTCCAAAACCCAAATTGGACGTTGCGACGATTCGTCGCAACGTTGCAACGTTCAGCCACCGCACGACCGAAGGAAACGGCCCCGTTCCCCCTCTCCGACCGAAGCCCAACCCCGCAGCCGCTCCGCTCCGCATCGCTGCAGCAGCCGCCGCTCCGTTCCCTCGGTCTGACCGAGGCCTTGGCCCGCATCCGCTTGTCGCCCCGCTCCGCACAGCGCTCCGCATCGACCCCCGCTTGTCGCCCCGCTCCGCACCCCGCACGACCGACCCGCTGCTCCGCACCGACCCGTGTTGCAAGTGTTGCAATGTTGCAACATCGCCCCTCCCGCATCCAAGCGCTGTGACCGAGCCGCCCCAAGCGCCCGACCGACAAACCCCTCCGCACCAAGGCCCGCACCGACCCGCTGCGCTGCACAAGCCCGTTCCCCCGCACTGACCGATGGAGCTCCCCGCATTTGGCTGAGTACGACCGAGAGCAAACGTCGCAACCCCGCACCCGTCGCACCACTTGCCACCGTGGGCCCCCCAAGTTCTCCAGAGGTATTGTGGGTCCCCCAAAGGTCCCTAGGACTACTGTGGGCCCCACCTAGGTGCTTTCTCTCCGACGATTCGCCGTGCACGACGTTGCGACACGTCGTGGCCGTCGTCGCACGTGCTAGCTTTGGAATCTGGAACCGTTGCTCCGGTTGATGCTCTGAACCTTCCAGCGAGGAAACTAATCTGGAATCTGGACTTGGAGCGCGATCTATTATTCCAACCCCCGGTGTCGCTACCCGACGCCGGTGTAGCTTTCGCGTCGTGTTGAGGTAACGCTTTGCACCCCTAGGACCCCCAACCCAATGCATGCTAATCAAGACTAAAATCAGTATTTTTAAAGTATTTTAAATGTTTTAAATTCACTAATCAAGATTAATAATATGGACTTTAGGCCGGTGGACTTGTGCACGTAGGATAATTGTGATTTTTGGACTCATTGGACGGTGTGCTCAGACGTCGTGCTTGCAGGCAAGTGAAACTTGCCAACTCTTGTGTAGGGCCATGTTTTTAGGCCACTTCCTTGTTCCTAGCGTAAAAGAGACTAGTCAGTGAAATGATAGCTGGCTAGACGCCTACTTGATCTAGTTTGACAACGAAACTAGATCCGTCACCTAATTGATCTAGCTTGACAACGAAGCTAGATCCAACCCTTTAAACTTGTTGTTCATGCATACTAAACTGTCACGTTTACTTTCCTTACCTATACGTACTTTTAACTGCCGTGCATTGCATCTTACATGTCATCCCAATTGATTGTTGCATCGTAGCACACGCTACACAATACTTGTACAAATCCGTGTTTCCGTGTTCCTGGCTAGGTGCACCCCTAGGCCATACTTGTTAAAAACACTTCCTGGCTCGTGATCCAGAAGCGAGCATTCCAAGTTCGGGGGTAAGGCCCTGGCTCGACACACGTGGAGGGGTAGGGATAAACGTTCACTTGAGCTTAGGAGTGGCCTGATCAGCCCTCTAGCCAAAAGACGGAATCTCTGTGCACGAGGTGCTTACTTTTCTTGTCTTGTACTTGTCTTGTGAATGATTCATGCAATACTTGTCATCCATGCCATGTTTAAATGCCATGCTCGTACTTTACTTTACTTTACCTTACCTGTTGCACTCATTACTTTAACTGCCATGTCATTGCATCATGCTAGAACTGCTAGGTTGCTTTACTTTTACCTACCTTCAGTTTCCTTGCACAAGTCTCTTGTAGACTTGGTGACATGTGCCCCTTGCTCTTTTGGGTGTCACATGTTAGACCCTGAGCCAGAGACCGTTGCTGAGTACGTGGTGTTTTGCTGACGCTGAGTCTGAGTCTATGATTGCCAGGAGGATTTTGGTGGACACCGGTGACCATTCTTTGAGTCTTTATTGAGCTTTATTTTGTTTTAGGCCTTTTGTTAGTTATTGGTGCGTAGCACCGTCGTTTGTACTTTGTACTTTTGTTGGCCATGTTTGGGCCTTTAGTCTCTTTTTCTTTTAGCCTGGTGGCTTTTCTGCGATGTTGGAATTTATATTTATGGATATTCTGAGATTATTCTTTTGTCTCATTTCATTATTATTATCTTGTTTCGCTCGCGTTGCAAGGACCTGCAGTTTTAAATTTGATTGACGCTTATCGGACTTGCAGCTTTGCAGCTTCAAGTCTGAGCGGACCTTCTCACGCTTCACCTCCATATTTTTGGAAAGCGGGGCGTGACAGGTTTTGTTGGTGGCCCATGCAGGTCCGTCTTGCAATTGCGAATTAGCGGAACAACGATAATAACAGAATGTCCATTAAATAAATTGCAACATCCGAGTAATAAGCCCTGAGTTTATTCGTTTTCTTATGACACTAGGTGATAAGAAGACTTAGTTAGACGCCTGTGCTTGTTAGTTAGAGGCCTCTGTTTGTTAGTTAGACTCCCTGTCAGCAATTGATTTAATCGTCGTAGGAGTTACCTTAGTGGTTATTTCCTAACTCTGACCATATTAGACTTCTAGAATTTCCATTTGTCGTTCGCCTGGGTTCATCGATTTCGGACCAAGCTGAACACATTTCTTTACCGTCTAACCTTTAGAAGTCTTAGCGCTTAGTTTTTAATCTTTAGTTGGTCGACTGTAGGGGTTTCCGTAGACTTTCTTGATTCATATCCTAGGCGTATGTATGTTCTGATCATCCGACTAATTTCCTTGCCTCGATTCACGAGATCGCCTCATGACGATCGTCGTCAATTTTCGAACATCCCCATTGCAAATCTTGAACCTTCTGAAAGTATTTTTCAATCTTCTCTTCCACTAAGTTTAACTTTGTTCAAAATTTTAAAATACTTATACTTCATACTCCTTCATTGATTTAAATTTTTTAAAACGTTTGTCGGAATTTTTGAACTCTAGCTTATAATATTTTTCCAGCTTATATTTTTCGTACTTAGGTAAATGCGTCGTCCCTTCATATATTAATTCTGAACAGTACTTTATGTTGCCCTATTCGATTTATGATTTTCCTTCTTATTTATGCCATTCGAATGATACGTCGTGTTTACTTTAATATACTTTCAAGACACATGGAATTTCAGCTTTCAGCAAGTTGGTTTTGCTCGCCGTTTACTCCACTTCAGATTCTTTTGCAAAATTACTATTTTCATAACCACATCCTGCTTTAAACCCTCCATGATTTGATTTTAAGGATTTGCTATTCGATCTTGATAATTCTTATACTAAGTCGTTAATATTATTTTCCGTGCACCATACATACTTTCAACTATTTTTATATCCGTGCCAGACTTGTTGTGCTCGTATATTAAGAACCTTATGTAAATTAGTTCTCATTTCTGGCAAACCCTGGTTCTCTAAAAAGTAGTTTCAAAATTGATTATTCTCAATTTTCCATAGCCCAAAGAGTTTTGAAAGCATTTAACCTGAGTTTAAATTTTTTCCGTTACTTGATTTCATTCTTCGACTTTCCAAAACTTTTTGACAAAATTATATTAAATCATTGACGTATAAATTTTCTAAACCACGTCTTTAATATTCGTGTAAATGATTTTTCTTCCTTTTATAAATTTTTTTTAAACCCAATGGACCATTTTCTCCTATTATGAATATTCGACCCAAACTCATTTTGAACAACTCGTTTATCGCTCTCCAAATATTTCTTTTCAGACGAGGATTCCAACTTTTGAAGTACAATAGTTTTCAAACTCCGCGTATTTTAGCTTATGCTACTTACCCTATTTCTTTTCCCCCTCCCATATAAGCATCACTACATCTCCTTTTCCCTCAACCTAAACATCACCCATGAGTCAATGTTTCGTCTAACCAAGCTGTCTCCTTGTACTCGTCCTATCTGAACTCGTGCTTATCGATCCTTCCCTCGTCACGCTTTCGCTCTCGACCTCTCTTTATTGCTTAGGCTTTAGTGCTCGTCAATGTCTATGTCAACTCTAAGTTGTTAGTAGACCCTTGGACCTTGGTGAGGTGTCGTTGTGCACGTATCTAACTTGTGTACGTGGGCTTGAATGAGAATTCCCATAGTATATTGGTGCTTGCCTATTGTGTGATATATATATATATATATATATATATATATATATATATATAATATATATTTATATATATATATTCTCGGAGTTATTTGTGATATTATGAAGTTGTTGGTGTGTTAGTGTTTATAGATTTGTGTGTGGCTAGCTATACCATACTAGGGGTGCATGTGTATATAAGAGTTAGCGTTGGAATGTCTAATGGAGTGTATGTAATTAGAGATACTTGGAATGGTTGAAATAAAATGATTGGTAAAGCTATGTGTATGTTAGGTTGTGATAATAATAGGTGGATGCATAGTTAAGTGAGTAGGCCTATTATATGACCTATATATTAGTACGTATGTGTATGTGCTCGTATGTAGGTATGTATTATGCTTAGACGTAAGTATTTATGTTTTGTTGCATGAGTATATAGGTGATATACATATGGTAGTAAGGTTATAATTTTGATTGGTATTGTTTGCTTTTCGGGATGTTGCATGCGTGCATACCGTGAGGTATACACGACTATTGCACATCTTAATTATGTATGTATAGGTGTATTAGTATACTAATTATAGGTAGTAGGCTATGGTGTGAATATATATATATAAGTTACATGTGTGTGTGACTATACGATGAATACGTATGCATGTATTAGGGAGTGTATTATAAATATATGGGTGCCGATGTCTGCATTACTATTATTACGGTATATAAATTGATTTAACTATGTGGGTGTTACCTGACTAAATATTAAGTGTGATTGACTTATGGTATGCATATGGTTGTATTGATAGACATATATGTAAATATTGGAGTGTTATTAGTATAGGTATGAATGCAGTGTTACGTATATAGAATATTCTAATATATGTATTGAGTCTCACTCAAGCTTGAGTGGGTATACTCTAAGTATATTGAATGTATGTTTGTAGTTTGAATATAGCAATGTTTGATGTATGGATAGTGATAGGAGTGTTTGTGCCTGGTTGTGCTACGCACATGATTGTGGGTCGCTACGCCAGTATATAGTTATAGGTGCTGGTCTTGTGGTATAGTTATTTGCTAAGGACTTGTTGTGTGAACGTATGTGTGCTAGCTAAAACTAGGTGTGTAGGCGTGCTAGTTATATAATGGTATGATTGGTGTATGTAAATGAAATATTAGCGTGTATGGGTGTGCACCATACACGGGTAAGTATGTGCTTAGCTATAGTTATTGGTGACTATGATATAGGTGGCGTGTCGTAAATACAGTTATAGGACCGTACGTAATGGGAATGTATGGTGAAATATTTGAATGCATTTGAATGACTATATATATTATGAAATTATAGAAGTGGTGAATGTATATTATATATGGTGAATTTGATTTAATAATGGTATGGTGTGACTATATGTGTTGAGATGTTTGGTATTGGATTACTAGAGGGTAGTATACCCTTGATGTTTGTGCATAGGTAGCTATCTATACGTAGAGCAATGATTGTATGGGCTAAGTGTGAGACTATCCTTATATAAGTACCTGAAATATTGTTTTGGTGATTAGGTAGGTAGTAGTTATATAAGGGGTGCATGCTTATATATATGATTGAAATACGTGTATGAGTCTGACTGACTATGATAGGTATAAGTGTATACGTATGTGAAAGTATATATATACGTGTTGGTAGTGTTAATGTTTGACTACTTAGTGCATATATTAGCACTTGTAATGACTATACCTGGTTGAATTATTATGTGACTTGATTGGGGTAGTTACTAGAGAGACTAGCTATATTAGAAAGTCCGAGGACGGACTTTATTCTAAGGTGGGGAGGATGTAACGACCACTTTTCGTCGTACGTTGTTCGTGCACGTGCTTTTGACCGTGCACGAGTTTGTTTTAGACTTTATTTGTTTGTGAACACTTTTGTGTGATATGCCGTTGTGAACGTCTCTGAGAGTATTAAATAGTGGCACTAATTTGGAACGACGTTTCTCGAGTCGTTTTTCCACAATTTAATCTTACTCGATGGGACGTGACGATTTTCACTTTTGACCGGAGACGTTTCTATTTTTAGTTTCGTCGTCCGACGTCGAATTTGAGATCCGTCTTCTTAGTTAGCTCACATTCGTCGTCACGATCACCCCGATATTTATTTTATAATTTTTGGAGTTTATTTGACCACTTTTATATTTTTAACAAGCTTTATAATATTTTTAATAAATTATTTTTAAATTAATTTCGGCCAAATAAAATTTATTTGAGTTTTAAATGTTTTAAAGAATTTTTGAGCCAATTTCCAGCTCATTTGGACCAAGTCAAATCCTTGGGTGAGTTGGAGAAGTTGAATTTCAAATTTTAAATTATTTTAAACTTCTAATCCTATTAGATTTAGCCCTAGACCAAGTCAACCCATCTATACTATATAAGCAACCCCTAGGAAGACCTATTTTCGCAAGAAATTAGCCCTAGCCTCTTCCAAAACCCAAATTGGACGTTGCGACGATTCGTCGCAACGTTGCGACGTTCAGCCACCGCACGACCGAAGGAAACGGCCCCGTTCCCCCGCTCCGACCGAAGCCCAACCCCGCAGCCGCTCCGCTCAGCATCGCTGCAGCAGCCGCCGCTCCGTTCCCTCGGTCTGACCGAGGCCTTGGCCCGCATCCGCTTGTCGCCCCGCTCCGCACAGCGCTCCGCATCGACCCCCGCTTGTCGCCCCGCTCCGCACCCCGCACGACCGACCCGCTGCTCCGCACCGACCGGTGTTGCAAGTGTTGCAACGTTGCAACATCGCCCCGCCCGCATCCAAGCGCTGTGACCGAGCCGCCCCAAGCGCCCGACCGACAAACCCCTCCGCACCAAGGCCCGCACCGACCCGCTGCGCTGCACAAGCCCGTTCCCCCGCACTGACCGATGGAGCTCCCCGCATTTGGCTGAGTACGACCGAGAGCAAACGTCGCAACCCCGCACCCGTCGCACCACTTGCCACCGTGGGCCCCCCAAGTTCTCCAGAGGTATTGTGGGTCCCCCAAAGGTCCCTAGGACTACTGTGGGCCCCACCTAGGTGCTTTCTCTCCGACGATTCGCCGTGCACGACGTTGCGACACGTCGTGGCCGTCGTCGCACGTGCTAGCTTTGGAATCTGGAACTGTTGCTCCGGTTGATGCTCTGAACCTTCCAGCGAGGAAACTAATCTGGAATCTAGACTTGGAGCGCGATCTATTATTCCAACCCCCGGTGTCGCTACCCGACGCCGGTGTAGCTTTCGCGTCGTGTTGAGGTAACGCTTTGCACCCCTAGGACCCCCAACCCAATGCATGCTAATCAAGAATAAAATCAGTATTTTTAAAGTATTTTAAATGTTTTAAATTCACTAATCAAGATTAATAATATGGACTTTAGGCCGGTGGACTTGTGCACGTAGAATAATTGTGATTTTTGGACTCATTGGACGGTGTGCTCAGACGTCGTGCTTGCAGGCAAGTGAAACTTGCCAACTCTTGTGTAGGGCCATGTTTATAGGCCACTTCCTTGTTCCTAGCGTAAAAGAGACTAGTCAGTGAAATGATAGCTGGCTAGACGCCTACTTGATCTAGTTTGACAAAGAAACTAGATCCGTCACCTAATTGATCTAGCTTGACAACGAAGCTAAATCCAACCCTTTAAACTTGTTGTTCATGCATACTAAACTGTCACGTTTACTTTCCTTACCTGTACGTACTTTTAGCTGCCGTGCATTGCATCTTACATGTCATCTGACCGGCGCCCCGTTCACGGTATGGGCGCGGTGTCGTTTTACCGCAAGTGCACGGTTAGTGTAGGGTGCGGGTTTATCGAACACAGGGAGGTGGATGGCTTGAGTGGCTACTAGCCTCGCCTAGGTCGTGTGCTAGCTACATGGATGATGTGGGTGGAAGTGAAGAAATGAAAGAAAGAAATGAAAAAGACACGAAATGAATCCCCGCTAACACGGGCTAGAGCACTCATGACACTTGGCATTTGACTTGATCCAGGGTGAGACATTGCCCCAAAAGGTTGTACCTAGCGTCCATGGCCTGATATTCCGGTCGGTGCCAAGCACGCTAAGCCTGCCCGGTTCCGGACGGTGGGCACTCCCGTGTCCATTAACACCTTCCGCAACCGGGAGCATTAAGGCCACAATGATATCTCCTAACACTTCGTCCAAGCCGCTCCCACGTGCAAGGACTCGATGTCAACGCTCGGGGCGTGAGCTATGGCTAGGGAGTCAACCGCCAAGTTTATTCCCCCTTGGCCCGACGGTCAGAGGCGGTCTTTCTCCCGCCAATGACAATGAAACACCCTCGCGTAACCCTAATGGCCAAATAGGTAAAATGTGATTTCTAGCAATACATCGAAGCAGATCTTGACAGGACAAGCACCGGACCCCAATCCCCAACACAACTAGTGTGTTGCCGTACGAATTGGACTCAGATTGCTAGAAATCCCCATTGACACATTTCATCGAACACATGCCATGCAACCAAGCCAAATGTAAATTTCCAAGCATCAATCCTACCCTAACCCGTATTAGGGTTCATCAAACACTACTCAATGGTGAATAACATAAAAACAAGCAATAGAAAAGACATACAAACGTTCACCATCAAACAACAATGAAAACAACACAAAACAATAGAAAATGAGAGAAGAAAACACTTAGCTTGCAATTGAGTCTTCAATCCAATACAAGACTTATTAACAAAAAGACCTAATCTAATCTAACCTAAAGCTCACAAGAGAAGGGGCAAAAGCCCTAAAAAACTGAGAAGAGATCTCCCTTCAGTCGGCCAACATCGAGTATTTATAGCCCCACTTCGAAACCCTAATGGTTCGGGTCCAAACCCGCAGGAAAAGCGCCACCCGATCGGTTGACAAGTCAACCGATCGGGTGATCTGTTACAAATAGCAAACAGAAAACGGCGGAGCTTCACCTGGTCAGATGAACCGGTCGGTTGAGTTCTTGGGGTGATCGGTTGGATCTTGGAGCCGTCGGGTGAAGCGATCGGTTGGACGCCCGTGTCTTCAGCTCATCTTCTTCAGCTACAGATGAACCGATCGGGTGAGAGTCACCCGATCGGTTGGTGCTTTGCTTCGAGAAAACAGAGAACAGCCCCCGCTGAACCGGTCTGCGAACCGGTCGGGTGACTTCTTTGTGAGCTGCGGCAGAGACCGGGTGGTGCACGCGTGCATCACCCGATCGGTTGGAGATGACCAACCGACCGGGTGAGGGGCTGAAAGATGAATTCTTTGATGTTTGACCCCCTGGATCACGCGCGACTCCCCCCGTTGATCCGGGAACTTGAGATATCATCATTAAACGTCCCCTACACGGTCAATCTCCTGCAAACACGGATAAACAAAGAAAAGTGAAAGAAACGAGAAAACACGCGAAAACGAATAAAAGACGGCGGAAAAACACGGAGAAACACAAAAGAAAACGTGCGTGAATATATGAAATATAAACGCACGTCAAAATCCCCCAAGCTGAACTCTTCCTCGTCCTCGAGGAAGACGAGTGAGAGTAGGAGCTCGGAAGGGAAAAATAGAGAGGAAGAAAGAAAAAGAAAATTCTATATCCTAGATCACCTGTAAGGGCCAACAAAATCAAACACGCCACACCAAGCAAGAAAACGCCAAATCACATCACTAAACCAAGGAGTACGAGTCCAGACAAGTGCCGTGGGCCCACGCGGTGAAGCGCGAGTGAGTGCGGTCGTGTGCTAGCAGACGGTGTCACTATCTACGATGTGCAATAAAGCTCCATATACACAAATCCAAGATATGACCCAAATATCGATTCGAATTGAATTAAGCGGTGAATATATGGTTCAAGCATGCATGAGAATAGAGAGAGAATCGAAACATATCATGCGTCAGGGACTCCACAACTAGGGTTAAGGAAATCACCACACTAAAGCCTAGATAATAGCTAAAAAGTTCCTAAGCCAAGTGTTTTCGAAAACGATGGGGGTTGAGATGATGTGGAGAAGAACACTCGGTGCAAATTCTCGCCTTCCCTTTATTCTCGACAAGTAGGAAAATATTCACACATGAATTTTTGGGTTTTGGGTATTTGTATTTTTTTTGGATTTTTTTTGGCTATACATATATATTTTTTTTCTTTTCTCTTTGGGTTTTTCTTTTCTTTTCTCCTTTTTTTTGGATTTTTGGATATTGGGATATATACATGTGTACTCTCCCAAGTGGGAGAACGGTACACGACGAGGGGATTTGCACCAAGTAAAACAAAAAAGAAATCGGAATCTAAACACTTGGGCAAAGGAAACTATTCTCGCTAATTAGAGCATGGGCTAAATGGGTTATCCAAGTCCTTAATTGTGGAATCCCGACACATGCGAAATGAAGTATACGATATATATAGCATGCATATAGAAGCAGACATTAGAAGAAAATACCGCATATTCAACATCGAAGCATGATAATCTAGGGGTCAACCAAGGGTAGGTATATAAATCAACATCACAAAGTAGAAGCACACTATAAGCTAGATACGACACACGACTCACATAAAAGCAAAGTGGACCCACGAAGCGTGAAATGCAATGGGACTCGGCTTCCTGAGGTTAGTGAATGTGATTATCGAAGCCGTGCTAGGTGTGTGTGAGATTTTGTGGCAATTCATCATAGGGGGTCATCTCTAGGAGAGAGAGAGAGAACAAAAGATGAGAAGAAAAAGAAAAACACGATGGAAAACGACTCAAAAACGAAGAAAAACGACACAAATGACGCACGAAGTGCGACTCCCCCATGCTAAAACTTGCATTGTCCTCAATGCAATAGTAGTGAATACGGGAGGGCAATGAAAATGGGGGGGGGGGGGGGGAGTTACGCACCGACACAAAAAATGAAAAACACAAGAAACACATGAACGAAATTAAAAAAATAAAGAAAAAGAAACACTCAAATAAAAGATGTAAAACACGACGAAGGACTCAAAGACACAAACACATGACAACTACACACGAAAACATGCACACAAAAGTCGATTTCCCCCAAGCTGAACATGACAATGCTAGCAAAATGATATGATCAATGTGATGCAGAAATATGCTAGGGGAAAATCAGAAAAGAAAGAAATCAGAATGCAGGAGAGACAGTCTCGTTCTCCTCGGAAGAGGAAGAGGGTGAAATGATAGAAGGGCACGACATGAAGGGTTATTAAGATGCAAAAGCAAATCCTAGATACGCTCCCCTCGCTAATGAGAGGAGACGAGATTATTCAAATCTAAACTAGAAAGCGGTAAATTTTTACACTACTGGATTAGGATACACCTGAGCATAGGCGGATCCAAGATCTGAAGTGGGGCAGGTAGCTGCTCTAACTGCTCCTTCTGTGGCTCCGCTAGAAGCGCTGTGCCACGTGTGCCAATGGACCCAAGCAATGCACCTCCAAGCATCCCTCGTAGGTGTCCACCTGTGACCTGCAAAGGACGAGGTGCATTAGTCCATGGCAAGAAATTATTTCCCAAAATAAATGTATCCCAGAGATAGTCGCCAGTAAATGATGGTAAAATATATGAAATGTGGCGAACACTCCCTGGAAATGGTATGCTATCCTCTGTGCTAGCGACGATCAAATCCCCGCTCTCCATGTGAAGTTGCTCTCCAGGTGGTGACACACCGCAGCATACCTCAAGGGAAGTCGATCCTGTGTCCTGTGAGAGATATGGTGTGTCAAATATATATGAGTCTAAGGAAATATGACGTGAAAAGCGAGACTCAAATGTGGAGTGAGAGTGAGTATGAAAATCTCCCTGAATAGGGGCAATATGCTCAAGTAGATGCTCAGCCGCAGAAGAAGTGGAGCGTGACGGTAGAGGTAGATGTGGCTCGGGCTCCATGAAGTGGACGATCGTATCCAAGCCGTCATGCACATCCTCCTCGACGATATGCTCATGCTTCTCCATCTGCTCGATGTCCTGAATGACATCCTCATGGTTGACCACCGACCAAGGAGGAAGCTGTGACAGAGATGGCTGTGGAGGTGGATGTGGAGCGGACCCCTCGTATGTGGTCGTGGTGTCGTCGTCCTCACGCACATCCTCCTCGCCGGTATGCATAAGCTCTGTGGTCTCCTCGGTGCTCTCATAGGACTCATATGGGGTTTCCAAATAGAGATGACAAGTCTCTCCCATAGATCCTAGAGACATCTCCCCATCCTCATTATCATCATCAAAAAATGCTTCGTCATCCAAGTGGTAATGATGGAAAAATGGGGGGTCGGCATGAGATGTGTCTATTGTGGCCGACGGCATGGTAGTCTCAACCATGAAAGTAGGTATATCCTCTCATTCATCCCCTCTCTTTGGCGTAGTCTCGGTAATTGGTGACATCACGTTTTGTAAGAATTGGCCTTGATTAAACTAGGCACCTTCAAGGAGAGATACGAGACTTGATTCTTCTTATGGTGGTGGAGGGATATAAGGCTGAGGGAATGGATGGGAGGTGTTTGGGTTATGGTTGTGGGAAAATGTATGGCCTTGGTGTGGGGGGAGGCTCTCAAGGCCATCATAATACACGTGCCCCGCCATCCCACAAGTCTCACAAACCAAAAATAAATAGGGATTGTAGCCTCTCATCTGAGCATCGAAATTTGATCTCCACATGGTTACACCAAAGATACCTGGACAACAAAAATAAGAAAACTAGAGAGGAGCGTCAATAGCACAAGAAAATAACAAAAAGATAATATAACAGTGGGGGAAAAATTTCTTGGTTATTGAATATATATTTTTTTTATAAAAAAAGAAAAAGAAATTTTTGTGTTTTTATGCGTAGACCAACGAACCCAAGCTAAGCTAATATCAAACCGAACGCCTCCCCGGCAACGGCGCCAAAAACTTGACCGGCGCCCCGTTCACGGTATGGGCGCGGTGTCGTTTTACCGCAAGTGCACGGTTAGTGTAGGGTGATGGTTTATCGAACACAGGGAGGTGGATGGCTTGAGTGGCTACTAGCCTCGCCTAGGTCGTGTGCTAGCTACGCGGATGATGTGGGTGGAAGTGTAGAAATGAAAGAAAGAAATGAAAAAGACACGAAATGAATCCCCGCTAACACGGGCTAGAGCACTCATGACACTTGGCATTTGACTTGATCCAGGGTGAGACATTGCCCCAAAAGGTTGTACCTAGCGTCCATGGCCCGATATTCCGGTCGGTGCCAAGCACGCTAAGCCTACCCGGTTCCGGACGGTGGGCACTCCCGTGTCCATTAACACCTTCCGCAACCGGGAGCATTAAGGCCACAATGATATCTCCCAACACTTCGTCCAAGCCGCTCCCGCGTGCAAGGACTCGATGTCAACGCTCGGGGTGTGAGCTATGGCTAGGGAGTCAACCGCCAAGTTTATTCCCCCTTGGCCCGACGGTCAGAGGCGGTCTTTCTCCCGCCAATGACAATGAAACACCCCCGCGTAACCCTAATGGCCAAATAGGTAAAATGTGATTTCTAGCAATACATCGAAGCGGATCTTGACAGGACAAGCACCGGACCCCAATCCCCAACACAACTAGTGTGTTGCCGTACGAATTGGACTCAGATTGCTAGAAATCCCCATTGACACATTTCATCGAACACATGCCATGCAACCAAGCCAAATGTAAATTTCCAAGCATCAATCCTACCCTAACCCGTATTAGGGTTCATCAAACACTACTCAATGGTGAATAACATAAAAACAAGCAATAGAAAAGACATACAAACGTTCACCATCAAACAACAATGAAAACAACATAAAACAATAGAAAATGAGAGAAGAAAACACTTAGCTTGCAATTGAGTCTTCAATCCAATACAAGACTTATTAACAAAAAGACCTAATCTAATCTAACCTAAAGCTCACAAGAGAAAGGGGCAAAAGCCCTAAAAAACTGAGAAGAGATCTCCCTTCAGTCGGCCAACTTCGAGTATTTATAGCCCCACTTCGAAACCCTAATGGTTCGGGTCCAAACCCGCAGGAAAAGCGCCACCCGATCGGTTGACAAGTCAACCGATCGGGTGATCTGTTACAAATAGTAAACAGAAAACGGCGGAGCTTCACCCGGTCAGATGAACCGGTCGGTTGAGTTCTTGGGGTGATCGGTTGGATCTTGGAGCCGTCGGGTGAAGCGATCGGTTGGACGCCCGTGTCTTCAGCTCATCTTCTTCAGCTACAGATGAACCGATCGGGTGAGAGTCACCCGATCGGTTGGCGCTTTGCTTCGAGAAAACAGAGAACAGCCCCCGCTGAACCGGTCTGCGAACCGGTCGGGTGACTTCTTTGTGAGCTGCGGCAGAGACCGGGTGGTGCACGCGTGCATCACCCGATCGGTTGGAGATGACCAACCGACCGGGTGAGGGGCTGAAAGATGAATTCTTTGACGTTTGACCCCCTGGATCACGCGCGACTCCCCCCGTTGCTCCGGGGACTTGAGATATCATCGTTAAACGTCCCCTACACGGTCAATCTCCTGCAAACACGGATAAACAAAGAAAAGTGAAAGAAACGAGAAAACACGCGAAAACAAATAAAAGACGGCGGAAAAACACGGAGAAACACAAAAGAAAACGTGCGTGAATATATGAAATATAAACGCACGTCATCATCCCAATTGATTGTTGCATCGAAGCACACGCTACAAAATACTTGTACAAATCCGTGTTTCCGTGTTCCTGGCTAGGTGCACCCCTAGGCCATACTTGTTAAAAACACTTCCTGGCTCGTGATCCAGAAGTGAGCATTCCAAGTTCGGGGGTAAGGCCCTGGCTCGACACACGTGGAGGGGTAGGGATAAACGTTCACTTGAGCTTAGGAGTGGCCTGATCAGCCCTCTAGCCAAAAGACAGAATCTCTGTGCACGAGGTGCTTACTTTTCTTGTCTTGTACTTGTCTTGTGAATGATTCATGCAATACTTGTCATCCATGCCATGTTTAAATGCCATGCTCGTACTTTACTTTACTTTACCTTACCTGTTGCACTCATTACTTTAACTGCCATGTCATTGCATCATGCTAGAACTGCTAGGTTGCTTTACTTTTACCTACCTTCAGTTTCCTTGCACAAGTCTCTTGTAGACTTGCTGACATGTGCCCCTTGCTCTTTTGGGTGTCACATGTTAGACCCTGAGCCAGAGACCGTTGCTGAGTACGTGGTGTTTTACTGACGCTGAGTCTGAGTCCATGATTGCCAGGAGGATTTTGGTGGACACCGGTGACCATTCTTTGAGTCTTTGTTGAGCTTTATTTTGTTTTAGGCCTTTTGTTAGTTATTGGTGCGTAGCACCGTCGTTTGTACTTTGTACTTTTGTTGGCCATGTTTGGGCCTTTAGTCTCTTTTTCTTTTAGCCTGGTGGCTTTTCTACGATGTTGGAATTTATATTTATGGATATTCTGAGATTATTCTTTTGTCTTATTTCATTATTATTATCTTGTTTCGCTCGCGTTGCAAGGACCTGCAGTTTTAAATTTGATTGACGCTTATCGGACTTGCAGCTTTGCAGCTTCAAGTCTGAGCGGACCTTCTCACGCTTCACCTCCATATTTTTGGGAAGCAGGGCGTGACACCATCTACCAAACTTCGTAGAGTGTATCACTCCTGAGTGCCACTGTTTTCCAGTAGCCGCTAGATATGAGTGAAACTTGTATAGATGAGTGATGATTATATTCAGAACATGATGGATGTATAGATGAATAGGAAATGATTGTATAGATACATATGAGATCTGCAAGCCTGAAGCTTGTACAGATCAGGGGGAGTTGATAGTAGAGTTGTACTCTTTTTTCCTTAGCTATGGGTTTTCCCATTGGGTTTTTCATAGCCAAAGGTTTTAATGAGGCAACCTCATTTAACTCTGGATCCTGAAGTGTCCACCTCTAATGAAAGCTGAAAGACCTACAAGCATAAGGCTTGTATGGATCAGGGGGAGTAACCTGTGGGTTGCACTCTTTTTCTTTAAGCTGTTGGTTTTTCCCATTGGGTTTTCCACAGCTAAGGTTTTAATGAGGCAAATACGATTACTCCGGATCCAGAAGTATCCACCCCCTTAGCATTTACACTAAGACCAAAGTAATGGGTGGATAAGGGGGAGTGTTGTGAATGAGGGAGGCCTTTGGCCTCCCCTCCTCTTTATCCCACTATTACTCTCCATTATCCCTACTAATGGGGACCTTTGGTTATCCTATGGCCTTTAGGCTTCTATTGAGTTAATAAATAGAGAACCATGGCTTTGTGCCATGGTTACACATTCTTCTTATTATCCAACAACATTTCTTTTTTTTGACAAAGATTGCAGCCATAAAGAGATAGTGGTCAATTAAAACACACTGAAATTATTAAACACTAAATTTTCTGAATACAAAATGACTTGTGCATCTCATTTGTAAATTAAACAATGATCCTCCAAACATAGACATGCATGTTGTAGATATACACCAATGTGCATACGCTTGCGCCCATGGAATACAAAAAAGATATGAAAAATGGGCATAGCAAAGGATTGCGCATGAAAGGAAATATATAAGAAATCTAGCATGAGTTAAGTAGTTAAGATGAGTTAACTAATTAAGACTGCAATTTCTTGTCTCTACGATAAAAGTAGGATCTGGGCCACACATCACATGGAAATAGCAAATATTAGAACTAATAGCTGCATACAAATTTTCATTAACAATACGATACATTCATAAAAACTTTTTAAAAACATCAACATGCTAAACTGAAACAGAATGCCAAAAGAAGAACTCAAAAGTTCTTTTATCCTAAACATATTACTACTGCTAAAATTGGAAGACTTGCCTTTAGCAACCACTTCACCAAAATTACCATTTTGAGTAACCAAAACATTCAGAACCCAAATGTAAATGCACCCAGCCAATATCCTTCCAGACCAAAATATGAAAATGCTTCAACAAAATCTTAATGAAATTTTCATAACATGCCATGAATTTATAAAAGTAACGTTACATAAACACTGTTTCTCTTGCTAAAAGCTCAGCATCTTCAAGGCCCTTCAGCTGCTTATATAGCTCAAAACTGTAACACTTAAACAGAGCAACAAACAAATGCTTGCCATCGGCTAAGCACTGCAACATGATATTCTTTGTCTATACAGACTCTGCTCCTCAATAAAAGCAATACCTATAGTTTTACATAAAACCTTATAAGCACCAACATACATTTAAAAAACAATCAATTCACTACTAATGCTGCTCGATATTACCTTTTAACCATTTGACGCTCTTCTAATAACCCAAGATAAAAGCAAGGGATCAAAGTGTGGCCTGAAATAGTATCTGGAACACAAAGATAACATTATTCATTGATATAATCAAGCAAACAACAAAGAATAATGATCAAGTCAAACAACAATCAATATAAGTGCCCTTGTCTCCTAAAAGAAGAATATATTTTTGGCAACATATGCACTCCTAACTAACCATCATGGAGGAGAGAGATCTCTGCCTTGAGATCCGACAGCTGGTTCAAAAGATAATTGAATTATCTGCTTTCTTATTGGCATTATAACCAAGTTGTTGTTGTTGCATCTTTAATCTCCAACTTTTTTACAGAATGTGTGTGAAGAAAGGATGCGACTTTTGGGATATGAAAGAATGTCTGGTAACAAAACATATTTGAATTCGTTAAATATGAAAACCTAATATACACAACAATAGATCTGGCGGTCTGGGTTTATTTTGGTGTTGAGTTCTTCTTTTGCGAAGGAGTTGTTGAGTTCTTCTTCTGGGTTTATTTTGTTGCTTGGTTTATTATTCTTTCCCCCTTCCCTTCTCTGTTTTTGGGTTGGGTGTGGGAGGAGGCCGGTAAGGGGATGGGGTTACAAAATTTTCCAAAAGTACTTCTTCACTTCAAACGTAGTTCTTTAGTACTATGAACATATTCCATCATTCGGATATCAGAATATGCTGAGTGTAGATATATCTAACCAGACAATAGTTTATAACAAAAACAATTTCGATACTCCATTAACCAGCTATCAAAAGAAATCATAAACAACAAGTGCAACAAAAACATAAAAAGAATAATTACCTAACGAAGGCATAATAGTTTCAATAAACATTTCTCTAGAAATCTTCATCTTAACCCCTCTTCCACTCAATCAACTGTGAATGAGGTAAGTGTAGGGACTTCGGTTTCCCCTCCAAAGGGTTTCCCCCACAAATGCAATGTTCTCCCCCAAAATTTTCAATTGTATAAAAGATTGGTTAATCATAACGTGAAATTTCAATAAAATCCATATAATATATATATATATATATATAAATATATATATATATATATAACATGAGGAAACACTAAATATCGGTAGACATGGCAAGAGCTTGCATAACCATTATGCAAATTAAAATTAGGAACTGACAAAGAGAGAATTACAGTGCATGACTTTAAATCAAAAAAATTTTAAGTTATACACAATAAGCACCTACTGGAATGTGGTCCTCAATGAAATTATAATTACATGATGTTTGAATGGGAAACTTGATGTGTCCATATTTTCCACCATTTTCATATCACTATTACATTGCATTTCATGCCATTTTCACATCCAAATCCTATATTTTACTACGATATCACGTTTCTGATGTTATATTTGAGTTTCGTAGTGTTTTATGAGTTTTCAGGGATTCTGGAGCGATTTGGGGCCCGACATGAGTATGGACACATTTGACATGCCCGTAAGCTCATTGGTGAAGCCCTACAGGAGTTTGCCATGTTTTGGGATCTGTGGGAGGAGTGGAGGAGAGAGTAGGAGGGAGAGAGAGAGAAGCTTCAGCAGCCCAGAAGAGATTTCCCGGATGACTCGACCGAGCAGAGCAGCTGCTCGGTCGAGCAGATGCAATTAGAGAAGAAGGAGCTGATACGGGGATCGCTCGGACCGAGTAGTTCATCTGCTCGGTCGAGTAGCGCCAAATTTCAAAAGCTGAAGCAATCCAGTGCACGGTCCGAGCAACTATTCAGTGACTGAGTCAGCCTCAGCTCGGACCGAGCTGAGCTGACTCGGCCCGTGCAGGCAGAGTGAAGATTTTGGAGATTCTTGATTACCTGTCAAGCTCGGTCGAGCAGCACATCTGCTCAGACCGAGTGACCAACCGGGCAACAAGTTACTCGACCGAGTCACCTACTCGATCGGCGATGCTGAGGCCATTTTTGGAAGTATTTTCTGAAGCCGTCAGTTGCGCGATTTTTGGGAGTAAGTCTGGGAGCTGGCGACTGCGCTAGGGGGCTATTCATTTTAGAATTTTTGGAATACTTTTAGGGGGCGATTCATTTTCCAAGTTTTTGAATACTTTAGGCAGCCAAGCTTAGGCGATTTGGCTGTTAGTTTTTAGATTAATTTTTGTTAAAGATATTGGATCAAAATTATTGGATTGGTATTTTTGGTTCTCTATTGCGATTGCGTATTGGAATCTAGAAACTTCTTGGATCTATTGCTTCTCCATCTCGCTGTAAGTTTTTGATCTTCATTCTATTAATATGCTAAGATGTTTTCTTCTCTAAAAATCGTGTTTTTATCCGTTAATAACGCCATGAGTGAGTAGATCTTTCTAGGGATGATGGGTTAGCCTAAGATCCTAGGGGGGAGACGTAGATCTGAATCTCTACGTTGAATTAGGGATTTAGGGGAGTATTTCGGTCGATCCTACCGAATCCCTTGATAACCCGTACTGAGATCATGCCCATGGTCTATGGAATTGATGTGCTTAAGGGGTATCTTTGGGATTCAAATAGGGAAATCGGTGTAATGCCCTACAAGCTACTGCACAAGTACTAGAGGGGGGTGAATAGTACTTTAAAAATAACAAGGAGTATAATTCCTAATTATAGTGCAAACAACTACCAAATCAATTTGCAGAAGCTTAAATTGAAGACAACAACAAAATTAACAATGCTAACAAACGATATTACTGGGTTCGGATCCACCCAAGTCTCTCCGACTTGTTCCCGGTGATCCTACGTCCCAACCACCCGGATCCCCTCCGGATACTTGAGTTAGAAACCCTAACTCAAGATTTCCACTATGAAATACTTGTGAAAAACCTCCACAAGTCAAATCATACAAAATGTAATTTGTGACTCCCACAACCCGGGATCACAACCACACTCTCACAACCGAGAGTGAAACTTACAATTCAAATATGAAATGAAATAAGAAACTTCTTACCGACAAAATACCTATGCCTTGAGTATTGCTTACGAATTAGGGCAAAGATGATTTTGAGGAAGAAGTGGCACCAAACCCCGGCTCCAAGATGTAGATTAGCGATGGAGAGCTATGGGGAAGTTGGTGACCTAGAATCAAGCACTTGGCTTGGAAGGCTTCACACTCAATGAATCTCTCTTTGGAAGTAAGAGTGAGGAGAGATTATTGAATGGAATGAATGAGCTTTGAATGAGCTTGGAATGATTTCTCTTGATCTCTAAACTTGCAATAATATCAGCCTTGAGTGCAATGAATGCAGCTCAACAAGTATTTATAGGATAGAGGAGAGAGAGAAAGAAATTCGAGTCATTAAATGCTCCAACGGCTCTTTTCTGAACCCAACTAGTCGGTCAAAGAACAACCACCGATCGACTAGTTCATCAACTAGTCGGTCGGTCAATTAACGTATACCGACTATTGAGTGAATAGAGAAAAGATCAAAGCATAGACACAAGGAACTAGTCGGTCCAAGAAGAGTAGCTGACCGACTAGTTTCACAACTAGTCGGTCGGTTACTCAACTGAGACCGACTAACAGATAAAACTGAAGTCTGAGCTTAAATAGACTTAGTCGGTCCAAGAACAAATGTTGACCGACTAATTCACCAACTAGTCGGTCACCAAATGAACATAGACCGACTAACAATAAACAGTAAGTATGGTGAAAAATTGGCTTGTAGAGTAAAACTAAACTAGTCGGTCCAAGAAGGAAAGTTGACCGACTAGGTCATCAACTAGTCGGTCGATCAATGAACACAGACCGACTAATGATAAACAGTAGCTTAGGCTCAAATGTGCATGTATAGGGAAAGCTCAACTAGTCGGTCACAGAAGCATCACTGACCGACTAGTTCACAAACTAGTCGGTCGGTGAGTCAACTTAGACCGACTAACTGTAAACAGTAAAGAGCTTAGAATTAACTGACTGAAACTAGTCGGTCCAAGAAGCTTGGCCGACCGACTAGATCACCATCTAGTCGGTCAGTTCTTCTTCTTGAACCAACTAACATGCACAAGAAGTCGCGAATCGAAGCGCGAAGCTTCGGGAAGGATTGTATGGACTTCTACTAAGATCCTAGAGCTAAGATATGAGCGTTATGAAGATTTAAACCGTAAGACCTACTCAAGGCTTAACATTCTACGAAAGAAGCTTAAAGACTGAAAATAAAACTTGACGATATCGTCTTCAATAGCTTCAATCGAATCTTCATGACTTCTAAAAAGGTCCATAAGCTTCAACGAAGCTTTATGCATACGATCACGTTCTTTGAGAAGTCTTGAGACGTCGTAATTGGTATTCATATGAATTTGGCGACGATCTCCATAACTGCGCTCACAAAGTGTTAGTTCACGTTATATTTATGTTTGTTCATCATCCAAAACCAAATCCGGGGAGTCCAATATCCAACATTCTCCCCCTTTTTGGTGATGACAAACCAACATAAATAATAATCAAAAATAATAATTCAAATGAAATTTACTTACTCCCCCTGCATTGATGACACGTTAATTCCAAATTAAACAATAATAATACGCATCAAGCAGACGAGTGGAGTATATAACATGAGAATCGATTATTGAAATATCGAACACCAAAAATAGGTTATTGAAATATCGGATTTGAAAATCCATTTATATATCTTAACTCCCCCTGAATCTAACATATCAAATTAGATTCTTGGAAAAGTGCTCTAAATTTTCATTTAGCACATCGTTATTATTATATCTCTCCCCTTTGGCATAAGCAAAAAGAGCGGGAGGATAACAACGACAACAACAATGGTCTCAAATAAAAAAGCACGGGAGTCGAAGAATACGACGACGGTTCAAGTGACACCAAAGAGAAAATACGAATAAAATCAAGGCGTGTCAACGAAACCATAGTCGAAAATCGTAAAACGAAATCATCAAAACTCAAGTCAATATTACGGATTGAGTTATGGAATATACTCTCCAATATCAACATTCTTGGTTAATTTAGTGCATGGAAAACAATTCTATGTTTCCATAGAAGAAATTTCTATTATACCAAGGTAATATCGTCGAGCGACGAAATCAAACATCAGAGACATAACAAAAAATTCTAAATTTTGCACAATAGTATGAAATGGCAACGACGATGTATATATATAAAAGATATGAACCAGAGTACATCAAATATAAAAATCACTGACATACAAAAACATCGATCCACCGATCGGTGCACAAAATACATCATCATATCACAGATATCGGAGTGTCAAAATACATGAAGATACATCATCAAAAGTATCAAAATACATCGAACATATCATCAAAGTACAGCAAAAGACATCATCAAAAAGATCCAAAACCCCAATCTATCCTAACCAAACTCTCACACACTAGATGTATCATCTAAGGAGCATCGGAGAGTCCTTAAAGAAGCTCAAGAGGAACCGGCAGGATCTGCAGCAGCAGTAGGCTCTGCAGGAGAAGTGGAGGAAACTGGATCAGCAGGAACGTCCGGAATGACAGTAGGAGCAACGGCAGAAGTGGCAATCTCTGGAGCAGCAACACTAGTGGCCTCGGGAGCACCAGTCGGAGTATCCACCACAGGAGCGGTGGCAACAGGTGTGCTCTCGGGGGAACCAACAGACGAAGCAGCAACAGCAGCACCAGAAGAGGAAGCACCAGCAGCAGTACCAGAAGGGCCCTCGGGGGCACGAGTGGAAGCACGACAAAGATCCTCAATGTCCTCCTCGGCCATCTCATCCATCTCCTCATCCTCAGAAACAGGAGGAGGAAGCTGAACACCCATCAGACTAGCCATACAGCAAACTACCTCCTCGGTACGAGCCAAACGAGACTCGTGACGACGAAGTAACCGAACGACATCATCAAGGGTGGCAGAGGGAGTAGCAGAGGCAGAGCAGGGGTAGACGCTGAAGGTGTCGTCCTCTGAACGTGACGGAGCGCCGCAAGAGATTTCTTGACGGCCGTCACGTTCAAGGGAGGACCAAGTGGACGCTCATCGTCACGAGGCAAGGGGACACGGAAGTGACGGAAAACAAGGGTCAACAAGAACGGAAATGGGATATGAGCCGATTTACAGGACTTGCGAATACACTCGAAAGAATCAATCTTATCGAGTATAATGCGAGCCCAATTAATCGAGCTCCCCATGAAGATAGCATAGATCAGCTTCAGAAAAGGCTGGGACGGTAGAGATGAGGAGCCGTACTTGGGAAGCAAGCACGACTTCAGAATCAAGTTCAGGACCCATGCATTTGGCTTGAAAGACTTGGAGGGTACGCTAATCATGGCGGGAGGAATCTGATCGAAAATCTCAGAAAGGACGGTCTGATCAAGGTCAGAAATATCATCAACAGAAATATCTGAAGGGAGGAGGCCAGACGAAGAGATACCCAAAATCTCTCCTAAGATTTCTGTAGTGAGGACTATAGGAGTCCCCAAAACAGTCGTCTCAACAGAGTGGGTCTCATCGTACTGACCCCGGATCCTATTGGCATAGAATAGCTTGACTAATCGAGGGTAGGGGTGAGGATTTGCCTTCGGGTCATATCGAAGGTAATCGAGAAGACCTGACGACGAAAGAAGATCAGCTAGCCATATGAAGTCACTGAACTGGACGAAATGCTCCAGAAGCAGTGGGCAATGTTCGATACGGTTGTAAGCCGCGAGACACATAGGGTTGTCGCGACACAACGAGATATCGACACCGCCCACCGGCATCGGACCCTTTCCCTTAGGCTTTCGGGTAGACGTACGGGGTCGGGAGCTAGACTCAGGATGGGTAGGAGGAGTGGGTTCCATAGGAGTCTCAGTCTCGGGTCTATACTCGGTGTCGGAATCCGAAGCACCGGGAGGAGTGGGAGCACGAAAGATAACCGGCTTGGGCTTGGACTGAGATTTGGCTCGGGTTTTTCGCAGTCGCCGTCCTCTTACGCTTAAGAGGAGGCGAAGACGAAGAGGGTTGGGTGGTTTTGGCACGGCGTTTCGGAGGGGTTCTAGTAGGTTGAACGGGTTCCGTAAGGTTTGGTTCTACGTTCATCGGTGAGGGGCTAGAGGGAGTGATCGGTATACGTGTACGAGCCATAATCTCGGCACGACACGACACAAGAGAGATCAAAGAAGCAACCCTAGCACAAACCCTAGAAGCTGAAAACTAGAGAAAAAACCTAACCCTAAACAAGGAAATGAACCCTAGACAGGAGAGGGAGGAGAGAGGGTTACCCTAGGAGGAAGAACGACGGCGATCGGCGGTGGGAATGATCAGAAATAGGCCAGAAGTCGAAGGGTCACGAGGGAGGTTCGGGGTTTTCGAGCTGGAGAATTAGAAAACAATCGACTAGAATGAAAACAAACCGACTAAAATGAACTTAAGTCGGTCGAGAGCTCAAAAGACCAAACAGTCCCTGGCACAACTAGTCGGTCACAGTTCAAGCACTGACCGACTAGATCACGATCTAGTCGGTCGGTCAATGAGCTTGAACTGACTAGTTGCAAACAGTGGCTGAACCCAAGTTTAACTGACAAGAATTAGTCGGTCAGTGTTCATTTACTGACCGGCTAGATCTCAATCTAGTCGGTCGGTCACTGAACATGAACCGACTAAAGAGTTAAGCTGGAGAGGAAACTCAAAAATAGCTTGAGTTAGTCGGTCTGAGTTCTTTTACTAACCGACTAAGGAAGTCAAAAGTTGAGAGATAGAGCTAGTCGGTCTGAGTTCATTAGCTGACCGACTAGATGTGAATCTAGTCGGTTGGTTGATGAACTGAGACCGACTAGATGAGTCCAAAAATTGATAATGAAGTGCTCTCCTCAAAATACTTGGACGATACATCACAATCCTCTCAAAAATCATCTAAACTACCCCATTAAACATCGAAATCTCAAATACGAAATTCAAACATGAATTCGAGCAAAAATTCAAAATATCACATAAAATCCCGAAAAATCCAATAAGTCTAGCATGAATGAAATATTGCGAAATATAATAGCATGTAAGATTATTGAATGAAACATGAATCCTATATCTCGGATTCACCCATAATCCCCAATTCTCGACGTAACCGCACAAAGGAGTCCTCCTTTAGGGGTTTCGTGAAAATATCGACGATTTGCTTTTGGGTTTCAATGTACACCAAAATGATGTCCTTTTTAGCAACATGATCATCTAAAAAATGGTGTCGGACATCTATGTGTTTCGAACGGGAATGGTGTACCGGGTTCTTGGAAAGACATATTGCACTTTGGTTGTCAACCATGATATGGCAAGTATCACAATTTATACCAAAGTCTTTAAGTGTGTGTCTCATCCAAAGAACTTGAGCACACGCGGCACCGACGGCAATGTATTCCGCCTCGGTGATTGAAAGTGATACGGAATTTTGCTTCTTGGGAAACCAAGAGACAAGGGAATTTCCTATAAAATGGCAAGTGCCACTAGTACTTTTCCTGTCGGATTTGCATCCCGCATAATCGGCATCACTATATGAGATTAACTCATATGTGCTAGATTTTGGATAATGTAATCCAAAATCAAGTGTATAACTTAGATAACGGAAAATACGTTTTACCGCTACTAAGTGAGACTCCTTAGGTTGAGACTGATAACGAGCACATACGCATACAGAAAACATAATATCGGGCCTACTTGCGGTAAGATAAAGTAAACTACCTATCATACCTCGATATAGACGAATGTCTACATCCTTACCGCCCGTATCCTTATCAAGATGTGTAGTCGTGCTCATTGGAGTCTTTTTCCCGGAGGCACTCTCCATTCCAAATCGCTTTAGCAACTCCACCGTATACTTCGTTTGGTGGATGAAGATTGCATCGTCCATTTGGCGAATTTGGAGACCTAAGAAATATTTGAGCTCACCCATGTGGCTCATCTCAAATTGTTCCTTCATAACATTAGAAAACTCTTCGCAAAGAGCAAAGTTAGTGGCACCGAAACTGATATCATCAACATAAATTTGAACTAAAATTATATCATTATTCGAATGCTTAACAAAAAGTGTAGAATCGGCTTCTCCCATTTTAAAATTCAAATCCAAGAGAAAGTTCTTTAGGCGATCATACCAAGCTCGAGGAGCTTGTCTCAAACCGTAAAGTGCTTTCTTTAGTTTAAATACATGATTTGGAAATTTTTCATTAATGAAACCCGGAGGTTGAGAAACGTAAACTTCCTCAACAACATCTCCATTTAAAAATGCACTTTTAACGTCCATTTGAAATAATTTAAAATCCTTATGGCATGCAAAAGACAATAATAATCTAATTGATTCTAATCTAGCTACCGGAGCGAAGGATTCTTCGAAATCAATACCTTCCTCTTGACGGTAGCCTTGAGCAACTAACCGAGCTTTGTTCCGGACGACGACTTGGTTTTCGTCGGTTTTGTTCTTGAAGATCCACTTTGTCCCTATGATGGTGTGGTTCTTCGATGGCAATGGAACAAGCTCCCAAACTTCATTCCTCTCGAATTGAATGAGTTCCTCCTCCATGGCTAAGATCCAAGCACTATCTTCGCATGCTTCATTAACATTCTTTGGCTCTATTGAGGAGGCAAAGGCACAATGAGCGAAGTAGTTCACTTACGATCTCGTCTTGACACTATTATGGATATTGCCAATGACTTGCTCATGAGGATGATCACGAACGGTATGAAGCTGTTTGGGAATACCTTGGTCACTAGGAACATTCTCAACAACTTCATTAGATGGGTTAGTCTCAATAGAATCAATAGAATCATTAGACTTAGAATTATCAAACGAATCACATAAAACATCCATAGAATCATTATCATTTGAAATTCTAGTTGGAACAAATCCTTCATTAAATGAGACATGAAGCGATTCCTTGATCGTTGAGGTTCGTTTGTTGAATATCCGGTAGGCTTTGCTACGCGAAGAATATCCAACAAAAATCCCCTTATCAGATCTTGGATCGAATTTGTCCAAACTACCATACGTGTTCTTAATAAAACATTTCGAACCAAAAACACGAAAATGTTTAACTTGAGGCAACCTACCAAACAACAATTCATAACAAGTTTGTTTAGTGCCGGGCCTCAAAAGTATTCTATTAAACACATAGCAAGCGGTGTGTACCGCTTCTGCCCAAAATTGATGGCCAAGTTGGCTATCATCAAGCATAGTGCGAGCACACTCCACTAGCGTCCTATTCTTTCTCTCAACAACACCATTTTGAGGAGGTGCGCGAGGGAAAGAGAAGGTGTGTGTAATACCAACTTCATCACAAAATGTCTCAAAAGACTCATTCTCAAATTCACCTCCATGATCACTACGAATAGTGACAATGGTGGTTCCTAAGAGATTTTGTACTTTCTTAACAAAAATTGTGAAGTTGTCAAAAGCTTCATTTTTATTACACAATGAAAATACCCATGTAAATCTCGAATAATCATCTACGATGACAAGTCCATATCTTGCATTTCCTAAGGAAGCAACTCTAGTTGGCCCAAATAAGTCTAGATGTAATAGCTCTAGTGGCCGTTTAGTAGAAATGCTTTTCTTAGGTTTAAATGAAGATTTAGAAAGCTTGCCACGTTGACAACAATCACAAAAACTTTTCTTTTCAAAAACGAGCTTCGGAAAACCTTTAATGGAATTTAATTTTGAAAGCTTATAAAGTGTTCCAAAGTTCACATGTCCAAAGCGTCGATGCCATAAGTGTTGTTCACTTGTGTTGGCAACGAGACATTGTTCATAAGACTTAGGAAGATCCAAAATATAAATATCTTTATGACGAGTTCCGGAAAATAATAAATTATTATTATCACTCAAAATATTACACAATCCTTTCGCAAAGCTAACTTTGTAACCTTTGTCACAAAGTTGGCTTATTGAAATAAGATTATGATTTAAACCATTAACTAGATATACATCACTAATTAAGGGTTTAGATGGGTTACCCACTTTACCAACACCGACGATTGTTCCGATCTCGTTGCCTCGAAAGACTACCCGGTTCCCATTAACAATGGGCACCACTCCGGAAAGCAATTGAGCATCGCCCGTCATGTGTTTTGAACACCCGCTATCGAGTATCCAATTCCCCTTGGAGCTAAATTTAAATTTGTTGCTCCTTTTCTTTTTTTTTTCCTTGAGTACCTAAAGATAGAGAATTTCATATCATGGTACCCAAGGTCATTGGGTCCAAAAGATTAGACCTTTGGAAGCCAAGTCCAATTGGACTTAGACTTCCCCACATAATTTCTACTATGCACAACATCCGAAAAATAAGCATTCATGTACACTTGTTTTTCATCCATGCTTGTGTCCTTTGGGCTCCAAATAGTGAAAATCTTAGGAGCCCTCATCCTATTGGGTGCATGCATGCGACGTTGATTTCTACGTGATGCATGTTGTGGATAGGCATAAGGAACATGATGGAATGGTGCACACGAGAATTATTCATATGATGAGGTGGGTGAACATATGCATGTGTGGGAACACGTACGTGAGGGTGTCTCACATGGTGTGCACATGCCCGAGAATGTGTTGCATAAAAATCATCATATGTGTGAGCTGGTGGAGTAGGACGTGTGTTCCTACGTGGCATGATATTTGTGTACATATAAGCATGCCCCTTCTTTGGAGGTCCACCCAAAGTGGGTTTCTTTCCGAAAGAGGGTGTGGACGAGGTGGAAGCACCATTGGTAGAGTAACTACCAATAGAGTGTTTGCTACCACTCGTTGAGGCATCGGAAGTTGGCTTAACAAAAGTAGTGACCGACTTGGATGACTTTCCCAAGGTGTACCCCAAACCAACATGGTGATTGGCCGGAGGTAAGACACTTAGGATATCATCCAAATGGCCCTTACCCTTATTGAATTCATTGATTCGGCCTAATGTGTTCTCGTATTTCTCGGTGAGAGAACGCAAAGAAGTATCCAAAGTGGATACTTGCAACGTGAGCACATAAACACGAGATTTAAGACTTTCATTCTTAATACTCAAAGTCGAGTTTTGAGAAGTCAACTCCTCTATCTTATGTTCTTCCGGATCCTCAATGCTAACATGTTCAAGTTTAGATTTGAGATTAACAATCTCTTTTCTTAACTCTTCAACAACGGTGTCGTTGTTGGTGATGATAGTCTTAGGCGAGGTTTGAATGCTAGCTAGGTCATCTTTTACTTTAGTATATCTATTTACTAATTTAGTGTATTTAGACCATAATTGAGAGTTAGCATTCCTAAGATCATCCATGGTTACCTCATCACCTTCGTTGTCACTATCATCGGAGAAGGAAGATCCTTGATCATGCTCCTCTCTCGCCATGAAGCACATGTGCGCTTGCTCCACTTTCTCATCGTCCGAATCTCCACTTGAAGAATCCTCGGAGTCGGTGAATGTTGCTCCGACAAGTCCCTTTTTGTACCCCTTTTTGTACTTCTTCGACTTGTCGAATTTCGGCGCCTTCCACTTCTCCTTTTGCTTGTTTTGAGGACAATCCGCTTTGATGTGTCCTGGCTTATTGCATTTAAAGCACAAAGGTGGAGAGGCGTTAGTAGAAGTAAATTTAGATTTTTGTTTGAAGTTACCCTTTCGGAAGAAGCGATTGAACTTCTTTGCCATGAGTGCAATGGATTCCATGTCCATTTCTTCTTCCGAGTCCTCATCATCGGTAGAGGTGGATGAAGCCGCCTTGAATGCAATCGCCTTTTTCTTAGGCGCGTCTTGGTTCAAATAGGACTTCATCTTTTCTTGTAACTTCACCTTGCTATCTTTGCGTACCTCGTATGACATCAAAGTACACATCAATTGAACTACGGTATACTTATTCATGTGATTACCTTCCTCGATGGCGAAGGTACGTTTCTCCCAAGAAGAAGGAAGTCCTTCGATGATCTTCGAACACTTCTCCTTTTGGGTGTAAGTTTTACCGAGAGCTTCCAACTCGTTCATTATGTCGACGAAGCGAGCATAATACTCCTTCATCTTTTCTCCCTATTCCATATGAAACAATTTGTAATCTTTATTGACTACTACGAGTTTAGAATCTCTTACCCGACTCGTTCCTTCATGCAAAATGAGGAGCGAATTCCAAATTTGATATGCACTCTTACATGTGCATATCTTATTAAAATCTCGGGTTCCAAAGCACATTGTAAAGCATACATTGCTTTGGCATTAGCAATCTCCGCGGCGACCTCCGCGGTGGTCCACTTGTCGAAATCTTCTTCGGTAGGCACATTGTACTCCGACATGGTAATTCTCCATAAGGAAGCGCTCCGAAGGAACGTTTCCATCCGGCATTTCCAATATCCATAATTGACACCGTTGAAGAATGGAGGCCTAGTCGAGGAATGTCCTTCCATGACCGAAGACGCTCCTTCACGGTTCCTGTAGGTTCCATAATCCGCAGGTGGACGAACGGTCTTGTTTTCGTTGGCAGACATAGCTAAGTATCTGGCTCTGATACCAAATGTAATGCCCTACAAGCTACTGCACAAGTACTAGAGGGGGGGGGGGGGGGTGAATAGTACTTTAAAAATAACAAGGAGTATAATTCCTAATTATAGTGCAAACAACTACCAAATCAATTTGCGGGAGCTTAAATTGAATGACAACAACAAAATTAACAATGCTAACAAAAGATTTTACTGGGTTCGGATCCACCCAAGTCTCCCCGACTTGTTCCCGGTGATCCTACGTCCCAACCACCCAGATCCCCTCCGGATACTTAGGTTAGAAACCCTAACCCAAGATTTCCACTATGATATCTTGTGAAAAACCTTCACAAGATCAAATTATACATGCAATGGCAATAGTGAATCCCACAACCCGGGATCACAACCTTCTCTCACAACCGAGAGAATCAACAAGCAATATAAATGAGTTTATAATGAAATAAACAATCTTACCACAAAATCCTATACCTTGAGTTTTTCTTACCCAATAGGTGAAAGGAAGGATTTGAGGAAGATGAAGTCACCAATACCTAGCACCAAGGAAATGACCAGCAATAGGTGCCTAGGAGTGATTTGGAGACTTGAATCAAGCTAGAGCTTGAAGAGCTCACCAAGAACAAAATTCTCTCAATATGGATTCTAGATCTAGAAAGTGAGAGAATGGGTTTCTTGTGAGGAAGAGAGCTTTGGAAATGAGTGAGAATGGATATCTCTTTTAATCTCAATGAATCTCTTAATGGCAGCTCTAACCTAGAGAGAAATGACCTAGGTTTGTATTTATAGGGTCCCATAAAAACAAGTTAGGTCAATTTCCAACGGATAGAAATCTGAGGCAACTAGTCGGTCAAAGAACAACCACTGACCGACTAGTTCATCAACTAGTCGGTCAGTCAAACAACATGGACCGACTAAGTGAGGAACTGAGAAGAGATAGAAATTCAGACCTAGAAATCTAGTCGGTCCAAGAAGACATTCTGACCGACTAGTTTCACAACTAGTCGGTCAGTCAGTGAACGTAGACCGACTAAGAGGCAAAGTGAAATAGTCTGAATACAAATTGACTTAGTCGGTCCAAGAACAAAAGTTGACTGACTAGATTGTCAACTAGTCGGTCACCAAACGTTCTTAGACCGACTAACGATAAACAGTAGCTTAGGAGAAATTTAGTATGAACAGTAAGTCACAACTAGTCGGTCAAAGAAGCATCACTGACCGACTAGTTTACAAACTAGTTGGTCGGTGAGTCAACGTAGACCGACTAACTGTAAACAGTAAGGTGCAAGAAATTAAGGAAGTAAACTAGTCTGTCCAAGAAGCTTTGCTGACCGACTAGATCACCATCTAGTCGGTCAGTACTTCTTCTTGTACCAACTAACATGCACAAACAAGTCCGAATCGAAGCGCGACGCTTCGAGGAAGTTAGAATGAACTTGTACTAAGATCCTAGAGCTACGATATGAGCGTTATGAAGATAGAAACGTAAGATATACTCAAGGCTTAACATTCTATATATCAAAGCTAAGAGACTATAAATAAAACCTTAATGAACGGTCTTCGAGAGCTTCGATCAAATCTTCATGACTTCCAAAACGGTCCAAGAGCTTCAACGAAGCTTTAGGCAATGAATACGTGCTTTGAGAAGTCTTGAGATGTCGCTTTGATTGTTCTCGTGAATTTGGCGACGATCTCCAATACTGCGCTCACAAATTGTTAGTTCATGAATTATTTATGTTTGCTCATCATCCAAAACCAAATCAGGGGAGTCCAATATTCAACACAAACATGATATCGTGCCTACTAGCGGTAAGATAAAGTAAACTACCTATCATACCTCGATATAGACGAATGTCTACATCTTTTCCGCCCGTATCCTTATCAAGATGTGTAGTCGTGCTCATTGGAGTCTTTTTCCCGGAGGCATTCTCCATTCCAAATCGATTTAGCAACTCCACCGTATACTTCGTTTGGTGGATGAAGATTGCATCGTCCATTTGGCGAATTTGGAGACCTAAGAAATATTTGAGTTCGCCCATGTGGCTCATCTCAAATTGTTCCTTCATAACATTAGAAAACTCTTCGCAAAGAGCAAAGTTAGTAGCACCGAAAATGATATCATCAACATATATTTGAACTAAAATAATATCATTATTCGATTGCTTAACAAAAAGTGTAGAATCGGCTTCTCCCATTTTAAACTTCAAATCCAAAAGAAAATTCTTTAGGCGATCATACCAAGCTCGAGGAGCTTGTCTCAAACCGTAAAGCGCTTTCTTTAGTTTAAAAACATGATTTGGAAATTTTTCATTAATAAAACCCGGAGGTTGAGAAACATAAACTTCCTCAACGACATCTCCGTTTAAAAATGCACTTTTAACATCCATTTGAAATAATTTAAAATCCTTATGGCATGCAAAAGACAATAATAATCTAATTGATTATAATCTAGCTACCGGAGCGAAGGATTCTTCGAAATCAATACCTTCCTCTTGACGGTAGCCTTGAGCAACTAACCGAGCTTTGTTCTGGACGACGACTTGGTTTTCGTCGGTTTTGTTCTTGAAGATCCACTTTGTCCCAATGACGGTGTGGTTCTTCGATGGCAATGGAACAAGCTCCCAAACCTCATTCCTCTCGAATTGAATGAGTTCCTCCTCCATGGCTAAGATCCAAGCGCTATCTTCGCATTCTTCATTAACATTCTTTGGGTCTATCGAGGAGGCAAAGGCACAACGAGTGAAGTAGTTCACTTGCGATCTCGTCTTGACACTATCATGGATATTGCCAATGACTTACTCATGCGGATGGTCACGAACGGTATGAAGCCGTTTGGGAATACCTTGATCACTAGGAACATTCTCAACAACTTCATTAGATGGGTTAGTCTCAATAGAATCAATAGAATCATTAGAGTTAGAATTACCAATTGAATCACATAAGCCATCCATAGAGTCATCATCATTAGTAATTCTAGTTGGAACAAATCCTTCATTAAATGACACATGAAGCTACTCCTCGATCGTTGAGGTTCGTTTGTTGAATATCCGGTAGGCTTTGCTACACGAAGAATATCCAACAAAAATCCCCTCATCGGATCTTGGATCAGATTTGTCTAAACTACCATACGTGTTCTTAATAAAACATTTCGAACCAAAAACACGAAAATATTTAACTTGAGGCAATCTACCAAACAACAATTCATAACAAGTTTGTTTAGTGCCGGGCCTCAAAAGTATTCTATTAAACACATAACAAGCGGTATGTACCGCTTCCGCCCAAAATTGATGGCCAAGTTGGCTATCATCAAGCATAGTGCGAGCACACTCCACTAGCTTCCTATTCTTTCTCTCAACTACACCATTTTGAGGAGGTGCACGAGGTAAAGAGAAGGTGTGTGTAATACCAACTTCATCACAAAATGTCTCAAAAGACTCATTCTCAAATTCCCCTCCATGATCACTACGAATAGTGACAATGGTGGTTCCAATGAGATTTTGTACTTTCCTAACAAAAATTGTGAAGTTTTCAAAAGCTTCATTTTTATTACACAATGAAAATACCCAAGTAAACCTAGAAAAGTCATCAATGATGACAAGTCCATATCTAGCATTACCTAATGAAGCAACTCTAGTTGGCCCAAATAAATCTAGATGTAATAGCTCTAGAGGCCGCTTAGAAGAAATGCTTTTCTTAGGTTTAAATGAAGATTTTGGAAGCTTGCCTCGTTGACACGAGTCACAAAAGCTTTTCTTTTGAAAGACAAGCTTAGGGAAGCGTCTAATAGAATTTAACTTGGAAAGCTTAAAAAGTGTTCCAAAGATCACATGACCAAAACGTTGATGCCATAAGTGTTGTTCACTTGTGGTTGCAATAAGACATTGTTCATGTGATCTTGGAAGATCTAGGATATATATTTCCTTATGGCATGTGCCGGAAAACAATAATTCATTATTATCTTTTCTTAAAATATGGCACATTCCGTTCGCAAAGTTAACTTTGTAACCTTTGTCACAAAGTTGACTTATTGAAATAAGATTGTGGTTTAATCCTTTAATAAGGTAAACATCACATATAATGGGTTTAAAGGATTACCCACTTTACCAACACCTATGATGGTTCCGCTCTCGTTGCCTCTAAAGACGACGCGGTTCCCATTTGCAATGGGAACCACTCCGGAGAGCAATTGAGCGTCACCCGTCATGTGTTTTGAACACCCGCTATCGAGTATCCAATTTCTCTTGGAGCTAAATTTAAATTTGTTGCTCTGTTCCTTTTTCTTGAGTACCTATAGATATGAAATGTCGTATCATGGTACCCAAGGTCATTGGGTTCAAAAGATTAGACCTTTGGAAGCCAAGTCCAATTGGACTTAGACTTCCCCACATAATTACTACTATGCACAACATTCGAAAAATAAGCATTCATATAAATTTGTTTTTCATTCATGCTTGTGTCCTTTGGGCTCCAAATAGTGAAAATCTTGGGAGCCCTTATCCTATTGGGTGCATGCATGCGTTGTTGGTTTCTACGTGATGCATGTCGTGGATAGGCATAAGGAACATGATGGAATGGTGCATGCGGATAATTATTCATATGATGTTGTGGGTGAACATATGCATGTGAGGTAACACGTGCGTGAGGGTGTCTCACATGGTGTGCACGTGCCCGTGAATGTGTTGCATAAAAATCATCATATGTGTGAGCCGGTGGATCATATGTGTGAGCCGGTGGAGTAGGACGTGTGTTCCTATGTGGCATGGTATTTGTGTACATGTAGGCATGACCCTTCTTTGGAGGTCCACCCAAAGTGGGTTTCTTTCCAAAAGAGGGTGTGTGCGAAGTGGAAGCACCATTGGTAGATGAACTACCAATAGAGTGTTTGCTCCCACTCGGTGAGGCATCGGAAGTAGGCCTAACAAAAGTAGTGGCTGATTTGGATGAACTTCCTATCTTATACCCCAAGCCAATGTGGTGATTGCCCGGAAGTAAATTATTTAGGATGTTATCCAAATGGTCTTTACCCTTAATGAATTTATTAATTCGGCCTATCGTGCACTCATATTTCTCGGTGAGAGAATGCATCGAAGCACCCAAAGTGGATATTTGCGATGTGAGCACATAAACACGAGACTTGATATTTTCATTCTCAATACTCAAGATCGAGTTTTGAGAAGTCAAATCCGCTATCCTATGTTCTTCCAAATCCTCAACACTAACATGTTCAAGTTTAGATTTGAGATTAACAATCTCATTTCTTAACTCTTCAACAACGGTGTCGTTGTTGGTGATGATAGTTTTAGGCGAGGTTTGAATGCTAGCTAAGTCATCTTTTACTTTAGTATACCTATTTACTAATTTAGTATACTTAGACCATAATTGAGAATTAGCATTCCTAAGGTCATCCATAGTTACCTCATCGCCTTCGCTGTCGCTATCATCAGAAGAGGAGGATCTTTGATCACGATGATAGAGGAGGATCCTTGATCATGCTCCTCTCTCGCCATGAAGCACATGTGCACTTGCTCCACTTTCTCATCGTCCGACTCTCCGCTTGAGGAATCCTCGGAATCGGTGAATGTTGCTCCGACAAGTCCCTTTTTGTACCCCTTTTTGTACTTCTTGGACTTATCGAATTTCGTCGCCTTCCACTTCTCCTTTTGCTTATTTAGAGGACACTCCGCTTTCATGTGTCCTGGCTTATTGCACTTGAAACACAAAGGAGAGGAGGAGGCGTTAGAAGAACCAAATTTAGCTTTGTTCTTATAGTTACCTTTTCGTAAGAAACGGTTGAACTTCTTGACCATGAGTGCCATGGACTCCAAGTCCAACTCGTTTTCCGAGTCTTCATCATCGGTTGATGTGGATGTGGATGGAGCGGCCTTGAAAGCAATAGCCTTCTTCTTTGGCTCGTCTTGCTTTAGGTAGGACTTCATCTTTTCCTGCAACTTAACCTTCCTATCCTTGCGTACCTCGTATGACATTAAAGTACCCATTAGTTGAACTACGGTGTACTTATTCATATCATTACCTTCCTCGATGGCGAAGGTACGCTTTTCCCAACTAGAAGGAAGTCCTTCGATAAGTTTCGAACACTTCTCCTTTTGGGTGTAGGTTTTGCCGAGAGCTTCCAACTCATTTATGATGTTGACGAAGAGAGCATAATACTCCTTCATCTTCTCACCCTGTTGCATATGAAACATCTCGTAATCTTTGTTAACAACAACGAGTTTAGAGTCTCTTACCCTACTCGTCCCTTCATGTAGTATGAGAAGGGAGTTCCAAATTTGCTATGCACTCTTACATGTGCATATCTTATTGAAGTCCTCGAGCTCCAATGCGCATTGCAAGGCGTTCATTGCCTTGGCATTGCTTACCTCCGCGGCGACCTCCACGGGAGTCCACTTCTCAAAGTCTTCTTCGGCGGGCTCGACGTATTCCTTCATCGTGGTCCTCTATAGAGATGCATTCCGGAGGAAAGTTCCCATCCGGCATTTCCAGTACCCGTAGTTGGTACCGTTGAATAATGGAGGCCTTGTTGGGGAATGTCCTTCCATCACCGAAGATGCTCCTTCACGGTTCCTGAAGGTGCCATAGTCGGAAGGTGGACGCACGGTCTTGTTGTCGTTGGCAGACATAGCGTAGACTTGGCTCCGATACCAAATGTAATGCCCTACAAGCTACTGCACAAGTACTAGAGGGGGGTGAATAGTACTTTAAAAATAACAAGGAGTATAATTCCTAATTATCGTGCAAACAACTACCAATCAATTTGCGGAAGCTTAAATTGATGACCACAACAAAATTAAAAATGCAAACAATTGATATTACTGGGTTCGGATCCACCCAAGTCTCCCCGACTTGTTCCCGGTGATCCTACGTCCCAACCACCCGGATCCCCTCCGGATACTTAGGTTAGAAACCATAACCCAAGATTTCCACTATGAATATCTTGTGAAAAACCTTCACAAGATCAGATCTTACATGCAATGGCAATAGTGAATCCCACAACCCAGGATCACAACCTTCTCTTACAACCGAGAGAATCAAAAGCAATGAAAATCAGTTTATATATGAAATAAACAATCTTACCACAAATCCTATACCTTGAGTTTTCTTACCAAATAGGTGCAAGGAGGGATTTGAGGAAGAGAAAGTCACCAAGACCTAACACCACTGAAATGAGCAGCAATGGGTGCCTAGGAGTGATTAAGAGACTTGAATCAAGCTAGAGCTTGAATGGCTCACCAAGAACAAACTTCTCTCAAGATGGATTCTAGATCTAGAAAGTGAGAGAATGGATTTCTTGTGAGGGAGAGAGCTTTGGAAATGAGTGAGAATCTCTAACTCTTTCAATCTCAATGAATCTCTTAATGGCAGCTCTTTCTTAGAGAGAAATGACCAAGCTTCGTATTTATATGGTCCCATAAAAACGAGTTAGGTCAAATCCCAACGGATAGAAATCTGAAGCAATTAGTCGGTCAAAGAACAACCACTAACCGACTAGTTCATCAACTAGTCAGTCGGTCAAACAACATGGACCGACTAAGTGATGAACAATGAACAGATTGAATTTCAGACCTAGAAATCTAGTCGGTCCAAGAAGACTGTCTGACCGACTAGTTTCACAACTAGTCGGTCGGTCAGTGAACTTAGACCGACTAAGAGTCAAAAACTATTAGTCTAAATACAAATTGATTTAGTCGGTCCAAGAACAAATGTTGACCGACTAGATCATCAACTAGTCGGTCGCCAAACGTTCTTAGAACGACTAAGGATAAACAGTAACTCAGGAGAAAATTGGCATGTACAGTACAGCTCAACTAGTCGGTCAAAGAAGCATCACTGACCGACTAGTTCACAAACTAGTCGGTCGGTGAGTCAACGTAGACCGACTAACTGTAAACAGTACTGAGCAAGAAAAGACTAACTGAAACTAGTCGGTCCAAGAAGCTTTGCCGACCGACTAGATCACCATCTAGTCGGTCAGTTCTTCTTCTTGAACCAACTAACATGCACAAAAAGTCCGAATCGAAGCGCGATGCTTCGAGGAAGTTAGAATGGACTTCTACTAAGATCCTAGAGCTAAGATATGAGCGTTATGAAGATAGAAATGTAAGATATACTCAAGGCTTAACATTCTATAGATCGAAACTAAAAGACTATAAATAAAACCTTAAGTAACGGTCTTCGAGAGCTTCGATCAAATCTTCATGTGTAACGGCCACTTTTCTGAGGTACGTATTTTCCCGTACATATTTTGTTATTGTATGTATTTTTGGTACTTCTATTTTTGTAGTTTTCCTAACTAAGACGTGTGATCGGCTCACGTGTTTGCGATCCTCTCGGAGGCGCGTTTGCTCTGGTATTTTCTTTCTAATTTTTGGATGCCAAGGGGTCGAGTTGTAATAATCTGGTCATCATTATTATAAACTATTTAACTTTTAACCTTAAAACTTCTTTATTAATAAGTTATTATTATTTTAAGAAGTTAATTGCATGTACTTTCCCTGTACATAACCTGCGGTTTAAATTTTTGAAAAGGCTAAGATTCTTTGGGATCCTTTTTCTTTAATGAATCAACTTATATCTAACCTAGTGTTTTATCTCAACAACCCAACCCCCTTTGTGCAGCTTTCTCACTACGTTATCACCAAGCCCCACGCATCAAGAGATTCACGGCGAATTCGGTTAACACCACAACCCCAAGTACTACCCCTCCCCTCATCTACGTAACGGCAACTCACCCAATCCCTGTAATCTCAACCAAACCCACGTTCAACAACTCGAGGATCACCTCGTGCATGAAGATCGGAACCCACCATCCCTCGTTCGTCTTCGCCTTCTTCTTCCTTCCTTATATAACGCCCCAGCGCCTTGATCCACCCTTTCTCGCCGTCACCGTCCTCCCATCAAGCTCCTTCCCCATTCTCAGACTCCCCTTTCCTCTTCAAACCCACGCCCCAAAAGCCCTCTTCACCCTCAGCCCACCGGCGTTCTGAGTACCCCAGGCCAACCAACACCGACAGCAGCTTCGCCGGTCTTCTCCCGCGTCTCCTCCGCTTCCGAACGCCGCAGCGGCATCTCCATCTGCACACCACCGGGTAGCCTCAGCCTCATCTTCCTCCTGTGATGCCACGACCGCCGCGCTGCCACTCCTCCCCGGTGATAATCCCTGACCCGACACCGCATCAACCTCGAAGGCGTACGCTGCACAGTCACCGTCCGAAGTCGCAGCCACCTACGAGCACAAAACAACTCGAAGGAACAAAACTCCCGCTCATCTCGGACCTCCACCGACGTCCTCCTTGAGCACGCAGGTGAGCTCGTCTCGGCATCACCCTACAACACAGCCGCCCCCACTCTCGTCTTCAGCCACGTGACATCGACGCAGCGGAACTCCACGCCCAACGACCTCGCCTCCCGACTTCCACGAGCACCGCATGCACGCCGGCCACCCCCTCACCCAGGCAACCCTCGACAACTCCCATGCGGCCTCCGCCTTCCCCTGCGACAGCTCCGACTTCGCCGCCTCCCCTCTCCTTCCCACCGCCGTTCGACCTCTCGACCAACACGCACGGTGCTTCTCCGGCCACGCCAACCTCCTCTCTGATGTCTCGTCTGCTCGATGATGCCGCCGTTCGCAAACCGCGAGGAGCCCGACCACACATGTAAGTCTACAGTGAAATTTTTTGGTTTGCATGCGAAACGTTAGCAAGTAATTGATTCTTATATATATATATATATTAGTTAAATAAACGAGACAGTTGGGTAAGCTATAATGTTGCCAGGGCTAGCTAGTGCATATGGGTTGGTGCATGAAATAAATAATATCATGACCCCATTATTTTTAATTCACAGTACACATGCATTTGTAATTAAGGCTACAACGATATATATATGTTGGTTTAGATTATTTTATATACATTAATGGGTAACAAGTCTGTAAGCTATTTACTTAGATATGTTATTATGTACAGTTTGTTATATAGGACCTGATTAACCAGAAGTCTCGTAGCTTATACGGTAAATCCATGGTGCAGATGATATCACGCCTTTCGTTACTAACACCAGGGCATCCAGGAACACTTCATCAGGCAAGTACTTACCCCTTACAAGTATATCGTTTTCCCTACAACTTTTAAAGGCGCAAGTATTTTCCTTGTATTCAAACTTCCTAAGATAACGTACATCGCAGTAATGTCCAGTAACAACTTTTATAATCAAATAGTTTAATGGATCCTGTTGGTATGTTGGTTGTTTTAGTCTCTTAAAATATTGCACTTGAAACGCTATCTTCCTTCGTTTTCCATTTATTATGTGACGTGCACCCTATTAGAATGTGATAATGGGCCTTCGGGCATTTTATGGAACATTGTGCCTTTGGGCAAATACGGACTATTGGGCCTTCGGGCAAATTACAGACTATTGTGCCTTCGGGCAAATTACGGACTATCGGGCCTTCGAGCAATTACAGATTATTGGGCCTTCGGGCATTACAGATATGGGCCCGCGGGGCATTTACGGAATGTTTGTCATACGACAAACATTTAACTACGGATTGGCTTATGGACACTTTGGGTGGGGTAGTCTAGTGTAGTAGAGGCTGGAAAGCTAGATTGCACTCTATTGGTGAACTTGACCGACACCTGGCCGGGTCGGTGAGTATAGAGTCACGGGTAGCTCCCGTTGACTTGGGTGTGATGCTGGTCACCTCCCCCTCAGACACTAGGCTTGACACTAGATTAAGTATAGGTTGGCACTCTTGTTTGTTTCAACTACTATCGTGATTGTATAAACCGGTCAATAAGTTCATGTCATGTTTTACTTTGTACATTGCAAATGCCGTGTCTTTACTTTGTGCATTACAAAAGCCATGTTTGCCACTTGTTACTTTATTCACTACACTTGTCGCTACTTTTATTGTACACACTACACTTGTCCCTACTTTTGCTGTACACACTACACTTGTCACTACTTTTGCTGTGCACACTACACTTGCCGTGCTAGTTACTTCACACACTACACCTTGCTGTGTTTGCTACTTGCACACTACACTTCGCCTGCTCACTACTTTGCACATTACACATTGTTATGTCACTTGTTTCCACATGCTGATATGTACCATCTTTTTTAGAATCATAATGTGTTTCTTTTCCCTAAACTTGTGTACTATATTATTATCTTGCCGAGGGTCATTGTGTTTCTAATGTTTTTAAATCTTGCCGAGCGACCCTCGCTGACGTATATTTCCTTTTCTGTGAAATATACGTTAGGTTTTGAGCAGAGTTCATAGTGAAGTTCACTTGGAGATTGAAGAAGGTGACCAAGGATTATCAGGAGCACGAGATCCACTGCTGAAGACGACAGACACACGCAGCTTGCTAGAAGTTTACTAATTGTTGTTGTATTTCATTCAGGTGTACTTTAAATTCTTTGTAACTGTTTGTAATGGCCATGCTAGGCCTTTAATTCTTTTGTGTACATGTAATCTGGTAGTCAAAGTTTTAATGATGACACCATATTTGTGTTGTTCCGATTGTTCGCAAGCAAAAACCTGACAAGTAGTCATACACAGACGCTTATTGGGTTGGGGCTTCACCGCTCCAGACCAAGCGGGCCCGCTCGCGTCCTTGCTCCCAAGTATAATGGGAAGCGGGGCGTGACAGGTTTTAGTGGTGGCCCATGCAGGTCATGCTTTCTGCGAAATACTCGGAACAATATAGATGTCATTATTAACTAGACTGTCTAGATAAATCTTGTACGCAAATGTTTACTTCGTTTGTTTGCAGCATGTCAGGAAGACGAAACACTCGAAAAGAATCCGGAACTGCTGGAGGCGGAGAGGACGACATTCGCCAGATGCTTGGAGTCATGAGAGAGATGCTGGAGGTTCAGCACCATTTGGTCCAGCAAGGACGCCAGGCTGCACCAGCTGCACCACAACCCCGTTATGAGCCCGGAGCTAAGCAGTTCAGAGAGATGCATCCGAAGAGCTTCTCCGGACGAGAGGGCCCGCTAGCAGCCGAAGAGTGGCATCAGAGCACCGAGGAAGATTTGGGCCTTGCTCGAATCAATAAAGATGAATGGGTGGAGCTTGCCAAGAAGCAGTTGACAGATAATGCACGCAGCAGGTGGAATGCGGAGGAAGCCAGGGTGACCAAGCCGATTTCATGGGATACCTTCTGCAAGAGGTTCGACGCCCAGTATTTTCCGAAGTCTGCGAAGCGAATGATGGAGAGTCGCTTCATCAACCTGGAGCAGGGCACTATGACCGTTGATGAGTACAAGGCAGAGTTCACTATGCTGAGTCGATATGCTCCTGCCATGGTGAAAGAACCTGAGGACTGTGCACATCATTTTCTACAGGGCTTGGATCTAGACATCCAGAGTGTGCTGTCCAGGAATACTTTTACCACTAATGAGGATGTCCTAGTAGCTGCGAAGAATCAGGAGCGGATCGCTAATCAGAAGAAGGCGTGTCAGACAGGCAAGCGTCCGTAGGAGCCGCCAAAGAACGATCTCCGACCGACTCAGACCACCGATTTCAAGAAACCTGCAACTCATGTCGACCCCAAATTTACAGTGGTATGTCATCACTGTAACCGAGTTGGGCACGTCAAGAAGGATTGTCGCGTACTGTTTGTTGTGATATGGTTCCCCGGATTTGGTTTTGGATGATGAGCAAACATAAATAATGGATACTAACTTATTTGTGAGCGCAGTTATGGAGATCGTCGCCAAAATACCACGTACAACTAAAGCGACGTCTCAAGACTTCTCAATACGCTGATCGTGTGCCTGGAGCTTCGTTGAAGCTCAAGGAGCAATATTGAAGTCAAGAGGAATGAAGATTGAAGCTTTGAAGACGGCTCGTAAGGTTTATTTTATAGTCTTCTAGCTTCATAGATTAGAATGTTAAGCCTTGAGTAGGACTTACATTATATACTTCATTTCGCTCATATCTTAGAGCTAGGATATTCATAGAAGCCATTAGAAACTTTCCTGAAGCCTATCGCTTTTTCCCTCGGCTTCGAGTGCATGTTAGTTGGTTCAAGAAGAGTCACCAACCGACTAGATGACGATCTAGTCGGTCGACAACTCTACATGAACCGACTAGTTTGCCTTCTCTATATTCAGCGCTTTCCCTGTCTATAGTTAGTCGGTCAAAGAAGAGTCACCGACCGACTAGATGACGATTTAGTCGGTCAGGAGTCCTTCTCAGACCGACTAGTTGTGTACAGTCATTTTCAGCCTGAGCTACTGTTTCGAGTTAGTCGGTCAAAGAACGTTTACCGACCGACTAGTTGAGAAACTAGTCGGTCAGCATTTGTTCTTAAACCGACTAAGTCAACTTGAAGTCTACCTATTCTATTTCGACGTTAGTCGGTCAAAGAACATTCACCGATCGACTAGTTGTGAAACTAGTCGGTCGGTAAGTCTTCTTAGACCGACTAGTTGTCTTTGCATGTACTTCGACTTCTTGGCTGTTCTACCGTTAGTCGGTCTACGTTGTATCACCGACCGACTAGTTGATGAACTAGTCGGTCAGTGATCCTTCTTTGACCGACTAGTCTGCTTCAGAATAGAGCCGTTGGGATTCTTTCAAACTCGATTTCTCTTGCCCCTTTAAATAGAATCCTGATTCGTTTGAAGAGGGGTTAGAGGTCCTATTTCCAAGCAATTTCAGACCTAAGAGAAGAGCTCTCCCAAGCTATTTCAAAGCTCTCTCTCCCTCACAAGAATCTCTCCCTCAACACCTTGAGCCCTAATTCCTCAAGAGAGATTCTCTCCATTGTGAGCTTCTCAAGCCAAGAGCTTGATCCTAGTCACCATACTCCACCCTAGGCTTCCATTGCTGGTCATCTTCTTGAAGCTAGGGTTTGGTGTCATCATCTTCCTCAAAATCCATCATTGCCCTAATTTGGTAAGTATACTCAAGGCATATGATTTTGTAAGGTAAGAGTTTATTTCATTTCATTTCATTGAATTGTTGTACACTCTCGGTTGTGAGAGTTTGAGTGATCCCGGGTTGTGGGATTCACCGGAATCGATTGTAGGTCGATTGCACTTGTGGAGTTTCCGCAAGTGGGTTTAGTGGAAATCTTGAGTTAGGGTTGCTAACTCAAGTATCCGGAGGGGATCCGGGTGGTTGGGACGTAGGATCACCGGGAACAAGTCGGGGAGACTTGGGTGGATCCGAACCCAGTAATATTGTTTGTTTGCGTATGTTTTAATTCTTGTTGATAGTTGTTTAATTCCGCATTGTCGTTTGTTTCTTGCACAATAATTAGGAATAACTATCTTGATTATTTTAAGTACTATTCACCCCCCCTCTAGTACGTGTGCAGTAGCTACCACAGGGCACTACAATTGGTATCAGAGCCAAGGTTAAAGCTACAAGTTCAAAGATGACGAACAACGACTACAACGTCTTCAAGGATCGTCACGGATCTTCTTCTGTTTTGGAAGGACAATCCTCTGTCAGGGCTCCTTATTTCAACGGTATCAACTATGGGTACTGGAAATGCCGGATGGAAACCTTCCTCCGGAGCGCTTCACTTTGGAGAACCACGATGACAGAGTATGTCGTGCCTACCGAAGAAGATTTCGCGAAATGGACTCCCGCGGAGGTCGCCGAGGAGGTAAGCAACGCCAAGGCAATGAATGCCTTGCAATGCGCGTTGGAGCCCGAGGACTTCAATAAGATATGCACATGTAAGAGTGCATATCAAATATGGAATTCCCTCCTCATCTTGCACGAAGGATCGAGCACGGTAAAAGATTCTAAACTCGTAGTTGCTAATAAAGAATTTGAGTTGTTTCACATGGAACAGGGTGAAACGATGAAGGAATACTATGCTCGGTTTGTGGACGTTTCCAACGAATTGGAAGCTCTCGGGAAGCTCTATACCCAAAAGGAGAAAGTCGCAAAGATTATCGACGGACTTCCCTCTTCTTGGGAAAAGCGTACCTTCGCCATCGAGGAAGGTAACGATATGAACAAGTACACGGTTGTACAACTAATGGGTACCTTGTTGTCTTACGAGGTACGCAAGGAGAGTAAGATAAGGATGAAGGAGAAGATGAAAGCATACTTGAAGCAAGACGAGCCTAAGAGAAAGGCGATTGCATACAAGGCCGCTCCATCCACCGATGATGAAGAATCGGAAGAAGAATCGGACGATGAGATGGACATGGAAGCTTTGGCCGATATGGCAAAGAAGTTCATCCGCTTCTTCCGACAAGGTAAGTTGAATCGTAAATCTAAATTTATTTCGACTAATGTTTCTACTCCCGTGTGTTACAAATGTAATAAGCCAGGACATATCAAGCCGGATTGTCCTCTCTACAAACACAAGGGAAAATGGAAGGGATCCAAGCACAGCAAGTCAAGAAAGCACAAGAAAGGGCTTGTCGGCACTTTCACCGACTCCGACTCCTCAAGTGGAGAATCAGACGATGAAGGAGTGGAGAATGCACACACGTGCTTCATGGGAAAAGAGGATCGTGATGAAGAGACTTCCTCCGATGAAAGCGAGGATGGAAGCGAGGATGAAGGCGAAGAGGTAACCAATGATGAACTTAGAATAGCCAATGAACAACTATGGAATAAGTTTTCTAATATGGCTACTAAGTTTATGAAGACTAAAAATGAATTAGATAATCTTAAAAACTCGCCTAAGCCTTTCATCGTCAACAACGACACCGTTGTTGATGGGTTGAGAAATGAGATTGAAAATCTCAAGTCTCAACTTGAGCATGTTCATATCGAAGATTCGGATGAACATGTGATAGCGGATTTGACGTCTCAAATCTCAACCTTGAGTATTGAGAATAAAAATCTCAAGTCACGTGTTTGTGCACTCGCATCGCAAGTTTCCACTTTGGATGCTTCTTTGCATTCTCTCACCAAGAAGCATGAGAGCACATTAGGCCGAATTCATGAATTCAACAAAGGTAAGGGCAAGTTGGATGATATCCTAAATGAATTACTTCCGGCCAATCATCACATTGGTTTGGGGTATAAGTTGGGAGAGTCATCCAAATCATCCGCCACCTTTGTTAGGCCATCTTCCGATGCTTCTACTAGTGGAAGTAAACACGTCATGGGTAGATCTTCTACCAATGGTGCTTTCGCTAGGAACACTCCCCCATTTGGAAAGAAACCCACTTTGGGTGGACATCCAAAGAAGGGTCATGCTTACATGTATACCATGCCACGTAGGAACACACATCCTACCCCACATGTTAGCACAAATGATGATTTTTATGCTCCGCACCCACGAGCACGTGCACACAATGTGAGACACACTCATGCACGTGTTCCTCCACATTCATATGTTCATCCTCATTCTCATATGAATAATTATCATCATGCACCATTGCATCGAATTCCATATGCTTACCCACGACATGCATCACATAGAAACCAACAACATATGCATGTTCCCAATAGGATTAGGACTCCCAAGACATACACCATTTGGGGTCCGAAGAACACAAGCATGCATAATAAGAATTTGTATGTGAAATCATTTATTAATGATGTTATCTTGAATGATGATTATGTTGGGAAATCAAGTTCCTCGTGGACTTGGTTTCCGAAGGGTTAGTTTTCTTTGACCCTTCATTGCTTGGTACCATAAGTTTAATTTCATTTTATGGGTACCAAAGCAATTGTGGTAAGAATGGGTTACATTTATTTTTGAATTTAGTTAGCTAAATTTATTGCCTAACCCATAGGATCCAAAAAGATTTTTGGATACCAAAATGATATTCTCTAGGTTAAATTCACCATGGGATACCAACCCTACCAACTCCAAGATTTGCAAAGGAATTTCATTCAAATGGAGTTGATGGTGCTTAAGTGATGCACCAAAGTAGGGGGAGCTTAATGTTGTAAGTATGTTCATACTTTTGATTCATATTGGTATCCATTGGTAGAATATAGTACGATTGGTATCATTTTGCTTCTTTTGGTATGCTAGATTAGTGTATGCCATTGTTATATGATGTTCTATCTATTTTTGGCATAATATTCTTGCATGCTACATTTGGTATGCACATCGGATTATTTTGTCTCCGATGTTGATTTCGTCGTTCGACGATTTTATGGATTTAATAGAATTCTTTCTATGGAAACATAGAATTGTTTTCCATGCATTCTATTGATTTTGGAGAGTATGTTCCAAAACTCAATAAGTAAAATCGATTTGAGTTTTGATGATTTCGGATTTCGTTGTTCGCCTATGGCTTGGTGATTTCGTTTTCCGATTTTCGCCGATGATTTTATGATTTCGTATTTCGATTTTCGCCTATGGCTAGATGATTTGGTATTTCGTATTTCGCCTATGGTTTGATGATTTCGGTTTCCGATTTTCGACTTTGGTCTCCTTGACACGCTTTGCTTTTATTCGGTATTTTGAATTTGATATTTTGCATTGGTGTTATTTTGGGCCTTGGTCGTATTCTTCGACTCCCATGCATTATTTTTTGGCCATTGGTTTTGTCTCCTCCCGCTCTTTTTGCTAATGCCAAAGGGGGAGAGATATAATAATGACAATGTGCTAATTAATAATTCAAAGGAATTTACCATGAATCTAATTTGATGTGTTAGATTCAGGGGGAGTGAAGATATAAAATGGATTTAGATCCTAAATGTCAATAGTAGGATTCATATTTTATATTTCCCTCGCTGGTTGATGCAAATGAATATTATTGAATATGGAACTAACGTGTCATCAATGCAGGGGGAGTAAGTAAATTTCAAGTTGAATCATTATTATTGTTATTATTTATGATTGGTTTGTCATCACCAAAAAGGGGGAGAATGTTGTGATATGGTTCCCCGGATTTGGTTTTGGATGATGAGCAAACATAAATAATGGATACTAACTTATTTGTGAGCGCAGTTATGGAGATCGTCGCCAAAATACCACGTACAACTAAAGCGACGTCTCAAGACTTCTCAATACGCTGATCGTGTGCCTGGAGCTTCGTTGAAGCTCAAGGAGCAATATTGAAGTCAAGAGGAATGAAGATTGAAGCTTTGAAGACGGCTCGTAAGGTTTATTTTATAGTCTTCTAGCTTCATAGATTAGAATGTTAAGCCTTGAGTAGGACTTACATTATATACTTCATTTCGCTCATATCTTAGAGCTAGGATATTCATAGAAGCCATTAGAAACTTTCCTGAAGCCTATCGCTTTTTCCCTTGGCTTCGAGTGCATGTTAGTTGGTTCAAGAAGAGTCACCAACCGACTAGATGACGATCTAGTCGGTCGACAACTCTACATGAACCGACTAGTTTGCCTTCTCTATATTCAGCTCTTTCCCTGTCTACAGTTAGTCGGTCAAAGAAGAGTCACCGACCGACTAGATGACGATTTAGTCGGTCAGGAGTCCTTCTCAGACCGACTAGTTGTGTACAGTCATTTTCAGCCTGAGCTACTGTTTCGAGTTAGTCGGTCAAAGAACGTTTACCGACCGACTAGTTGAGAAACTAGTCGGTCAACATTTGTTCTTAAACCGACTAAGTCAACTTGAAGTCTACCTATTCTATTTCGACGTTAGTCGGTCAAAGAACATTCACCGACCGACTAGTTGTGAAACTAGTCGGTCGGCAAGTCTTCTTAGACCGACTAGTTGTCTTTGCATGTACTTCGACTTCTTGGCTGTTCTACCGTTAGTCGGTCTACGTTGTATCACCGACCGACTAGTTGATGAACTAGTCGGTCAGTGATCCTTCTTTGACCGACTAGTCTGCTTCAGAATAGAGCCGTTGGGATTCTTTCAAACTCGATTTCTCTTGCCCCTTTAAATAGAATCCTGATTCGTTTGAAGAGGGGTTAGAGGTCCTATTTCCAAGCAATTTCAGACCTAAGAGAAGAGCTCTCCCAAGCTATTTCAAAGCTCTCTCTACCTCACAAGAATCTCTCCCTCAACACCTTGAGCCCTAATTCCTCAAGAGAGATTCTCTCCATTGTGAGCTTCTCAAGCCAAGAGCTTGATCCTAGTCACCATACTCCACCCTAGGCTTCCATTGCTGGTCATCTTCTTGAAGCTAGGGTTTGGTGTCATCATCTTCCTCAAAATCCATCATTGCCCTAATTTGGTAAGTATACTCAAGGCATATGATTTTGTAAGGTAAGAGTTTATTTCATTTCATTTCATTGAATTGTTGTACACTCTCGGTTGTGAGAGTTTGAGTGATCCCGGGTTGTGGGATTCACCGGAATCGATTGTAGGTCGATTGCACTTGTGGAGTTTCCGCAAGTGGGTTTAGTGGAAATCTTGAGTTAGGGTTGCTAACTCAAGTATCCGGAGGGGATCCGGGTGGTTGGGACGTAGGATCACCGGGAACAAGTCGGGGAGACTTGGGTGGATCCGAACCCAGTAATATTGTTTGTTTGCGTATGTTTTAATTCTTGTTGATAGTTGTTTAATTCCGCATTGTCGTTTGTTTCTTGCACAATAATTAGGAATAACTATCTTGATTATTTTAAGTACTATTCACCCCCCCTCTAGTACGTGTGCAGTAGCTACCACAGGGCACTACACTGTTGAACTAGTGTTTGGCGTGCGGGGCACCTGATCATATTGCAAGGAACTTCCCTCGTCGCATTTAATGATTCATATCAGGTGCTTATCCTTGCTTGTCGCTTATTATATGTATCTTTTGTTTCTACTATTGTCATTCCGTCTATCATGCTTTGTTATATTTTAGGTGTTATTTTGTTTCGATCTTGGATCATTTCAATTCAGAGGTTTCGTTCCTCTGTATGTCTTTTGCTTCCTTGATACTTTGACATCATTCTCATCCTTCGTCTATCAGATGTTTCCGTGATCCTTATCTACCTTACGAAATTCCGAGGACGGAATTTTTCTTAAGGTGGGTAGGATGTAACGGCCACTTTTCTGAGGTACGTATTTCCCGTACATATTTTGTTATTGTATGTATTTTTGGTACTTCTATTTTTGTAGTTTTCCTAACTAAGACATGTGATCAGATCACGTGTTTGCGATCCTCTCGGAGGCGCGTTTGCTCTGGTATTTTCTTTCTAATTTTTGGATGCCAAGGGGTCGAGTTGTAATAATCTGGTCATCATTATTATTAACTATTTAACTTTTAACCTTAAAACTTCTTTATTAATAAGTTATTATTATTTTAAGAAGTTAATTGCATGTACTTTCCCTGTACATAACCTGCGGTTTAAATTTTTAAAAAGGCTAAGATTCTTTGGGATCCTTTTTCTTTAATGAATCTACTTATATCTAACCTAGTGTTTTATCTCAACAACCCAACCCCCTTTGTGCAGCTTTCTCACTACGTTATTACCAAGCCCCACGCATCAAGAGATTCACGGCGAATTCGGTTAACACCACAACCCCAAGTACTACCCCCTCCCCTCATCTTCGTAACGGCAACTCACCCAATCCCCGTAATCTCAACCAAACCCACGTTCAACAACTCAAGGATCCCCTTGTGCATGAAGATCGGAACCCACCATCCCTCGTTCGTCTTCGCCTTCTTCTTCCTTCCTTATATAACGCCCCAGCGCCTTGATCCACCCTTTCTCACCGTCACCGTCCTCCCATCAAGCTCCTTCCCCATTCTCAGACTCCCCTCTCCTCTTCAAACCCACGCCACAAGACCTCTTCACCCTCAGCCCACCGACATTCTGAGTACCCCAGGCCAACCAACACCGACAGCAGCTTCGCCGGTCTTCTCCCGCGTCTCCTCCGCTTCCGAACGCCGGAGCGGCATCTCCATCTACATGCCACCGGGTAGCCTCAGCCTCATCTTCCTCCTGTGATGCCACGACCGCCGCGCTGCCACTTCTCCCCGGTGATAATCCCTGACCCGAAACTGCATCAACCTCGAAGGCGTACGCCGCACAGTCACCGTCCGAAGTCGCAGCCACCTGCGAGCACAAAACAACTCGAAGGAACAAAACTCCCGCTCATCTCGGACCTCCACCGACGTCCTCCTTAAGCACGCCGGCGAGCTCGTCTCGGCATCACCCTACAACACAGCCGCCCCCACTCTCGTCTTCAGCCACGCGACGTCGACGCAGCGGAACTCCACGTCTAACGACCTTGCCTCCCGACTTCCACGACCGCCGCATGCACGCCGACCACCCCCTCACCCAGGCAACCCTCGACAACTCCCTTACGGCCTCCGCCTTCCCCTGCGACAGCTCCGACTTCGCCGCCTCCCCTCTCCTTCCCACCGCCGTTCGACCTCTCGACCAACACGCATGGTGCTTCTCCGGCCACGCCAACCTCCTCTCCGACGTCTCGTCTGCTCGATGATGCCGCCGTTCGCAAACCGCGAGGAGCCCGACCACACATGTAAGTCTACAGTGAAATTTTTTGGTTTGCATGCGAAACGTTAGCAATTAATTGATTCTTATATATATATTAGTTAAATAAACGAGACAGTTGGGTAAGCTATAATGTTGCCAGGGCTAGCTAGTGCATATGGGTTGGTGCATGAAATAAATAATATCATGACCCCATTATTTTTAATTCACAGTACACAGGCATTTGTAATTAAGGCTACAACGATATATATATGTAGGTTTAGATTATTTTATATACATTAATGGGTACAAGTCTGTAAGCTATTTACTTAGATATGTTATTATGTACAGTTTGTTATATAGGACCTGATTAACCAGAAGTCTCGTAGCTTATCCGGTAAATCCATGGTGCAGATGATATCACGCCTTTCGTTACTAACACCAGGGCATCCAGGAAAACTTCATCGGGCAAGTACTTACCCCTTACAAGTATATCGTTTTCCCTACAACTTTTAAAGGCGCAAGTATTTTCCTTGTATTCAAACTTCCTAAGATAACGTACATCGCAGTAATGTCCAGTAACAACTTTTATAATCAAATAGTTTAATGGATCCTGTTGGTATGTTGGTTGTTTTAGTCTCTTAAAATATTGCACTTGAAACGCTATCTTCCTTCGTTTTCCATTTATTATGTGACGTGCACCCTATTAGAATGTGATAATGGGCCTTCGGGCATTTTATGGAACATTGTGCCTTTGGGCAAATACGGACTATTGGGCCTTCGGGCAAATTACAGACTATTGTGCCTTCGGGCAAATTACGAACTATCGGGCCTTCGGGCAATTACAAATTATTGGGCCTTCGGGCATCACAGATATGGGCCCGCGGGGCATTTACGGAATGTTTGTCATACGGCAAACATTTAACTACGGATTGGCTTATGGACACTTTGGGTGGGGTAGTCTAGTGTAGTAGAGGCTGGAAAGCTGGATTGCACTCTATTGGTGAACTTGACCGACACCTGGCCAGGTCGGTGAGTATAGAGTCACGGGTAGCTCCCGTTGACTTGGGTGTGATGCTGGTCACCTCCCCCTCAGACACTGGGCTTGACACTATATTAAGTATATGTTGGCACTCTTGTTTGTTTCAACTACTATCGTGATTGTATAAACCGTTCAATAAGTTCATATCATGTTTTACTTTGTACATTGCAAATGCCGTGTCTTTACTTTGTGCATTACAAAAACCATGTTTGCCACTTGTTACTTTATGCACTACACTTATCGCTACTTTTATTGTACACACTACACTTGTCACTACTTTTGTTGTACACACTACACTTGTCACTACTTTTGCTGTGCACACTACACTTGCCGTGCTAGTTACTTCACACACTACACCTTGCTGTGTGTGCTACTTGCACACTACACTTCGCCTGCTCACTACTTTGCACATTACACATTGTTATGTCACTTGTTTCCACATGCTGATATGTACCATCTTTTTTAGAATCATAATGTGTCTCTTTTTCCCTAAACTTGTGTACTATATTATTATCTTGCCGAGGGTCATTGTGTTTCTAATGTTTTTAAATCTTGCCGAGCGACCCTCGCTGACGTATATTTCCTTTTCTGTGAAATATACGTTAGGTTTTGAGCAGAGTTCACAGTGAAGTTCACTTGAAGATTGAAGAAGGTGACCAAGGATTATCAGGAGCACGAGATCCACTGCTGAAGACGACAGACACACGCAGCTTGCTAGAAGTTTACTAATTGTTGTTGTATTTCATTCAGGTGTACTTTAAATTCTTTGTAACTGTTTGTAATGGCCATGCTAGGCCTTTAATTCTTTTGTGTACATGTAATCTGGTAGTCAAAGTTTTAATGATGACACCATATTTGTGTTGTTCCGATTGTTCGCAAGCAAGAACCTGACAAGTAGTCATACACAGACGCTTATTGGGTTGGGGCTTCACCGCTCCAGCCCAAGCGGGCCCGCTCGCGTCCTCGCTCCCAAGTATAATGGGAAGCGGGGCGTGACATCATGACTTCCAAAATGGTCCAAAAGCTTCAACGAAGCTTTAGGCATTGAATACGAGCTTTGAGACGTCTTGAGATTTCGCTTTGAGTGTTCTCGTGAATTTGGCGACGATCTCCATAACTGCGCTCACAAATTGTTAGTTCATGAATTATTTATGTTTGCTCATCATTCAAAACCAAATCCGGGGAGTCCAATACTCAACATCGTATTCTCGTGACATCAGCGTCACCATCATCTTTTACTGTGGAGCTATTGGGAGAGTCCTCCAATGTCTCTTATTCGCTCAAATCTTGGCTTTCTTCAAAGCCATCATCGTGGAGTGCACCGATGGAGTGGGGGATAGCCTCTTCAATGACCTCGTCAAGGAGGTCCACATAATCTAGCTCCTCATAATACGGCATGTTCTTCATAGGCTTTGGTATATGGAGCTCTACTTCAATGTTGCCGACGTTCATGGTAAGAGTCCCCTCCCGCACATCGACGATTACACCGGCGGTGGCGAGGAATGGGCGTCCAAGTATGAGCGATGTGTCACCCTCCTCCTTGATATCCATGATCACAAAATCACAAGGCAAGCATATGCCTCCCGGAACTTGGAGTGGGATGTTCTCTGCGATCCCAACCGGCCTAGTGATCCGACCGTCCGCGAGTTGAATCCTCAAGTCGGTCGGCTTTAAATCGATGTCGGTGTTCAACTTCCGGAACATGGTGAGAGGCATGAGGCTCACACTAGCGCCCAAATCAACCAATGCTTCTTGTAAGGGGACGCCTCCTAGTGTGCAAGGAATCCGGAAACTCCCGGGATCTTTAAATTTGGTGGGCTCCTTTTCCTTCCTAGTGAACCAAGTTCCTTGTTCCTCGAGCATGATCTTCTCCTTCCTTTTCCTTCCCGTAATCAAGTCCTTTAAGAACTTCGCGTAGGATGAGATTTCCACTATGGCATCAAGGAAAAGGATATTGAGGCTCACCCCTCTCAAGTATTCGAGGAACTTGGCTAGCCTCTTCTCGATCTTGGCTTTAGCTAGCCGTTGAGGGAAAGGCACCGGTGGCATGAATCGGTGCTCATCAATAGGTTCCTCCACTCTAGATTTTGCTCCTTCTTGCGGCTCCTTCTCTTTTTCCACCTCAATTGTCGGCTCGCTCTCTTCTAGAATCTCCACCACGGGCTCCTTGACTTGAGTCATGACGGGAGTGGTATCCTTCCCACCCCTTGTCGTAACCGCAACAACTGCGTTGATATGGCCGGTGTTGCCCCGTGGATTTGGCTCGGGTTGAGCCGACAATTGTTGGTTGTTTCTATTGAGCAACGCAAGTTGCTCCCCAATTTGAGCGACGACGGTGGTAAGAGAATCTTGTCCCGCCTTCAACGTAGTGTTAATCTTTCTCTGCTCCACCATAAACTCCTCCACCTTAGCTTCAAAATCTGAACGTGGTTGAGCTTGCGCAGGGTTGGGATTTCTCCAACCTTGATTATACCCGGGTGGCATATAAGGTCCCACTTGTTACCTAGGTGGGAAGTTTTGTTGTAGTGGCCCCCTTAGTTGATAATTCGGTTTTGGTGGTGGAGCCCGCGCTTTAGGAGGTTGTTGTGGCAGGGGGTTCAAGGCACCATCATTATTAGCATAGGAAAAACCAGGATGGTTTCTAGCGGCCGGGTTGGCCCAATATCCGAAATTCCCCGCAACATACTGAATTTGCTCCAAAGCTCCTTCTCCATGCTCTCCTCCTACATACATGACTTGGGATTGGTCTTGCCAATCACTCATATGGTTTGTCGGTGCGGATGTAGAAGGAGCTCCATGCGGCTTGGTAATATATTTCTCCAATCTCTCCACTACCTTGTGGAGAGAGTCAAATTTGCTAGCAAGCTCCGTCACGGCCTTGGCCTCATAAATACTCGTGGGCTTCAAGGATGACGAAGAATGTCCTCGCTCGTTGATCGCTCCGGGATGTAACCCCAAAGAACGGTTGTAGTTTTACCGCAAGCGCACGGTATAGCGGCGAGCGGGTTATCGAACACAGGGAGGACGAATGACCGTGCTTATTCCAATCAACCTGGCTATTTAAGAAGAGAGAAATTTGCCTTTGGCGATCCTGTCACAATCGTCAGACAAAGTACTGAAATATCAAATCAAATAAAGAACGTCTAGGGAATGGGGAATTCCCGCTACTCACCGTATTTCGTAAATGTGGCTCATCGGTATCAAAATTGCTAGAATAAGATTTTGGATGAACTAGTTGCAACTGAATGTAGAACCAAGCTCAAGCTCTCGCGCTGTTGCCGGTCTATAGCTATCCTAGGTTTGGGTCCAATCTCTTGCAAACCCTAGCCTAGGGAAGCTAGCATTAGGATCAACATCATCGTTCAATCGCGCACCGAGCCCAATCTCTTGCAAACTCGGCCCACGACCTAGGTTGGGATAGTTCCTACCCGTCCAATCTCTTGCAAACGGGTATCGGCACGGAATTGCAACCGGAAACCCTAGTAACGGTCCAATCTCTTGCAAACCGATACTACTGAAATTCGATTCCAACCCAATTCGGATTTCTAGGGTTTCCTATCGAATTGGGATCCAATCTCTTGCAAATCCCAATCGATATGAACTCCTAGCCATCCGTAGTAAATCGATCCCAAACTAATCCCTAATGGCAATTCTAGCAAAATTTCTACCAATTCATCACAAATATGAAATTGGGCTTGTAGGGTTCATCCCCACGCCCCAAGACGTGGAGACTACTCACAATTCATAGCACAAACACAAGAATACTCAATGAAATAAGCAATAGAATTCATCACAATATTGAGATAAGCAATAAAAATAGAATTTTTAGAGAAGAGAGAGGCAAACCAATGGAGTTCATCAATTAATCCAACAAAAATCCACTTTTTGTCTCCTCTCCAATCACAAGAATAAAGCTAAAAAGTAAACCTAAAAAGCTGCAAAAATCTAAGAGAAAAAGGCTCTCTAAAACTAGGGTAAAAACAGGGGTTAAATATGTAGGAATATTATGCCCTTGAGGCCATTTATTCCTGTGTGAATAGCACAAACATCTTGTTCGAAATAACAGTAAGCTGTTTGGTAATAATTTATCTAAGTTATTTTATAATTAGATATCGACTTAGGTAAAGTCCTGAGACTTTATGCAAGGTCAAACGGGTATCGAGATGAGTATCTCGATCATGGAGAAACGTTTGACCGTCTGTAGCATAAGTCTGAAATGGTTCGTGGTCGTAGATGTTTCGAGACAAGGATATCGAAACATCGGATAGACCATTGTGTCTTAGTCTTCACCGTTTAGCGGTGGCGTTGATCTCATGATCGCTAGACTTGGCGAAGTCGAAGACGAGACACAGGTGCTCATTAGAATGAGTTCACTGAACGATCCACTAGAGTTATCATATGGTTATATTGACCAATCTGTCAGTGATAACTCTGAGTGATGATAGGATAGTTGGTCTTTTGACTTGAGGTCATTTTGACGGACCTGTGCGTGAACGGTGCCACTTAGATCAACTGACCTAGCTTCGAGGCGAGGCATGTCGAAAGGTCTTTTGATTGGGTGTCACTTGAAACATACGAGGCGAGTAATGACCAAGAGAGGATTCGTCTCTCCCGGTCAATGGGAGTTAGTGTCGTAGAGTTAGTTCGGTCTTTAGTAAAAACTCTGCGCAGAGTATGTTGGAAGAAGTCCAACATTAGTTGACTAAAGATTGATCGAAACTAACCGGAGTCAAGTTATTGGGGTTGACAGTTTGACCGTACCCCAGACTTGATCTACACGACACAGTTTAGACGAAAAGACTATAACTACGGAATTCATCACGGAAACAGTCAGGTGGTCCCGACAATACTCATGTCAATGAGTTAACCACATAATGATGATTCCTGAAGCAGGGACGGCAACCACTGCTCGTGGTCACTGCCGTATAGGGCTTCGAGCCCAACCTGTTGTAAGGGTCAGGCTGTAGGGTCTCACACAGAGTGTAACGCTTCGTCTAGTAATAGGTAGAAATTAGTTAGGGAGAATAATTGCATTTGATGCAAAAGAAGAGAAAATTGCATTTGATGCAATATGGCAATTTAAGCTCAGATAGGGACTATTTTGCATTTGATGCAAAGGCGATTAAATATGTATTAAATTGTTTAATACAATATTTAATAATACAAACGCAAGGAAATGGTTACCGGTAAGACGGGTTCATCCCGCTCTAAACACAGGTTCGAACCGCGTCGAAAACGGAGTCCAAACAAGACCAATAAGTCTATTTAAAGTGTTTAAATAGAGAGCCCAAAACAGACCCAAACAATAAAGCCCACACCTTTAAATAAACTGTATTTGTTTGTGTGTGGGCCCGGCCCAAAGGCCGGGCTTCTCTCAGCCGCAAAAGGGAAAGGGGGGGGCGCCACGTGGCGCCCCCCGGTTGGCCAAAACTGGCGCCCATGATGGGCGCCAGGCAGAATTGCGGGCCCGGGCTTTGCCCGGGCCCGGGCACGTGCGTGCCCGTGCAAATGCACGGGCACGCCGCCTGCACGCGGAGGCGCGTGCAGCGCACACGCCTCGGGGCGCGTGCGCTGCACGCGCCTGGCGCAGTTGGCCCCGCACGCAGCCCTAGGGCTGCGTGCTTCGTACGGCGGCTGGGTTTGTGTTTTTGGGTGGGGTTTTTGGCATACTTTGACACTCAATTGGAGGGTCAAACGAACTCCGATTGACGAACGGTTTTTTCCTATGCGTTCACCGTTGAACGCTTGTCGTATTGATAGGTTGTATCAATCCTGAAGCTCAACGGTGAGTGAGTTAAAATTCACGGAAGTTTGCACTTTGTGAAGTGCAAACTAACTTAATTTTAACTAACCCAATTATTTAGTCCCACATCGGATTTTGAGAAAAGGGGAGAGTCCGCCGCCTATATAAATAGGGGTCTCCCCCCTTTCTCAAAACTCGTCCCAAGCTCTAGATCTGAGCGGCTCTCGTAAATGTTGGAGCACGCTCGGATCTAAGCTTAAATAAATATTTCTCTTTCTCCCTAAATTTCTGCCTTACTCCTGCGGGCTCTAGCAAAGCCTCAAAGGAGTTCGGATTCTGGATCCGAAACCTTGGCGGAGGTTTCACTCGCGTGAAACTTTCTTCGGCGGTTGGTTGGCTCGGCGGCACGGGGATTGATCGCCTCGGGATGCGGAGCGGTTCGAGGAGCGGTTCGGGGAGCGGTTCAAGGAGCGGCTCGGCGTGGGACGGGAGCAGCTCGGAAGACGGCGCGGAACATCTCGCCTGCTCCAGGGCTGAGATTCCGGGTATGTGGTTAAAGTAGTTTATTAGCATTAGTTTAGTTTAATCGCAGTAGGCTAGATCCTTCTTGGGATGGTCAGACCCATCCCAAGTCGGCATAGATCTTGGCACAGGGTCTTGGACCTTAGGGCCAAGTTAAAATTGTTTTAACTTGCATGTTAATTTAGATTAACTAGTTTTTCCTTCCGCTGCTATGTTTTTCTGTCTATGTTCCGTCCGACTTAGGACGGGACTAGAATTTTTGTGCCCTAAGGGACCGCCAAAATCCCAACAAAATACCCCCCAAAATCGTCCAAAAACTGTGACCAAAATACCCCTGCGCAGCCTGAAATCCGTAATTTTCGCTACAGGCAGCGCGTCGCACTCGGCCGAGTGACAAAAGTCGCTCGGCCGAGTGTGAAACCCTGTAATTTTCCAGTAAGTCTCGATCTTCAGGGGTCTTCACTTCGGGGGCGGCTCGGCCGAGTGAGTTGTCGTCACTCGGCCGATGGCTTCTTGGTACTCGGGCGGTCGGGATTATCCACTCGGCCGAGTGGGTCTTCTGAAGCTCAGGCAGCCGAAAAACAGTAAGTTGGCGATTTTTGAATGGCTTCATCTGGGCGCCACTCGGGCGGACGGGATCTCGTCACTCGGCCGATGTGGTCTCCGTCGCTCGGCCGAGTGCACATATAAATCGTGTCTGATCTGGTCGGCCGAGCGGTGTCTCGCTGGTCGGCCGAGTGACTCCTTCACTCGGCCGAGTGGGACACTAAAAATGCCCAAACAGCTTGTTTTGGCATCCTCGTCGCTCCTGCGACGTCCGTTCTTCTTCCGCTCCTCTCCAACAGCAAAATACCCCTTGGGGAGGTCGTCGGTGACCCTCTGGAGTAAGCGCATCTCGAGATCACTCCAAATCGCGCCAAATCACCAGAAATGCGACAAAAACAACAAATCGTGAAAAGCATCGCAATATCGTCGATATATCGTGAAAAACATGATTTGGGCGATCAAAATGGCATGCAAACATGCGGAAAAAAAATGTAAAATAAGGAGTGATCAAAATCCCCCAAGCTTACCTCTTACTCGTCCTCGAGGAAGATAAGTAAAAGGCGAACCCGGTGGATTCGGAAAACGAAAACGGCGAAAAAATGAAAAATGAAAAACAGAGAAGAATGATAAACGAAATGAAAGTAAAAAAAATAAAGAAGATAGAAAGAAGCGAAGAGGTAAGCTGCTAGATCATCTTCTCAGGACGTGGGTTTCGCTTACTCATATAGCATGCACTGAATGAAAAATACATGTCAAAGAGTTTTATTTTGATATCATAGTATAATAGTGCAAATAGAAATAGAAAACCCACGAACAACGATATAATCATGAAAAACGGAATAATTTTAGAATTAACATCGTCTGAATCATTTAAAGCGGTATACAAATCGCAGATCACACACTTTTCAATTGAATGCTTTCTATGAGGAGTATAAGAGTATCACACAATATGATAGAGAGAATAGAAAAGTATGGATTTCATGATATGAATGCTAGGCTTAGATTTCTGTATTTCGTAAAGCTAGAAACAATCTCACCGAGTATAGAATATTACTTAGCCTAGGTTGTCGTGCAACGTCAAGTAGTCACTCTCTCACACATCAATGGATTCTCTCCCCCAAGCTTATCTATAAGCATGGTGGCATAAAAAATATTCACATCCCCATTTTTGTAAAGCTCCAAAAGCAATGAAAATGAACACGAAAAGAGAGAAGAAAGAAAGAAAGTGAGATGGGATCTTTTATTGAGGATTTTTCCTCCCCTTTTTTTTCTTTTTCTCTTTTTTTTCTTTTGGTTTTTTTTTCACATATACAATGATCCCAACTCAAAGAGAGGTAATGATATACAAGAATATTTTCTTCCTTTTTTGTTAGGGAAATTTGGAGCTAGGAATTAATAGCGGGGGAAATGCCATATAATAGAATCGCTAAGGGGAGATTCACCAATGATTTTAATAGTAGAGAAATGATGTTCAAGATTTGTGGAGAAAGAAATAAATATATCTCTCGGTTCACTCTATAAGACATGCACGACAACTTCAGCAGGGTAATCTAATCTACTCAGTTTCGATCACAAAAAAGCTAACTAATCCAGATTTATCATAGCTAACATCATTCAATCATCCTGAAGTGAAATGTACAATTCATGCATATAGAAGTGATATAGGAAAAGAAATCAGTACTCCAGATATAGGCATTCAATGCGTGAATCTTGGTGTGTTTTCTGTGATAGCATACATATAAATATTCAGACTCAGCTAATAATAAAATTTCATCCATTTTCATGTGGAAAAAGTATGGGTTACTATCTCTAGATGCAAGGCAAGTCATAGCATATGATATCAGAAATAAAGTCTAAGACATGACAAATAAAGCATGCAAATAGAGTAAGCTAACTCCACGTCATCATCATCACAGAAAAGTCATCTCTAGCATGAGATGAAAAAGAAAGAAATAAAGGAAATAAAGATAAGGGAAAATAGAACTATTTACAATGTGGCACACAGAAAAATAAGAAAATCGTGATGCATGGTAAAATAAAAAGAAAAATGATGAAAATAAGTGCAAAAAGCGGAAAATGGTGTGAAAAACTAAAAATAAAGGTGGCAAATCGAAAAAAAGAACGTGAGAACTCACTCCCCCAAGCTAAATGGCACAGTGTCCTCAATGTGCAAAGTGTGGCACACCGAGAGACAAGTAATGGGAAGGGCAAGTGAGGATGCATGCATGATGAAAAATAAGAAAATAATGAAACGTAAAAGATGATGCGGACATGATGCATGCAGAAATAGGAGTGATACAGATATATAAGTGTGGCACCAAAAAAAACTCTCCCTCTCTCCCAAAAAAGATATATGAAGATATATAGAAATTGCGTATCATCGAAACAGGGAGGGGAGGGGGGTGGACAAAAGGGCATCAGGACCCAGCAGAGACTGGCAGCACAACGGCAAAAAGAGGCGATGGCATCACGAGTGCCTAAGAAGGTGGGGCTGCGTCGGCTCCGTCCTGAGGCGGAGGAGGAGGTGGTGGTAGTGGCTGCTGAGCGGGGGTGGGTGTGGGAGTGGAAGCAGGCTGAGTGTGTGTGGAAGTGTGGGTGGGAACCTACTGGGTGGGTACGGGTACGCGGGGGAGACGCTCCAGGACCTGGGTAAGACAGTAGTGAATGTGCGGGAGCAGGTCAAAGCGGCCAGCCATCGCGGATACGGTGGAGGACATGGTCCTAAGATCGCCTCTGAGGCCACTCACCGCCCCCTCGAGAGCACGAATGCTATGAAGTACAGTGTCAGGGGGAGGTGGTGCAGAGGGACGCACCGATCGGGGCTGTGCAGGTCGGGGCTGGCGTACTCTGGTGGCGTAGGTGACGGGCTCAGCGGGTAGGGGAACGAATGGTGCTGCGCTCGCAAATGTGGGCATGGCCTCAGTGCGAGGCTGTGCAGGACGGTGAGAAGTGGAGGCAGCAGCAGCGAAAGAAGAGTACAAAAGTGGCAGCGAGGTGGCCAGAGAGGTCGGTGGCACAGAAGTGTGGACAGACGCCACGACACTCTCGTAAAATACAGCAGCAGTGGGGACAGATGGCTCTCCGCACTCAACTATGGTCGGCGGGCGCTCGGGTGGGGCAGAGGAAACATGCTCAGCAGACAGAGGGCCAGTGGTGGTGGTGACAGGCGTGGAAGCAGTGGAAGTGGGCTCAGCTAAGGTACTCTCGACACAGACAGAGGTGTGGACAGAGGTGTCAGGAGCATCGGAAACATCGGGGATAGGCTGAGGGGCCACGGGGTCAACAGGGGCGGCAGGCTCGGCAGGGGCAACAGGGTCTGTGGGGGCAGCGTGGGCAGCGTGGGCCTGCTCGGCCTCCTCGGCCTCCTCGGCCTCGAGCACGTAAGCGGCGGGGATGAGAACATCCATCGCAGGAAGCCAGTCCACGTGGGCTGGTGCAATTTGAGTCCGAGCTGGGCTCGGAAGAATCATGTAATCGGCACCGTAAGGGCCGTGCAACCAGACCCAGTGTCACTCACCGTGCGGACGAAGCATCTTCATTCGGGCCATAACATCAATCGACAGAGAAGTGGGGCCCGGTGCTCGTCGCAGGTCGTCAGGGAAGTCCTCGCCGGTCATAAGGGCAAGCAAGGTGATCAGGCCGCCGCAGCATATCGGTGAGCGAGCACCCACCGATACAATGATGTGGTCCAAAAACCAAGCCGCGATATCAATCACGACGGCGGGGACCAGCTCATCGCAATCCCTAGATAGAACTCTGGGCCGTGTCATCGCGTAGAGCATGTAGAGCTCTAGCGTGGACATCGTGCCCGGCTCATATCTGGCCAAAAAGGTCGTCGCCATAAGGCGCTGAGCTATACGGAGGCAGGGGTGGACAATGGCCGAGGCCTTGGCCATACTAGGGTCAAAGGCAGCGTGATGACCCGTAATCCGGGCCCAGAAGGCACCGGCGTCGAAGGAAGGTGGGGGGATATGGGTGGGGGCATAACCTAGATCGGCCCCGGGGACATCGGGCCACGAGAAAAATGCTCTCATCATACCGAGAGTGACCTGGCACTCCCGGTTCATGAACCGAAACGAGCATCCCTCGTCGGTCCGGGCGATCGAACTAAGTACCTCAAGTGTCGGACGGGTAAATGTGTCCGTCGACACCTGAAAGAAGTCTCGCCAGCCCATGTTGTCGTACAACGTGAGCATCCCCTCTAGTACCCCCAGGCGTCCTAGGTCGGCAAGGTGTGCAAACCTGGAGGGTAAGATCGAGCGCTGGGAAATACGCTTGAAGGCGACGCGGTGTGCGTCGTCTCGGAACGTGATCCACAGCGGCCCGATAAGTGGAGCCGGAGGTGGTGGCTGTGGAGCGGCAGGGAGTGGCTGTGCGGGCTGTGCGGGCGCTGCAGGCTGTGCGGGGTGTGCGGGGCCTGCAGGCGGTGCTGGGTGTGCGGGGTGTGTGGGAGAAGGCGGAGGAGAGTCCTCCAGCTCGTGGGAGGGGCCGGCATCATCCGACCGCTTCCGCTTGGCGGAAGCTCTCTTCGACCGCGGCCGTGTCCGGGGCGGCATATCGGCCCCGATCGCGCGCCGAAAAAACGCAAAAAGTGCGGCGTGTGCAAAATAAAGGAAAGAGTATACCCCGACACGCCGTGAGTGCTAAGCAATGGAAGCGTGCGAAGACAGCGCCTCCGCGAAGCCCAAATCAGTCCCGAGAAGCTCCCCTGGGCTCCCCTAAGCTCCCAGAAACAACCTGCGCATGGAATGGAGATATCAGCGAGTAATATTCAAAACGTAAGGAGCATTAGGGGTATAATAGATAGATATAGAAATCAATTTGGGTTTGGGGTTCGTTTAACGCATGGATCCTCGAAAAATACACAAAAAGAGGAGAAAAAGGCGAAATAGGCGATACTGGAGGTGGCCGGAGTGGTGGCCGCTGGCGGCGACTCGGGCGAGGCGCGGCGGAGCTCGGCCGGCGATTGCTGGCCGAGCGGCGGCACGAGGGTCGACGGCCGGGCGAGTGGGGGGCGCGAGCGAGGGGAACGGGCGAGGGAGCTGAGGGGTCGCGGGCGATTGGGATTTTTTCGTTTCGAAAAACGTGCCCCCCCTCGGCCCCTTATATAGTAAAAGTTACGACTCGACTGAGTGACAGGGTCACTCGGCCGAGTGATATCAATGGAAAATTCCACCCCGCTTACGCTTCGGCCGAGTGGCCTTGCCAGCCTCGGCCGAGTGGAGTAAGTCCATTCGGCCGAGTGGCTCAAGCTACTCGGCAAGACTCGCCCTAGGAGCGTATCCGTTTTACTCGGCCGAGTGAATATATATACTCGGCCGAGTAGCAGTTATACTGAAATCAGGAAAATAAACAGAGAGTTGGGTACATCAGACTTCCCTCGTTCGTGAGCGGCTCGGCCGGACGAACTTGTGTACTCGGCCGAGTGACTAGTATACTCGGCCGAGTGAGCCTTGTGTTCTGCTGTTTGTCTTCGTTTGGGCTCTAAACTCTGTCTTTCTTCCTCCAGTCAATTTCATCTTCCTCCTAAGCGTCGAACGCCTTCCTGGGGCACTCCTCGTCATCTCGTTCATCCTCCTCATGATGGATTTACCTATCTCCTCTCCTGTCAAGAAAAATAGGACCCGTTATCACAAAAATTTTGGACGAACGACTCAAAACACTAAAAATTTCTAAAACAAAAATAAAGAAAAAGTAAAAATAAAGCAATAACCGTCGGGTTGCCTCCCGACAAGCGCTCGTTTAAGGTCGTGAGCTCGACCCCCTATGATTTTCAATTAATGCGGGATGTTTGGTGCATATGAGATGCACCCATCAAACTTTCCGGGGAGGACGCTTGGATTCGGAAGTTGCGGCGGCGTGTTCTCCCTCGGTGGTCTCCCGTCTCAAATAGTGTTGGGGGGAGGCTCCCCCAAGCTAGCGTTTGCTCCGGTCAACGGCTTCACTGGTGACGCCGATTTCCGTATCGGCGGAGCTTTCTTCGGAGACTTCAATTTCGAGAGCTTGCAGAGCTCTTGAATCCTTGCGACATCAGCGTCGCCTTCATCATTTTCAGCGGAGAGGTCGGGGGAATCATCTATCTTCTCATCTCGGCCTAAATCCGGGCCTTCCTTGAAATCCTCATCGAAAAGAGCGCCAATTGAGTGGGGGATCGCCTCCTCTATTACCTCATCAAGGAGGTCCATGTAGTCAAGCTCCTCGTGGTAAGGCATGTGTTTCATAGCCTTAGGAATGTGAAGCTCCACCTCGATGTTGCCGACGTTCAAAGTTAAGGTACCTTCTCGCACGTCGATAATCACATCGGCGGTGGCGAGGAACGGGCATCCAAGTATCAATGACGTATCTCCCTCCTCCTTAACGTCCATGATCACGAAGTCACATGGCAAGCATATTCCCCCCGGGACTTGTAGCGGGATGTCTTCGGCGATCCCTACCGGCCTTGTTATTCGCCCGTCGGCCAATTGTATCCGCATGTCGGTAGGTTTCAACTTCGTCCCGGTGTTTAGCCTTAAGAACATGGAGAGAGGCATGAGGCTCACACTAGCCCCTAAATCTACCAATGCCTTTTGAAAAGGGACGCCGCCCAAGGTGCAAGGAATCCGAAAACTCCCCAGGTCTTTAAATTTGGCCGGCTCCTTCTCTCTCTTGGTGAACCAAGAGCCCTCGTCGGCTAGCATAATCTTCTCCTTCCTCTTTCTCCCCGAAATCAAATCCTTTAAGAATTTAGCATATGTGTGGATCTCCACGATGGCTTCGAGGAAGGGAATGTTGAGGCTAACTCCTCTCAGATACTCGAGAAACTTTGCTAGCCTTTTCTCCATTTTCGCTCTAGCAAGCCTTTGGGGGAATGGGACCGGTGGCATGAAGCGCCTTTCCTCAATCAATTGCTCCGCTCTAGATTTCTCCTTTTCTTGTGGCTCGTTCTCCTTTTCAACTTCAACTACCAGCTCAATTGGATCCAAACTTTCCTCCACGGGCTCCTCGGTAGGAATCATGGCGGGGGTGGTATCCTTACCGCCTCTAGTAGTAACGGCAACTACGGCATTGATGTGGCCGGTGTTGCTCTGTGGGTTTTGCTCCGGTTGCGCCGGTAAATGTTGAGTGTTCCGATTGAGCAACGTCAATTGTTCCGATATTTAAGCCACAACGGTTGTAAGGGAGTCTTGCCCCGCCTTCAAGGTAGCATTGACCTTCTTTTGCTCGGCCATAAACGCCTCCACTCTAGCTTCGAAGTCGGATTGTTGTTGAGCTTGTGGAGGGTTTTGATTTTGATTCCTCCACCCTTGATTGTATCCGGGCGGCCTATATGGTGGAACTTGTTGCTTCGGTTGAAAATTTTGTTGTAGAGGCCGCCTCGGCGGATAGTGTTGTTGTTGGGGTGGTGGTGGTGGTCGAGCTTATTGAGGTGGTGGTTGTGGCGGGTTCAAAGCTCCTTCATTGTTGGCGTAAGAGAATCCGGGATGATTTCTTGTGGCCGGATTGGCCCAATACCCTTGGTTACCCGCGACATATTGTACTTGCTCCAAGGATCCTTCTCCGGGCTCTCCTCCCACATACATGGCTTGAGATTGGTCTTGCCAATCACACATTTGGTTCGTTGGTGCGGAGGTGGAAGGGGTTCCTTGGGGCTCCGTGATAAACTTCTCCAGTCTCTCAACTACCTTGTGGAGAGAATCAAACTTGCTTGTAAGCTCCGCTACGGCCTTTGCCTCATAGATACTAGTTGGCTTCAAGGAGGACGTAGAGTGTCCTCGCTCATCGCCCCATTGTTGATTGTTTGAGGCCATCTCCTCAATTAGGGCCGTAGCTTCTTCGGGAGTCTTTGATAAGATAGCACCATTCGCCGCGGCATCAATAATTTGTATGGTCCCCGGTTGGAGACCGTTGTAGAAGCTATGAACTAGCTCCCAATCTTCAATGCTATGGTGCGGGCATTGATGCTGCAGATCCTTAAAACGCTCCCAAGCCTCATAGAGCGTCTCTTGGGGTCCTTGCTTGAAGGACATAAGAGCGCTCCGGATCTTCACCGTCTTGGAGGGCGGATAGAACTTATCAATGAATGCACTCGCCAACTCGTCCCAAGTGGTAAAGACTCCATCAGCCTGTGTCATCAACCAATAGAGTGCCTTGTCTTTTAGCATGAAGGGGAAGAGACGCAGTCTGATGGTATCGATGGAGACCCCCGGCATCTGAAATGTGGCGCACTTCGACAAGAATAATTGGATGTGGTAGTGAAGATTTTCATGGGCATTCCCATGAAATGGATCCTGCTGCATCAGAACCACTAGTCCAGTCTTTAGCTCGAAGTTCTTGTCAGCCGCCAACTCTGGCATGGCAATGGATGAGGTCGTAGAAGAGGTCTTAGGCCGGAGCCTATCGCGAATAGAAATTATCCTTGCCATTCTTGCCGCTAATTGGTCCGCAGTTTCCGGGTTGGTCATATACCTCCCTTCCGGATTTTGTCTCCTCTCCGCTCTAATTCTCCGCGCGGTACATTCGATCTCGGGATCAAATAATATATCTTCATGGTCTGCCGTAGATCTTGTGTACATGCAATGGGAAAACAGAGTTTCAAAGAAATGATTAGTACCGTGGAAGGGTTAGGTAAAAATAAAGAAATAAAATAATAATAATAATAAAAGAAATAGCTAGGGTGGTAAGATCAAACGCAATCGCCTCCCCGGCAACGGCGCCAAAAACTTGATCGCTCCGGGATGTAACCCCAAAGAACGGTTGTAGTTTTACCGCAAGCGCACGGTATAGCGGTGAGCGGGTTATCGAACACAGGGAGGATGAATGACCGTGCTTGTTCCAATCAACCTGGCTATTTAAGAAGAGAGAAATTTGCCTTTGTCGATCCTGTCACAATCGTCAGACAAAGTACTGAAATATCAAATCAAATAAATAACGTCTAGGGAATGGGGAATTCCCGCTACTCACCGTATTTCGTAAATGTGGCTCATCGGTATCAAAATTGCTAGAATAAGATTTTGGATGAACTAGTTGCAACTGAATGTAGAACCAAGCTCACGCTCTCGCGCTGTTGCCGGTCTATAGCTATCCTAGGTTTGGGTCCAATCTCTTGCAAACCCTAGCCTAGGGAAGCTAGCATTAGGATCAACATCATCGTTCAATCGCGCACCGAGCCCAATCTCTTGCAAACTCGGCCCACGACCTAGGTTGGGATAGTTCCTACCCGTCCAATCTCTTGCAAACGGGTATCGGCACGGAATTGCAACCGGAAACCCTAGTATCGGTCCAATCTCTTACAAACCGATACTACTGAAATTCGATTCCAACCCAATTCGGATTTCTAGGGTTTCCTATCGAATTGGGATCCAATCTCTTGCAAATCCCAATCGATATGAACTCCTAGCCATCCGTAGTAAATCGATCCCAAACTAATCCCTAATGGCAATTCTAGCAAAATTTCTACCAATTCATCACAAATATGAAATTGGGCTTGTAGGGTTCATCCCCACGCCCCAAGACGTGGAGACTACTCACAATTCATAGCATAAACACAAGAATAATCAATGAAATAAGCAATAGAATTAATCACAATATTGAGATAAGCAATAAAAATAGAATTTTTAGAGAAGAGAGAGGCAAACCAATGGAGTTCTTCAATTAATCCAACAAAAATCCAATTTTTGCCTCCTCTCCAATCACAAGAATAAAGCTAAAAAGTAAACCTAAAAAGCTGCAAAAATCTAAGAGAAAAAGGCTCTCTAAAACTAGGGTAAAAACAGGGGTTAAATACCCCCCAAAATCGTCCAAAAACTGTGACCAAAATACCCCTGCGCATCCTGAAATCCGCAATTTTCGCTACAGGCAGCGCGTCGCACTGGGCCGAGTGACAAAAGTCGCTCGGCCGAGTGTGAAACCCTGTAATTTTCCAGTAAGTCTCGATCTTCAGGGGTCTTCACTTCGGGGGCGGCTCGGCCGAGTGAGTTGTCGTCACTCGGCCGATGGCTTCTTGGTACTCAGGCGGTCGGGATTATCCACTCGGCCGAGTGGGTCTTCTGAAGCTCAGGCAGCCGAAAAACAGTAAGTTGGCGATTTTTGAATGGCTTCGTCTGGGCGCCACTCGGGCGGACGGGATCTCGTCACTCGGCCGATGTGGTCTCCGTCGCTCGGCCGAGTGCATATATAAATCGTGTCTGATCTGGTCGGCCGAGCGGTGTCTCGCTGGTCGGCCGAGTGACTCCTTCACTCGGCCGAGTGGGACACTAAAAATGCCCAAACAGCTTGTTTTGGCCTCCTCGTCGCTCCTGCGACGTCCGTTCTTCTTCCGCTCCTCTCCAACAGTAAAATACCCCTTGGGGAGGTCGTCGGTGACCCTCCGGAGTAAGCGCATCTCGAGATCACTCCAAATCGCGCCAAATCACCTGAAATGCGACAAAAACAACAAATCGTGAAAAGCATCGCAATATCGTCGATATATCGTGAAAAACATGATTTGGGCTATCAAAATGGCATGCAAACATGCGGAAAAAAAATGTAAAATAAGGAGTGATCACTCGTCGCCCCACTGTTAGTTGTTGGAAGCCATCTCCTCTAGCAAGGCCGTAGCTTCATCGAGGGTCTTTGACAAAATGGCTCCGTTGGCGGTAGCATCAATAATCTGTTTTGTGCCCGGTTGGAGTCCATTGTAGAAACTGTGGACAAGTTCCCAATCCTCTATGCTGTGAAGGGGGCATTGATGTTGCAAGTCCTTGAAGTGCTCCCATGCCTCATAGAGAGTCTCCTTAGGTCCTTGCTTGAAGGACATGAGAGCACTTCTTATCTTCACCATCTTGGAGGGCAGGTAAAATTTGTCGACGAAGGCACTCGCCAATTCATCCCAAGTGGTGAAGATTCCTTCAGCCTGCGTCCTCAACCAATATAAGGCCTTGTCCTTGAGTGTGAAGGGGAAGAGGCGCAGTCTGATAGCATCTATGGAGACGCCCGGCATTTGGAAGGTGGCACATTTTGATAAAAAGAGCTGGATGTGGTAGTGAGGGTTTTCATGGGAATTCCTATGAAAAGGGTCTTGCTGCATCAGAACTACCAATCCAGTCTTCAACTCGAAATTTTTGTCGGCCACCAACGCCGGCATAGCTATGGACGAGGTCGTGGAGGAAGTCTTAGGCCGAAGCCTATCTCTAATGGAAATTATCCTCGCCATTCGCGCCGCCAATTCTTCGGCTGTCTCAGGATGGGTCATAAAATTCCCTTCCGTATCGAGTCTCCTCTCCGCTCTGATCCTCCTCAATGTATGTTCGATCTCCGAATCGTATAGTATTTCTTCGGGGTCCGCTGTGGATCGCATGTACATGCAAGGAAAAACAGAGTTTCAAAGAAATAGTTAGCACAAAGGAAGGGTAAAATAAAAATAGAAATAATAAAACAAAAAGAAAAATAGCTAGGTAGGTAGAATCAAACACTATCGCCTCCCCGGCAACGGCGGCCAAAAACTTGATCGCGCCCCGGATACACACCTGGGACGAGACTCGCTAGTCTTACCGCAAGCACACGGTGTCGTGGCGAGCGGGTATCAAACACGAGGAGGGCAAATGACGTTGTCTTCTTTAATTCACCTGGCTATAAGAACAGTCGAGAAATGTTCTCAATAAAGCGGTCACAGTCGTTCAATTGTATAAAGAAAATATCAAATTAATAAAAACGCCTAGGGATAGGGAATCCTCGCTACAAACCGTATCTCGTCATTGTGATTCGTTAGTTTCACAATTGCTAGACTTGAAATTCAGGTGAACTAGTTTCAACTAAATGTAGAACCAAGCTCACGCTCTCGCGCTATTACCGGTCTATAGCAAACCTAGGGTAGGGTCCAATCTCTTGCAGACCCTAACCTATGCAAGCTAGCGTGAAGAACAACATCATCTTTCAATCGTATCTCGAGCCCACTCTCGTGCAAACTCGAGCTACGACCTAGGTTGGGATAGTTCCTATCCGTCCAATCTCTTGCAAATAGGTATTGGTATAGAATTGCAATCGAAAACCCTAGTTTCGGTCCAATCTCTTGCAAGCCGATTCCGGAGAAACCCAATTGTAACCCAATTCGAATTTCTAGGGCTTCCTATCGAGTTGGGATCCAATCTCTTGCAAATCCCAATCGGTATGAATCCCGGGCTATTCGTATTAAATCAATCCCAAACTAACCCTAATCAATTCAAGCAAGAATTTCACCAATTCATCACAAATTAGAAATATGGTTCATATGGTTCATCCCTACGCCCTAAGACGATAAAGCTACTAACTATTCATAATGCAAATCATTAGAAATTCAATAGAAATATCAATAGAAATCATTGCAATAGACAATATATCAATAAAAATGAGATTTTTGATACAAAGAGAGACAACCCAATGAAGATTCAATAGCATCCAACAAAATAGAACTTTTTTATCTCTCTCCAAAGATCTAAATCTAATCTCCTAAAAAGTAATCAAAAGGGCTGCCAAAAGTATGAAAAAGATCTCCTAAACTAGGTTAAAAACTGGGGTTAAATACCCCCCAAAATCGGCCAAAAACTGTGACAAAATTGCCCCTGCGCAGCTTGAAAATCGCACTTTACGCTACAGGCAGCGCGGCTCACTCGGCCGAGTGACAAATGTCACTCGGCCGAGTGACAGACCCTGACGGATTCCAGTAAGTCTGGACTTTTGGGGGTCGTCTCCTCGGGAGTCACTCGGCCGAGTGACTTTCTTCACTCGACCGAAGGGATTTCTTCATTCGGCCGAGTTGGAACTCGGGGTGCACTGACGGATTACAGTAAGTTCGTGTTTTCTTCTGCCGTCGTTCTGATGCCACTTGGGCGAGTGGTGTCTCCGTGCTCGGCCGAGTGGGATGGCGATGCTCGGCCGAGTGCACGTTGATACTCAATCTATTGCGTGTCCGATCTGACCGGCCGAGCGGGCTGTCGATGCTCGGCCAAGTGACTCCTTCACTCGGCCGAGTGGCATGCTGAAAATGCCCAATCTTCGTCTTTTTGCTTCCTCGTCGCTCCTACGACGTTCTTTCTTCTTCCACTCCTCTTCCATTACAGAATAACCCCCGAAAGAGTCATGGTTGACACTCCGGAGTGGGTGCTTCTCAGAATCACTCCAAATCGCTCCAAATCTCCTGAAATACGACAAAAACAAGAAATCGTGAAAAGCATCGCAATATTGTCGAATAATCGTGAAAAACGCGATACGAGTGATCAAAATGGCATGCAAACATGCAGAAAAAAGGTGTAAAATATGGAGTGAACAAGGATCTCCAAGTGCTGAGATATGCTTGAGAGCACTTGGATGAATTCCCTTGTGCTGGACTTCAATGCATGAAGAAGAATGAGACCTCTTGAGAGGGAATTGAGGGAGTTTGAGAGTGGCTTATAGATTTCTTGAGATATTCAATAGCATGAAGAAGTATAAGAGATGGCAGCCTACTCATATATATAGGAGCCCTATATCAAACCCCAAAACCCAAGAAAACAGCCAAAGAAACGATTCTACAACGGCTAGAAACTGGGCGAAAATGACAGGAACAGTCGACAGATGATCAAAAGACAGTCGATTGATCAATGGCTAGAAAATATCCAACTGCTATAATTTGAACCAGGACAGTCGGTAGAAGAAGACAGTATAGTCGACTGAGAACAGGACATGCGCCTATAAATCCTTCAGTAGGCGACTGCTGCAGGGGATGGAATAAAATAGAGAGATGCACTCTTTCTCAAGTTAAGCACACATGTGACTAATGTCAATAATACAGTTGACAGTCTATTAGTCAAGCGACTGTAAAACCGTAATCAGTCGTCTGGTAAATAAGAGGGAGAAAAGACAGAGAGATGCAGAGATTGCACTTACGCTACTCAGGCGACTGATGACCAATCTACAGGAGACTGTATATATACAGGTGACTGTAAACTGACCAGTAGTCGAATGTGCGTAAAGCTCAAGTTTGAGTCAATAGAAATGTTGACTTGAGCTGTGCATATCAGGCGACTGTATAAGGATCTACAGGCGACTGGAAATCACCCAGTCGACTGTGTTTCCTTCATCAGGCGACTGATGGAAAGCCAGAGACTCCAAATGAGTCTTTCGACAAAGTTAACCTATTAGGTTGGATTCTATGATAATCCTAAGGCCCACTAAGATGGTTAAATGCATATGCATGAATGAGTAAGCCATCTAACAAGGCATTACATTAATCCTAGACTCAAAAGATAGAGAAAGCAATAAAGTAAATTACATGGATTATAATGCTTTCCTTAGAGTCTAAGTCTTCAATCTTGATGCCTTGATTGCTCTCCATCATCTCCAATCTTTGGCACTCCATGAGTCCAAACAATGGTCCTTCTTCACTTGATGTCCATCCTTGCACCAAGTAATTAGTCTCTAAGAAAGATATTCTTGAAATAAAACTGAGTGACTAAAACATGAGAGTCATTAGCAACAACATAATGTTGTGATCATCATCAAAATAAGATTGGTATGAAACACCAATACCCAACATTCTCCCCCTTTTTAATGACGACACACATTATGTAAAATAAAAAATAATTAAAGCATAATGCTAATGAGCTCCCCCTACTTATGTGCACCAATTAAACAATGAGCTACATAATAGTAAATACTCATTATACCAAATACTATCATGGTGACATATAATAGGCAATGATTACATAAACCAATTGTAATAGACAATATCATGCAAACATGAATGATTTATCTAATCCCATAAATCTCTCCCCATATGCATACGTATATAACTCTCCCTATATAGTTACATAATGCATACATCTCTCCCCCTTGACATCGTCAAAAAGGTGGGCATCAAGTATATTGCCCTTTGTCATCTTCACTAAGATGTGACAATATGCAAGAAAAGAAAGAGATGTATGATACCAAATTGAAACTTTTAGTGGGTATCAATTCACTATCACATGCTCCCCCTAGATCATAAAAATGGTCAGCTTTTGACTTCTATGATCTAATACTAATATTAGAGCCATGGGCCTTAAAGTGTATAAAAGCAATAGATAATGAAGAATCAAGCTTCATTAATACACAATGATAATGCCAAAAGAGTTATACCATGAAACAACTTGACAATATCAAAGAGGCTTAGTTTGAGACCAAAAATAACCAATTGTAAATAGAGATATCAAACATCCTCAAAATGAGAGTCAAAATTTGTTTTAAAATATTTTAAACATATAACATATTAACTCCCCTATTGACATAGACATGGATCAAAGGTGCATGCATGTTAATAAAATCCCCAAGATTCCCATTTTCATGAAAAATACATACATTTAAAAGTATTTTCAAAATCATGAAACACACACAACCAATGGGTATGCAAAAATATAACATTAAGCACAATACCCATGCAATATGCAAATGTGTGTGGGTAACCCAAACATTAGGTAACCAAACCCAAGATGAGTTTGATTTCCTAACGTAATCACATGAGGTGATCATATCCCTAACTAGAGAGTTGATGTAACTATCCCTCTCTTGCACACTAACTTTAGTGGGAATCCATAATCTCAAGGAATTCCTAGGCAAGGGTTTTACCTTTACAAGAGGGATGGATGTGGCATGCTTAGGTGTAGAATTAGTTTCTTGGCATGTAAAGAATAAGGATTTTGCTTCTTAGCAAAAAATGTAGATTTTTCATTCTTCCTCATTACCTCGTGATCTACATGCTTCTTGTTGATGTTATTGTTGTACAAGAAAGCATGGTGATTTTTCTTAGGTGCTTTAGCAATATTTCTTGTATTTGCACCATAAGAGGAATTAGAGGTGGGTTTGGGTACCACATTTTGAATATAACCCAAACATCCTCTATGATTTTCCGGATGTTGTTTTTCCAATAAATCATGGAGTGAATCCCTAGAATGCACAAAACTTTTGAGCTTCTGGGATTCCTCTTCACATTTCAACGTAAGTTGTTGAATGTGAGAATCTAAGCTAAGATTTTGAGCAACAAGATTTTCATTAGTTAAACTCAATTCCTTAACTTGAGAGAGAAGTGTGTCTCTCTCACTAGTGTCGCACACATGCATTTCATCATGAATATTTACACTAGACGAATCTAAATCATGCACCCTACTCATAACAATATTATGTTTAGCTTTCATTTTATCATATGAGTCGATGCACTTACTTGCCAAATTGGAGGCCACATTTAGGTGGTATTCGAGCTCATCATAGGATGGCTTTTCCTCCTCAGCTTTCTCATCACTTTCCTCCTCGACTTCCTCATCATTTTCCTCCTCGCTTGAGCTTGACGAAGACTCTTCCCCATTAGCCATGAAGCAACTTTCTTCTTTGGAGTTGAGCCAAGCTTCTATCTCTTCATTTCTTGAGTTAGATGAAGTTGATAAAGAATCATCAAAAGCAACGAAACACCTGCGTGCTCCTTGTCATCCTCTTCTTCATCATTTGATGTGTTCACATCGGAATCAACAACTGTGCCGATAAGTCCCTTCTTTTAATTCTTGACCTCGGACTTGGCTTTCCAAAATTTCTTCCCTTTACCCTTACAGGTATCTTTGGTGGGGTTGGAAGGACATTCAGTAGCAAGATGACCTTTTCCTCCACAATTGAAACAAATAAGCTTGTTAGACTGGGAGGAAAACTTTGACGAATATATACCTTGTTTGTCCTTAAGGAATGCCTCGAAATTCTTGAATTGCTTGGCAAGCTCAATGTAGTCATCGTCGCTAACATCATCTTCATCACCATCTTCACTCAGAGCTTCCCGTTGGAAGTTCTTTCTCCACTTGAATGACTCCTTCTCAACTTGGAGTGCAACCCCCTTTTTCTTCTCAGGCTTGGTTGGCTGAACCTCTTCCTTTTGTTGAAGTAACACTTCATGGGAAATCTCTAAAATATGCCAAATACTGTTGGCCGATTTGTACATGGAGATGCATTCGAACTCATTCGGAGTGAGGGCGCAATGGAGAACACACATAGCCCTAGCATTGACTCTGATCAAGTCCTTCTCCGCTCTAGTTCTCGAGGCCGCGGATAAAGTAGGCTCCTCGAATGGTGACTCTGTGATGTCCCAAAGGTCGGGACCCTTCGTGTAGACCATCATCCTGATCTTCCAACTAGGATAGTTGGATCCGTTGAAGAGCAGGGGTCGAACGGTTGAGTGACCTTCTTCATGAGGCGCAGATGTTGCGTTGAATGCCATCGTTGCAGTATGTTATAACCTCGCTCTGATCCAATTGTAAGGATCACCTTACCCTTGCATACTAACAACACACACTAGAGGGGGCTGAATAGTGTAATGGCAATAAAATTGTCAAATTAAAATTAAACTTGCAAATGCAGAAGTATAAATGCAAGAGGAAATAATTGACACAATCAATCCAAATACAAACAAAAGGAATTACCATGGTTCCCCAAACTTGGGTACATCCAGCCACACCAAATATCCACTATAATCCCACATGGAGAAGTGAATACAAATCTCACAAGGAGATACCCCACAAAGAGGATTTATGCCCTACACAAAGACCCAACCAACCCTACACAAGGGTCAAGACTCCTACACAGAGAATCACTAACTCCCACTTAGAGAATTAGGGTTAGCCCTGCACTACGACACTAAACTCCCACAAAGACTGTTACTCCCACACAGAGAGTTATTTCCACAAAGAGAATATCCTAATCCCACAAAGAGATAATGTAACGACCAGGTTTTTATCGATGCAATTTATCTATTTTACTCTCGCGTATATTTTTCCTATATCCGTTGTTAGGCTTTCCTGTCCTCGTACACATATCTATTTCTAATATTTTTCATATATTTCTATCATTAATTTTAAACCACTTGGTTAAATCCTTTATTATTGTTATTATTATTTTTAACATCTTTTCTCATAATTAATTTAGACTTCCAATTCAAATTCAAATTTCAAAACGTGTGATCAAAACTTTTAGAATTCAAATGCAGTTTCCTTTTAGACCCATTTTTTTAAATATATTCATTAGCTCTAAATCCCTCGAATAATTATTTTGATAATATATTCTTATAACTGATTTAAATTTTCGAATTCAAAATTCGTATTTCAAATTCTTTCAAAATCATTTTAAAAGCCAAATGAACCCTACCTTGTTTGGACTCATTTAAACTGTTTTGATTAGCTCTTATTTCTCCTAATTAAACGACAAATCCTATCCTATTAAATTCTTTTTAAATTACTTCCTAAATAAACTCTACCCCATGTTTTGAACCCTGTCACTAGGCCGAACCCACCCAGCCGGAAACAACTCATACTCACACAGCACCCCATGTTCTCTATGAGCCTACTTTTTTTAAAAAACCTATACAATCTATAATAGAATGCAACCCTAGGCTTGTTGTGCCTTCCACGCATCATGTTTTTCCCCAGCCTACATCATATAAACACAAACCTACCATATTTCTTCCTATAATACTAACCCTAAGCCCTACAAACCCAAAAGTACCCACAGCCACAGCCTGCTACAAAAGATAACCCCTCACCCAACAATTATAAAGAAACCCAGGCCTATACTTTGTAAAACCCTAAACTACTCTCAGCCTTCACCCTATAAATAATAACCTAGGTCTACTTCCTATATAAAAATATAAACCCTACCCTATACCACCCACAGCCGTCGGCATCTGCATCTCCCCCACGTAAACCAGTAGCCCGACTCCTCCTCTCCATCCCCAGTGGCCACAGCAAGCTCCCACCGCCGCCGACCACACCAAGCCACCCGCAGCCCCCATCTCCCCGCACAGCCGGCCTGTTCCTTCCCCCTCCTTCTCCGAGAGCACCACCCACAGCCGGCCTCCCACCTCCATACTCACGACAGCAAACCCCACGGCTTCATCTCCATCCCCACGCAACCACAGCCTGCGGATTCTCCTCCTTCTCCGAGATCTTCTCCTCCACGCCAATAAACCCGCAACCAACTCCTTTCTCCCCTCCTTCTTCTTCTTCCAAACTACAACAGACTCACCCACAGGCCGAGCCCTCCCCCTCTCCCCATAGAACTCGCCATCACACTCATCTTACTCCTCCGTCCGACCCACAGCCACAACCCCGACCCAACCCCGAGCAACCTACTCCATGGAACCCAACGTCACATCATCTCCCATCTCTCCGAGATCATATCCAAACCCTGACAACTCACCATGCCTCCGATCACCAGCGCCGACTGCCTCTGATCGCTGCACCCTCCCAGTGCCGCATGCAACTCCCTCCAGCCCGCCATCCTCCGAACCACCGCAAGACCCCCACAAACCTGCCGCCCTCCAACTCGCCGAGGTCTCCCTTTCCCGCCTCCATCAGAAAGCCCCTGCCTTTCCCCCGTTCGAAGTCGCACCTCCCCTGTCTCCCGGATTCCGCCTGCTACCTCGCCGATCGCCGCCTTCCTCCCGTGACCACCGCACACGGGCGCCACCTCGCCATTAGCTTTCACCGCCATCCCCTCATCGGCGAGCTCCCCCCGCCATCGCAGCCTGGAAGTGAGATCCGATCCGCCGCCCAGCGCCTCTAATCCGCCGCCATGAGCCCCGCCTATCAGCCCTTGCCGTCGACTCCCCCACCGCTGTGATCCCCTGCTCTGCAAATGTAAGAAGAAGGGAAGGGGGAGAAGGGAACAGACGAGAGAGGGAGAGGGTAAAGTGACAGGTCAGTGAATAAGCTATTTAATAAGTTAGTTTTGTTGCTGTTAGTTTTAAATTATTATTATAAAGTTAGTGTATGACAGCTAGCTACCTTTATAGATGGTGACCCATATATAGGGATTAATTAAGAAGTTACAGGTAGGTTAGTCTGTAACTGTAAGAATAAAGTTAGCCTTAACAAATAGTAAGGTAACATGTAACTGCTATATAGTTAATGAATGGACTACCAGTAAGTTGATAATTACCAAGATATTGGACCTAGTATTACTTGACGACCGTTAGTCCAACTTTTATAAACTGTTAGTGTAGATGAACCATACTTTACATTGCTACCATCGGGGCACCCAACCTACCGAACCTGACTAATTTTAGCATTATATTAGTAGTTAATGCATGATTAGCTTACCGCGATTCCATTGTCACAGATATAATCATACCTCTCGTTCCAATCAACTGAACACTCGGAACCAACTATATCAGGCAAGTGCACTTTTTACATATCTTGCTTTAATCGCTTTGACCTGAGATATTCTGATAGGCAAGTGTACATTTACAATTTTTGATATCGCTACTTTTAAATGATAAATCAAGACTGCTAGTTTACCCTACGTCATGTTACACATCATGTTTTGCACACTTTTGATTGATTGAACGGTTATTGATGGAATGCACAATGATAGAATATATTGGAATACTTGAAATCGTGAAATCGTGAGTTCATGCGCCCAAGCGGCGAAATCGTGACTTTCGTGAGCGTCATGTGAGTTGACAAACTTTGTGCTTGTAATACGACTAGGCCGGCTCGTGTTCTGGAAAACTTTTGGGTGGGGTTAGGGTTGAGCGGCCACTGGGCGTATGAAAGGTACTCTCCTCAAGAGCACCACCCGCATGCGGTGGGTTAGCGTCAATCACGGTAAGCCCCCGTGAGAGGAACGACCTTCTCATCACGACCTAAAGGCGAGAACCCTAAGAGTGAATAGAAACCACGGACGTGAAATTGCAAATTGCCAAGTCTTACTTTATTCCAGCCTGCTTAGAACTGCCATGTTATTTGTTGTATGCACTACAGTTGTCACTTATCTGCTGTACACAAGACACTTGTCACATTATCTGCTGTACACAAGACACTTGTCACATTATCTGCTGTACACAAGACACTTGTCACATTATCTGCTGTACACAAGACACTTGTAACATTATCTGCTGCACACATTACACTTGCCACATTATCTGCTGCACACACTACATGCCACCGCTTTTTGCACTATGCTTGACGTACTCATGCTTTAACTATTTGTCACTTACATTGTCACGAAATCGATTTTGAAAACCTTACCGAGGGTCAATTATCATAATTTTCTAAATCTTGCCGAGCGACCCTCGCTGACGTATATTTCTTGTCTTGTGAAATATACGTTAGGTATTAGACAGGTTCACAGAGGAGTTTGCTTAGAGACTAAACAGGTTGATCTGGAGTGCCCTGCTGCTGAGTGTACCGCCGCTGAGGAGCATTTGTGTCTTCGTATCATTTGTACTTTGTTAATTCTTTCACAACTTGTATGGGCTCTATGACCCTCCTTTATTCATTCATTGTTGTAATCTATTTCTGAGACTTGAGATTGTAATTAATTAAATTATCTGTGTTGTTTGAGCTGCATGCAAGACCCTGCAGGATGTTATCACACAGACGCGTAATGTGCTTAAACCAAGGAGGAAGGAAAAGAAAAAGTATCTCCTTCTTGTTTTAAGCACATGCGGGCCTTCGTCGCGTCCTCGCCCCAAGTACAATGGGAAGCGGGGCGTGACAGGTTTTAGTGGTGGCCCATGCAGGTCGTGCATATGCAAAACACTCTAAACAACATAGACAAGATTACAATCTTAATCCTCAAGAACACTCTTCTTTGAACTCTATCCCAGCCCTGTTCTTTAGAAAATCCTAGCACGTCTTAGAATTTCAAATCATTAGTTGGCCCAACAAGTTCACCCTTGATTTTATAACTATTTTCGACATTATATTCTTATGTCACCCAACCGACTAACCTCATGTCCATGCCACCAACGGAGCCGTTCATCACAACATTAACTCGTTGCCTATTTCAACTCTGAATTCAACACTATTACTTAGTTATCACATTAGCGCTTATCGTTTCTTAGTGAGACTTTTAACATTGATTGTGGTGATGTTGTTGTGCATGTATATAGATAGTGGGTGTGGACCCGTGTGTGAATCTTTAAGTACCACCTAAGTATAAATGTGCTTACCCTTGGATTATTAGTATGATGTGATTATCTATTGTGTTGTATGTGCGTGTACGGTAATTTGTGATATGTATGTATATGGTCGAGTATATAGTAGTAACCGTTATACGTATACTTAGGTGAGTGATTAGCCGTATCACTATAGGAACATCTGTGCGTATTGAATTTAGTTCTGGCTAGTTACTAGGAGTATATGTACCTTAGTCGTACTTGTTAATGGATGTAATTATATGCTAGTACAGTGATGTGCATGTTAGATGTAATGATAATGGGTGTACGTATAGTTATGGGTGCAAATTTATTATGTGATCTATATGTTAGTATGTCTGGCGTGTACTCGTGCGTGTATATGTATATGGTTAGTTATAAGTATGTATATATATAAATATATATTGTATGAACAAATGTGTTTTATATGTAGTCAGATTGTTATATCGTATTACCCCTACGGGATGAGGTGTGAGCGAGTGTATACCAGGAGGTATGCATAGACGTATGTTTGTGACTACGTATATATGGATGCATGTAATAGTAAACTTGTCATATGTAGATTACTATGGTTGTGTGTACCGGTGTGTATATGTATGTCATATAAATATGATATAGGCGTGTCGTAGCGTAAGTATGTATACGTATGTGAAATAAACGTATGTATGAGTATTTGAAAGTGTGTGATGCATGAGTAAGTATATGCATGTGGATGTATATTGTTTCATTATAATGTATGTATGACTGAGATAGAATGACCTTGGTGTCTAAGTCTGATCACCCCTACGTTGGCCTATTTAAGGAAGTCTGAAGACAGACTTGATCCTAAGGTGGGTAGATTACGATGGCCCTAGCGCTTGGGTAAGGTTTATATAAATCCGTGTTTGGTGCAAGGTATTACGTGCATGTATTTACGTATAGTGACATATATTATTACGTGTATATAGTAATATGCGGTATTTAAAGGTGATCGTATGATTGGAATGTTAATTGACAAAGGATGATTGTATATTTATTAGTGGTATGTTTATGTGACATGTGGTACTGTATCAGTGTAGATTGTGAGTGTATAAGTTTTTTATGGTGTGTATACATTAGAAGTGGAGATGCGAACGTTACCATTATGTTTTCGGTGCCTTAACCGATAAGATTCCGAGGACGGAATCGTCTTTAAGGTGGATATGATGTAACGACCAGGTTTTTATCGATGTAATTTATCTATTTTACTCTCGCGTATATTTTTCCTATATCCGTTGTTAGGCTTTCCTGTCCTCGTACACATATCTATTTCTAATATTTTTCATATATTTCTATCATTAATTTTAAACCACTTGGTTAAATCCTTTATTATTGTTATTATTATTTTTAACATCTTTTCTCATAATTAATTTAGACTTCCAATTCAAATTCAAATTTCAAAACGTGTGATCAAAACTTTTAGAATTCAAATGCAGTTTCCTTTTAGACCCATTTTTTTTAAATATATTCATTAGCTCTAAATCCCTCGAATAATTATTTTGATAATATATTCTTATAACTGATTTAAATTTTCGAATTCAAAATTCGTATTTCAAATTCTTTCAAAATCATTTTAAAAGCCAAATGAAACCTACCTTGTTTGGACTCATTTAAACTGTTTTGATTAGCTCTTATTTCTCCTAATTAAACGACAAATCCTATCATATTAAATTCTTTTTAAATTACTTCCTAAATAAACTCTACCCCACGTTTTGAACCCTGTCACTAGGCCGAACCCACCCAGCCGGAATCAACTCATACTCACACAGCACCCCATGTTCTCTGTGAGCCTACTTTTTTTAAAAAACCTTTACAATCTATATTAGAATGCAACCCTAGGCTTGTTGTGCCTTCCACGCATCATGTTTTTCCCCAGCCTACATCATATAAACACAAACCTACCATATTTCTTCCTATAATACTAACCCTAAGCCCTACAAACCCAAAAGTACCCACAGCCGCAGCCTGCTACAAAAGATAACCCCTCACCCAACAATTATAAAGAAACCCAGGCCTATACTTTGTAAAACCCTAAACTACTCTCAGCCTTCACCCTATAAATAATAACCTAGGCCTACTTCCTATATAAAAATATAAACCCTACCCTATACCACCCACAGCCGTCGGCATCTGCATCTCCCCCACGTAAACCAGTAGCCCGACTCCTCCTCTCCATCCCCAGTGGCCACAACAAGCTCCCACCACCGCCGACCACACCAAGCCACCCGCAGCCCCCATCTCCCCGCACAGCCGGCCTGTTCCTTCCCCCTCCTTCTTCGAGAGCACCACCCACAGCCGGCCTCCCACCTCCATACTCACGACAGCAAACCCCACGGCTTCATCTCCATCCCCACGCAACCACAGCCCGCGGATTCTCCTCCTTCTACGAGATCTTGTCCTCCACGCCAATAAACCCGCAACCAACTCCTTTCTCCCCTCCTTCTTCTTCTTCCAAACTACAACAGACTCACCCACAGGCCGAGCCCTCCCCCTCTCCCCATAGAACTCGCCATCACACTCATCTTACTCCTCCGTCCGACCCACAGCCACAACCCCGACCCAACCCCGAGCAACCTACTCCATGGAACCCAACGTCACATCATCTCCCATCTCTCCGAGATCATATCCAAACCCTGACAACTCACCATGCCTCCGATCACCAGCACCGACTGCCTCCGATCGCTGCACCCTCCCAGTGCTGCATGCAACTCCCTCCAGCCCGCCATCCTCCGAACCACCGCAAGACCCCCACAAACCCGCCGCCCTCCAACTCGCCGAGGTCTCCCTTTCCCGCCTCCATCAGAAAGCCCCTGCCTTTCCCCCGTTCGAAGTCGCACCTCCCCTGTCTCCCGGATTCCGCCTGCTACCTCGCCGATCGCCGCCTTCCTCCCGTGACCACCGCACACGGGCGCCCCCTCGCCATTAGCTTTCACCGCCATCCCCTCATCGGTGAGCTCCCCCCGCCATCGCAGCCTGGAAGTGAGATCCGATCCGCCGCCCAGCGCCTCTAATCCGCCGCCATGAGCCCCGCCGATCAGCCCTTGCCGTCAACTCCCCCGCCGCCGTGATCCCCTGCTCTGCAAATGTAAGAAGAAGGGAGGGGGAGAAGGGAACAGACGAGAGAGGGAGAGGGTAAAGTGACAGGTCAGTGAATAAGCTATTTAATAAGTTAGTTTTATTGCTGTTAGTTTTAAATTATTATTATAAAGTTAGTGTATGACAGCTAGCTACCTTTATAGATGGTGACCCATATATAGGGATTAATTAAGAAGCTACAGGTAGGTTAGTCTGTAACTGTAAGAATAAAGTTAGCCTTAACAAATAGTAAGGTAACATGTAACTGCTATATAGTTAATGAATGGACTACCAGTAAGTTGATAATTACCAAGATATTGGACCTAGTATTACTTGACGACCGTTAGTCCAACTTTTATAAACTGTTAGTGCAGATGAACCATACTTTACATTGCTACCATCGGGGCACCCAAACTACCGAACCTGACTAATTTTAGCTTTATATTAGTAGTTAATGCATGATTAGCTTACCGCGATTCCATTGTCATAGATATAATCATACCTCTCGTTCCAATCAACTGAACACTCGGAACCAACTATATCAGGCAAGTGCACTTTTTACATATCTTGCTTTAATCGCTTTGACCTGAGATATTCTGATAGGCAAGTGTACATTTACAATTTTTGGTATCGCTACTTTTAAATGATAAATCAAGACTGCTAGTTTACCCTACGTCATGTTACACATCATGTTTTGCACACTTTTGATTGATTGAACGGTTATTGATGGAATGCACAATGATAGAATATATTGGAATACTTGAAATCGTGAAATCGTGAGTTCATGCGCCCAAGCGGTGAAATCGTGACTTTCGTGAGCGTCATGTGAGTTGACAAACTTTGTGCTTGTAATACGACTAGGCCGGCTCGTGTTCCAGAAAACTTTTGGGTGGGGTTAGGGTTGAGCGGCCACTGGGCGTATGAAAGGTACTCTCCTCAAGAGCACCACCCGCATGCGGTGGGTTAGCGTCAATCACGGTAAGCCCCCGTGAGAGGAACGACTTCTCATCACGACCTAAAGGCGAGAACCCTAGGAGTGAATAGAAACCACGGACGTGAAATTGCAAATTGCCAAGTCTTACTTTATTCCAGCCTGCTTAGAACTGCCATGTTATTTGTTGTATGCACTACAGTTGTCACTTATCTGCTGTACACAAGACACTTGTGACATTATCTGCTGTACAGAAGACACTTGTCACATTATCTGCTGTACACAAGACACTTGTCACATTATCTGCTGTACACAAGACACTTGTCACATTATCTGCTGTACACAAGACACTTGTCACATTATCTGCTGTACACAAGACACTTGTCACATTATCTGCTGCACACATTACACTTGCCACATTATCTGCTGCACACACTACATGCCACCGCTTTTTGCACTATGCTTGACGTACTCATGCTTTAACTATTTGTCACTTACATTGTCATTAAATCGATTTTGAAAACCTTGCCGAGGGTCAATTATCATAATTTTCTAAATCTTGCCGAGCGACCCTCGCTGACGTATATTTCTTGTCTTGTGAAATATACGTCAGGTATTAGACAGGTTCACAGAGAAGTTTGCTTAGAGACTAAACAGGTTGATCTGGAGTGCCCTGCTGCTGAGTGTACCGCCGCTGAGGAGCATTTGTGTCTTCGTATCATTTGTACTTTGTTAATTCTTTCACAACTTGTATGGGCTCTATGACCCTCCTTTATTCATTCATTGTTGTAATCTATTTCTGAGACTTGAGATTGTAATTAATTAAATTATCTGTGTTGTTTGAGCTGCATGCAAGACCCTGTAGTTAGTTATCACACAGACGCGTAATGTGCTTAAACCAAGGAGGAAGGAAAAGAAAAAGTATCTCCTTCTTGTTTTAAGCACATGCGGGCCTTCGTCGCGTCCTCGCCCCAAGTACAATGGGAAGCGGGGCGTGACAGATAACCTCCCACAAAGAGAGAAAGACTAATTCCCACAAAGAGAATTAGTGACAACAAATTCACCAAGTAAAATAAATACTCTTACATATTCCTTGAGATGCTTACTCATGAATGGATGCAAGGCATGGAAGAGGATCTCTAAGTGTTGAGATAAGCTTTAGAGCACTTGGATGAATTCCTTTGAGCTGGACTTCAATGCATGAAGAAGAATGAGAGCTCTTGAGAGGGAATTGAGGGAGTTTGAGAGTGGCTTATAGATCTCTTGAGATATTCAATAGCATCAATAAGTACAAGAGATGTCAGCCCACTCATATATATATGAGCCTTATATCAAACCCCAAAACCCAAGAAAACAACCAAAGAAACGATTCTGCAACGGCAAGAAACTGGGCGAAAACGAAAGGAACAGTCGACTAATGATCAAAAGACAGTCGATTGATCAACTGCTAGAAAATATCCAACGGCTATAATCTGAGCCAGGACAGTCGACTGAAGATGACAGTATAGTTGACTGAGAACAGGATAGCCGCCTGTAAATCCTTCAGCAGGCGACTGCTGCATGTGATGGAATAAAATAGAGAGCTGCACTCTTTCTCTAGTTAAGCACACATACGACTGATGTCAATAATAGAGTAGACTGTCTATTAGTCAGGCAACTGTAAAACCTTAATTAGTCGTCTGCTAAATAAGATGGAGAAAAGGCAGAGAGATGCCGAGATTGCACTTACGCTACACAGGCGACTGATGACCAATCTACTGGCGACTGTAAATATACAGGCGACTGTAAACTGACCAGTAGTTGACTGTGCGTAAAGCTCAAGTTTGAGTCAATAGAAATGTTAACTTGAGTTGTGCATATCAGGCGACTGTAGAAGGATCTACAGGCGACTGGAAATCACCCAGTCGACTGTGTTTCCTTCATCAGGCGACTGATGGAAAGCCAGAGACTCCAAATGAGTCTTTGGACAAAGTTAACCTATTGGGTTAGATTCTATGATAATCCTAAGGCTCACTAAGATGGTTTAATGCATATGCATGAATGCGTAAACCATCTAACAAGGCATTACATTAAGCCCTGACTCAAAAGAGAGAGAAAGCAATAAAGTAAATTACATGGATTACAATGCTTTCCTTAGAGTCTAAGTCTTCAATCTTGATGCCTTGATTGATCTCCATCATCTCCAAGCTTTAGCACTCCATGAGTCCATGCAATGATCCTTCTTCACTTGATGTACATCCTTGCACCAAGTGATTAGTCTCCAAGAAAGATATTCTTGGAATAAAACTGAGAAACTATAACATGAGTGTCATTAGCAATAACATAATGTTGTGATCATCATCAAAATAGGATTGGTTTGAAACACCAATACTCAACATCGATCCCTCGAAACAACTGCATTACTTCTCTCATTCTGAAGGCCAATAAGGCCAGTTGGTGTTATGAAAAATCATTTCCACACTTGGTGTCAAATTTCCTGACACACTTTTTGATGTGACAAAGGGGGAGAAAAATGCAATGCATATAAAATATTGATTCTTGGTAAACCACACTTAAAAATGGAAAATAATATGATGCATATTCCTGCTTATCTCTAACCAGACTTGATGTAGGAGGAGTAAATTCTCCATAGCAATCATGCATCTCTACAGTGGGAGTGTAAGTCATTTTTGTTGTCAGATTATATTTTTAAAGTGAAAAAATACCATATTGGGAAGAAGAATAATATTAAGAAGAATAGTGAAAAAATTGCCTCAATGGTAAGAAGAATAGTGAAAAAATACCTTAAAAATGAAATTAAATCATTCACATTGTCGTTGTGGGTCTTGAAGTTGATTATGACACCATATTGGGATTCAAAAACTACATAAGAGAGGTATTTATTGTCATGTTACCTACGAAGAGCACAAAATTAGACAAGGCAAAGATTACATTCTCCCAAGAATATAAGATCAGTTTCTACATCCCTATAAAGTGGCTATGATCATTTCTGGTAATCTGGGGGTGGGGTGCAATGTTAAGAATGATGATTATAGATTCGGCTTTAAACTCCCAATTTAACTTATGAAAACCTATTAAGACAATCGTGAACTTATCAATTGACTATCAATTTTTTTATATTAAAAAAATTTAAATGTTTCATTTTATATTGTCCCTTTTAACTAAAAAATCTGGCTTTGTCTTTGCTTGGCTATCATGGAAGCTTAAAGGAAAAAAGAGATAAACTAATACAAGTTATACATAATGAGGTCATATGCGCCAGATTACATGTGGTGAGGGCATGTGCACCCTCCCCCAATGAGCTTTTACTTGATTATCATATATAGAATAATTTGATTATAAGTTTATATTCTTCAACATTATTAAAAAAATCAAAATTTTCATTGTAATTTCAAGGAGATCATCTAAATTTCCTTTATTAAATGATGTCTTGGTGATTGTTTGTTCAATTAAAATGGAAAAGTAATTGATTCTAACTTTTATGGCATAAATATTAGAACCTTAACAAATTTGAGTTTTTCTTTAATGCATTATGTAAACTTCAAGGATATTATCTTTCCTTTTTTATGTTAAGTGTGCAACTGATAAGGGTGACCATAGAAAGAACACTCCAAAGGATAAGTATACTCCAAGAAGGGTGCATGATAAGTATACTCCAAGAAGGGTGCATGGAGTCTCTAACCATGGTTAGTGTATGCTATATGAAATTATCAGATACAAATCTTCATTTCTCTCAATGACGTGCCCACATACATCCACACGAGCCACTAAGTGTTTGAGTTGATTCCAAGACAAGGGATAAGGAGTATTGTGCATACTATTATAATAGTGGTCAAACCATGACGTCGGGGGTAATCTAAAGTAGGATATAAAGGACATAATGCAAATAGGCTCCTTTAGCATGAATAATATGAGTTTAATGTCCAATCTCCTCACTAGTAAGAAAAGGTGACAAAAATCCATTAAACAAAAATGACAGTTAAATCATTCTCATTGTCATTGTGGGTTTTGAAGTTGAATAAGACACCATGTTGGGGATCAAAAACTACAAAAGAGGGACATTCATTGTCATGTCCCCAACAACGAGCACAAAATTAGACAAAGCTTAGATTACATTCTCCAAAGAATATATGATCGACGTTTAGATCCCTAAAAAGTGTATGTTGTCATATTAGGAAATCTTAGGAGTCCAAAGGAAATAATGATGATTATAAATTAGGCTTCAGATAACAAATGTAACATTTGAAAACCTATTATGACTGTTATGGACTAATCAATTGAATATCAATATATATATATATATATATATATATATATATATATATATATATATAAATAATTTTATTAAATGGTATATTTTGTAGTGTCCCTTTTAACTCTAAGTGTTTGCTTTTCATTACATGGAAGCCAAAATGAAAAAGGAGATAAGCTAATACCAATTATGCCTAATAAGGTGAGTAAGATTCCATATGGTGAGGGCATGTGCCCCCTCCAAGTGATTTTTTACACAATTACCATATATAAAATAATTTCATTATAACTTCATGTTCATCGACATGATAAAACTCAAAATATTCCGAAATAATTTAATGAAGATCATCTAATTTTCCCTTATTAAATGATGGCTGGTTGATTGTATTTTTAAAAATAATGGCCAAAATTATTTCTTCTCAATTTTATGTAATTAATAGTAGCACCTTACCAAATTTGAGTTATCCTTTAATGCATTACGCAAACCTACTAGATAATATCTTTCCTTTTTATACAATATATTACATATATGTGTGTGTTTGTTTGTGTTTGTGTTTGTGCAAGTAAGTGTGCGTGGGTAAAATAGGCATCAGCTTGTTGTGCGCTGGGGTCAGAAGTGAGGGATCGTCGGACGATCGAGACGAGGATGAGCAACCAAAACCAAACAAGAGCACTATGAAAGATTACAACTTTAGGCCGTCGACCAGCCAAGGGAACACCAATGCGATTTATTACAAAAGGAAAGAATTAATACAAATCTTTTCTCTTCACAATGAAGAAGATGCACACAAATATTCTCCAAGATCTCTCAAACAATCTCTCAATGTTGGCACGCACATATGGCGGCTCAAAGTTCTCTCTGCGTTCCACATGAACGAAACCCTCCTCTAAAACACCCTATATATAGCCTTAGGCTAAAATAGGTTTCATCATTGAGGATGGATTCCCAAGATATACAAATCCTGCCTTTAACGGAATTCCCATCCAATCGCAACTCTAATACGAGTAGTGCATGGGGTCGCATCCTAGGGTGGGCCACCTCCATATTGCCGAGCTTTTTTTCTGAATACCAGCAACCGAAGTGCCGAGCCGATCGATCTAAGCTACCTAAAGCTCGGATTGTAGAGCTATCGATCCATGAGACGTCGATCTTCTGAAATGAGGAACCAAGTGCTCTATCGATGTCAAATAGTTTGGCCTCCTAGTATCCGACTTGTGCAGAGTCAGATAGGTCAGGTCCTAAGCATGACCGAGTTACCTCTACACAAGATAATTCGGATGTCAAGCAATTACTTATCCGACACCTAAATCGAGCCAACTTTCACAAATCTACACCTTTGCGAGATTCAGGCCTATGTGACATAGTCGGCCTTCATTGCACCACCTTGGTAGAGTCACATATGGTGTCTCCCATATTTTACTCCGAAGAGCCAAATGGCTCCCATCGAGGCCCAACTGGCTCCACCGAGCCTCAAATGCCCCCAACTGAGGCTGCCTTGACATCATCTTGGAACCACATTGAGCAAGTTCAAGTAGTGTTTTAACTTGACTCCCCGATACAACCTTTGTTAACATGTCCACAAGGTAGTCATCGGTTTCGATCTTTAACAAGTCGATGTCGTCTTCTTCTTCTCCCACATAGTCTCAAACAAAGTGGAATCTCACATCGATATGCCCGGTGCAAGTAAGGAAGACCTGATTCTTAGCCAAGTGAATCACACTCTGACTATCACAATGGAGATCGTACTTCTTCTGGTAGACTCCCATAGCCATATCGTCTTCTTCATAGCCTCAGTGAATGCCATGTATTCTGTCTTCGTAGTAGACATTGCCATCATAGATTGAAGTATACTCTGCCAACAGATCGGAGCTCATAATAGCGTGAAGAAATAGCATGTCATGGATCTCCTCCTATACAAGTCGGCTGCAAATTCGGAATCAACATAGCTAATAGTTTGTGGACCATCTGTTGAGGGATGTATGTCCTTAGTTCATTTGTATTTGATGCAAATTGATTTTTTATTAAAAGGGAATTTAATACGTCATAAAATGTTTGTGACAAAAGCTTTAGAATATTATTGATGTGGCTTATTGCATTTGATGCAAAAGGAATATAAAATATATTGTAAATTGGTTACAAATATATTTGACAATAAGTGCATGGAAATGAAGTGGATTTTCCAGTGAAAGTCACGGAGAAAACCGCGCGCAAATCGGACCTTAAATGAGTCAAATAAGCCAAATAAACCATCAAAAAACTAGAAATGGGCTTTAGCCCACTTCTGGACCAGATAAAGGGGCTGGGATTTTTTTTGGCAAATGGTTTTTTGGCGAAATTTGATTTTCTAGACAACTTTCTACACATGTTTGAGTGGTCAAACGAACTCTAAATGACGCGCCGTTTATTTCTATGCATTCATGTACAGTGCTCTTCGATTTAATAGGTAGAATCAATTGTGAAGCTCAACGGTGAGGTAGCAAAAATTCACTAAAGATTAGCCTTTGTAAAGGGCCAACTTTAATTGATTTTTTCACTCCAATTTTTAGTCACACATCAGAAATTGAGAAGAGGGGTGGTTAGCTGCCTATATAAATAGGGGCCTACTCCCCTCCTTGAAACTTGTCCCAAGCTCCAAAACTGGATAGCTCCATTAAACGTGAGTAAGCACGGATATGAGCTTAAAGTAAATATTCCCTCTTTCTCCCTAAATTCTTCCTTGCCTATGATCGGGCTTTAGCAAAGCTACGAAGGAGTTCGGATTGGATCCAAAGTCTTGACGGAGGATGCACTCATGGTAAGATGAACTAGTAAACTAGTAAAACTCGTAGGGTTCACTTGAAAATTACTCGTCTGGAATTTAGAACCTTACGATCAATATGAACGAACAGATCATCAAAAACAGGGGGGGTGGGGTTTAAAGTGAGGTATCAAACGGGAAAATTTCCTCTTTGGATACCTGATGCATATGTGTATGTGACACACGCGCATGCAAGACGTGTGCACTTATATGTATCTCTCTCTCTCTCTCTCTCTCTCTCTCTCTCTCTCTCTCTCTCTCTCTGTGTGTGTGTGTGTGTGTGTGTGTGTGTGTGTGTGTGTGTACTTTCCATTGTTTGGTATGTTTTCACAAGAGAAAGAACATAAATTAATCACTGAAAGAAAATTAAAGGGTACATTAGGCATATATTGCATGTACAAAAAGAAGCATATAATGGACACATAAATAACAAAAATATTCTAGATAAAGGAAAAAAGGTATGGGTGCTAACAAACTAGGCACCTTCTAACTGAAATTTTATTGGTTTTTTATTGTTCTAAAGCGCTTGGAAAGTAAAATGTTGTCTACACCTTATCATGCAAATACACTAATGAATGTCAGAAAGCATTAACATGAGTATCAATATTTAATTAAAACTAATAACTAATAAATTAAATTTGGGATAAATGAATATTTGGAATTTAATGGTGCTCATTGATGCTTTTGTGGAAAATTGATATGTCAATAATTTAAGTTAAAAAGACGTAATAAACAGTAGAAAGTATTTTTATTATTTAATTAATAACATTGACCTTTAAGGCATATTAGATTTGGTTTAAAAAGCAAGAATGGGAATTGGCAAGACAAACAATTTCAATTTTCAAACAACCAAAAAAACATGAAAAACTTAAACCTTGTTATCCCTGCTTTCCTTGCAATATTCCTTCTGTCTCTTCCCATCCAAAGGTCAGCACTAGTAAAGGGCATGGCCATTGGATGTGTGGCTGGTGTGACAGCTATAGGATCTGATGTGAGTAACCAAATTGATGATATCGTATTACTTGATGAAAAATCTTGGACACATGATATTTGGGAAAGCCTCAAAAAAGCTTTTTCTGGTGAGCTAAGAGTTCCTATGCCTTCAAGTATGATCTAGATTAAAAGGAGTAATTCATAGATGGCAATCAGAGGATTGTGTTTTTTATTAGAACTTTTCCCAAAACATATGGTGTCAAATGTCAGATGTTAAACTTCAAATTCAATACTGTAATTGAAAATAAGATATCAATAAGATACGAAAGGCATTTTATTTCCTTTTTACAAAATTGTATTAGCACGTAAAGAAGTTTTAGAACATGTAGAATTTTAAATTTTTCATTTTGAATTAGAGTTTACTTACATATTTCATTGTAATTTTTGGGCACATATAATTAAAACTAAACAAACAAATCATAAACTCATGTCTCTGTTAATTCATTATTCAACAAGTAAGAGAAAAAGTTTATTCAATACTTTGTAGCAAGTAATTTGAGATTGAATAACGATCAAGCTTAATTAACGAACATCAAAGATAATGGCCATGAGGTTATTCAATATTTTCTAAGGCACGCATGAGATGCCAAGCTGTGAAGAGATTCTAAACATTATGTTGATAATAGTGATGATGAATGCTGCTTGGTGCATGGAGCTTCATTGAGAACGATTCAAAGAATACCCCTTATCATTAAAGAGTTAAAAAGATAGTCCATGGTCATACAGATCCTGATAACTTGTAACCCTACGAGAAAATGGTTAAGTGTGCAACTGATAAGGGTGACCATGGAGAGAACACTCCAAAGGATAAGTTTACACCAAGAAGGGTGCATGGAGTCTCTAACCCTGGTTAGGGTATGCTATATGAAATTATCAGATACAAATCTTCATTTCTCTCAATGACGTGCCCACATACATCCACACGAGCCACTAAGTGTTAGAGTTGATTCCAAGACAAGGGATAAGGAGTATTGTGCATACTATTATAATAGTGGTCACACCATGACGTCGGGGGTAATCTAAAGTAGGATATATAGGACATAATGCAACGAGGCTCCTTTAGAGTGAATAATATGAGTTTAATGTCCAATGACCTCTCTAGTAAGAAAAGGTGACAAAAATCCCTTAAATAAAAATGACAATTAAATCATTCTCATTGTCAATGTGGGTTTTGAAGTTGAATAAGACACCATGTTGGGGATCAAAAACTACAAAAGAGGGACATTCATTGTCATGTAAAACTACAAAAGAGGGATATTCATTGTCATGTCCCCTACTAAGAGCACAAAATTAGACAAAGCAAAGATTACATTCTCCCAAGAATATATGATCGACGTTTAGATCCTTAAAATGTGTCTGTTGTCATATCAGGAAATCTTTGGGGGTCCAAAGGAAATAATGATGATTATAAATTAGGCTTCAGATTCAAAATATAACATATGGAAACCTATTACGATAGTTATGAATTAATCAATTGACTATCAATTTTGTTATATATATTTAATTATATTAAATGTTATATTTTGTAGTGTCCGTTTTAACTATAGGGGTAGGCTTTTTCATTACATGGCAGCCAAAATTTAAAAGGAGATAAGCTAATACCAATTATGCCTAATAAGGTGAACAAGTTTAAATATGGTGAGGGCATGTGCCCCCTTCCATGTGAACTTTTACACAATTACCATATATAAAATAATTTCATTATAACTTTATGTTCATCGACATGATAAAATTCAAAAATATTCCGAAATAATTTAATTAAGATCATCTAATTTACCTTTATTAAATGATGGCAAGTTGATTGTATTTTTAAAATAAGGGCCAAAATTATTTATTCTCAATTTTATGTAATTAATATTAGCACCTTACCAAATTTGAGGGCACCTTTAATGCATTATGCAAACCTCCCAGATAATATCTTTCCTTTTTATGCAACATATTACATATATGTGTGTGTTTGTGTTTGTGTTTGTGTTTGTGCAAGTAAGTGTGCGTGTGTAAAATGTGCATTAGCTTGTTGTGCACCGGGGTCAGAAGTGAGGGATCGTCGGACGATCGAGACGAGGATGAGCAACCAAAACCAAACAAGAGCACTATGAAAGATTACAACTTTAGGCCGTCGACCGGCCAAAGGAACACCAATCCGATTTATTACAAAAGGAAAGAATTAATACAAATCTTTTCTCTTCACAACGAAGAAGAAGCATACAAATATTGTCGAAAATCTCTTTAAAAATCTCTCAATGTTGGCACTCACAAATGGCGGCTCAAAGTTCTCTCTGTGTTCCACATGAACGAAACCATCCTATAAAACACCCAACATATAACCCTAGGGTAAAATAGGTGTCATCATTGAGGATCGATTCCCAAGATATACAAATCCCACCTTTAACGAAATTCCCATCCAATCGCAACTCTAATACGAGTAGTGCATGGGGTCGCATCCTAGGGTGGGCCCCTTCGTATTGCCGAGCTTTCTCCTGAAGACCAAGCAACCGAAGTGCCAAGCCGATAGATCCGAGCTACCCGAAGCTCGGACTGTAGAGCGATCGATCCATGAGCCATCGATCCTCTTAAATGAGGAACCAAGTGCACTGTCGAAGTCAAATAGTTTGGCCTCCTAGTATCTGACTTGTGCATAGTCAGATATGTCAGGTCCTAAGCATAGCCGAGTTACCTCTGCACAAGATAACTCGGATGTCAAGCCAATACTTATCCAACACCTAAATCGAGCCAACTTTCACAAATCTCCACCTTTGCGAGATTCGGGCCTCTGTGACATAGCTGGCCTTCATTGCACCACCTTGGTAGAGTCACATATGGTGTTTCCCCTATTCTGCTCCGAAGAGCCGAATGGCTCCCATCGAGGCCCAACTGGCTCCACCGAGCCTCAAATGCCCCCAACTGAGGCTGCCTTGACATCATCTTGGAACCACATTGAGCACGTTCAAGTAGTGCTTTAAATTGACTCTCCGATAAAACCTTTGTTAACATGTCCACAAGGTAGTCATCTGTTTCAATCTTTAACAAGTTAATGTCGTCTTCTTCTTCTCCCAATTAGTCTCAAAGAAAGTGGAATCTCGCATCGATATGCCCGGTGCAAGCAAGGAAGACCTAATTCTTAGCAAAGTGCATCATACTCTGACTATCACAATGGAGATCGTACTTCTCCTGGTAGACACCCAGATCATCCATCAAGCCCATCATCCATATCGTCTTCTTCATAGCCTCAGTGAATGCGATGTATTCTGTCTTCGTAGTAGACAGGGCCATCATAGAATGAAGTATACTCTGCCAACAGATCGGAGCTACTAATAGGGTGAAGACGTAGCATGTCATGGATCTCCTCCTATACAAGTTGCCTGCAACGTTGGAATAAACATAGCCAATAGTATGCGGACCATCTGTTGAGGGATGTATGTCCTTAGTTCATTTGTATTTGATTCAAATGGATTTTATATTAAAAGGGAATTTAATACGTCAAAAAATGTTTGTGACAAAAGCTTTAGAATATTATTTATATGGGTTATTACATATGATGCAAAAGGAATATAAAATATATTGTAAATTGGTTACAAATATATTTGATAATAAGTGCATGGAAATGAAGAGGATTTTCCAGTGAAAGTCTCGGAGAAAACCGCGATAAAATCGGACCTTAAATGATTCAAATAATCCAAATAAACCATCTAAATACCAGAACTGGGCTTTAGCCCAATTCTGGTCAAGATAAAGGGGCTGTGATTTTTTTTTTGGCGAATGGTTTTTAGGCGAAATCTGATTTTCTGGCCAACTTTCGACACACGTTTGAGTCGTCAAACAAACTCGGAATGATGTGCCGTTTGTTTCTATGCATTCATGTACTCTGCTCTTTGATTTAATTGGTAGTATCAATTGCGAAGCTCAACGGTGAGGAAGGAAAAATTCACTAAAGATTAGCCTTTGTAAAGGGCCAACTTTTATTAATTTTTTCACTCCAATTTTTAGTGCCACATCGGAAATTGAGAAGAGAGGAGGGGTCAGCTGCCTATATAAATAGAGGCCTACTCCCCTCCTTGAAACTTGTCCCAAGCTCCAGAACTAGATAGCTCCATTAAACATGAGTAAGCACAGATCTGAGCTTAAAGTAAATATTCCCTCTTTCTCCCTAAATTCTTCCTTGCTCTTGATCGGGCTTTAGCATAGCTACGAAGGAGTTCGAATTGGATCAGAAGTCTTGACGGAGGATCCACTCATGGTAAGATGAACTAGTAAAACTAGTAAAACACGTAGGGTTCACTTGAAAATTACTCGTCTGGAATTTAGAACCATACAATCAATATGAACAAAGAGATCATCAAAAACAGGGGGATGGGGGGTTTAAGTGAGTTGGAAAACAAGAAAATTTCCTCTTTGGATACCTGATGCATGTGTGTATGTGACACGCGCGCATGCATGGCGTGTGCACTTATATGTGTGTCTATGTTGGTCTCTCTCTCTCTCTCTCTCTCTCTCTCTCTCTCTCTCTCTCTGTGTGTGTGTGTGTGTGTGTGTGTGTGTGTGTGTGTGTGTGTGTGTGTGTGTGTGTGTGTGTGTGTGCTTTCCAATGTGTGGTATGTTTTCACAAGAGAAAGAACATAAATTAATCACTAAAAGAAAATTAAAGGGTACATTAGGCATATATTGCATGTATAAAAAGTAGAATACATTGAACCGATACATAACAAAAATATTCTAGATAAAGGAAAAAAGGTATGGGTGCTAACAAACTAGGCACCTTCTAACTGAAATTGTATTGGGTTTTTATTGTTCTAAAGCGCTTGGAAAGTAAAATGCTGTCTACACCCTATCATGCAAATACATTAATGAATGTCAAAAAGAATTAACATGAGTAACAATATTTAATTAAAACTAATAACTAATAAATTAAATTTGGGATAAATGAATATTTGCAATTTAATGGTGCTCATTGATGCTTTTGTGGAAAATTGATATGTCAATAATTTAAGTTAAAAAGACGTAATAAACAGTAGAAAGTATTTTTATTATTTAATTAATAACATTGACCTTTAAGGCATATTAGATTTGGTTTAAAAAGCAAGAATGGGAATTGGCAAGACAAACAATTTCAATTTTCAAACAACCAAAAAAACATGAAAAACTTAAACCTTGTTATCCCTGCTTTCCTTGCAATATTCCTTCTGTCTCTTCCCATCCAAAGGTCAGCACTAGTAAAGGGCATGGCCATTGGATGTGTGGCTGGTGTGACAGCTATAGGATCTGATGTGAGTAACCAAATTGATGATATCGCATTACTTGATGAAAAATCTTGGACACATGATATTTGGGAAAGCCTCAAAAAAGCTTTTTCTGGTGAGCTAAGAGTTCCTATGCCTTCAAGTATGATCTAGATTAAAAGGAGTAATTCATAGATGGCAATCAGAGGATTGTGTTTTTTATTAGAACTTTTCCCAAAACATATGGTGTCAGATGTCAGATGTTAAACTTCAAATTCAATACTGTAATTGAAAATAAGATATCAATAAGATACGAAAGGCATTTTATTTCCTTTTTACAAAATTGTATTAGCACGTAAAGAAGTTTTAGAACATGTAGAATTTTAAATTTTTCATTTTGAATTAGAGTTTACTTACATATTTCATTGTAATTTTTGGGCACCTATAAGTAAAACTAAACAAACAAATCATAAACTCATGTCTTTGTTAATTCTTTATTCAACAAGTAAGAGAAAAAGTTTATTCAATACGTTGTAGCAAGTAATTTGAGGTTGAATAACGATCAAGCTTAATTAACGAACATCAAAGATGATGGCCATGAGTTGATTCAATATTTTCTAAGGCACGCATGAGATGCCAAGCTGTGAAGAGATTCTAAACATTATGTTGATAATAGTGATGATGAATGCTGCTTGGTGCACGGAGCTTCATTGAGAACGATTCAAAGAATACCCCTTATCATTAAAGAGTTAAAAAGATAGTCCATGGTCATACAGATCCTGATAATTTGTAACCCTACGAGAAAATGGTTAAGTGTGCAACTGATAAGGGTGACCATAGAGAGAACACTCCAAAAGGATAAGTTTACACCAAGAAGGGTGCATGGAGTCTCTAACCCTTGTTAGGGTATGCTATATGAAATTATCAGATACAAATCTTCATTTCACTCAATGACGTGCCCACATACATCCACACGAGCCACTAAGTGTTAGAGTTGATTCCAAGACAAGGGATAAGGAGTATTGTGCATACTATTATAATAGTGGTCACACCATGAAGTCGGGGGTAATCTAAAGTAGGATATATAGGACATAATGCAAAGAGGCTCCTTTAGCGTGAATAATATGAGTTTAATGTCCAATGACCTCTCTAGTAAGAAAAGGTGACAAAAATCCCGTAAATAAAAATGACAATTAAATCATTCTCATTGTCAATGTGGGTTTTGAAGTTGAATATGACACCATGTTGGGGATCAAAAACTACAAAAGAGGGACAGTCATTGTCATGTCCCCTATAACGAGCACAAAATTAGACAAAGCAAAGTGATACGTCTATTTTGTGAAGGCCCAACAGCATAGGCCCAAAGGCGCAGCCCACCAGATGAAGCCCGAAAGATACGAGCCCGGATGCCCGACCGCCGACCGGTAGCCCATCAGCGCGATCAGGCCCACCCGGCGAAGTCCCATAGAGGGCCCCCCAAATGTCAATCCAACCAGGCCCCGATAACGCACGAGTCACCCGACCACTCCAACGATAACCGTTCCCCTGATCCCGCTACCACTTAAGGGTCGTGATGGGGAGGTGCTGGCATGGCGTGGGGAGCGGCGACGGGGGGCGGATTGAGGGGGCACGATCGAAGGCGGACGAGCGACGTGGACCGGGGGCAGTCATGGCGGGAGGTCTATAAAAGGGCTAGAAGGACGACTGGACAAGGGACCGGATCTCAGGTAACTAAAACCTAAGGTACTCCATCAACGACCTAGTTCCCCCATTCCAAACACCTTCCTCCCCCGCTCGCGCCGGTAGACGCCGTTCCGATCTCCTCTCGAGTCGAACCGTCTCCGCCGGGCCTCCTCTTTCAGATCACTATCTGACTTAGGCATCGGAGGGGATTTGGCCGGAACCAAGGTCCGGCCCCCCTGACGAGCGTTCTCATCTGCGCAGGAGGACGTCACATCCACGGGCCGAGGCTTCCCCTCCGCCCCGCGACCGGCAACGTAACCAGTAGGACGATCGAGGCTACCCCTCGTCGTCCGACTGCCGAGGCCGAGCACGTCCGTCCGAGGCCGAGCGTCTCAACCCGGGACGAGGCTTCCCCTCGCACCCCTTGCGACCAAGGATCTCGATTTGGCCGAGCCGACGCGCTCCACGTTGTCCGCAACTCCGACTCGACACACCCGAGGGACCCAAGCGGATCCCTTGACCACGTTGACCGGGTTATCCACGGTCAACGCTTTTGTAGTGAGAAAACACTCTGAAACATCTGGCGCCGTCTGTGGGAACGAACCGTCCCACGAAGAAACAAACCACACCAGCAATGGCACGAGCCTGCAATGGAAAGAAACGCATGCCCCCCATCCCGGAAGAGGGGAATGGCGCACCCAACAGCAACCTTGAGGATGCACCCGACGACGATCGCCCCGCCCCCTCAACCGAAGAAGCTAGCGGGTCGGAACTAGCCACGCAGGGGCAGCTCCGTGCCCTGGCCCAAGAGACCAACGCGAGCCTCCAGACGTTGGTCGCAATGGTACATCAGCTCGTCGGCGCTGCGCCGGCCAACGGAGACGTGTTGGGCGACGGCCATCGTTGGGCGGGGGCCCCCCCCGCTTTTACGGTCCACTGTGGTCGATGACCACGGGAACCGAAGACCGAACAGTGAGCGTTGGTCCGCGTGGCCCGGCCCCCGTCAGGCGAGATCACGCGCCTCCTCCCCTTATCGTGAAAGGAGCCGAAGAGAAACCGAGGGCACGGGGGACGAATCGGTGACCGCGTCGTCTCGTCGGCCACGATCACCACACCGCAAAAGAAGCGATCGACACCACTCAAGAGACCGATCACGACAGAGCGGGAGTTCCCGCCGGAGGAGCCGGGAACGCCGGGTCAGCCCGACCCTAAGTGTGGCGTGGGCCGCGGAGCCGGCCCCGCCGGCGCCTGTGCCCCCACCACCACCAAACGAGCTGGAGATAGGCGGGTGTCGGACCCCCGGGGGCATCCACGGAGATCGGTGCCCTCTGTCGAGGAGAATAACCAACGCACGGGTCCCCTCTCGATTCAAGATCCCGACGCTGGGGAAGTACGACGGGATAGGTTACCCGGGAAACCACGTGATGGACTACGAGGGTGACATGTCCTTCCAGGGAGCCGACGATGACTTGCTCTGCACGGGCTTCTACTCGACCCTCAGGGGAGCGGCGAGAACATGGTACCGCATTCTATCCAGCCGCTCCATCGACAGCTTCGAGGAACTCACCCAGCTGTTCTGCAAACAGTTCATGGCAGGGCGACAGGTAATGCCTGATGCTAAACATTTGTTTAACATAGTGCAGGGCCCCACCGAGCCACTCCGACAGTTTATGCGCCGCTTCAACGCGGAGTGACTGAACGTGAACAGCCCCCCCGACCTTATTGTTCAAACGGCCCTAAAGAAAGGGCTGCGCCATAGAGGCCTGAAGAAGTCTCTGCACAACGATCCCCCGAAGGACCTTCCTGGGATCATGGCAAGGGCCGAGCGCTTCATGTTGACCGAGGAGACCTTGGCCATTGAGGCGGGAAAGGCCAACCGAGGGACCAAACGTGGCGATAGCGAACGCCGCAGCCCCGAAGGGTACCGGACCGAGAAGAGGACGAGAAACAGGCAGCGAGGAGAGGGTACCAGGGACGCCACCCCAGACGCCGTCCTCGCTCAAGTTCAGAAGGAAGAACGTGCCGATCGCCCCTCGCCAAAGACAAAAAGAGGGGGGAAGAATGGGGAAAAGTACTGCAAATACCACAAGGATAATGGCCATGACACTGAAGACTGCTGGCACCTAAAGAAGGACATCGAGAAGCTGATGAGCCGAGGGCACGCAAGGAATTTCGCCGACGAGCCGGCCCACGGAGAAGGGACCTCCATGCAGCCGGACAAGGGGAAGAAGGTCAACACCGTCCAAGGACCCCTCTGCATCATAGATTGAGCAGGCGAGGCCCCGGTCGTAGCCTAGTCCGGAGGAGATTATCTAGGTTTACATCCCTCCGTCTAGCTTTATTTCTTGTTTTCTTTCCTCCAAATGTACTAGTCCAATAGGACCCTTGAGAGTACAAACACATTCCCTTTTATCTTCTATTTATCTTCGACGGAACCAACATTTCACCAAAGGTGCATAAGAGCGAAGACCGCTACCTCACCGGATGGGGGGGGTCAGACAGAACCAGTCCCGAGACGAGGAGCTTCGTCCCCACCAACTGACTCCTTCGCCCGTAAGTCTGGGGGGCAATTCCCCAGCCAGCAAAGACGCCGACCGGTCCTAAGCCGAGGAGCTTTACCCTCGCCGACCGTCTCCTTCGCCCGTTGGACTGGGGGCAATTCCCCCAGCCAGCGCAAACGCCGACCGGTCCTAAGCCGAGGAGCTCTATCCTCGCCGACCGTCTCCTTCGCTCGTAAGTCTGGGGGCAATTCCCCCAGCTAGCAGACGCAGACCGGTCCTAAGCCGAGGAGCTCTACCCTCGCCGACCGTCTCCTTCGCTCGTAAGTCTAGGGGCAATTCCCCCAGCTTGCACAGACGCCGACCGGTCCTAAGCCGAGGAGCTTCACCCTCGCCGACCGTCTCCATCACTCGTAAGTCTGGGGGCAATTCCCCTGGCCAACACAGATGCCGACCGGTCCTAAGCCGAGGAGCTTTTCCCTCACCGACCATCTCCTTCGCTCGTAAGTCGGAGGGCAACTCCCCCAGCCAGCTCGGACGCCGACCGGTCCTAAGCCGGGGAGTTACACCCCCGCTGACCGACTTCACTGCTCATAAGACTGGAGGCAGCCCCCCTAGTCATCAAGGACGCATACCGAATTGTCCGCTCGGGGGGCAAGGGACAACCTCCCGAAGAAAGGAGGCGAGTGACCACTGTCAGCAGAAGGGTGCCGAGAATCACAGCAACAAAGCAAAATGCGCGGGAAACTCTTGTAAGTCAATTTCATTTCCAACAATTAACCAAGGTACAGAAGTGTGTCTTGTTTACAGGAAATTGAAGTGGAGAAACCTCCTTACAAATGACCCGCTCACGGCGGACAACCAAATTCATCACCTACGAAGACTAGGACAACACCGGCAGAGCAAAACTTGTCGACCGAGAACCCAAAATTGCTGGCCTAAGCGAACGTCCATGCAACCAGCAATTATTGGCTCTGAAGCAGGGAGCCGGCAGCGAAGCCAAAGGAGATAGCGGGGTCAGGGATCCATTTGAAGTAGACTGGCCCAAAGCGAAGCGGATGCTAAAAAATTTGAGGATAAGGCCAGGAGGGACGACCTAGGGGGCCCGGGCTCGAGAGGACACATCCTCGGGTGCCTCGCCCTGCTCGGAGCGAGGGGGATCGACAAGCGGGGGAGCTTGTCGGACACGCTCCACACAATCCCAGAAGGAAGACTGGACAACTTCGACGATCCGGGGGCCGATAAGGTCTTCATATGTACAGAAGGCTTCCCTGAGGACCTCGAAGATCCTCTTTCCCAGATTCTCGACGACGCCCCTCTCCACCTCCTCCGCAAACCGCGCCACCTGACGCCGATCCGACAGCTCCCTCTGAAGCTCCTCCCTCTCCAGGCAGAACGACTCCGCCGATTCCTCAGCTGACTGCCGAGTGTCCTCCAACTTTTCCTGGAGGTCACCCACTCGTCCCTCCAGCTCGGAAACCCGAAGCTTGAGATGCCGAGACTCCATCTGAGCCTCCGTCATAGCTACCTCCGCCGCCCCGGCCCGCTCGTGGGCCCTCACAGAGGACTCCTCCAACTCCCTCAAACGGACGGCTCGACGCTGCAACTCAACAGCGAGCGTTGAACCCTGAAAGACGAGACATGAGCCAAGAAGAGAGTGAAAGGAAGGGAAGGACTGCAGAATAGCCGAACCTGTTGGAGGGTCCAGACCAAGGAGTCCGACACCTTGTCGGCGGGGATCTTCTCGAGGAGACTGCGGTCCCGGGGAAGGACGGAGCCTTCAGCAACCTGCTGGGCCAAGGCTCGGTCGACAAACACTGAACACCCGGGGGTGACCTCGAGGGAAGCCAAGTTGCTCGCCAACAGGGTTCCGATCCCCGGTGATATAGGCGGGACGCTGCGATGGGGGTGGTTGTCAGGGCCACCGGAAGATCCCCGGTGGTCGCCACCGGAGGCGCGGAGCACACCGGACTGGAGGGATCCACATCTTCCTTCCTCCTTTTCCCTCCGCGAGGCTCGGCAGGCGCCGAAGGGGAACGTTTCTGCCTCGCACCATCTCCACCCTCGGGGACGAGAGGGGAGACGCCAAGTGCAGGGGGGACTGCACTGGACCCGTCGTTACCCCCCACTTGGGCTGGAGGGACGGATCCGGCCCTCGCGACCCCCCTGGGGAGGAGATCACCAGAAGAAGAGGCGGGAGGCGTGGCCACCACCCTGCCCACGGAGGGCTCGGTTCGACACACCTCCTCCTCAACGGTTCGCTGAGGCGCCCTTCCGGAGGTACTACCCCGGCTCCGAGCGGCTCCGCGACGGATCAGCTCATCAACATCACGGGTGAACTCGGGACCAGTCATTCCTGCAAAGGAAACCGAAATCAGGGTAAGCTGCGGGGCAACCTAGGACTAAAAAAGCGACCTACCCGGAGACCACAAGACGGCCTTCAAGAGTAGGTCGTCCAACAAAGACCAGATGGACTTCGCCTCCAAGGGGAGGGTAGACAGCAGCGCGACGGTCGCTTGATCCACCACGGAGAGGGCTAGCGTTGAGCAAGGCCGGACCGACCTGCCCCAGCCTGTCAGAATTTAGGCACCCTTCAGGAAGACCACGAAGACATAGTCCGAGCTCCAACCTCCCGACCAGCGGGGTAGCCCGATCAGGCATTCCCTCCTCGAGCGGGCACGGAGTTGTAACCATGACCCTGGGCCGACCGTCTGGATCTGAAAAAAGTAGAAGAGAAGGGGGAGAGATGGCTCCAGACCACGGGTACAGCAGAGCATCACGAAGCCCGTCAGTACCGCAATCGAACAGGGGGTGAACTGGCAAAGGGGCACCATGAGATACTCCATGACATGGATGAAGAAGGGATTGAGCGGGAAACGAAGACCCAGGCGGAACATCTCGACGTAGACGCCAACCTCATTGTTCCTCAGAAGGCAGATCCGCTCGTCGACGAATGGAACTCGAACATCGTACGGATAGCAGAGATACCTTTCCCGGATCTCCGTGGCCACTGAGGGAGGAGTCCCCGACGGCGTTCGGAGGATAACCGGGGGCACATTAAGCCACACGGCAGCCGACGCCGCATCATCGCCGGCGTAGTCCGGGAAGAGCTTCCCCTTCCCCTTATCTCGAAGGGGGCGACTCCCAGAGGAGGAACCTGATCCCACAAGCCGGGGCCTGCCCCGCCTCGACTCAGGAGGATCCCTCGCCCCTTGGCCAGAACCACCTATCCTAAGAGCAGCCATAATATGAAGACAAGAAAGGAGTTACCTTTTTGTTAATTTGGAGAAGACAAGGAAACGAAGGCGGCGGGAGACTCCGAGTTATGAAAAGCCTAGAACAGAGGAAAGCGCAAGGAAGAAGTTGGGATCGACGCGGCCGGGGATCTTATATACCAGACCCAGGGGCAAATTCGAAATGCCTGACAGGGACACGTGGCAGGCCTCAAGGAGCCGGCGGCGTTTCAAAATCGGCGCCAAGGGAAGTCCAATCGATCCGCCCCATCATGACCTCCATTTATGACGACGCCTCGATTGAAGCACCACACGGAACCCCAGGAGTCACATCGGTCGAACCGAGCTGGCCAAGGCCGATCGGCCCCACCGATGGGGGCAAATGATACGTCTATTTTGCGAAGGCCCAACAGCATAGGCCCAAAGGCGCAGCCCACCAGACGAAGCCTGAAAGATACGAGCCCGGATGCCCGACCGTCGACCGGTAGCCCATCAGTACGATCAGGCCCACCCGGCGAAGTCCCATAGAGGGCCCCCCAAATGTCAATCCAACCCGGCCCTGATAACGCACGAGTCACCCGACCACTCCAGCTATAACCGTTCCCCTGATCCCGCTACCACTTAAGGGTCGTGATGGGGAGGTGCTGGCATGGCACGGGGAGCGACGACGGGGGGCGGATTGAGGGGGCACGATCGAAGGCGGACGAGCGACGTGGACCGGGGGCAGTCATGGCGGGGGTCTATAAAAGGGCTAGAAGGACGACTGGACAAGGGACCGGATCTCAGGTAACTAAAACCTAAGGTACTCCATCAACGACCTAGTTCCCCCATTCCAAACTCCTTCCTCCCCCGCTCGCGCCGGTAGACGCCCTTCCGATCTCCTCTCGAGTCGAACCGTCTCCGCCGGGCCTCCTCTTTCAGATCACTATCTGACTTAGGCATCGGAGGGGATTTGGCCGGAACCAAGGTCCGGCCCCCCTGACGAGCGTTCTCATCTGCGCAGGAGGACGTCACATCCACGGGCCGAGGCTTCCCCTCCGCCCCGCGACCGGCAACGTAACCAGCAGGACGATCGAGGCTACCCCTCGTCGTCCGACCGCCGAGGCCGAGCACGTCCGTCCGAGGCCGAGCGTCTCAACCCGGGACGAGGCTTCCCCTCGTCCCCCCTTGTGACCAATGATCTCGATTTGGCCGAGCCGACGCGCTCCACGTCGTCCGCAACTCCGACTCGACACACCCGAGGGACCCAAGCGGATCCCTTGACCACGTTGACCGGGTTATCCACGGTCAACGCTTTTGTAGTGAGAAAACACTCTGAAACACAAAGATTAAATTCTCCCAAGAATATATGATCGACGTTTAGATCCTTAAAAAGTGTCTGTTGTCATACAAGGAAATCTTATGGGGTCCAAGGGAAATAATGATGATTATAAATTAGGCTTCAGATTCCAAATGTAACATATGGAAACCTATTACGACAGTTATGAACTAATCAATTGACTATCAATTTTTTGTTATATATTTAATTTTATTAAATGTTATATTTTGTAGTGTTCGTTTTAACTATATGGGTTGGCTTTTTCATTACATGGAAGCCAAAATTAAAAAGGAGATAAGCTAATACCAATTATGCCTAATAAGGTGAACAAGTTTAAATATGGTGAGGGCATGTGCCCCCTTCCATGTGAACTTTTACACAATTACCATATATAAAATAATTTCATTATAACTTTATGTTCATCGACATGATAAAATTAAAAAATATTCCGAAATAATTTTATTAAGATCATCTAATTTACCCTTATTAAATGATGGCAAGTTGATTGTATTTGTAAAATAAGGGCCAAAATTATTTATTCTCAATTTTATGTAATTAATATTAGCACCTTACCAAATTTGAGGGAACCTTTAAGGCATATTGCAAACCACCCAGATAATATCTTTCCTTTGTATGCAACATATTACATATATGTGTGTTTGTGTTTGTGCAAGTAAGTGTGCGTGTGTAAAATGTGCATCAGCTTGTTGTGCGCCGGTGTCAGAAGTGAGGGATCGTCGTACAATCGAGACGAGGATGAGCAACCAAAACCAACTAAGAGCACTATGAAAGATTACAACTTTAGGTCGTCGACCGGCCAAGCGAACACCAATCCGATTTATTACCAAAGGAAAGAATTAATACAAATCTTTTCTCTTCACAACGAAGAAGAAGCACAGAAATATTGTCCAAAATCTCTCTAAATATCTCTCAAAGTTTGCACTCACAAATGGCGGCTCAAAGTTCTCTCTGCGTTCCACATGAAGGAAACCATCCTATAAAACACCCTACATATAACCCTAGGGTAAAATAGGTGGCATCATTGAGGATCGATTCCCAAGATATACAAATCCCACCTTTAACGAAATTCCCATCCAATCACAACTCTAATACGAGTAGTGCATGGGGTCGCATCCTAGGTTGGGCCCCTTCCGTATTACTGAGCTTTCTCCTGAAGACCAAGCAACCGAAGTGCCAAGCCGATAGATCCGAGCTACCCGAATCTCGGACTGTAGAGCGATCGATCCATGAGCCATCGATCCTCTGAAATGAGGAACCAAGTGCACTGTCGAAGTCAAATAGTTTGGCCTCCTAGTATCTGACTTGTGCATAGTAAGATAGGTCAGGTCCTAAGCATAGCCGAGTTACCTCTGCACAAGATAACTCGGATGTCAAGCCAATACTTATCCAACACCTAAATCGAGCCAACATTCACAAATCTCCACCTTTGCGAGATTCAGGCCTCTGTGACGTAGTTGGCCTTCATTTCACCACCTTGGTAGAGTCACATATGGTGTTTCCCCTATTCTGCTCCGAAGAGCCTAATGGCTCCCATCGAGGCCCAACTGGCTCCACTGAGCCTCAAATGCCCCCAACTGAGGCTGCCTTGACATAATCTTGGAACCACATTGAGCAAGTTCAAGTAGTGCTTTAAATTGACTCTCCGATAAAACCTTTGTTAACATGTCCACAAGGTAGTCATCTGTTTCAATCTTTAACAAGTTGATGTCGTCTTATTCTTCTCCCAATTAGTCTCAAAGAAAGTGGAATCTCGCATCGATATGCCCGGTGCAAGCAAGGAAGACCTAATTCTTAGCAAAGTGCATCACACTCTGACTATCACAATGGAGATCGTACTTCTCCTGGTAGACACCCAGATCATCCATCAAGCGCATCATCCATATCGTCTTATTCATAGCCTCAGTGAATGCGATGTATTCTGTCTTCGTAGTAGAAAGGGCCATCATAGAATGAAGTATACTCTGCCAACAGATCGAAGCTACTAATAGGGTGAAGACGTAGCATGTCATGGATCTCCTCCTATACAAGTTGCCTGCAACGTTGGAATCAACATAGCCAATAGTATGCGGACCATCTGTTGAGGGATGTATGTCCTTAGTTCATTTGTATTTGATTCAAATGGACTTTATATTAAAAGGGAATTTAATACGTCAAAAAATGTTTGTGACAAAAGCTTTAGAATATTATTTATATGGGTTATTACATATGATGCAAAAGGAATATAAAATATATTGTAAATTGGTTACAAATATATTTGAGAATAAGTGCATGGAAATGAAGAGGATTTTCCAGTGAAAGTCACGGAAAAAACCGCGATAAAATCGGACCTTAAATGATTCAAATAATCCAAATAAACCATCTAAATACCAGAACTGGGCAGTAGCCCAATTCTGGTCAAGATAAAGGGGCTGTGATTTTTTTTTTGGCGAATGGTTTTTAGGCGAAATCTGATTTTCTGGCCAACTTTCGACACATGTTTGAGTCGTCAAACGAACTCGGAATGATGTGCCGTTTGTTTCTATGCATTCATGTACTCTGCTCTTTGATTTAATTGGTAGTATCAATTGCGAAGCTCAACGGTGAGGAAGGAAAAATTCACTAAAGATTAGCCTTTGTAAAGGGCCAACTTTTATTAATTTTTTCACTCCAATTTTTAGTGCCACATCGGAAATTGAGAAGAGAGGAGGGGTCAGCTGCCTATATAAATAGAGGCATACTCCCCTCCTTGAAACTTGTCCCAAGCTCCAGAACTAGATAGCTCCATTAAACATGAGTAAGCATAGATCTGAGCTTAAAGTAAATATTCCTTCTTTCTCCCTAAATTCTTCCTTGCTCTTGATCGGGCTTTAGCATAGCTACGAAGGAGTTCGAATTGGATCCGAAGTCTTGACGGAGGATCCACTCATGGTAAGATGAACTAGTAAAACTAGTAAAACACGTAGGGTTCACTTGAAAATTACTCATCTGGAATTTAGAACCATACAATCAATATGAACAAAGAGATCATCAAAAACAGGGGGATGGGGGGTTTAAGTTAGCTGGAAAACAAGAAAATTTCCTCTTTGGAAACCTGATGCATGTGTGTATGTGACACGCGCGCATGCATGGCGTGTGCACTTATATGTGTGTCTATGTTGGTCTCTCTCTCTCTCTCTCTCTCTCTCTCTCTCTCTCTCTCTCTCTCTCTCTCTCTCTCTCTCTCTCTCTCCCTCCCTCCCTCCCTCCCTCCCTCCCTCCCTCCCTCCCTCCCTCTCTCTCTCTCTGTGTGTGTGTGTGTGTGTGTGTGTGTGTGTGTGTGTGTGTGCTTTCCAATGTGTCGTATGTTTTCACAAGAGAAAGAACATAAATTAATCACTAAAAGAAAATTAAAGGGTACATTAGGCATATATTGCATGTATAAAAAGTAGAATACATTGAACCGATACATAACAAAAATATTCTAGATAAAGGAAAAAAGGTATGGGTGCTAACAAACTAGGCACCTTCTAACTGAAATTGTATTGGGTTTTTATTGTTCTTAAGCGCTTGGAAAGTAAAATGCTATCTACACCCTATCATGCAAATACATTAATGAATGTCAAAAAGAATTAACATGAGTATCAATATTTAATTAAAAGTAATAACTAAAAATTAAATTTGGGATAAATGAATATTTGCAATTTAATGGTGCTCATTGATGCTTTTGTGGTAAATTGATATGTCAATAATTTAAGTTAAAAAGACGTAATAAACAGTAGAATGTATTTTTATTATTTAATTAATAACATTGACCTTTAAGGCATATTAGATTTGGTTTAAAAAGCAAGAATGGGAATTGGCAAGACAAACAATTTCAATTTTCAAACAACTAAAAAAACATGAAAAACTTAAACCTTGTTATCCCTGCTTTCCTTGCAATATTCCTTCTGTCTCTTCCCATCCAAAGGTCAGCACTAGTAAAGGGCATGGCCATTGGAAGTGTGGCTGGTGTGACAGCTATAGGATCTGATGTGAGTAACCAAATTGATGATATCGTATTACTTGATGAAAAATCTTGGACACATGATATTTGGGACAGCCTCAAAAAAGCTTTTTCTGGTGAGCTAAGAGTTCCTATGCCTTCAAGTATGATCTAGATTAAAAGGAGTAATTCATAGATGGCAATCAGAGGATTTTTTTTATTAGAACTTTTCCCAAAACATATGGTGTCAGATGTCAGATGTTAAACTTCAAATTCAATACTGTAATTGAAAATAAGATATCAATAAGATACGAAAGGCATTTTATTTCCTTTTTACAAAATTGTATTAGCACGTAAAGAAGTTTTAGAACATGTAGAATTTTAAATTTTTCATTTTGAATTAGAGTTTACTTACATATTACATTGTAATTTTTGGGCACCTATAATTAAAACTAAACATACAAATCATAAACTCATGTCTTTGTTAATTCATTATTCAACAAGTAAGAGAAAAAGTTTATTCAATACTTTGTAACAAGTAATTTGAGGTTGAATAACGATCAAGCTTAATTAACGAACATCAAAGATGATGGCCATGAGTTGATTCAATATTTTCTAAGGCACGCATGAGATGCCAAGCTGTGAAGAGATTCTAAACATTATGTTGATAATAGTGATGATGAATGCTGCTTTGTGCATGGAGCTTCATTGAGAACGATTCAAAGAATACCCCTTATCATTAAAGAGTTAAAAAGATAGTCCATGGTCATACAGATCCTGATAACTTGTAACCCTACGAGAAAATGGTTAAGTGTGCAACTGATAAGGGTGACCATGGAGAGAACACTCCAAAGGATAAGTTTACACCAAGAAGGGTGCATGGAGTCTCTAACCCTGGTTAGGGTATGCTATATGAAATTATCAGATACAAATCTTCATTTCTCTCAATGACGTGCCCACATACATCCACACGAGCCACTAAGTGTTAGAGTTGATTCCAAGACAAGGGATAAGGAGTATTGTGCATACTATTATAATAGTGGTCACACCATGACGTCGGGGGTAATCTAAAGTAGGATATATAGGACATAATGCAACGAGGCTCCTTTAGAGTGAATAATATGAGTTTAATGTCCAATGACCTCTCTAGTAAGAAAAGGTGACAAAAATCCCTTAAATAAAAATGACAATTAAATCATTCTCATTGTCAATGTGGGTTTTGAAGTTGAATAAGACACCATGTTGGGGATCAAAAACTACAAAAGAGGGACAGTCATTGTTATGTCCCCTACAACGAGCGCAAAATTAGACAAAGAAAAGATTACATTCTCTCTAGAATATAAGATGGACGTTTAGATCCTTAAAAAGTGTCTGTTGTCATACAAGGAAATCTTATGGGGTCCAAGGGAAATAATGATGATTATAAATTAGGTTTCAGATTCCAAATGTAACATATGGAAACCTATTACGACAGTTATGAACTAATCAATTGACTATCAATTTTTTGTTATATATTTATTTTTATTAAATGTTATATTTTGTAGTGTACGTTTTAACTATATGGGTTGGCTTTTTCATTACATGGAAGCCAAAATGAAAAAGGAGATAAGATAATACCAATTATGCCTAATAAGGTGAACAAGTTTAAATATGGTGATGGCATGTGCCCCCTTCCATGTGAACTTTTACACAATTACCATATATAAAATAATTTCATTATAACTTTATGTTCATCGACATGATAAAATCCAAAAATATTCCGAAATAATTTAATTAAGATCATCTAATTTACCCTTATTAAATGATGGCAAGTTGATTGTATTTTTAAAATAAGGGCCAAAATTATTTATTCTCAATTTTATGTAATTAATATTAGCACCTTACCAAATTTGAGGGAACCTTTAAGGCATTATGCAAACCACCCAGATAATATCTTTCCTTTTTATGCAACATATTACATATATGTGTGTTTGTGTTTGTGTTTGGGTTTGTGCAAGTAAGTGTGCGTGTGTAAAATGTGCATCAGCTTGTTGTGCGCCGGGGTCAGAAGTGTGGGATCGTCGGACGATCGAGACGAGGATGAGCAACCAAAACCAAATAAGAGCACTATGAAAGATTACAACTTTAGGCCGTCGACCGGCCAAGCGAACACCAATCCGATTTATTACAAAAGGAAAGAATTAATACAAATCTTTTCTCTACACAACGAAGAAGAAGCACACAAATATTGTCCAAAATCTCTCTAAAATCTCTCAAAGTTTGCACTCACAAATGGCAGCTCAAAGTTCTCTCTGCGTTCCACATGAAGGAAACCATCCTATAAAACACCCTACATATAACCCTAGGGTAAAATAGGTGTCATCATTGAGGATCGATTCCCAAGATATACAAATCCCACCTTTAACGAAATTCCCAAACAATCACAACTCTAATACGAGTAGTGCATGGGGTCGCATCCTAGGTTGGGCCCCCTCCGTATTGCCGAGCTTTCTCCTAAAGAACAAGCAACCGAAGTGCCAAGCCGATAGATCCGAGCTACCCGAATCTCGGACTGTAGAGCGATCGATCCATGAGCCATCGATCCTCTGAAATGAGGAACCAAGTGCACTGTCGAAGTCAAATAGTTTGGCCTCCTAGTATCTGACTTGTGCATAGTCAGATAGGTCAGGTCCTAAGCATAGCCGAGTTACCTCTGCACAAGATAACTCGGATGTCAAGACAATACTTATCCAACACCTAAATCGAGCCAACATTCACAAATCTCCACCTTTGCGAGATTCGGGCCTCTGTGACATAGCTGGCCTTCATTTCACCACCTTGGTAGAGTCACATATGGTGTTTCCCCTATTCTGCTCCGAAGAGCCTAATTGCTCCCATCGAGGCCCAACTGGCTCCACCGAGCCTCAAATGCCCCCAACTGAGGCTGCCTTGACATCATCTTGGAACCACATTGAGCAAGTTCAAGTAGTGCTTTATATTGACTCTCCGATAAAACCTTTGTTAACATGTCCACAAGGTAGTCATATGTTTCAATCTTTAACAAGTTGATGTCGTCTTCTTCTTCTCCCAATTAGTCTCAAAGAAAGTGGAATCTCGCATCGATATGCCCGGTGCAAGCAAGGAAGACCTAATTCTTAGCAAAGTGCATCACACTCTGACTATCACAATGGAGATCGTACTTCTCCTGGTAGACACCCAGATCATCCATCAAGCCCATCATCCATATCGTCTTCTTCATAGCCTCAGTAAATGCGATGTATTCTGTCTTCGTAGTAGACAGGGCCATCATAGAATGAAGTATACTCTGCCAACAGATCGGAGCTACTAATAGGGTGAAGACGTAGCCTGTCATGGATCTCTTCCTATACAAGTTGACTGCAACGTTGGAATCAACATAGCCAATAGTATGCGGACCATCTGTTGAGGGGTGTATGTCCTTAGTTCATTTGTATTTGATTCAAATGGATTTCATATTAAAAGGGAATTTAATACGTCAAAAAATGTTTGTGACAAAAGCTTTAGAATATTATTTATATGGGTTATTACATATGATGCAAAAGGAATATAAAATATATTGTAAATTGGTTACAAATATATTTGAGAATAAGTGCATGGAAATGAAGAGGATTTTCCAGTGAAAGTCTCGGAGAAAACCGCGATAAAATCGGACCTTAAATGATTCAAATAATCCAAATAAACCATCTAAATACCAGAACTGGGCTTTAGCCCAATTCTGGTCAAGATAAAGGGGCTGTGATTTTTTTTTGGCGAATGGTTTTTAGGCGAAATCTGATTTTCTGGCCAACTTTCGACACACGTTTGAGTCGTCAAATGAACTCAGAATGATGTGCCGTTTGTTTCTATGCATTCATGTACTCTGCTCTTTGATTTAATTGGTAGTATCAATTGCGAAGCTCAACGGTGAGGAAGGAAAAATTCACTAAAGATTAGCCTTTGTAAAGGGCCAACTTTTATTAATTTTTTCACTCCAATTTTTAGTGCCACATCGGAAATTGAGAAGAGAGGAGGGGTCAGCTGCCTATATAAATAGAGGCATACTCCCCTCCTTGAAACTTGTCCCAAGCTCCAGAACTAGATAGCTCCATTAAACATGAGTAAGCATAGATCTGAGCTTAAAGTAAATATTCCCTCTTTCTCCCTAAATTCTTCCTTGCTCTTGATCGGGCTTTAGCATAGCTACGAAGGAGTTCGAATTGGATCCGAAGTCTTGACGGAGGATCCACTCATGGTAAGATGAACTAGTAAAACTAGTAAAACACGTAGGGTTCACTTGAAAATTACTCGTCTGGAATTTAGAACCATACAATCAATATGAACAAAGAGATCATCAAAAAACAGGGGGATGGGGGTTTAAGTGAGCTGGAAAACAAGAAAATTTCCTCTTTGGATACCTGATGCATGTGTGTATGTGACACGCGCGCATGCATGGCATGTGCACTTATATGTGTGTCTATGTTGGTCTCTCTCTCTCTCTCTCTCTCTCTCTCTCTCTCTCTCTCTCTCTCTGTGTGTGTGTGTGTGTGTGTGTGTGTGTGTGTGCGCGCGCGCGCTTTCCAATGTGTGGTATGTTTTCACAAGAGAAAGAACATAAATTAATGACTAAAAGAAAATTAAAGGGTACATTAGGCATATATTGCATGTATAAAAAGTAGAATACAATGAAACCATAAATAACAAAAATATTCTAGATAAAGGAAAAAAGGTATGGGTGCTAACAAACTAGGCACCTTCTAACTGAAATTGTATTGGGTTTTTATTGTTCTAAAGCGCATGGAAAGTAAAATGATGTCTACACCCTATCATGCAAATACATTAATGAATGTCAAAAAGAATTAACCTGAGTATCAATATTTAATTAAAACTAATAACTAATAAATTAAATTTGGGATAAATGAATATTTGCTATTTAATGGTGCTCATTGATGCTTTTGTGGTAAATTGATATGTCAATAATTTAAGTTAAAAAGACGTAATAAACAGTAGAAAGTATTTTTATTATTTAATTAATAACATTGACCTTTAAGGCATATTAGATTTTGTTTAAAAAGCAAGAATGGGAATTGGCAAGACAAACAATTTCAATTTTCAAACAACCAAAAAACATGACAAACTTAAACCTTGTTATCCCTGCTTTCCTTGCAATATTCCTTCTGTCTCTTCCCACCCAAAGGTCAGCACTAGTAAAGGGCATGGCCATTGGATGTGTGGCTGGTGTGACAGCTATAGGATCTGATGTGAGTAACCAAATTGATGATATCGTATTACTTGATGAAAAATCTTGGACACATGATATTTGGGAAAGCCTCAAAAAAACTTTTTCTGGTAAGCTAAGAGTTCCTATGCCTTCAAGTATGATCTAGATTAAAAGTAGTAATTCATAGATGGCAATCAGAGGATTTTGTTTTTTATTAGAACTTTTCCCAAAACATATGGTGTCAGATGTCAGATGTTAAACTTCAAATTCAATACTGTAATTGAAAATAAGATATCAATAAGATACGAAAGGCATTTTATTTCCTTTTTACAAAATTGTATTAGCACGCAAAGAAGTTTTAGAACATGTAGAATTTTAAAATTTTCATTTTGAATTAGAGTTTACTTACATATTTCATTATAATTTTTGGGCACCTATAATTAAAACTAAACAAACAAATCATAAACTCATGTCTTTGTTAATTCATTATTCAACAAGTAAGAGAAAAAGTTTATTCAATACTTTGTAGCAAGTAATTTGAGGTTGAAGAACGATCAAGCTTAATTAACGAACATCAAAGATGATGGCCATGAGTTGATTCAATATTTTCTAAGGCACGCATGAGATGCCAAGCTGTGAAGAGATTCTAAACATTATGTTGATAATAGTGATGATGAATGCTGCTTGGTGCATGGAGCTTCATTGAGAACGATTCAAAGAATACCCCTTATCATTAAAGAGTTAAAAAGATAGTCCATGGTCATACAGATCCTGATAACTTGTAACCCTACGAGAAAATGGTTAAGTGTGCAACTGATAAGGGTGACCATGGAGATAACACTCCAAAGGATAAGTTTACACCAAGAAGGGTGCATGGAGTCTCTAACCCTGGTTAGGGTATGCTATATGAAATTATCAGATACAAATCTTCATTTCACTCAATGACGTGCCCACATACATCCACACGAGCCACTAAGTGTTAGAGTTGATTCCAAGACAAGGGATAAGGAGTATTGTGCATACTATTATAATAGTGGTCACATCATGACGTCGGGGGTAATCTAAAGTAGGATATATAGGACATAATGCAAAGAGGATCCTTTAGCGTGAATAATATGAGTTTAATGTCCAATGACCTCTCTAGTAAGAAAATGTGACAAAAATCCCGTAAATAAAAATGACAATTAAATCATTCTCATTGTCAATGTGGGTTTTGAAGTTGAATAAGACACCATGTTGGGGATCAAAAACTACAAAAGAGGAACAGTCATTGTCATGTCCCCTACAACGAGCACAAAATTAGACAAAGCAAAGATTACATTCTCCCAAGAATATATGATCGACGTTTAGATCCTTAAAAAGTGTCTGTTGTCATACAAGGAAATCTTATGGGGTCCAAGGAAAATAATGATGATTATAAATTAGGCTTCAGATTCCAAATGTAACATATGGAAACCTATTACGACAGTTATGAACTAATCAATTGACTATCAATTTTTTGTTATATATTTATTTTTATTAAATGTTATATTTTGTAGTGTACGTTTTAACAATATGGGTTGGCTTTTTCATTACATGGAAGCCAAAATGAGAAAGGAGATAAGATAATACCAATTATGCCTAATAAGGTGAACAAGTTTAAATATGGTGAGGGCATGTGCCCCCTTCCATGTGAACTTTTACACAATTACCATATATAAAATAATTTCATTATAACTTTATGTTCATCGACATGATAAAATTCAAAAATATTCTGAAATAATTTAATTAAGATCATCTAATTTACCATTATTAAATGATGGCAAGTTGATTGTATTTTTAAAATAAGGGCCAAAATTATTTATTCTCAATTTTATGTAATTAATATTAGCACCTTACCAAATTTGAGGGAACCTTTAAGGCATTATGCAAACCACCCAGATAATATCTTTCCTTTTTATGCAACATATTACATATATGTGTGTTTGTGTTTGTGTTTGTGTTTGTGCAAGTAAGTGTGCGTGTGTAAAATGTGCATCAGCTTGTTGTGCGCCGGGGTCAGAAGTGTGGGATCGTCAGACGATCGAGACGAGGATGAGCAACCAAAACCAAATAAGAGCACTATGAAAGATTACAACTTTAGGCCGTCGACCGGCCAAGCGAACACCAATCCGATTTATTACAAAAGGAAAGAATTAATACAAATCTTTTCTCTTCACAACGAAGAAGAAGCACACAAATATTGTCCAAAATCTCTCTAAAAATCTCTCAAAGTTGGCACTCACAAATGGCGGCTCAAAGCTCTCTCTGCGTTCCACCTGAAGGAAACCATCCTATAAAACACCCAACATATAACCCTAGGGTAAAATAGGTGTCATCATTGAGGATCGATTCCCAAGATATACAAATCCCACCTTTAACGAAATTCCCATCCAATCACAACTCTAATACGAGTAGTGCATGGGGTCGCATCCTAGGTTGGGCCCCCTCCGTATTGCCGAGCTTTCTCCTGAAGACCAAGCAACCGAAGTGCCAAGCCGATAGATCCGAGCTACCCGAAGCTCGGACTGTAGAGCGATCGATCCATGAGCCATCGATCCTCTGAAATGAGGAACCAAGTGCACTGTCGAAGTCAAATAGTTTGGCCTCCTAGTATCTGACTTGTGCATAGTCAGATAGGTCAGGTCCTAAGCATAGCCGAGTTACCTCTGCACAAGATAACTCGGATGTCAAGACAATACTTATCCAATACCTAAATCGAGCCAACATTCACAAATCTCCACCTTTGCAAGATTCTGGCCTCTGTGACATAGCTGGCCTTCATTGCACCACCTTGGTAGAGTCACATATGGTGTTTCCCCTATTCTGCTCCGAAGAGCCTAATGGCTCCCATCGAGGCCCAACTGGCTCCACCGAGCCTCAAATGCCCCCAACTGAGGCTGCCTTGACATCATCTTGGAACCACATTGAGCAAGTTCAAGTAGTGCTTTAAATTGACTCTCCGATAAAACCTTTGTTAACATGTCCACAAGGTAGTCATCTGTTTCAATCTTTAACAAGTTGATGTCGTCTTATTCTTCTCCCAATTAGTCTCAAAGAAAGTGGAATCTCGCATCGATATGCCCGGTGCAAGCAAGGAAGACCTAATTCTTAGCAAAGTGCATCACACTCTGACTATCACAATGGAGATCGTACTTCTCCTGGTAGACACCCAGATCATCCATCAAGCCCATCATCCATATCATCTTCTTCATAGCCTCAGTGAATGCGATGTATTCTGTCTTCGTAGTAGAAAGGGCCATCATAGAATGAAGTATACTCTGCCAACAGATCGGAGCTACTAATAGGGTGAAGACGTAGCCTGTCATGGATCTCCTCCTATACAAGTTGCCTGCAACGTCGGAATCAACATAGCCAATAGTATGCGGACCATCTGTTGAGGGATCTATGTCCTTAGTTCATTTGTATTTGATTCAAATGGAGTTTATATTAAAAGGGAATTTAATACGTCACAAAATGTTTGTGACAAAAGCTTTAGAATATTATTTATATGGGTTATTACATATGATGCAAAAGGAATATAAAATATATTGTAAATTGGTTACAAATATATTCGAGAATAAGTGCATGGAAATGAAGAGGATTTTCTAGTGAAAGTCACGGAGAAAACCGTGATAAAATCGGACCATAAATGATTCAAATAATCCAAATAAACCATCTAAATACCAGAACTGGGCTTTAGCCCAATTCTGGTTCAGATAAAGGGGCTGTGCTTTTTTTTGGCGAATGGTTTTTTGGCGAAATCTGATTTTCTGGCCAACTTTCGACACACGTTTGAGTCGTCAAACGAACTCGGAATGACGTGCCGTTTGTTTCTATGCATTCATGTACTCTGCTCTTTCATTTAATTGGTAGTTTTAATTACGAAGCTCAACGGTGAGGAAGGAAAAATTCACTAAAGATTAGCCTTTGTAAAGGGCCAACTTTTATTAATTTTTTCACTCCAATTTTTAGTGCCACATCGGAAATTGAGAAGAGAGGAGGGGTCATCTGCCTATATAAATAGAGGCCTACTCCCCTCCTTGAAACTTGTCCCAAGCTCCAGAAATAGATAGCTCCATTAAACATGAGTAAGCACAGATCTGAGCTTAAAGTAAATATTCCCTCTTTCTCCCTAAATTCTTCCTTGCTCTTGATCGGGCTTTAGCAAAGCTACGAAGGAGTTCGAATTGGATCCGAAGTCTTGACGGAGGATCCACTCATGGTAATATGAACTAGTAAAACTAGTAAAACACGTAGGGTTCACTTGAAAATTACTCGTCTGGAAATTAGAACCATACAATCAATATGAACAAAGAGATCATCAAAAACAGGGGGATGGGGGGTTTAAGTGAGCTGAAAAACAAGAAAATTTCCTCTTTGGATACCTGATGCATGTGTGTATGTGACACACGTGCATGCATGGCGTGTGCACTTATATGTGTGTATATGTTGGTCTCTCTCTCTCTCTCTCTCTCTCTCTCTCTCTCTCTCTCTCTCTCTCTCTCTGTGTGTGTGTGTGTGTGTGTGTGTGTGTGTGTGTGTGTGTGTGTGTGTGTCCTTTCCAATGTGTGGTATGTTTTCACAAGAGAAAGAACATAAATTAATCTCTTAAAGAAAATTAAAGGGTACATTAGGCATATATTGCATGTATAAAAAGTAGCATATAATGAACCCATAAATAACCAAAATATTCTAGATAAAGGAAAAAAGGTATGGGTGCTAACAAACTATGCACCTTCAAACTGAAATTTTATTGGTTTTTTATTGTTCTAAAGCGCTTGGAAAGTAAAATGTTGTCTACACCTTATCATGCAAATACACTAATGAATGTCAGAAAGCATTAACATGAGTATCAATATTTAATTAAAACTAATAACTAATAAATTAAATTTGGGATAAATGAATATTTGGAATTTAATGGTGCTCATTGATGCTTTTTGTGGTAAATAGATAGGTCAATAATTTAAAGTTAAAATGAAGTAATAAACAGTAGAAAATATTTTTATTATTTAATTAATGACATGAGCTTTAAGGCATATTGTATTTGGTTTAAAAAGCAAGAATGGGAATTGTCAAGACAAACAATTTCAATTTTCAAACAACCAAAAAAACATGAAAAACTTAAACCTTGTTATCCCTGCTTTCCTTGCAATATTCCTTCTGTCTCTTCCCATCCAAAGGTCAGCACTAGTAAAGGGCATGGCCATTGGATGTGTGGCTGGTGTGACAGCTATAGGATCTGATGTGAGTAACCAAATTGATGATATCGTATTACTTGATGAAAAATCTTGGACACATGATATTTGGGAAAGCCTCAAAAAAACTTTTTCTGGTAAGCTAAGAGTTCCTATGCCTTCAAGTATGATCTAGATTAAAAGGAGTAATTCATAGATGGCAATCAGAGGATTTTGTTTTTTATTAGAACTTTTCCCAAAACATATGGTGTCAGATGTCAGATGTTAAACTTCAAATTCAATACTGTAATTGAAAATAAGATATCAATAAGATATGAAAGGCATTTTATTTCCTTTTTACAAAATTGTATTAGCACCTAAAGAAGTTTTAGAACATGTAGAATTTTAAATTTTTCATTTTGAATTAGAGTTTACTTACATATTTCATTGTAATTTTTGGGCACCTATAATTAAAACTAAACAAACAAATCAAAAACTCATGTCTCTGTTAATTCATTATTCAACAAGTAAGAAAAGAAGTTTATTCAATACTTTGTATCAAGTAATTTGAGGTTGAATAACGATCAAGCTTAATTAACCAACATCAAAGATGATGGCCAGGAGTTGATTCATTATTTTCTAAGGCACCCATGAGATGCAAAGCTGTGAAGAGATTCTAAACATTATGTTGATAATAGTGATGCAGAATGCCGCTTGGTGCATGGAGCTTCATTGAGACCTATTCAAAGAATACCCCTTATCATTAAAGAGTTAAAAAGATTGTCCATGGTCATACAGATATTGGTAACATGTAACCCTACAAGAAAATGGTTAAGTGTGAAACTGATAAGGGTGACCATAGAAAAAACACTCCATAGGATAAGTATCCTCCAAGAAGGGTGCATGGAGTCTCTAACCATGGTTAGTGTATGCTATATGAAATTATTAGATACAAGTCTTCATTTCTCCCAATGGCATGCTCACATACATCCACTTGAGCCAGTAAGTGTTATAGTTGATTCCAAGATAAGGGATAAGGAGTATTGTGCATACTATTATAATAGGGGTCACACTATGACGTCGTGGGTAATCTAAAGTAGGATATAAAGGACATAATGCAAAGAGGCTCTGTTAGCGTGAATACTGTGAGTTCAATGTCCAATCACCACTCTAGTAAGAAAAGGTGACAAAAAATCCCTTAAACAAAAATGACAATTAAATCATACTCATTGTCATTGTGGGTTTTGAAGTTGAATAAGACACCATGTTGGGGATCAAAACCAACAAAAGAGGGATATTCATTATGTCCCTTACAACGAGCACAAAATTAGACAAAGCGAAGATTACATTCTCCCAAGAATATACGACAGCTGTTTAGATCCCTAAAAAGTGTCTGTTGTCATATCATGAAATCTTAGGGGGTCCAAAAGAAATAATGCTGATTATAAATTAGGCTCAGATTCCAAATGTAAAATATGAAACCCTATTACGACAGTTATGAACTAATCAGTTGACTATCAATTTTTATATATATATATATATATATATATATATATATATATATATATATATATATATATATATATATATATATATGTTAGAAGAGGATTGGAGAGGATTAACCATGGCAAATAGCCATGGTACTATATTTATAAAACTCTCATGTTGAGGTGGGAGTCCAAGGGCCTCCCCACTAACTTAGTGGGGAGTAATGGAGAGTGATGAGGGGAGGGAGGCCAAAGGCCTCCCTCAACTCACAACACTCCCCCTCATCTCTCCATTACCTTGGGTTAAGCATATGAATACTTCAGGATTCAGTATGCCAATGGGGTGGATACTTCTGGATCCAGAGCCACTATGGTTGCCTCGTTAAAACCTTAGCTGTGGAAAACCCAGTGGGAAAAACCAGCAGCTTAAGGGAAAAGAGTACAACTATCGAGGGACTTCCCCTTGATATGTACAAGCTTCAGGCTTGCAGATCTCCTATGTATCTATACAATCATCTCCTATTCGTCTATACATCCATCATGTTCTGAAAGAAAATACAATTATCACTCATCTACACAAGTTTCACTCATCTAGCGGCTATTGGAAGGCAGCGTCGCTCTGGAGTGTAATGCTCTTCGAAGTTGGTAGATGACTCTACTAAAGTATTCTTTGAATCAGTCTTCAGTGTGTCTGCAAGGTACTGCTAGACCTGGCTGAGCGTTTTCAATACTTGCTTCTTGGATGATGAGCTTCTCAGAAGATGTAGACATTGGATGATGATGTGTATATATTTAGGAGGTGGCCGGCCTATTGTGTTTCAGTCATCGCGATGATCTTTAAACCTGCATATGCAATATATATTCCTTGACCCTTGGAAGTTGCGCAAAAGCAGCTTATCCTTGGTCTAGTGTTGCTCTCCAGGACAACACTGTATTTGGTTAACAACTTTACTGGAGACGTTCTATCAAAGATACATGCAGTTGGCCAGATAATACACTAGAGCTAGGCTCTTCGGGACCTAGGATGTCCTCCCCCTCTTTCAGCTACTGAAAGGTGTCATAAATAAGTATCCATTTTTAATAGGTTGCAAAAGGACATCATTCTTCATAAACTCCAGGTGTATGAAGAATATGAAAGGGTTCCACCACGAAGGTGTTTAATATGTAAGCCGAGACATCTTCGGCATGATTAATAATAGTTCATCTTCAGGATGATTAATGTCATCTTCAGGATGATAGTTCATCTTCAGGATGATAGTTCATCTTCAGGATGATTAATGTCATCTTCAGGATGATGGTTCATCTCCAGGATGATAGTTCATCTTCAGGATGATTAATGTCATCTTCAGGATGATAGTTCATCTTCAGGCTGATTATTGCCATCTTCAGGATGATTAATGTCATCGTCAGGATGATCGTTATACCTAGGTTTTTCGTTATACCAAGGTACGCTTTAAAGCTATCTGAAATCTCAATGGTCTCTGCTGGAGATCCTATTAGCTTTAAGTCGACCATATGTAAGGCAAATATAACAAATCCTGTCAACGATCTTTCGAAAAAGATACAAGGGCAGAATATTGCTTAAGATCAACTAATGATCTTTGTAGCCTTTATGGAGAAGGCGTTTCTACGTTTCTCTTTCATCTCTGGGGGTAGAGTATACCCTTCTGGAAGTTTTATTTAGATCTATATATCTATATTGCCGTATATATATGCAGTCACAACGTCCATGAGCTGCATGTATTGGCTTTTGCAGAGAAGTGTAGGCATAGTAGGAAAATGATCACATTTCCTTGATTTCAATTTCTTTATGAAATTCGAATTATATTCCACAGGTTTTTACACATTCAGGTGTATGGACTACTGGTCCAAAGATTTTGCTTTTCAAGAGTGAGTCCAGCTCTACTCTTATTGCCTCGTCCCACTTTGGCCATTCTATGCGTTTACGCTATAGAAAAGTGGGTAGACGTCATCGTCGTATTCAGCGACGTGAATGGCAATAGTGAAAGTAAAACTGTCGTCGACGACTGTGCTATATCTGTCCAGTACCTCTCCAGTACGTACATAATATAATGATGTTTCTCCTGTTGTTTCCTCTGCAGGGGAAATTAGGAGGGGAGAGGTTGCTGGTCTGAGCTCAGCATCCCGTGGTTGGATCATTTTTATATATCCAGGAATCTTCCTATTATAAGAAAATTTTTATTTTGAACCTGGTCGGTGTCCTCTTTTCAAATGAGGTACAGCCAATTCTGCTGCCGGTGGATTGCATCCATCTTTGGGAATGTCAATCCTAGCTGGCGTGTTGGCAGCAGGGACGTGTGAACAAACAATCTTCTGGTTGTCCGCAATTTTATCCGTCAATTGATGTACTTTAGTCTGAATGTGAAGGATCTTCTGGATCTCAACGTCACACAGAAAAAGTATGCGGATCATAACGAGATGAGGACTTATGTGTCCCATGATATGGTCTCAGAAGCTTCAGGCTTCTTCAGACTGCGTGCCTATTACAATGAGACTTTACTCATAAAATTCACATTTATCAAGACTTGGTGGTAAACCATAAGGAAGCGGCATCAGCAATAAGATATGGCCACAAGCGGGCCGTATCGTGATAAGCGATGCGGAGTGCAGCTTGTTGGTCCCTAAATATCAACAGGCAACCGGAATATAACAATGGACGTGAAATCCATTGGAGTCTCTTTACCAGAGAATCAGATAACCCATTCTGAGTATGAACATGCTACAAGATGTTCAATTTCAATGCCAGTTGCTTGGCAGAAGTCTTGAATGATATGAGTAGTGAATTCACCCTCATTATTAGCTTTGAGAAAGCTATGTTGCGAGTGAATATGAAGGCACACAGAAGACCATCTAGTAGATGCATATATCAGTACAGTAATGAAGTACCGAAATTGGTCCATTTGTGGGGTGAATAGGCCTGCAAAAGGTCACCATGTATTCTCTCAATGAAGCCAGGAGACTCTAAACCCACTTTCAGGAGGGAAGGTCTCTCTCTAAGTTTTCCCTTATGGCAAAGGGGGACAAAGAAACTCAACCTTTTGAAGAATCTTCAGGTTCTCCAATGGATTCATTTGATGATGCGTCCATCATCGCTGATCCTAGATGACTAAGTCCATTTTGCCAGAGTTAAAAACTATGGCAATGAAAGGCACTTCTGGTGCTCAGTCAAGTTGGCTTTCTATAGGATGAATATCTGTAATTATAGGGGCCCGACGAGGGTCCAATGAAATCGTAAGTAGCTGGGCTTCTGGCCATCCTCTTTACGAGTTACATATTGATATTCAATATTTATTATCCACAGTTTTCAAGTTATGTTCGTTTAAATGAAATATCCTTGAAACTTGGAAAATTCCTATATGTTTAAGGGGAGAAGTTTGCATCTTATAGTCTCGTTGTATGTGGGAGCAATATTAATGCTACACCAGTGCAACGAGGCACTGTCCACAATATTAAATACTTCATCTATAAGCAAAACGAAATTTTATTTAAGTCAATGAAAAAGACAAAAAAGTTCGTACTTAAGCAAATTAAAGATGAAGCAACATTGAATTTTAAATGCATAGATAAAAGATGAAGCTTAATCGAGCAGGTCGTCGTTCTCGAAGTCTTTTGCAATGAACATCGTTGGTGGTTGAACAGCCGCCAAGTTTGTTTCAGGCAGAGACTTCTGGCTCGCCTGATATAGTGCCTGGAGGTGGCAAGGAGTGCGGCAGATTCTGGACCAATGGCCAGTCATGCCGCATCTATGGCATTTATCCTCCCAGTTCTTCTTAGGAAGTGACACTTGGTCAGTGTTCTTTTGCTTCCATGTGAAGTTACTCTTTCCTGTATTGTTGTTATTGGACGGGGGTGCTGCTCCTCGTCCATTCTTCATCACAGCTTTTCCTTTGTTATTATTAGCCTTCTTCTTATTTTTCCACTTCTGGGGAGAAACGTGGTGGGCTTCAGGGATAGGTGCAGTGCCAGCTGGACGTAAATTATGAGGGGCTAGCAGTAAATCTTGATTCTGTTCTGCCCTAAGTAGGCATGAGATCAGATCAGAGAATTTCGTGAAGTTGCGTTCACGATACTGCTGCATGAGGATTGTATCTTTCTCGTGAAACGAGGTAAATGTCTTGTCCAACATGCGTTGTTCTGTCACTTCTTCACCGCACAACTTCAGGCGTGAGTTGATATTATGAAGTGCAGAGTTATACTCAGCGACGGACTTATAGTCCTGAAGTCTGAGGTTTTCCCACTCATAACTGGCACGCAGTAATATTACATCAATTTGATGTTTATAACATGCCTCCAGCGCTGTCCACAGCTCCATTAGGTCCTCTACCGTTAGTTATTTGGCCTTTAAGGTCCGATCTATATGTCTCCTAATATAGATAATGGCTTTCGCCTTATCCACATCAGAGATGGTGGTAGGAGTTCTGCTAGATGATTGTTCCGCTTCTGGGGCCTTACTAGCAAAAGCATCGGTCGCTGCTGGGACCGATGAAGGAGCCAAAATTGAGCCAAGGAGGGCCATCGAACGCAAGTGGAACTTCAGGTCCACTCGCCAACTCAGGTAATTATTTACTGCAGCATCAAGAACTTCGAAATCGACGCTTGCCAATTTTACCATTTATCTATGCAATTTAAAATAAGCATGAATTAATTAAAGTGTAAATTCATGCATAAACAATAAAATAAGTAAAATGTGGGGATCGGCCAGATACCCAAAGACATACAATGTCCAAAGTCCGAATATACAGTCCATAAATAAAAGAAAAATACAACTTGGAAACCCAGAAGGGTCCCTATATTTTCCAATTTTCGCCTCCGTCTTCATTTATCGGTACACCGGTCTTTGGCATTAATACATTTAATCCTCACTTACAAATTCTCTCAAAAAGAAAATAAAATTGCAAGGAATTTAAAAAGGGTATCAAAATGGCAGATCCCAAAAATCACATTTTAGCTTATATTAACAACCACGCAGTTTATAATATGCTACAGGCACAAAATAAGCAACCACACAGTTTATATAACACATGCATATATAATATGGAAAAAGAGACTATAAAATATAATAATCTCTCGGATCACGGGGAGACGTCATACACCGTTAGGTTAGTTGACTAACGGCAGAGCGGTCGCAGGATCCTTAAGATAATTATATTTTGAAAAAAAAATCCTAATATTCCATAAATTATTAATAATGCAAGAGTGTTATAATTTTAGCAATTTGAAAGACTAGGCGACAGGCCCATAACAAAGAATTAAAATAAATTAATAGTTTGAATGGGGCTGCAGGCCCATAAATATTAATCATTTTAATATATTCTTAATAGTTGGGCTGCAGGCCCATTTGCCAAAATTTAACAAATTAATTATTGCAATTGAATTAATTTGGCTTCAGGCCCAATAAATCAAATTAAAATATTTAATATTTGGGCTTCAGGCCCAGTTTCAAAATTCTAATTGACACATTTAAAATTGCAATTGGATTTACTGGGTTTCAGGCCCAATATTGGTAGACAAAAGTTATAATAAAGCCAAATGGGGCTGCAGGCCCAACAAACAGGCTATCTTATTTGTTTCTGTGGGTCGGCGCCGGGGAAGGGCCCCCCGTCTGGGAGGGACGGCACACAGTCCCCGCAACAAAAGAGTCACGGTATCGAACCCCGACAAGTTCAACAAAATTTTATTTTCCTTTATGAATATTTAACGAATAAAGGAATCCTTCAAATAAATGTATTACACTAATGAGACATGTATGTCGTAATAGCCCAGCGGTTGAAAGAAAGTCAAGGGATCTTGGGATCCCAGGGTCAAAACCCGACAGTCTCACAAAGAAGAAATTTTTTGTTTAATTTCAGTATCGGAATGCATTTAAATACATTAATGAGATAGTGTTTACAAAAGCAAAACGTATCTCAGCGGTAATCCATTAGGCGCCAGTCCAAACGGTTGCGGGTTCAAGTCCCGGTCACGCCGTGGTTAACATTTTTTTTAATTAAACCTTTAAAAAAAATTTCTGCAGCGAAAAATCACGACGCGAAACAGCGTCTCGCCTAAAAGAAAACGCGAAAAACTGACTTTTGAATCAATGAATTTTCTATGAAATCATTCATTAAAAAATATTCTAAAATATCATAGAATCAAATCCAAACAATCCTAGATCAAGTTTTTGAAGTGAAACATATTTAGTTGGCATGAAAGCGAGTTTGTTGTTAAAAGACGAATCTTTCCTTCTCAATTTATTCCGGCCAACAAACAATACTCAATATCTCAAATTCATTTTTTATCATTGCTAGTGACTATTTGGATTCAACAAAAGATAAAAACGATTTCAATGGTAAAATAGTAAAAGATTTCACAATGTCAACTACAAACGTAAATTGAAGGAGCATTGTAAGGAGCAGATGGGTTTTTGTTTTGTTTTGTTTTTTTATATTAAAGATAATACAATAGCAACAGATTTAAAATGCCTCTAGATGAAGCATTAAAAACATAGCTAAATTAAAAATTTGTTTGTAGCTATCTACGGGATTGATAGATATTACCTCTAGATTAAAAATCTAGGGAAGATCGTAAAGATTAAGATTCGTAGATAGTGCCGCTCCCGATACGCTCCAAAGAGAAATCCCCGCAAAGCTTCGCCGCAACGGATTACCGCAACAACAGATTCCTTCGCGCGTAGGGGTTTGATTTTTGGAAGGGAACGAGAAGAAAAAGCTCAAAATAGAGCGTAGGTGCTGATAACGTGTTAGAAGAGGATTGGAGAGGATTAACCATGGCAAATAGCCATGGTACTATATTTATAAAACTCTCATGTTGAGGTGGGAGTCCAAGGGCCTCCCCACTAACTTAGTGGGGAGTAATGGAGAGTGATGAGGGGAGGGAGGCCAAAGGCCTCCCTCAACTCACAACAATATATATATAGTTTGGCCTCCTAGTATCCGACTTGTGCAGAGTCAGATAGGTCAGGTCCTAAGCATGACCGAGTTACCTCTACACAAGATAACTCGGATGTCAAGCAAATACTTATCCGACACCTAAATCGAGCAAACTTTCACAAATCTACACCTTTGCGAGATTCAGGCCTATGTGACATAGCCGGCCTTCATTGCACCACCTTGGTAGAGTCACATATGGTGTCTCCCATATTTTACTCCGAAGAGCCTAATGGCTCCCATCGAGGCCCAACTGGCTCCACCGAGCCTCAAATGCCCCCAACTGAGGCTGCCTTGACATCATCTTGGAACCACATTGAGCAAGTTCAAGTAGTGTTTTAACTTGACTCCCCGATACAACCTTTGTTAACATGTCCACAAGGTAGTCATCGGTTTCGATCTTTAACAAGTCGATGTCGTCTTCTTCTTCTCCCACATAGTCTCAAACAAAGTGGAATCTCACATCGATATGCCCGGTGCAAGTAAGGAAGACCTGATTCTTAGCCAAGTGAATCACACTCTGACTATCACAATGGAGATCGTACTTCTTCTGGTAGACTCCCATATCATCCATCAAGCCCATCAGCCATATCGTCTTCTTCATAGCCTCAGTGAATGCCATGTATTCTGTCTTCGTAGTAGACATTGCCATCATAGATTGAAGTATACTCTGCCAACAGATCGGAGCTCATAATAGCGTGAAGAAATAGCATGTCATGGATCTCCTCCTATACAAGTCGGCTGCAAATTCGGAATCAACATAGCTAATAGTTTGTGGACCATCTGTTGAGGGATGTATGTCCTTAGTTCATTTGTATTTGATGCAAATGGATTTTTTATTAAAAGGGAATTTAATACGTCATAAAATGTTTGTGACAAAAGCTTTAGAATATTATTGATGTGGCTTATTGCATTTGATGCAAAAGGAATATAAAATATATTGTAAATTGGTTACAAATATATTTGACAATAAGTGCATGGAAATGAAGTGGATTTTCCAGTGAAAGTCACGGAGAAAACCGCGCTCAAATCGTACCTTAAATGAGTCAAATAAGCCAAATAAACCATCAAAAAACTAGAAATTGGCTTTAGCCCACTTCTGGACCAGATAAAGGGGCTGGGATTTTTTTTGGCAAATGGTTTTTTGGCGAAATTTGATTTTCTAGACAACTTTCTACACATGTTTGAGTGGTCAAACGAACTCTAAATGACGCGCCATTTATTTCTATGCATTCATGTACAGTGCTCTTCGATTTAATAGGTAGAATCAATTGTGAAGCTCAACGGTGAGGTAGCAAAAATTCACTAAAGATTAGCCTTTGTAAAGGGCCAACTTTAATTGATTTTTTCACTCCAATTTTTAGTCCCACATCAGAAATTGAGAAGAGGGGTGGTTAGCTGCCTATATAAATAGGGGCCTACTCCCCTCCTTGAAACTTGTCCCAAGCTCCAAAACTGGATAGCTCCATTAAACGTGAGTAAGCACGGATATGAGCTTGAAGTAAATATTCCCTCTTTCTCCCTAAATTCTTCCTTGCCTATGATCGGGCTTTAGCAAAGCTACGAAGGAGTTCGGATTGGATCCAAAGTCTTGACGGAGGATGCACTCATGGTAAGATGAACTAGTAAACTAGTAAAACTCGTAGGGTTCACTTGAAAATTACTCGTCTGGAATTTAGAACCTTACGATCAATATGAACGAACAGATCATCAAAAACAGGGGGGTGGGGTTTAAAGTGAGGTATCAAACGGGAAAATTTCCTCTTTGGATACCTGATGCATGTGTGTATGTGACACACGCGCATGCAAGACGTGTGCACTTATATGTCTCTCTCTCTCTCTCTCTCTCTCTCTCTCTCTCTCTCTCTCTCTCTGTGTGTGTGTGTGTGTGTGTGTGTGTGTGTGTGTGTGTGTGTGTGTGTGTGTGTGTGTGTGTGCTTTCCATTGTTTGGTATGTTTTCACAAGAGAAAGAACATAAATTAATCACTGAAAGAAAATTAAAGGGTACATTAGGCATATATTGCATGTATAAAAAGAAGCATATAATGGACACATAAATAACAAAAATATTCTAGATAAAGGAAAAAAGGTATGGGTGCTAACAAACTAGGCACCTTCTAACTGAAATTTTATTGGTTTTTTATTGTTCTAAAGCGCTTGGAAAGTAAAATGTTGTCTACACCTTATCATGCAAATACACTAATGAATGTCAGAAAGCATTAACATGAGTATCAATATTTAATTAAAACTAATAACTAATAAATTAAATTTGGGATAAATGAATATTTGGAATTTAATGGTGCTCATTGATGCTTTTTGTGGTAAATAGATAGGTCAATAATTTAAAGTTAAAATGAAGTAATAAACAGTAGAAAATATTTTTATTATTTAATTAATGACATGAGCTTTAAGGCATATTGTATTTGGTTTAAAAAGCAAGAATGGGAATTGTCAAGACAAACAATTTCAATTTTCAAACAACCAAAAAAACATGAAAAACTTAAACCTTGTTATCCCTGCTTTCCTTGCAATATTCCTTCTGTCTCTTCCCATCCAAAGGTCAGCACTAGTAAAGGGCATGGCCATTGGATGTGTGGCTGGTGTGACAGCTATAGGATCTGATGTGAGTAACCAAATTGATGATATCGTATTACTTGATGAAAAATCTTGGACACATGATATTTGGGAAAGCCTCAAAAAAGCTTTTTCTGGTGAGCTAAGAGTTCCTATGCCTTCAAGTATGATCTAGATTAAAAGGAGTAATTCATAGATGGCAATCAGAGGATTTTGTTTTTTATTAGAACTTTTCCCAAAACATATGGTGTCAGATGTCAGATGTTAAACTTCAAATTCAATACTGTAATTGAAAATAAGATATCAATAAGATATGAAAGGCATTTTATTTCCTTTTTACAAAATTGTATTAGCACGTAAAGAAGTTTTAGAACAAGTAGAATTTTAAATTTTTCATTTTGAATTAGAGTTTACTTACATATTTCATTGTAATTTTTGGGCACCTATAATTAAAACTAAACAAACAAATCATAAACTCATGTCTCTGTTAATTCATTATTCAACAAGTAAGAGAAAAAGTTTATTCAATACTTTGTAGCAAGTAATTTGAGGTTGAATAACGATCAAGCTTAATTAACGAACATCAAAGATAATGGCCATGAGTTGATTCAATATTTTCTAAGGCACGCATGAGATGCCAAGCTGTGAAGAGATTCTAAACATTATGTTGATAATAGTGATGATGAATGCTGCTTGGTGCATGGAGCTTCATTGAGAACGATTCAAAGAATACCCCTTATCATTAAAGAGTTAAAAAGATAGTCCATGGTCATACAGATCCTGATAACTTGTAACCCTACGAGAAAATGGTTAAGTGTGCAACTGATAAGGGTGACCATGGAGAGAACACTCCAAAGGATAAGTTTACACCAAGAAGGGTGCATGGAGTCTCTAACCCTGGTTAGGGTATGCTATATGAAATTATCAGATACAAATCTTCATTTCTCTCAATGACGTGCCCACATACATCCACACGAGCCACTAAGTGTTAGAGTTGATTCCAAGACAAGGGATAAGGAGTATTGTGCATACTATTATAATAGTGGTCACACCATGACGTCGGGGGTAATCTAAAGTAGGATATATAGGACATAATGCAACGAGGCTCCTTTAGAGTGAATAATATGAGTTTAATGTCCAATGACCTCTCTAGTAAGAAAAGGTGACAAAAATCCCTTAAATAAAAATGACAATTAAATCATTCTCATTGTCAATGTGGGTTTTGAAGTTGAATAAGACACCATGTTGGGGATCAAAAACTACAAAAGAGGGACATTCATTGTCATGTAAAACTACAAAAGAGGGACATTCATTGTCATGTCCCCTACTAAGAGCACAAAATTAGACAAAGCAAAGATTACATTCTCCCAAGAATATATGATCGACGTTTAGATCCTTAAAATGTGTCTGTTGTCATATCAGGAAATCTTTGGGGGTCCAAAGGAAATAATGATGATTATAAATTAGGCTTCAGATTCCAAATATAACATATGGAAACCTATTACGATAGTTATGAATTAATCAATTGACTATCAATTTTGTTATATATATTTAATTTTATTAAATGTTATATTTTGTAGTGTCCGTTTTAACTATAGGGGTTGGCTTTTTCATTACATGGAAGCCAAAATTAAAAAGGAGATAAGCTAATACCAAATATGCCTAATAAGGTGAACAAGTTTAAATATGGTGAGGGCATGTGCCCCCTTCCATGTGAACTTTTACACAATTACCATATATAAAATAATTTCATTATAACTTTATGTTCATCGACATGATAAAATTCAAAAATATTCCGAAATAATTTAATTAAGATCATCTAATTTACCCTTATTAAATGATGGCAAGTTGATTGTATTTTTAAAATAAGGGCCAAAATTATTTATTCTCAATTTTATGTAATTAATATTAGCACCTTACCAAATTTGAGGGCACCTTTAATGCATTATGCAAACCTCCCAGATAATATCTTTCCTTTTTATGCAACATATTACATATATGTGTGTGTTTGTGTTTGTGTTTGTGTTTGTGCAAGTAAGTGTGCGTGTGTAAAATGTGCATTAGCTTGTTGTTCACCGGGGTCAGAAGTGAGGGATCGTCGGACGATCGAGACGAGGATGAGCAACCAAAACCAAACAAGAGCACTATGAAAGATTACAACTTTAGGCCGTCGACCGGCCAAAGGAACACCAATCCGATTTATTACAAAAGGAAAGAATTAATACAAATCTTTTCTCTTCACAACGAAGAAGAAGCATACAAATATTGTCGAAAATCTCTTTAAAATCTCTCAAAGTTGGCACTCACAAATGGCGGCTCAAAGTTCTCTCTGTGTTCCACATGAACGAAACCATCCTATAAAACACCCTACATATAACCCTAGGGTAAAATAGGTGTCATCATTGAGGATCGATTCCCAAGATATACAAATCCCACCTTTAACAAAATTCCCATCCAATCGCAACTCTAATACGAGTAGTGCATGGGGTCGCATCCTAGGGTGGGCCCCTTCGTATTGCCGAGCTTTCTCCTGAAGACCAAGCAACCGAATTGCCAAGCCGATAGATCCGAGCTACCCGAAGCTCGGACTGTAGAGCGATCGATCCATGAGCCATCGATCCTCTGAAATGAGGAACCAAGTGCACTGTCGAAGTCAAATAGTTTGGCCTCCTAGTATCTGACTTGTGCATAGTCAGATAGGTCAGGTCCTAAGCATAGCCGAGTTACCTCTGCACAAGATAACTCGGATGTCAAGCCAATACTTATCCAACACCTAAATCGAGCCAACTTTCACAAATCTCCACCTTTGCGAGATTCGGGCCTCTGTGACATAGCTGGCCTTCATTGCACCACCTTGGTAGAGTCACATATGGTGTTTCCCCTATTCTGCTCCGAAGAGCCGAATGGCTCCCATCGAGGCCCAACTGGCTCCACCGAGCCTCAAATGCCCCCAACTGAGGCTGCCTTGACATCATCTTGGAACCACATTGAGCAAGTTCAAGTAGTGCTTTAAATTGACTCTCCGATAAAACCTTTGTTAACATGTCCACAAGGTAGTCATCTTTTTCAATCTTTAACAAGTTGATGTCGTCTTCTTCTTCTCCCAATTAGTCTCAAAGAAAGTGGAATCTCGCATCGATATGCCCGATGCAAGCAAGGAAGACCTAATTCTTAGCAAAGTGCATCACACTCTGACTATCACAATGGAGATCATACTTCTCCTGGTAGACACCCAGATCATCCATCAAGCCCATCATCCATATCGTCTTCTTCATAGCCTCAGTGAATGCGATGTATTCTGTCTTCGTAGTAGACATGGCCATCATAGAATGAAGTATACTCTGCCAACAGATCGGAGCTACTAATAGGGTGAAGACGTAGCCTGTCATGGATATCCTCCTATACAAGTTGCCTGCAACGTTGGAATAAACATAGCCAATAGTATGCGGACCATCTGTTGAGGGATGTATGTCCTTAGTTCATTTGTATTTGATTCAAATGGATTTTATATTAAAAGGGAATTTAATACGTCAAAAAATGTTTGTGACAAAAGCTTTAGAATATTATTTATATGGGTTATTACATATGATGCAAAAGGAATATAAAATATATTGTAAATTGGTTACAAATATATTTGAGAATAAGTGCATGGAAATGAAGAGGATTTTCCAGTGAAAGTCTCGGAGAAAACCGCGATAAAATCGGACCTTAAATGATTCAAATAATCCAAATAAACCATCTAAATACCAGAACTGGGCTTTAGCCCAATTCTGGTCAAGATAAAGGGGCTGTGATTTTTTTTTGGCGAATGGTTTTTAGGCGAAATCTGATTTTCTGGCCAACATTCGACACACGTTTGAGTCGTCAAACGAACTCGGAATGATGTGCCGTTTGTTTCTATGCATTCATGTACTCTGCTCTTTGATTTAATTGGTAGTATCAATTGCGAAGCTCAACGGTGAGGAAGGAAAAATTCACTAAAGATTAGCCTTTGTAAAGGGCCAACTTTTATTAATTTTTTCACTCCAATTTTTAGTGCCACATCGGAAATTGAGAAGAGAGGAGGGGTCAGCTACCTATATAAATAGAGGCCTACTCCCCTCCTTGAAACTTGTCCCAAGCTCCAGAACTAGATAGCTCCATTAAACATGAGTAACCACAGATCTGAGCTTAAAGTAAATATTCCCTCTTTCTCCCTAAATTCTTCCTTGCTCTTGATCGGGCTTTAGCATAGCTACGAAGGAGTTCGAATTGGATCAGAAGTCTTGACGGAGGATCCACTCATGGTAAGATGAACTAGTAAAACTAGTAAAACACGTAGGGTTCACTTGAAAATTACTCGTCTGGAATTTAGAACCATACAATCAATATGAACAAAGAGATCATCAAAAACTGGGGGATGGGGGGTTTAAGTGAGTTGGAAAACAAGAAAATTTCCTCTTTGGATACCTGATGCATGTGTGTATGTGACACGCGCGCATGCATGGCGTGTGCACTTATATGTGTGTCTATGTTGGTCTCTCTCTCTCTCTCTCTCTCTCTCTCTCTCTCTCTCTCTCTCTCTCTCTCTCTCTCTCTCTCTCTCTCTCTGTGTGTGTGTGTGTGTGTGTGTGTGTGTGTGTGTGTGTGTGTGTGTGTGTGAGCGCGCGCGCGCGCGCGTGTGTGTGTGTGTGCTTTCCAATGTGTGGTATGTTTTCACAAGAGAAAGAACATAAATTAATCACTAAAAGAAAATTAAAGGGTACATTAGGCATATATTGCATGTATAAAAAGTAGAATACAATGAACCGATAAATAACAAAAATATTCTAGATAAAGGAAAAAAGGTATGTGTGCTAACAAACTAGGCACCTTCTAACTGAAATTGTATTGGGTTTTTATTGTTCTAAAGCGCTTGGAAAGTAAAATGCTGTCTACACCCTATCATGCAAATACATTAATGAATGTCAAAAAGAATTAACATGAGTATCAATATTTAATTAAAACTAATAACTAATAAATTAAATTTGGGATAAATGAATATTTGTAATTTAATGGTGCTCATTGATGCTTTTGTGGAAAATTGATATGTCAATAATTTAAGTTAAAAAGACGTAATAAACAGTAGAAAGTATTTTTATTATTTAATTAATAACATTGACCTTTAAGGCATATTAGATTTGGTTTAAAAAGCAAGAATGGGAATTGGCAAGACAAACAATTTCAATTTTCAAACAACCAAAAAAACATGAAAAACTTAAACCTTGTTATCCCTGCTTTCCTTGCAATATTCCTTCTGTCTCTTCCCATCCAAAGGTCAGCACTAGTAAAGGGCATGGCCATTGGATGTGTGGCTGGTGTGACAGCTATAGGATCTGATGTGAGTAACCAAATTGATGATATCGTATTACTTGATGAAAAATCTTGGACACATGATATTTGGGAAAGCCTCAAAAAAGCTTTTTCTGGTGAGCTAAGAGTTCCTATGCCTTCAAGTATGATCTAGATTAAAAGGAGTAATTCATATATGGCAATCAGAGGATTGTGTTTTTTATTAGAACTTTTCACAAAACATATGGTGTCAGATGTCAGATGTTAAACTTCAAATTCAATATTGTAATTGAAAATAAGATATCAATAAGATACGAAAGGCATTTTATTTCCTTTTTACAAAATTGTATTAGCACGTAAAGAAGTTTTAGAACATGTAGAATTTTAAATTTTTCATTTTGAATTAGAGTTTACTTACATATTTCATTGTAATTTTTGGGCACCTATAAGTAAAACTAAACAAACAAATCATAAAGTCATGTCTTTGTTAATTCTTTATTCAACAAGTAAGAGAAAAAGTTTATTCAATACGTTGTAGCAAGTAATTTGAGGTTGAATAACGATCAAGCTTAATTAACGAACATCAAAGATGATGGCCATGAGTTGATTCAATATTTTCTAAGGCACGCATGAGATGCCAAGCTGTGAAGAGATTCTAAACATTATGTTGATAATAGTGATGATGAATGCTGCTTGGTGCACGGAGCTTCATTGAGAACGATTCAAAGAATACCCCTTATCATTAAAGAGTTAAAAAGATAGTCCATGGTCATACAGATCCTGATAACTTGTAACCCTACGAGAAAATGGTTAAGTGTGCAACTGATAAGGGTGACCATAGAGAGAACACTCCAAAAGGATAAGTTTACACCAAGAAGGGTGCATGGAGTCTCTAACCCTTGTTAGGGTATGCTATATGAAATTATCAGATACAAATCTTCATTTCACTCAATGACGTGCCCACATACATCCACACGAGCCACTAAGTGTTAGAGTTGATTCCAAGACAAGGGATAAGGAGTATTGTGCATACTATTATAATAGTGGTCAAACCATGACGTCGGGGGTAATCTAAAGTAGGATATATAGGACATAATGCAAAGAGGCTCCTTTAGCGTGAATAATATGAGTTTAATGTCCAATGACCTCTCTAGTAAGAAAAGGTGACAAAAATCCCGTAAATAAAAATGACAATTAAATCATTCTCATTGTCAATGTGGGTTTTGAAGTTGAATATGACACCATGTTGGGGATCAAAAACTACAAAAGAGGGACAGTCATTGTCATGTCCCCTACAACGAGCACAAAATTAGACAAAGCAAAGTGATACATCTATTTTGTGAAGGCCCAACAGCATAGGCCCAAAGGCGCAGCCCACCAGACGAAGCCCGAAAGATACTAGCCCGGATGCCCGACCGCCGACCGGTAGCCCATCAGCGCGATCAGGCCCACCCGGCGAAGTCCCATAGAGGGCCCCCCAAATGTCAATCCGACCAGGCCCCGATAACGCACGAGTCACCCGACCACTCCAACGATAACCGTTCCCCTGATCCCGCTACCACTTAAGGGTCGTGATGGGGAGGTGCTGGCATGGCGCGGGGAGCGACGACGGGGGGCGGATTGAGGGGGCACGATCGAAGGCGGACGAGCGACGTGGACCGGGGGCAGTCATGGCGGGGGTCTATAAAAGGGCTAGAAGGACGACTGGACAAGGGACCGGATCTCAGGTAACTAAAACCTAAGGTACTCCATCAACGACCTAGTTACCCCATTCCAAACTCCTTCCTCCCCCGCTCGCACCGGTAGACGCCGTTCCGATCTCCTCTCGAGTCGAACCGTCTCCGCCGGGCCTCCTCTTTCAGATCACTATCTGACTTAGGCATCGGAGGGGATTTGGCCGGAACCAAGGTCCGGCCCCCCTGACGAGCGTTCTCATCTGCGCAGGAGGACGTCACATCCACGGGCCGAGGCTTCCCCTCCGCCCCGCGACCGGCAACGTAACCAGCTGGACGATCGAGGCTACCCCTCGTCGTCCGACCACCGAGGCCGAGCACGTCCGTCCGAGGCCGAGCGTCTCAACCCGGGACGAGGCTTCCCCTCGCCCCCCTTGCGACCAAGGATCTCGATTTGGCCGAGCCGACGCGCTCCACGTCGTCCGCAACTCCGACTCGACACACCCGAGGGACCCAAGCGGATCCCTTGACCACGTTGACCGGGTTATCCACGGTCAACGCTTTTGTAGTGAGAAAACACTCTGAAACATCTGGCGCCGTCTGTGGGAACGAACCGTCCCACGAAGAAACAAACCACACCAGCAATGGCACGAGCCTGCAATGGAAAGAAACGCATGCCCCCCATCCCGGAAGAGGGGAATGGCGCACCCAACAGCAACCTTGAGGATGCACCCGACGACGATCGCCCCGCCCCCTCAACCGAACAAGCTAGCGGGTCGGAACTAGCCACGCAGGGGCAGCTCCGCGCCCTGGCCCAAGAGACCAACGTGAGCCTCCAGACGTTGGTCACAACGGAACAGCAGCTCGTCGGCGCTGCGCCGGCCAACGGAGACGTGTTGGGCAACGGCCATCGTTGGGCGGGGGCCCCCCCGCTTTTACGGTCCACTGTGGTCGATGACCACGGGAACCGAAGACCGAACAATGAGCGTCGGTCTGCATGGTCCGGCCCCCGTCAGGCGAGATCACGCGCCTCCTCCCCTTATCGTGAAAGGAGCCGAAGAGAAACCGAGGGCACGGGGGACGAATCGGTGACCGCGTCATCTCGTCGGCCACGATCACCACACCGCAAAAGAAGCGATCGACACCACTCAAGAGACCGATCACGACGGAGCGGGAGTTCCCGCCGGAGGAGCCGGGAACGCCGGGTCAGCCCGACCCTAAGTGTGGCGAGGGCCACAGAGCCGGCCCCGCCGACGCCTGTGCCCCCACCACCACCAAACGAGCTGTAGATAGGCGGGTGTCGGACCCACTGGGGCATCCACAGAGATCGGTGCCCTCTGTCGAGGAGAATAACCAACGCACGGGTCCCCTCTCGATTCAAGATCCTGGCGCTGGGGAAGTACGACGGGATAGGGAACCCGGGAAACCACGTGATGGACTACGAGGGTGACATGTCCTTCCAGGGAGCCGACGATGACTTGCTCTCCAGGGGCTTCTACTCGACCCTCAGGGGAGCGGCGAGAACATGGTACCGAATTCTACCCAGCCGCTCCATCGACAGCTTCGAGGAACTCACCCAGCTGTTCTGCAAACAGTTCATGGCAGGGCGACAGGTAATGCCTGATGCTGAACATTTGTTTAACATAGTTCAGGGCCCCATCGAGCCACTCCGACAGTTTATGCGCCGCTTCAACGCGGAGTGACTGAACGTGAACAGCCCCCCCGACCTTGTTGTCCAAACGGCCCTAAAGAAAGGGCTGCGCCATAGAGGCCTGAAGAAGTCTCTGCACAACGATCCCCCGAAGGACCTTCCTGGGATCAAGGCAAGGGCCGAGCGCTTCATGTTGACCGAGGAGACCTTGGCCATTGAGGCGGGAAAGGCCAAACGAGGGACCAAACGTGGCGATAGCGAACACCGCAGCCCCGAAGGGTACCGGACCGAGAAGAGGACGAGAAACAGGCAGCGAGGAGAGGGTACCAGGGACGCCACCCCAGACGCCGTCCTCGCTCAAGTTCAGAAGGAAGAACGTGCCGATCGCCCCTCGCCAAAGACAAAAAGAGGGGGGAAGAATGGGGAAAAGTACTGCAAATATCACAAGGATAATGGCCATGACACTGAAGACTGCTGGCACCTAAAGAAGGACATCGAGAAGCTGATGAGCCGAGGGCACGCAAGGAATTTCGCCGACGACCCGGCCCACGGAGAAGGGACCTCCACGCAGCCGGACAAGGGGAAGAAGGTCAACACCGTCCAAGGACCCCTCCGCATCATAGAGTGAGCAGGCGAGGCCCCGGTCGCAGCCTAGTCCGGAGGAGATTATCTAGGTTTACATCCCTCCGTCTAGCTTTATTTCTTGTTTTCTTTCCTCCAAATGTACTAGTCCAATAGGACCCTTGAGAGTACAAACGTATTCCCTTTTATCTTCTCTTTATCTTCGACGGAACCAACATTTCACCAAAGGTGCATAAGAGCGAAGACCGCTACCTCACCGGATGGGGGGGGGTCAGACAGAACCAGTCCCGAGACGAGGAGCTTCGTCCCCACCAACTGACTCCTTCGCCCGTAAGTCTGGGGGCAATTCCCCAGCCAGCACAGACGCCGACCGGTCCTAAGCCGAGGAGCTTTACCCTCGCCGACTGTCTCCTTCGCCCGTTGGACTGGGGGCAATTCCCCCAGCCAGTGCAAACGCCGACCGGTCCTAAGCCGAGGAGCTCTACCCTCACCGACCGTCTCCTTCGCTCGTAAGTCTGGGGGCAATTCCCCCAGCTAGCAGACGCCGACCGGTCCTAAGCCGAGGAGCTCTACCCTCGCCGACCGTCTCCTTCGCTCGTAAGTCTAGGGGCAATTCCCCCAGCTTGCACAGACGTCGACCGGTCCTAAGCCGAGGAGCTTCGCCCTCGCCGACCGTCTCCATCATTCGTAAGTCTGGGGGCAATTCCCCCGGCCAACACAGACACCGACTGGTCCTAAGCCGAGGAGCTTTTCCCTCACCGACCGTCTCCTTCGCTCGTAAGTCGGAGGGCAACTCCCCTAGCCAGCTCGGACGCTGACCGGTCCTAAGCCGGGGAGTTACACCCCCGCTGACCGACTTCACTGCTCATAAGACCGGAGGCAGCCCCCCTAGTCATCAAGGATGCATACCGACTTGTCCGCTCGGGGGGCAAGGGACAACCTCCCGAAGAAAGGAGGCGAGTGACCACTGTCAGCAGAAGGGTGCCGAGAATCACAGCAACAAAGCAAAATGTGCGGGAAACTCTTGTAAGTCAATTTCATTTCCAACAATTAACCAAGGTACAGAAGTGTGTCTTGTTTACAGGAAATTGAAGTGGAGAAACCTCCTTACAAATGACCCGCTCACAGCGGACAACCAAATTCATCACCTACGAAGACTAGGACAACACCGACAGAGCAAAACTTGTCGACCGAGAACCCAAAATTGCTGGCCTAAGCGAACGTCCATGCAACCAGCAATTATTGGCTCTGAAGCAGGGAGCCGGCAGCGAAGCCAAAGGAGATAGCAGGGTCAGGGATCCATTTCAAGTAGACTGGCCCAAAACGAAGCAGATGCTAAAAAATTTGAGGATAAGGCCAGGAGGGACGACCTAGGGGGCCCGGGCTCGAGAGGACACATCCTCGGGTGCCTCACCCTGCTCGGAGCGAGGGGGATCGACAAGCGGGGGAGCTTGTCGGACACGCTCCACACAATCCCGGAAGGAAGACTGGACAACTTCGACGATCCGGGGGCCGATAAGGTCTTCATATGTACAGAAGGCTTCCCTGAGGACCTCGAAGATCCTCTTTCCCAGATTCTCAACGACGCCCCTCTCCACCTCCTCCGCAAACCGTGCCACCTGACGTCGATCCGACAGCTCCCTCTGAAGCTCCTCCCTCTCCAGGCGGAACGACTCCGCCGCTTCCTCAGCTGACTGCCGAGTGTCCTCCAACTTTCCCTGGAGGTCACCCACTCGTCCCTCCAGCTCGGCAACCCGAAGCTTGAGATGCCGAGACTCCATCTGAGCCTCCGTTATAGCTACCTCCGTCGCCCCGGCCCGCTCGTGGGCCCTCACAGAGGACTCCTCCAACTCCCTCAAACGGACGGCTTGACGCTGCAACTAAACAGCGAGCGTTGAACCCTGAAAGACGAGACATGAGCCAAGAAGAGAGTGAAAGGAAGGGAAGGACTGCAGAATAGCCGAACCTTTTGGAGGGTCCAGACCAAGGAGTCCGACACCTTGTCGGCGGGGATCTTCTCGAGGAGACTGCGGTCCCGGGGAAGGACGGAGCCTTCAGCAACCTGCTGGGCCAAGGCTCGGTCGACAAACACTGAACACCCGGGGGTGACCTCGAGGGAAGCCAAGTTGCTCGCCAACAGGGTTCCGATCCCCGGTGATATAGGCGGGGACGCTGCGACGGGGGTGGTTGTCAGGGCCACCGGAAGATCCCCGATGGTCGCCGCCGGAGGCGCGGAGCACACCGGACTGGAGGGATCCACATCTTCCTTCCTCCTTTTCCCTCCGCGAGGCTCGGCAGGCGCCAAAGGGGAACGTTTCCGCCTCGCACCATCTCCACCCTAAGGGACGAGAGGGGAGATGCCAAGTGCAGGGGGACTGCACTGGACCCGTCGTTACCCCCCACTTGGGCTGGAGGGACGGATCCGGCCCTCGCGACCCCCCCGGGGAGGAGATCGCCAGAAGAAGAGGCGGGAGGCGTGGCCACCACCCTGCCCACGGAGGGCTCGGTTCGACGCACCTCCTCCTCAACGGTTCACCGAGGCGCCCTTCCGGAGGTACTACCCCGGCTCCGAGCGGCTCCGCGACGGATCAGCTCATCAACATCGCGGGTGAACTCGTGACCAGCCATTCCTGCAAAGGAAACCGAAATCAGGGTAAGCTGCGGGGCAACCCAGGACTAAAAAAGCGACCTACCCGGAGACCACAAGACGGCCTTCAAGAGTAGGTCGTCCAACAAAGACCAGATGGACTTCGCCTCCAAGGGGAGGGTAGACAGTAGCACGGCGGTCGCCTGATCTGCCTCGGAGAGGGCTAGCGTTGAGCAAGGCCAGACCGACCTGCCCCAGCCTGTCAGAATTTAGGCACCCTTCAGGAAGACCACGAAGACATAGTCCGAGCTCCAACCTCCCGACCAGCGGGGTAGCCCGATCAGGCATTCCCTCCTCGAGCGGGCACGGAGTTGCAACCATGACCCTGGGCCGACCGTCTGGATCTGAAAAAAGTAGAAGAGAAGGGGGAGAGATGGCTCCAGACCACGGGTACAGCAGAGCATCACGAAGCCCGTCAGTACCGCAATCGAACAGGGGGTGAACTGGCAAAGGGGCACCATGAGATACTCCATGACATGGATGAAGAAGGGATTGAGCGGGAAACGAAGACCCAGGCGGAACATCTCGACGTAGACGCCAACCTCATTGTTCCTCAGAAGGCAGATCCGCTCGTCGACAAATGGAACTCGAACATCGTACGGATAGCAGAGATACCTTTCCCGGATCTCCGTGGCCACTGAGGGAGGAGTCCCCGACGGCGTTCGGAGGATAACCGGGGGCACATTAAGCCGCACGGCAGCCGACGCCGCATCATCGCCGGCGTAGTCCGGGAAGAGCTTCCCCTTCCCCTTATCTCGAAGGGGGCGACTCCCAGAGGAGGAACCTGATCCCACAAGCCGGGGCCCGCCCCGCCTCGACTCAGGAGGATCCCTCGCCCCTTGGCCAGAACCACCTATCCTAAGAGCAGCCATAATATGAAGACAAGAAAGGAGTTACCTTTTTGTTAATTTGGAGAAGACAAGGAAACGAAGGCGGCGGGAGACTCCGAGTTGTGAAAAGCCTAGAACAGAGGAAAGCGCAAGGAAGAAGTTGGGATCGACGCGGCCGGGGATCTTATATACCAGACCCAGGGGCGAATTCGAAACGCCTGACTGGGACACGTGGCAGGCCTCAAGGAGCCGGCGGCGTTTCAAAATCGGCGCCAAGGGAAGTCCAATCGATCCGCCCCATCATGACCTCCATTTATGACGACGCCTCGATTTAAGCACCACACGGAACCCCAGGAGTCACATCGGTCGAACCGAGCTGGCCAAGGCCGATCGGCCCCACCGATGGGGGCAAATGATACGTCTATTTTGCGAAGGCCCAACAGCATAGGCCCAAAGGCGCAACCCACCAGACGAAGCCCGAAAGATACGAGCCTGGATGCCCGACCGCCGACCGGTAGCCCATCAGCACGATCAGGCCCACCCGGCGAAGTCCCATAGAGGGCCCCCCAAATGTCAATCCGACCCGGCCCCGATAACGCACGAGTCACCCGACCACTCCAGCGATAACCGTTCCCCTGATCCCGCTACCACTTAAGGGTCGTGATGGGGAGGTGCTGGCATGGCGCGGGGGGCGGCGACGGGGGGCGGATTGAGGGGGCACGATTGAAGGCGGACGAGCGACGTGGACCGGGGGCAGTCATGGCGGGAGGTCAATAAAAGGGCTAGAAGGACGACTAGACAAGGGACCGGATCTCAGGTAACTAAAACCTAAGGTACTCCATCAACGACCTAGTTCCCCCATTCCAAACTCCTTCCTCCCCCGCTCGCGCCGGTAGACGCCGTTCCGATCTCCTCTCGAGTCGACCCGTCTCCGCCGGGCCTCCTCTTTCAGATCACTATCTGACTTAGGCATCGGAGGGGATTTGGCCGAAACCAAGGTCCGGCCCCCCTGACGAGCGTTCTCATCTGCGTAGGAGGACGTCATATCCACGGGCCGAGGCTTCCCCTCCGCCCCGCGACTGGCAACGTAACCAGCAGGACGATCGAGGCTACCCCTCGTCGTCCGACCGCCGAGGCCGAGCACGTCCGTCCGAGGCCGAGCGTCTCAACCCGGGACGAGGCTTCCCCTCGCCCCCCCTTGTGACCAAGGATCTCGATTTGGCCGAGCCGACACGCACCACGTCGTCCGCAACTCCGACTCGACACACCCGAGGGACCCAAGCGGATCCCTTGACCACGTTGACCGGGTTATCCATGGTCAACGCTTTTGTAGTGAGAAAACACTCTGAAACACAAAGATTAAATTCTCCCAAGAATATATGATCGACGTTTAGATCCTTAAAAAGTGTCTGTTGTCATACAAGGAAATCTTATGGGGTCCAAGGGAAATAATGATGATTATAAATTAGGCTTCAGATTCCAAATGAAACATATGGAAACCTATTACGACAGTTATGAACTAATCAATTGACTATCAATTTTTTGTTATATATTTAATTTTATTAAATGTTATATTTTGTAGTGTCCGTTTTAACTATATGGGTTGGCTTTTTCATTACATGGAAGCCAAAATTAAAAAGGAGATAAGCTAATACCAATTATGCCTAATAAGGTGAACAAGTTTAAATATGGTGAGGGCATGTGCCCCCTTCCATGTGACCTTTTACACAATTACCATATATAAAATAATTTCATTATAACTTTATGTTCATCGACATGATAAAATTAAAAAATATTCCGAAATAATTTAATTAAGATCATCTAATTTACCCTTATTAAATGATGGCAAGTTGATTGTATTTTTAAAATAAGGGCCAAAATTATTTATTCTCAATTTTATGTAATTAATATTAGCACCTTACCAAATTTGAGGGAACCTTTAAGGCATTATGCAAACCACCCAGATAATATCGTTCCTTTTTATGCAACATATTACATATATGTGTGTTTGTGTTTGTGTTTGTGTTTGTGCAAGTAAGTGTGCGTGTGTAAAATGTGCATCAGCTTGTTGTGCGTCGGGATCAGAAGTGTGGGATCGTCGGACGATCGAGACGAGGATGAGCAACCAAACCCAAATAAGAGCACTATGAAATATTACAACTTTAGGCCGTCGACCGGCCAAGCGAACACCAATCCGATTTATTACAAAAGGAAAGAATTAATACAAATCTTTTCTCTACACAACGAAGAAGAAGCACACAAATATTGTCCAAAATCTCTCTAAAATCTCTCAAAGTTTGCACTCACAAATGGCGGCTCAAAGTTCTCTCTGCGTTCCACATGAAGGAAACCATCCTATAAAACACCCTACATATAACCCTAGGGTAAAATAGGTGTCATCATTGAGGATCGATTCCCAAGATATACAAATCCCACCTTTAACGAAATTCACATACAATCACAACTCTAATACGAGTAGTGCATGGGGTCGCATCCTAGGTTGGGCCCCCTCCGTATTGCCGAGCTTTCTCCTAAAGACCAAGCAACCGAAGTGCCAAGCCGATAGATCCGAGCTACCCGAAGCTCGGACTGTAGAGCGATCGATCCATGAGCCATCGATCCTCTGAAATGAGGAACCAAGTGCACTGTCGAAGTCAAATAGTTTGGCCTCCTAGTATCTGACTTGTGCATAGTCAGATAGGTCAGGTCCTAAGCATAGCCGAGTTACCTCTGCACAAGATAACTCGGATGTCAAGCCAATACTTATCCAACACCTAAATCGAGCCAACATTCACAAATCTCCACCTTTGCGAGATTTGGGCCTCTGTGACATAGCTGGCCTTCATTTCACCACCTTGGTAGAGTCACATATGGTGTTTCCCCTATTCTGCTCCGAAGAGCCTAATTGCTCCCATCGAGGCCCAACTGGCTCCACCGAGCCTCAAATGCCCCCAACTGAGGCTGCCTTGACATCATCTTGGAACCACATTGAGCAAGTTCAAGTAGTGCTTTAAATTGACTCTCCGATAAAACCTTTGTTAACATGTCCACAAGGTAGTCATCTGTTTCAATCTTTAACAAGTTGATGTCGTCTTCTTCTTCTCCCAATTAGTCTCAAAGAAAGTGGAATCTCGCATCGATATGCCCGGTGCAAGCAAGGAAGACCTAATTCTTAGCAAAGTGCATCACACTCTGACTATCACAATGGAGATCGTACTTCTCCTGGTAGACACCCAGATCATCCATCAAGCCCATCATCCATATCGTCTTCTTCATAGCCTCAGTGAATGCGATGTATTCTGTCTTCGTAGTAGACAGGGCCATCATAGAATGAAGTATACTCTGCAAACAGATCGGAGCTACTAATAGGGTGAAGACGTAGCCTGTCATGGATCTCTTCCTATACAAGTTGACTGCAACGTTGGAATCAACATAGCCAATAGTATGCGGACCATCTGTTGAGGGGTGTATGTCCTTAGTTCATTTGTATTTGATTCAAATGGATTTTATATTCAAAGGGAATTTAATACGTCAAAAAATGTTTGTGACAAAAGCTTTAGAATATTATTTATATGGGTTATTACATATGATGCAAAAGGAATATAAAATATATTGTAAATTGGTTACAAATATATTTGAGAATAAGTGCATGGAAATGAAGAGGATTTTCCACTGAAAGTCTCGGAGAAAACCGCGATCAAATCGGACCTTAAATGATTCAAATAATCCAAATAAACCATCTAAATACCAGAACTGGGCTTTAGCCCAATTCTGGTCAAGATAAAGGGGCTGTGATTTTTTTTTTGGCGAATGGTTTTTAGGCGAAATCTGATTTTCTGGCCAACTTTCGACACATGTTTGAGTCGTCAAACGAACTCGGAATGATGTGCCGTTTGTTTCTATGCATTCATGTACTCTGCTCTTTGATTTAATTGGTAGTATCAATTGCGAAGCTCAACGGTGAGGAAGGAAAAATTCACTAAAGATTAGCCTTTGTAAAGGGCCAACTTTTATTAATTTTTTCACTCCAATTTTTAGTGCCACATCGGAAATTGAGAAGAGAGGAGGGGTCAGCTGCCTATATAAATAGAGGCATACTCCCCTCCTTGAAACTTGTCCCAAGCTCCAGAACTAGATAGCTCCATTAAACATGAGTAAGCACAGATCTGAGCTTAAAGTAAATATTCCCTCTTTCTCCCTAAATTCTTCCTTGCTCTTGATCGGGCTTTAGCATAGCTACGAAGGAGTTCAAATTGGATCCGAAGTCTTGACGGAGGATCCACTCATGGTAAGATGAACTAGTAAAACTAGTAAAACACGTAGGGTTCACTTGAAAATTACTCGTCTGGAATTTAGAACCATACAATCAATATGAACAAAGAGATCATCAAAAACATGGGGATGGGGGGGTTTAAGTGAGCTGGAAAACAAGAAAATTTCCTCTTTGGATACCTGATGCATGTGTGTATGTGACACGCGCGCATGCATGGCATGTGCACTTATATGTGTGTCTATGTTGGTCTCTCTCTCTCTCTCTCTCTCTCTCTCTCTCTCTCTCTCTCTCTCTCTCTCTCTCTCTCTCTCTCTCTCTCTCTCTCTCTCTCTCTCTCTCTCTGTGTGTGTGTGTGTGTGCGCGCGCGCGCGCGCGCGCTTTCCAATGTGTGGTATGTTTTCACAAGAGAAAGAACATAAATTAATCACTAAAAGAAAATTAAAGGGTACATTAGGCATATATTGCATGTATAAAAAGTAGAATACAATGAACCCATAAATAACAAAAATATTCTAGATAAAGGAAAAAAGGTATGGGTGCTAACAAACTAGGCACCTTCTAACTGAAATTGTATTGGGTTTTTATTTTTCTAAAGCGCTTGGAAAGTAAAATGTTGTCTACACCCTATCATGCAAATACATTAATGAATGTCAAAAAGAATTAACATGAGTATCAATATTTAATTAAAACTAATAACTAATAAATTGTTGTGAGTTGAGGGAGGCCTTTGGCCTCCCTCCCCTCATCACTCTCCATTACTCCCCACTAAGTTAGTGGGGAGGCCCTTGGACTCCCAACTTAACATGAGAGTTTTATAAATATAGTACCATGGCTGTTTGCCATGGTTAATCCTCTTCTAACATGTTATCAGCACCTACGCTCTTATCTTTTTTGAGCTTCTCATCCAGTCTCCCCTCAAATTTAACCCCTGACGCGCTAAGGAATCTAATTGTTGCGGTGATCCGGCTTGCGGGGAACAGTTGCGGAGAACCGTTTCGGCGATCTTTTAGGCGTATCGGGAGTGAGATTTCGATCTACGGCTTTTTCTTATTACGGTCGTCCCTAGATCTTTGATCTAGAGGTAAATCTTATCGATCCCGTAGAAAATTACAAACAAATAATTTGATATGATTTTTCACAGCCTTTCTTTCGGCTTGTTTAAATCTACTATATCATGTTTAATACTGATTAAAATAATAAATAAAAAATCCCTGACAAACCCTTTGGCTCCCCCCGAAGGGGGGCCCTCTCTGTATATGGCACGTTGATCTTCGCAGAGATGATTTTAAACGCAGAGATGATTTTGATTTTGAAATACATAAATGATTTTAATAGGCACGTTATAATACATAATTTTGATTTTAAAGCATCTCTGTATTTTGAAGCATCTCTGTATTTCGGCATCTCTTTATTTTAACAGGGGCTCAGGTTCTTCAAATTAAAAGTATGATTAATTGCTTTTGGTATTACGTATCATGATTTATTAGCTTTTGGTTATATTTGAAGCTTCACCCAAGGCTCCTGGAACTTAGGCTTGTTTGGATGCCAATATTTTAATGACCCCAGACCTTGTGAAACATTCAGAAATAATTAAGCTCTACATGAATGCATGTTTTAATTGGTTTGATTTTAACTTAGAATGGAAGCTCAGATTCGGAAACTTCATTGCCAAATGAGTCATTGACAGTTTCAGTGTTAATTTGGACATCATTTTGAATATGAGAGGATTGAGCTGCTTGATGCATTATGAACAACTTGATGCAAGGATCCCACATGCATAGTTATATTGAATATATGAATAAATGAATCACAGTAGGTGGGTTCAAAACACAGTAGCATTGGTACACAAGCCAACCTTCTTCTTTCATTTAAAGAGAGAACATCATCATACTCCTGGTAATTGGATGAGTAAAAATAAGTAGCAAGAATGAAAAAATGAGAAGTTCAACGTATTGAAGGCAAAAACCATGCTAGTTTCCATAAAAGAACAACAAATTAAAACAATAAAGGAGTGGGCTTTGCCTACGCCATATGGGATGGATTGCTATAAGTTGATCTCTTGCGATTTTTGCTAACGTACAAACCCGAAGATGAGGGGACAAAATCTGTAAAATAAGGGGTTGAGGGGGGTTTTGTCATTAATTAACCCTAAAATTTGTTTTTTGGGTTTGAGTTAAAATTGTTTTTAAATTTTACAGTCCAAAACTGTTTAATGAATTTGTTGGGCTGTTTATTGGGCCTGAAGCCCAATACATAAAAAAGACAATTAAAATGTGCTTAAATTAACTTATGGGCATGCAGTCAATATTACAACAATAATTTATTTTGTCTGCTTATTTGGGCCAGAATCCCAGATAATTTAAATTGACAATTAAAATGATTTTCATTTGGCTGATTGGGCCTGAAGCCAATTTAATTCAATGTCAATATTTAATTGTTAATTTTTGGCAAATGGGCATGCTGACCAAATATTAATAATATATTAGAATGATTAATATTTATGGGCCTGCAGCCCCATTCAAAATATTATTTTATTTTAATTCTTTGTTATGAGCCTATCGCGTCATATTGCTAAAATTATAACACCCTTGCATTATTATTAATTTATGGAATATTAGGATTTTTTTCAAAATATAATTATCTTAAGGATCCTGCGACCGCTATGCCGTTAGTCAACTAACCTAACGGTGTATGACGTCTCCCCGTGGTCCGAGAGATTATTATATTTTATAGTCTCTTTTTCCATATTATATATGCATGTGTTATATAAACTGCGTGGTTGTTTCTTTTGTGCCTGTAGCATATTATAAACTGCGTGGTTGTTTATATAAGCTAAAATGTGATTTTTGGGATCGGCCAGTTTGATACTTTTTAAATTCCTTGCAATTTTATTTTCTTTTTGAGAGAGTTTGTAAGTGAGGATTAAATGAATTAATGCCAAAGACCGGTGTACCGAGATATGAAGACGGAGGTTATATTTTCAATTGACAGGGACCACTTCTTGGTTTCCAAATTGTATTTTTCTTCTCTTTATGAACTGTATATTCGGACTTTGGACTTTATACGTTTTTGGGTATCTGGCCGATCCCCACATTTTACTTATTTTAATTTTTAATGCGTGAATTTACATTAATTCGTGCTTGTTTTAAATTGCATAGATAAATGGCAAAATTGGCAAGCGTCGATTTCGAGGTCCTTGATGCTGCAGAAAAAAAAATTACCTGAGTTGGCGACTGGACCTAAAGTTCCACTTGCGTTCAATGGCCCTCAATGGCTCAATTTTGGCTCCTTCATCGGCCCCAGCAGCGGCCGATGCTTCTGCTAGTAAAGCCCCAGAAGCGGCCCAATCGTCTAGCAGTACTCCTACCATTATCTCCGATGTGGATAAGGCGAAATCCATTATCTACATTAGGAAACATATATATCGGACCTTAAAGGCCGAATACCTAACGGTAGAGGACCCAATGAAGTTTTGGACATCACTGGAGACACGGTATACACATCAAATTGATGTAATATTACCGCGTGCCAGTTATGAGTGGGAAAACCTCAGACTTCAGGACTATAAGTCCGTCGCTGAGTATAATTCCGCACTTCATAATATCACCTCACGCCTGAAGTTGTGTGGTGAAGAAGTGACAGAACAACGCATGTTGGAAAGGACATTTAGCTCGTTTTACGAGGAAGATGCAATCCTCATGCAGCAGTATCGTGAACACAACTTCGCCAAATTCTCTGATCTGGTCTCATGCCTACTTAGGGCAGAGCAGAATCGAGATTTACTGCTAGCCACTCATAATTTAAATCCAGCTGGCACTACACCTATCCCTGAAGCCCACCACGTTTCTCCCCAGAAGTGGAAAAACAAGAAGAAGGCTAATAATAACAAAGGGAAAGCCGTGATGAAGAATGGACGAGGAGCAGCACCCTCGTCCAATAACAACAATATAGGAAAGAGTAACTTCATAAAGAAGCAAAAGAACACTGAACAAGTGTCACTTCCTAAGAAGAACTGGGAGGATAAATGCCATAGATGCGGCATGACTGACCATTGGTCCAGAATCTGCCGCACTCCTCGCCACCTCCAGGTCCTATATAAGGCGAGCCAGAAGTCTCTGCCTGAAACAAACTTGGCGGCTGTTCAGCCACCAATGATGTTCACTGCAAATGACTTCGAGAACGACGACCTGCTCGATTAAGCTTCATCTTTTATCTATGCATTTAAAATTCAATGTTGCTTCATCTTTAATTTGCTTAAGTACGAACTTTTATTTTGAATGTCTTTTTCATTGACTTAAATAAAATTTCGTTTTACTTATAGATGAAGTATGGAATATTGTGGACAGTGCCTCGTTGCACTGGTGTAGCATTGATATTGCTCCCACATACAACGAGACTATAAGATGCAAATTCTCCTTATAAACATATAGGAAATCTCCACTTTTCAAGGATATTTCTTTTATAGAAAATAACTTGAAAATTGTGGATAATATTTATTGAATATCAATATGTAACTCGTCAAGAAAATGTCCAGAAGACCATCTACTTACGATTTCATTGGACCCCCGTCGGGCCCCTATAATTACAGATATTCATCCTATAGAAAGCCAACTTGACTAAGCACCAGAAGTGCCTTTCATTGCCATAGTTTTTAACTCTGGCAAAAATGGACTTGGTCATCCTGGATCAGCGATGATGGACGCATCATCAAATGAATCCATTGGAGAACCTGAAGATTCTTCAAAAGGTTGAGTTTCCTTGTCCCCCTTTGTCATAAGGGAAAACTTAGAGAGAGACCTTCCATCCTGAAAGTGGGTTTAGAGTCTCCTGGCTTCATTGAGAGAATACATGGTGACCTTTTGCGGGCCTATTCACCCCGCAAATGGACCATTTTCGGTACTTCATTACTGTACTGATATATGCATCTACTAGATGGTTTTCTGTGTACCTTCATATTCACTCGCAACATAGCTTTCTCAAAGCTAATAATAAGGGTGAATTCACCACTCATATCATTCAAGACTTCTGCCAAGCAACTGGCATTGAAATTGAACTTCCTGTAGCATGTTCATACTCAGAATGGGTTATCAGAGTCTCTGGTAAAGAGACTCCAATGGATTTCACGTCCATTGTTAGATTCCAGTTGCCTGTTGATATTTAGGGACCAACAAGCTGCACTCCGCATCGCTTATCACGATACGGCCCGCTTGTGGCCATATCTTATTGCTGATGCCGCTTTCTTATGGTTTACCTCCAAGTCTTGATAAATGTGAATTTGATGAGTAAAGTCTCATTGTAATAGGTATGCAGTCTAAAGAAGCCTGAAGCTTCTGAGACCATATCAGGGGACACATAAGTCCTCATCTCGTTATGATCCGCATACTTTTTCTGTGTGACGTTGAGATCCAAAAGATCCTTCACATTCAGACTAAAGTACATCAATTGACGGATAAAATTGCGGACAACCAGAAGATTGTTCGTTCACACGTCCCTGCTGCCAACACGCCAGCTAGGATTGACATTCCCAAAGATGGATGCAATCCACCGGCAGCAGAATTGGATGTACCTCATTTGAAAAGAGGACGCCGGCCAGGTTCAAAATAAAAATTTCCTCATAATATGAAGATTCCTGGATATATAAAAATGATCCAACCACAGGATAATGAGCTCAGACCAGCAACCTCTCCCCTCCTAATTTCCCCTGCAGAGGAAACAACAGGAGAAACATCATTATATTACGTACGTACTGGAGAGGTACTGGACATATATAGCACAGTCGTCGACGACGGTTTTGCTTTCGCTATTGCCGTTCACGTCGCTGAATACTACGATGACATCTACCCACTTTTCTATAGCGTAAACGCATAGAATGGCCAAATTGGGATGAGGCAATAAGAGTAGAGCTGGACTCACTCTTGAAAAGCAAAGTCTTTGGACCAGTAGTCCATACACCTGAATGTGTAAAAACCTGTGGAATATAATTCGAATTTCATAAAGAAATTGAAATGAAGGAAATGTGATCATTTTCCTACTAAGCCTACACTTCTCTGCAAAAGCCAATACATGCAGCTCATGGACGTTGTGACTGCATATATATACGGCAATATAGATATAGAGATCTATATAAAACTTCCAGAAGGGTATACTCTACCTCCAGAGATGAAAGAGAAATGTAGAAACGTCTTCTCCATAAAGGCTACAAAGATCATTAGTTGATCTTAAGCAATATTCTGCCCTTGTATATTTTTCGAAAGATCGTTGACAGGATTCGTTATATTTGCCTTACATATGGTCGACTTAAAGCTAATAGGATCTCCAGCAGAGACCATTGAGTTTTCAGATAACTTTAAAGCATACCTTGGAAATGAAAAACCTAGGTATAACGATCATCCTGATGATGACATTAATCATCCTGAAGATGACAATAATCATCCTGAAGATGAACTATCATCCTGAAGATGACATTAATCATCCTGAAGACGAACTATCATCCTGAAGATGAACCATCATCCTGAAGATGAACCATCATCCTGGAGATGACATTAATCATCATGAAGATGAACTATCATCCTGGAGATGAACCATCATCCTGAAGATGACATTAATCATCGTGAAGATGAACTATTATTAATCATGCCGAAGATGTCTCGGCTTACATATTAAACACCTTCGTGGTGGAACCCTTTCATATTCTTCATACACCTGGAGTTTACGAAGAATGATGTCATTTTGCAACCTATTAAAAATGGATACTTATTTATGACACCTTCCAGTAGCTGGAAGAGGGGGAGGACATCCTAGATCCCGAAGAGCCTAGCTCTAGTGTATTATCTGGCCAACTGCACGTATCTTTGATAGAACGTCTCCAGTAAAGTTGTTAACCAGATACAGTGTTGTCCTGGAGAGCAACACTAGACCAAGGATAGGCTGCTTCTGCGCAACTTCCAAGGGTCAAAGAATATATATTGCATATGCAGGTTTAAAGATCATCACGATGACTGAAACACAATAGGCCGGCCACCTCCTAAATATATACACATCATCATCCAATGTCTACATCTTCTGAGAAGCTCATCATCCACGAAGCAAGCATTGAAAACGCCCAGCCAGGTCTAGCAGTACCTTGCAGACACACTGAAGACTGATTCAAAGAATACTTTAGTGGAATCATCTACCAACTTCGAAGAGCATTACACTCCAGAGCGACTCTGCCTTCCAATAGCCGCTAGATGAGTGAAACTTGTACAGATGAGTGATAATTGTATTTTCTTTCAGAACATGATGGATGTATAGACGAATAGGAGATGATTGTATAGATACATAGGAGATCTGCAAGCCTGAAGCTTGTACAGATCAGGGGGAGTCCCTCGATAGTTGTATTCTTATCCCTTAAGCTGCAGGTTTTTCCCACTGGGTTTTCCACAGCTAAGGTTTTAACGAGGCAACCACAGTGGCTCTGGATCCAGAAGTATCCACCCCATTGGCATACTGAATCTTGAAGTATTCATATGCTTAACCCAAGGTAATGGAGAGATGAGGGGGAGTGTTGTGAGTTGAGGGAGGCCTTTGGCCTCCCTCCCCTCATCACTCTCCATTACTCCCCACTAAGTTAGTGGGGAGGCCCTTGGACTCCCAACTTAACATGAGAGTTTTATAAATATAGTACCATGGCTGTTTGCCATGGTTAATCCTCTTCTAACATAAATTAAATTTGGGATAAATGAATATTTACAATTTAATGGTGCTCATTGATGCTTTTGTGGAAAATTGATATGTCAATAATTTAAGTTAAAAAGACGTAATAAACAGTAGAAAGTATTTTTATTATTTAATTAATAACATTGACCTTTAAGGCATATTAGATTTGGTTTAAAAAGCAAGAATGAGAATTGGCAAGACAAACAATTTCAATTTTCAAACAACCAAAAAAACATGAAAAACTTAAACCTTGTTATCCCTGCTTTCCTTGCAATATTCCTTCTTTCTCTTCCCATCCAAAGGTCAGCACTAGTAAAGGGCATGGCCATTGGATGTGTGGCTGGTGTGACAGCTATAGGATCTGATGTGAGTAACCAAATTGATGATATCGTATTACTTGATGAAAAATCTTGGACACATGATATTTGGGAAAGCCTCAAAAAAATTTTCCTGGTAAGCTAAGAGTTCCTATGCCTTCAAGTATGATCTAGATTAAAAGGAGTAATTCATAGATTGCAATCAGAGGATTGTGTTTTTTATTAGAACTTTTCCCAAAACATATGGTGTCAGATGTCAGATGTTAAACTTCAAATTCAATACTGTAATTGAAAATAAGATATCAATAAGATACGAAAGGCATTTTATTTCCTTTTTACAAAATTGTATTAGCACGTAAAGAAGTTTTAGAACATGTAGAATTTTAAATTTTTCTTTTTGAATTAGAGTTTACTTACATATTTCATTGTAATTTTTGGGCACCTATAATTAAAACTAAACAAACAAATCATAAACTCATGTCTTTGTTAATTCATTATTCAACAAGTAAGAGAAAAAGTTTATTCAATACTTTGTAGCAAGTAATTTGAGGTTGAATAACGATCAAGCTTAATTAACGAACATCAAAGATGATGGCCATGAGTTGATTCAATATTTTCTAAGGCACGCATGAGATGCCAAGCTGTGAAGAGATTCTAAACATTATGTTGATAATAGTGATGATGAATCCTGCTTGGTGCATGGAGCTTCATTGAGAACGATTCAAAGAATACCCCTTATCATTAAAGAGTTAAAAAGATAGTCCATGGTCATACAGATCCTGATAACTTGTAACCCTACGAGAAAATGGTTAAGTGTGCAACTGATAAGGGTGACCATGGAGAGAACACTCCAAAGGATAAGTTTACACCAAGAAGGGTGCATGGAGTCTCTAACCCTGGTTAGGGTATGCTATATGAAATTATCAGATACAAATCTTCATTTCACTCAATGATGTGCCCACATACATCCACACGAGCCACTAAGTGTTAGAGTTGATTCCAAGACAAGGGATAAGGAGTATTGTGCATACTATTATAATAGTGGTCACACCATGACGTCGGGGGTAATCTAAAGTAGGATATATAGGACATAATGCAAAGAGGCTCCTTTAGCGTGAATAATATGAGTTTAATGTCCAATGACCTCTCTAGTAAGAAAAGGTGACAAAAATCCCGTAAATAAAAATGACAATTAAATCATTCTCATTGTCAATGTGGGTTTTGAAGTTGAATAAGACACCATGTTGGGGATCAAAAACTACAAAAGAGGGACAGTCATTGTCATGTCCCCTACAACGAGCATAAAATTAGACAAAGCAAAGATTACATTCTCCCAAGAATATATGATCGACGTTTAGATCCTTAAAAAGTGTCTGTTGTCATACAAGGAAATCTTATGGGGTCCAAGGGAAATAATGATGATTATAAATTAGGCTTCAGATTCCAAACGTAACATATGGAAACCTATTACGACAGTTATGAACTAATCAATTGACTATCAATTTTTTCTTATATATTTAATTTTATTAAATGTTAAATTTTGTAGTGTCCGTTTTAACTATATGGGTTGTCTTTTTCATTACATGGAAGCCAAAATGAAAAAGGAGATAAGATAATACCAATTATGCCTAATAAGGTGAACAAGTTTAAATATGGTGAGGGCATGTGCCCCCTTCCATATGAACTTTTACACAATTACCATATATAAAATAATTTCATTATAACTTTATGTTCATCGACATGATAAAATTCAAAAATATTCCGAAATAATTTAATTAAGATCATCTAATTTACCCTTATTAAATGATGGCAAGTTGATTGTATTTTTAAAATAAGGGCCAAAATTATTTATTCTCAATTTTATGTAATTAATATTAGCACCTTACCAAATTTGAGGGAACCTTTAAGGCATTATGCAAACCACCCAGATAATATCTTTCCTTTTTGTGCAACATATTACATATATGTGTGTTTGTGTTTGTGTTTGTGTTTGTGCAAGTAAGTGTGCGTGTGTAAAATGTGCATCAGCTTGTTGTGCGCCGGGGTCAGAAGTGAGGGATCGTCGGACGATCGAGACGAGGATGAGCAACCAAAACCAAATAAGAGCACTATGAAAGATTACAACTCTAGGCCGTCGACCGGCCAAGCGAACACCAATCCGATTTATTACAAAAGGAAAGAATTAATACAAATCTTTTCTCTTCACAACGAAGAAGAAACACACAAATATTGTCCAAAATCTCTCTAAAAATCTCTCAAAGTTGGCACTCATAAATGGCGGCTCAAAGTTCTCCCTGCGTTCCACATGAAGGAAACCATCCTATAAAACACCCGACATATAACCATAGAGTAAAATAGGTGTCATCATTGAGGATCGATTCCCAAGATATACAAATCCCACGTTTAATGAAATTCCCATCCAATCACAACTCTAATACGAGTAGTGCATGGGGTCGCATCCTAGGTTGGGCCCCCTCCGTATTGCCGAGCTTTCTCCTGAAGACCAAGCAACCGAAGTGCCAAGCCGATAGATCCGAGCTACCCGAAGCTTGGACTGTAGAGCGATCGATCCATGAGCCATCGATCCTCTGAAATGAGGAACCAAGTGCACTGTCGAAGTCAAATAGTTTGGCCTCCTAGTATCTGACTTGTACATAGTCAGATAGGTCAGGTCCTAAGCATAGCCGAGTTACCTCTGCACAAGATAACTCGGATGTCAAGCCAATACTTATCCAACACCTAAATCGAGCCAACATTCACAAATCTCAACCTTTGTGAGATTCGGGCCTCTGTGACATAGCTGGCCTTCATTTCACCACCTTGGTAGAGTCACATATGGTGTTTCCCCTATTCTGCTCCGAAGAGCCTAATGGCTCCCATCGAGGCCCAACTGGCTCCACCGAGCCTCAAATGCCCCCAACTGAGGCTACCTTGACATCATCTTGGAACCACATTGAGCAAGTTCAAGTAGTGCTTTAAATTGACTCTCCGATAAAACCTTTGTTAACATGTCCACAAGGTAGTCATCTGTTTCAATCTTTAACAAGTTGATGTCGTCTTCTTCTTCTCCCAATTAGTCTCAAAGAAAGTGGAATCTCGCATCGATATGCCCGGTGCAAGCAAGGAAGACCAAATTCTTAGCAAAGTGCATCACACTCTGACTATCACAATGGAGATCGTACTTCTCGTGGTAGACACCCAGATCATCCATCAAGCCCATCATCCATATCGTCTTCTTCATAGCCTCAGTGAATGCGATGTATTCTGTCTTCGTAGTAGACAGGGCCATCATAGAATGAAGTATACTCTGCCAACAGATCGGAGCTACTAATAGGGTGAAGACGTAGCCTGTCATGGATCTCCTCCTATACAAGTTGCCTACAACATTGGAATCAACATAGCCAATAGTTTGCGGACCATCTCTTGAGGGATGTATGTCCTTAGTTCATTTGTATTTGATTCAAATGGATTTTATATTAAAAGGGAATTTAATACGTCAAAAAATGTTTGTGACAAAAGCTTTAGAATATTATTTATATGGGTTATTACATATGATGCAAAAGGAATATAAAATATATTGTAAATTGGTTACAAATATATTTGAGAATAAGTGCATGGAAATGAAGAGGATTTTCCAGTGAAAGTCACGGAGAAAACCGCGATAAAATCGGACCTTAAATGATTCAAATAATCCAAATAAACCATCTAAATACCAGAACTGGGCTTTAGCCCAATTCTGGTTCAGATAAAGGGGCTGTGCTTTTTTTTGGCGAATGGTTTTTTGGCGAAATCTGATTTTCTGGCCAACTTTCGACACACGTTTGAGTCGTCAAACGAACTCGGAATGACGTGCCGTTTGTTTCTATGCATTCATGTACTCTGCTCTTTCATTTAATTGGTAGTTTTAATTGCGAAGCTCAACGGTGAGGAAGGAAAAATTCACTAAAGATTAGCCTTTGTAAAGGGCCAACTTTTATTAATTTTTTCACTCCAATTTTTAGTGCCACATCGGAAATTGAGAAGAGAGGAGGGGTCATCTGCCTATATAAATAGAGGCCTACTCCCCTCCTTGAAACTTGTCCCAAGCTCCAGAAATAGATAGCTCCATTAAACATGAGTAAGCACAGATCTGAGCTTAAAGTAAATATTCCCTCTTTCTCCCTAAATTCTTCCTTGCTCTTGATCGGGCTTTAGCAAAGCTACGAAGGAGTTCGAATTGGATCCGAAGTCTTGACGGAGGATCCGCTCATGGTAATATGAACTAGTAAAACTAGTAAAACACGTAGGGTTCACTTGAAAATTACTCGTCTGGAAATTAGAACCATACAATCAATATGAACAAAGAGATCATCAAAAACAGGGGGATGGGTGGTTTAAGTGAGCTGAAAAACAAGAAAATTTCCTCTTTGGATACCTGATGCATGTATGTATGTGACACGCGTGCATGCATGGCGTGTGCACTTATATGTGTGTATATGTTGGTCTCTCTCTCTCTCTCTCTCTCTCTCTCTCTCTCTCTCTCTCTCTCTCTCTCTCTCTCTCTATCTATCTCTCTCTCTCTCTCTCTGTGTGTGTGTGTGTGTGTGTGTGTGTGTGTGTGTGTGTGTGTGTGTGTCCTTTCCAATGTGTGGTATGTTTTCACAAGAGAAAGAACATAAATTAATCTCTTAAAGAAAATTAAAGGGTACATTAGGCATATATTGCATGTATAAAAAGTAGCATATAATGAACCCATAAATAACCAAAATATTCTAGATAAAGGAAAAAAGGTTTGGGTGCTAACAAACTATGCACCTTCTAACTGAAATTTTATTGGTTTTTTATTGTTCTAAAGCACTTGGAAAGTAAAATGTTGTCTACACCTTATCATGCAAATACACTAATGAATGTCAGAAAGCATTAACATGAGTATCAATATTTAATTAAAACTAATAGCTAATAAATTAAATTTGGGATAAATGAATATTTGGAATTTAATGGTGCTCATTGATGCTTTTTGTGGTAAATAGATAGGTCAATAATTTAAAGTTAAAATGAAGTAATAAACAGTAGAAAATATTTTTATTATTTAATTAATGACATGAGCTTTAAGGCATATTGTATTTGGTTTAAAAAGCAAGAATGGGAATTGTCAAGACAAACAATTTCAATTTTCAAACAACCAAAAAAACATGAAAAACTTAAACCTTGTTATCCCTGCTTTCCTTGCAATATTCCTTCTGTCTCTTCCCATCCAAAGGTCAGCACTAGTAAAGGGCATGGCCATTGGATGTGTGGCTGGTGTGACAGCTATAGGATCTGATGTGAGTAACCAAATTGACGATATCGTATTACTTGATGAAAAATCTTGGACACATGATATTTGGGAAAGCCTCAAAAAAGCTTTTTCTGGTGAGCTAAGAGTTCCTATGCCTTCAAGTATGATCTAGATTAAAAGGAGTAATTCATAGATGGCAATCAGAGGATTGTGTTTTTTATTAGAACTTTTCACAAAACATATGGTGTCAGATGTCAGATGTTAAACTTCAAATTCAATACTGTAATTGAAAATAAGATATCAATAAGATACGAAAGGCATTTTATTTCCTTTTTACAAAATTGTATTAGCACGTAAAGAAGTTTTAGAACATGTAGAATTTTAAATTTTTCATTTTGAATTAGAGTTTACTTACATATTTCATTGTAATTTTTGGGCACCTATAATTAAAACTAAACAAACAAATCATAAACTCATGTCTTTGTTAATTCATTATTCAACAAGTAAGAGAAAAAGTTTATTCAATACTCTGTAGCAAGTAATTTGAGGTTGAATAACGATCAAGCTTAATTAACGAACATCAAAGATGATGGCCATGAGTTGATTCAATATTTTCTAAGGCACGCATGAGATGCCAAGCTGTGAAGAGATTCTAAACATTATGTTGATAATAGTGATGATGAATGCTACTTGGTGCATGGAGCTTCATTGAGAACGATTCAAAGAATACCCCTTATCATGAAAGAGTTAAAAAGATAGTCCATGGTCATACAGATCCTGATAACTTGTAACCCTACGAGAAAATGGTTAAGTGTGCAACTGATAAGGGTGACCATAGAGAGAACACTCCAAAGGATAAGTTTACACCAAGAAGGGTGCATGGAGTCTCTAACCCTTGTTAGGGTATGCTATATGAAATTATCAGATACAAATCTTCATTTCACTCAATGACGTGCCCACATACATCCACACGAGCCACTAAGTGTTACAGTTGATTCCAAGACAAGGGATAAGGAGTATTGTGCATACTATTATAATAGTGGTCACACCATGACGTCGGGGGTAATCTAAAGTAGGATATATAGGACATAATGCAAAGAGGCTCCTTTAGCGTGAATAATATGAGTTTAATGTCCAATGACCTCACTAGTAAGAAAAGGTGACAAAAAATCCCTTAAACAAAAATGACAATTAAATCATACTCATTGTCATTGTGGGTTTTGAAGTTGAATAAGACACCATGTTGGGGATCAAAAACTACAAAAGAGGGACAGTCATTGTCATGTCCCCTACAACGAGCACAAAATTAGACAAAGCAAAGATTACATTCTCCCAAGAATATATGATCGATGTTTAGATCCTTAAAATGTGTCTGTTGTCATACAAGGAAATCTTATGGGGTCCAAGGGAAATAATGATGATTATAAATTAGGCTTCAGATTCCAAATGTAACATATGGAAACCTATTACGACAGTTATGAACTAATCAATTGACTATCAATTTTTTGTTATATATTTAATTTTATTAAATGTTATATTTTGTAGTGTCCGTTTTAACTATATCGGTTGGCTTTTTCATTACATGGAAGCCAAAATGAAAAAGGAGATAAGATAATACCAATTATGCCTAATAAGGTGAACAAGTTTAAATATGGTGAGGGCATGTGCCCCCTTCCATGTGAACTTTTACACAATTACCATATATAAAATAATTTCATTATAACTTTATGTTCATCGACATGATAAAATTCAAAAATACTCCGAAATAATTTAATTAAGATCGTCTAATTTACCCTTATTAAATGATGGCAAGATGATTGTATTTTTAAAATAAGGGCCAAAATTATTTATTCTCAATTTTTTGTAATTAATATTAGCACCTTACCAAATTTGAGGGAACCTTTAAGGCATTATGCGAAACACCCAGATAATATCTTTCCTTTTTATGCAACATATTACATATATGTGTGTTTGTGTTAGTGTTTGTGTTTGTGCAAGTAAATGTGCGTGTGTAAAATGTGCATCAGCTTGTTGTGCGTCGGGGTCAGAAGTGAGGGATTGTCGGACGATCGAGACTAGGATGAGCAACCAAAACCAAATAAGAGCACTATGAAAGATTACAATTTTAGGCCGTCGACCGGCCAAGCGAACACCAATCCGATTTATTACAAAAGGAAAGAATTAATACAAATCTTTTCTCTTCACAACGAAGAAGAAGCACACAAATATTGTCCAAAATCTCTCTAAAAATCTCTCAAAGTTGGCACTCACAAATGGCGGCTCAAAGTTCTCTCTGCGTTCCACATGAAGGAAACCTTCCTATAAAACACCCTACATATAACCCTAGGGTAAAATAGGTGTCATCATTGAGGATCGATTCCCAAGATATACAAATCCCACCATTAACAAAATTCCCATCCAATCACAACTCTAATACGAGTAGTGCATGGGGTCGCATCCTAGGTTGGGCCCCCTCCGTATTGCCGAGCTTTCTCCTGAAGACCAAGCAACCGAAGTGCCAAGCCGATAGATTCGAGCTACCCGAAGCTCGGACTGTAGAGCGATCGATCCATGAGCCATCGATCCTCTGAAATGAGGAACCAAGTGCACTGTCAAAGTCAAATAGTTTGGCCTCCTGGTATCTGACTTGTGCATAGTCAGATAGGTCAGGTCCTAAGCATAGCCGAGTTACCTCTGCACAAGATAACTCGGATGTCAAGCTAATACTTATCCAACACCTAAATCGAGCCAACATTCACAAATCTCCACCTTTGTGAGATTCGGGCCTCTGTGACATAGCTGGCCTTCATTTCACCACCTTGGTAGAGTCACATATGGTGTTTCCCCTATTCTGCTCCGAAGAGCCTAATGGCTCCCATCGAGGCCCAACTGGCTCCACCTAGCCTCAAATGCCCCCAACTGAGGCTGCCTTGACATCATCTTGGAACCACATTGAGCAAGTTCAAGTAGTGCTTTAAATTGACTCTCCGATAAAACCTTTGTTAACATGTCCACAAGGTAGTCATCTTTTTCAATCTTTAACAAGTTGATGTCGTCTTCTTCTTCTCCCAATTAGTCTCAAAGAAAGTGAAATCTCGCATCGATATGCCCGATGCAAGCAAGGAAGACCTAATTCTTAGCAAAGTGCATCACACTCTGACTATCACAATGGAGATCGTACTTCTCCTGGTAGACACCCAGATCATCCATCAAGCCCATCATCCATATCGTCTTCTTCATAGCCTCAGTGAATGCGATGTATTCTGTCTTCGTAGTAGACATGGCCATCATAGAATGAAGTATACTCTGCCAACAGATCGGAGCTACTAATAGGGTGAAGACGTAGCCTGTCATGGATCTCCTCCTATACAATTTGCCTGCAACATTGGAATCAACATAGCCAATAGTTTGCGGACCATCTGTTGAGGGATGTATGTCCTTAGTTCATTTGTATTTGATTCAAATGGATTTTATATTAAAAGGGAATTTAATACGTCAAAAAATGTTTGTGACAAAAGCTTTAGAATATTATTTATATGGGTTATTACATATGATGCAAAAGGAATATAAAATATATTGTAAATTGGTTACAAATATATTTGAGAATAAGTGCATGGAAATGAAGAGGATTTTCCAGTGAAATTCACGGAGAAAACCGCGATAAAATCAGACCTTAAATGATTCAAATAATCCAAATAACCCATCTAAATACCAGAACTGGGCTTTAGCCCAATTCTGGTCAAGATAAAGGGGCTGTGATTTTTTTTTTGCGAATGATTTTTAGGCGAAATCTGATTTTCTGGCCAACTTTCGACACACGTTTGAGTCATCAAACGAACTCGGAATGATGTGCCGTTTGTTTCTATGCATTCATGTACTCTGCTCTTTGATTTAATTGGTAGTATCAATTGCGAAGCTCATCGGTGAGAAAGGAAAAATTCACTAAAGATTAGCCTTTGTAAAGGGCCAACTTTTATTAATTTTTTCACTCCAATTTTTAGTGCCACATCGGAAATTGAGAAGAGAGGAGGGGTCAGCTGCCTATATAAATAGAGGCCTACTCCCCTCCTTGAAACTTGTCCCAAGCTCCAGAACTAGATAGCTCCATTAAACATTAGTAAGCACAGATCTGAGCTTAAAGTAAATATTCCCTCTTTCTCCCTAAATTATTACTTGCTCTTGATCGGGCTTTATTATAGCTACGAAGGAGTTCGAATTGGATCCGAAGTCTTGACGGAGGATCCACTCATGGTAAGATGAACTAGTAAAACTAGTAAAACACGTAGGGTTCACTTGAAAATTACTCGTCTGGAATTTAGAACCATACAATCAATATGAACAAAGAGATCATCAAAAAACAGGGGGATGGGGGGTTTAAGTGAGCTGGAAAACAAGAAAATTTCCTCTTTGGATACCTGATGCATGTGTGTATGTGACACGCGCGCATGCATGGCATGTGCACTTATATGTGTGTCTATGTTGGTCTCTCTCTCTCTCTCTCTCTCTCTCTCTCTCTCTCTCTCTCTCTCTCTCTCTCTCTCTCTCTCTCTCTCTGTGTGTGTGTGTGTGTGTGCGCGCGCGCGCGCGCTTTCCAATGTGTGGTATGTTTTCACAAGAGAAAGAACATAAATTAATGACTAAAAGAAAATTAAAGGGTACATTAGGCATATATTGCATGTATAAAAAGTAGAATACAATGAAACCATAAATAACAAAAATATTCTAGATAAAGGAAAAAAGGTATGGGTGCTAACAAACTAGGCACCTTCTAACTGAAATTGTATTGGGTTTTTATTGTTCTAAAGCGCATGGAAAGTAAAATGCTGTCTACACCCTATCATGCAAATACATTAATGAATGTCAAAAAGAATTAACCTGAGTATCAATATTTAATTAAAACTAATAACTAATAAATTAAATTTGGGATAAATGAATATTTGCTATTTAATGGTGCTCATTGATGCTTTTGTGGTAAATTGATATGTCAATAATTTAAGTTAAAAAGACGTAATAAACAGTAGAAAGTATTTTTATTATTTAATTAATAACATTGACCTTTAAGGCATATTAGATTTTGTTTAAAAAGCAAGAATGGGAATTGGCAAGACAAACAATTTCAATTTTCAAACAACCAAAAAACATGACAAACTTAAACCTTGTTATCCCTGCTTTCCTTGCAATATTCCTTCTGTCTCTTCCCACCCAAAGGTCAGCACTAGTAAAGGGCATGGCCATTGGATGTGTGGCTGGTGTGACAGCTATAGGATCTGATGTGAGTAACCAAATTGATGATATCGTATTACTTGATGAAAAATCTTGGACACATGATATTTGGGAAAGCCTCAAAAAAACTTTTTCTGGTAAGCTAAGAGTTCCTATGCCTTCAAGTATGATCTAGATTAAAAGGAGTAATTCATAGATGGCAATCAGAGGATTTTGTTTTTTATTAGAACTTTTCCCAAAACATATGGTGTCAGATGTCAGATGTTAAACTTCAAATTCAATACTGTAATTGAAAATAAGATATCAATAAGATACGAAAGGCATTTTATTTCCTTTTTACAAAAATGTATTAGCACGCAAAGAAGTTTTAGAACATGTAGAATTTTAAAATTTTCATTTTGAATTAGAGTTTACTTACATATTTCATTATAATTTTTGGGCACCTATAATTAAAACTAAACAAACAAATCATAAACTCATGTCTTTGTTAATTCATTATTCAACAAGTAAGAGAAAAAGTTTATTCAATACTTTGTAGCAAGTAATTTGAGGTTGAAGAACGATCAAGCTTAATTAACGAACATCAAAGATGATGGCCATGAGTTGATTCAATATTTTCTAAGGCACGCATGAGATGCCAAGCTGTGAAGAGATTCTAAACATTATGTTGATAATAGTGATGATGAATGCTGCTTGGTGCATGGAGCTTCATTGAGAACGATTCAAAGAATACCCATTATCATTAAAGAGTTAAAAAGATAGTCCATGGTCATACAGATCCTGATAACTTGTAACCCTACGAGAAAATGGTTAAGTGTGCAACTGATAAGGGTGACCATGGAGATAACACTCCAAAGGATAAGTTTACACCAAGAAGGGTGCATGGAGTCTCTAACCCTGGTTAGGGTATGCTATATGAAATTATCAGATACAAATCTTCATTTCACTCAATGACGTGCCCACATACATCCACACGAGCCACTAAGTGTTAGAGTTGATTCCAAGACAAGGGATAAGGAGTATTGTGCATACTATTATAATAGTGGTCACATCATGACGTCGGGGGTAATCTAAAGTAGGATATATAGGACATAATGCAAAGAGGATCCTTTAGCGTGAATAATATGAGTTTAATGTCCAATGACCTCTCTAGTAAGAAAATGTGACAAAAATCCCGTAAATAAAAATGACAATTAAATCATTCTCATTGTCAATGTGGGTTTTGAAGTTGAATAAGACACCATGTTGGGGATCAAAAACTACAAAAGAGGGACAGTCATTGTCATGTCCCCTACAACGAGCACAAAATTAGACAAAGCAAAGATTACATTCTCCCAAGAATATATGATCGACGTTTAGATCCTTAAAAAGTGGCTGTTGTCATACAAGGAAATCTTATGGGGTCCAAGGAAAATAATGATGATTATAAATTAGGCTTCAGATTCCAAATGTAACATATGGAAACCTATTACGACAGTTATGAACTAATCAATTGACTATCAATTTTTTGTTATATATTTATTTTTATTAAATGTTATATTTTGTAGTGTACGTTTTAACAATATGGGTTGGCTTTTTCATTACATGGAAGCCAAAATGAGAAAGGAGATAAGATAATACCAATTATGCCTAATAAGGTGAACAAGTTTAAATATGGTGAGGGCATGTGCCCCCTTCCATGTGAACTTTTACACAATTACCATATATAAAATAATTTCATTATAACTTTATGTTCATCGACATGATAAAATTCAAAAATATTCCGAAATAATTTAATTAAGATCATCTAATTTACCATTATTAAATGATGGCAAGTTGATTGTATTTTTAAAATAAGGGCCAAAATTATTTATTCTCAATTTTATGTAATTAATATTAGCACCTTACCAAATTTGAGGGAACCTTTAAGGCATTATGCAAACCACCCAGATAATATCTTTCCTTTTTATGCAACATATTACATATATGTGTGTTTGTGTTTGTGTTTGTGTTTGTGCAAGTAAGTGTGCGTGTGTAAAATGTGCATCAGCTTGTTGTGCGCCGGGGTCAGAAGCGTGGGATCGTCAGACGATCGAGACGAGGATGAGCAACCAAAACCAAATAAGAGCACTATGAAAGATTACAACTTTAGGCCGTCGACCGGCCAAGCGAACACCAATCCGATTTATTACAAAAGGAAAGAATTAATACAAATCTTTTCTCTTCACAACGAAGAAGAAGCACACAAATATAGTCCAAAATCTCTCTAAAAATCTCTCAAAGTTGGCACTCACAAATGGCGGCTCAAAGTTCTCTCTGCGTTCCACCTGAAGGAAACCATCCTATAAAACACCCAACATATAACCCTAGGGTAAAATAGGTGTCATCATTGAGGATCGATTCCCAAGATATACAAATCCCACCTTTAACGAAATTCCCATCCAATCACAACTCTAATACGAGTAGTGCATGGGGTCGCATCCTAGGTTGGGCCCCCTCCGTATTGCCGAGCTTTCTCCTGAAGACCAAGCAACCGAAGTGCCAAGCCGATAGATCCGAGCTACCCGTAGCTCGGACTGTAGAGCGATCGATCCATGAGCCATCGATCCTCTGAAATGAGGAACCAAGTGCACTGTCGAAGTCAAATAGTTTGGCCTCCTAGTATCTGACTTGTGCATAGTCAGATAGGTCAGGTCCTAAGCATAGCCGAGTTACCTCTGCACAAGATAACTCGGATGTCAAGACAATACTTATCCAATACCTAAATCGAGCCAACATTCACAAATCTCCACCTTTGCAAGATTCTGGCCTCTGTGACATAGCTGGCCTTCATTGCACCACCTTGGTAGAGTCACATATGGTGTTTCCCCTATTCTGCTCCGAAGAGCCTAATGGCTCCCATCGAGGCCCAACTGGCTCCACCGAGCCTCAAATGCCCCCAACTAAGGCTGCCTTGACATCATCTTGGAACCACATTGAGCAAGTTCAAGTAGTGCTTTAAATTGACTCTCCGATAAAACCTTTGTTAACATGTCCACAAGGTAGTCATCTGTTTCAATCTTTAACAAGTTGATGTCGTCTTATTCTTCTCCCAATTAGTCTCAAAGAAAGTGGAATCTCGCATCGATATGCCCGGTGCAAGCAAGGAAGACCTAATTCTTAGCAAAGTGCATCACACTCTGACTATCACAATGGAGATCGTACTTCTCCTGGTAGACACCCAGATCATCCATCAAGCCCATCATCCATATCATCTTCTTCATAGCCTCAGTGAATGCGATGTATTCTGTCTTCGTAGTAGAAAGGGCCATCATAGAATGAAGTATACTCTGCCAACAGATCGGAGCTACTAATAGGGTGAAGACGTAGCCTGTCATGGATCTCCTCCTATACAAGTTGCCTGCAACGTCGGAATCAACATAGCCAATAGTATGCGGACCATCTGTTGAGGGATCTATGTCCTTAGTTCATTTGTATTTGATTCAAATGGAGTTTATATTAAAAGGGAATTTAATACGTCACAAAATGTTTGTGACAAAAGCTTTAGAATATTATTTATATGGGTTATTACATATGATGCAAAAGGAATATAAAATATATTGTAAATTGGTTACAAATATATTCGAGAATAAGTGCATGGAAATGAAGAGGATTTTCTAGTGAAAGTCACGGAGAAAACCGCGATAAAATCGGACCATAAATGATTCAAATAATCCAAATAAACCATCTAAATACCAGAACTGGGCTTTAGCCCAATTCTGGTTCAGATAAAGGGGCTGTGCTTTTTTTTGGCGAATGGTTTTTTGGCGAAATCTGATTTTCTGGCCAACTTTCGACACACGTTTGAGTCGTCAAACGAACTCGGAATGACGTGCCGTTTGTTTCTATGCATTCATGTACTCTGCTCTTTCATTTAATTGGTAGTTTTAATTACGAAGCTCAACGGTGAGGAAGGAAAAATTCACTAAAGATTAGCCTTTGTAAAGGGCCAACTTTTATTAATTTTTTCACTCCAATTTTTAGTGCGACATCGGAAATTGAGAAGAGAGGAGGGGTCATCTGCCTATATAAATAGAGGCCTACTCCCCTCCTTGAAACTTGTCCCAAGCTCCAGAAATAGATAGCTCCATTAAACATGAGTAAGCACAGATCTGAGCTTAAAGTAAATATTCCCTCTTTCTCCCTAAATTCTTCCTTGCTCTTGATCGGGCTTTAGCAAAGCTACGAAGGAGTTCGAATTGGATCCGAAGTCTTGACGGAGGATCCACTCATGGTAATATGAACTAGTAAAACTAGTAAAACACGTAGGGTTCACTTGAAAATTACTCGTCTGGAAATTAGAACCATACAATCAATATGAACAAAGAGATCATCAAAAACAGGGGGATGGGGGGTTTAAGTGAGCTGAAAAACAAGAAAATTTCCTCTTTGGATACCTGATGCATGTGTGTATGTGACACGCGTGCATGCATGGCGTGTGCACTTATATGTGTGTATATGTTGGTCTCTCTCTCTCTCTCTCTCTCTCTCTCTCTCTCTCTCTCTCTCTCTCTCTCTCTCTCTCTCTCTCTCTGTGTGTGTGTGTGTGTGTGTGTGTGTGTGTGTGTGTGTGTGTGTGTGTGTCCTTTCCAATGTGTGGTATGTTTTCACAAGAGAAAGAACATAAATTAATCTCTTAAAGAAAATTAAAGGGTACATTAGGCATATATTGCATGTATAAAAAGTAGCATATAATGAACCCATAAATAACCAAAATATTCTAGATAAAGGAAAAAAGGTATGGGTGCTAACAAACTATGCACCTTCAAACTGAAATTTTATTGGTTTTTTATTGTTCTAAAGCGCTTGGAAAGTAAAATGTTGTCTACACCTTATCATGCAAATACACTAATGAATGTTAGAAAGCATTAACATGAGTATCAATATTTAATTAAAACTAATAACTAATAAATTAAATTTGGGATAAATGAATATTTGGAATTTAATGGTGCTCATTGATGCTTTTTGTGGTAAATAGATAGGTCAATAATTTAAAGTTAAAATGAAGTAATAAACAGTAGAAAATATTTTTATTATTTAATTAATGACATGAGCTTTAAGGCATATTGTATTTGGTTTAAAAAGCAAGAATGGGAATTGTCAAGACAAACAATTTCAATTTTCAAACAACCAAAAAAACATGAAAAACTTAAACCTTGTTATCCCTGCTTTCCTTGCAATATTCCTTCTGTCTCTTCCCATCCAAAGGTCAGCACTAGTAAAGGGCATGGCCATTGGATGTGTGGCTGGTGTGACAGCTATAGGATCTGATGTGAGTAACCAAATTGATGATATCGTATTACTTGATGAAAAATCTTGGACACATGATATTTGGGAAAGCCTCAAAAAAACTTTTTCTGGTAAGCTAAGAGTTCCTATGCCTTCAAGTATGATCTAGATTAAAAGGAGTAATTCATAGATGGCAATCAGAGGATTTTGTTTTTTATTAGAACTTTTCCCAAAACATATGGTGTCAGATGTCAGATGTTAAACTTCAAATTCAATACTGTAATTGAAAATAAGATATCAATAAGATATGAAAGGCATTTTATTTCCTTTTTACAAAATTGTATTAGCACCTAAAGAAGTTTTAGAACATGTAGAATTTTAAATTTTTCATTTTGAATTAGAGTTTACTTACATATTTCATTGTAATTTTTGGGCACCTATAATTAAAACTAAACAAACAAATCAAAAACTCATGTCTCTGTTAATTCATTATTCAACAAGTAAGAAAAGAAGTTTATTCAATACTTTGTATCAAGTAATTTGAGGTTGAATAATGATCAAGCTTAATTAACCAACATCAAAGATGATGGCCAGGAGTTGATTCATTATTTTCTAAGGCACCCATGAGATGCAAAGCTGTGAAGAGATTCTAAACATTATGTTGATAATAGTGATGCAGAATGCCGCTTGGTGCATGGAGCTTCATTGAGACCTATTCAAAGATTACCCCTTATCATTAAAGAGTTAAAAAGATTGTCCATGGTCATACAGATATTGGTAACATGTAACCCTACAAGAAAATGGTTAAGTGTGAAACTGATAAGGGTGACCATAGAAAAAACACTCCATAGGATAAGTATCCTCCAAGAAGGGTGCATGGAGTCTCTAACCATGGTTAGTGTATGCTATATGAAATTATTAGATACAAGTCTTCATTTCTCCCAATGGCATGCTCACATACATCCACTTGAGCCAGTAAGTGTTATAGTTGATTCCAAGATAAGGGATAAGGAGTATTGTGCATACTATTATAATAGGGGTCACACTATGACGTCGTGGGTAATCTAAAGTAGGATATAAAGGACATAATGCAAAGAGGCTCTGTTAGCGTGAATACTGTGAGTTCAATGTCCAATCACCACTCTAGTAAGAAAAGGTGACAAAAAATCCCTTAAACAAAAATGACAATTAAATCATACTCATTGTCATTGTGGGTTTTGAAGTTGAATAAGACACCATGTTGGGGATCAAAACCAACAAAAGAGGGATATTCATTATGTCCCTTACAACGAGCACAAAATTAGACAAAGCGAAGATTACATTCTCCCAAGAATATACGACAGCTGTTTAGATCCCTAAAAAGTGTCTGTTGTCATATCATGAAATCTTAGGGGGTCCAAAAGAAATCATGCTGATTATAAATTAGGCTCAGATTCCAAATGTAAAATATGAAACCCTATTACGACAGTTATGAACTAATCAGTTGACTATCAATTTATATATATATATATATATATATATATATATATATATATATATATATATATATGTTAGAAGAGGATTGGAGAGGATTAACCATGGCAAATAGCCATGGTACTATATTTATAAAACTCTCATGTTGAGGTGGGAGTCCAAGGGCCTCCCCACTAACTTAGTGGGGAGTAATGGAGAGTGATGAGGGGAGGGAGGCCAAAGGCCTCCCTCAACTCACAACACTCCCCCTCATCTCTCCATTACCTTGGGTTAAGCATATGAATACTTCAGGATTCAGTATGCCAATGGGGTGGATACTTCTGGATCCAGAGCCACTATGGTTGCCTCGTTAAAACCTTAGCTGTGGAAAACCCAGTGGGAAAAACCAGCAGCTTAAGGGAAAAGAGTACAACTATCGAGGGACTTCCCCTTGATATGTACAAGCTTCAGGCTTGCAGATCTCCTATGTATCTATACAATCATCTCCTATTCGTCTATACATCCATCATGTTCTGAAAGAAAATACAATTATCACTCATCTACACAAGTTTCACTCATCTAGCGGCTATTGGAAGGCAGCGTCGCTCTGGAGTGTAATGCTCTTCGAAGTTGGTAGATGACTCTACTAAAGTATTCTTTGAATCAGTCTTCAGTGTGTCTGCAAGGTACTGCTAGACCTGGCTGAGCGTTTTCAATACTTGCTTCTTGGATGATGAGCTTCTCAGAAGATGTAGACATTGGATGATGATGTGTATATATTTAGGAGGTGGCCGGCCTATTGTGTTTCAGTCATCGCGATGATCTTTAAACCTGCATATGCAATATATATTCCTTGACCCTTGGAAGTTGCGCAAAAGCAGCTTATCCTTGGTCTAGTGTTGCTCTCCAGGACAACACTGTATTTGGTTAACAACTTTACTGGAGACGTTCTATCAAAGATACATGCAGTTGGCCAGATAATACACTAGAGCTAGGCTCTTCGGGACCTAGGATGTCCTCCCCCTCTTTCAGCTACTGAAAGGTGTCATAAATAAGTATCCATTTTTAATAGGTTGCAAAAGGACATCATTCTTCATAAACTCCAGGTGTATGAAGAATATGAAAGGGTTCCACCACGAAGGTGTTTAATATGTAAGCCGAGACATCTTCGGCATGATTAATAATAGTTCATCTTCAGGATGATTAATGTCATCTTCAGGATGATAGTTCATCTTCAGGATGATAGTTCATCTTCAGGATGATTAATGTCATCTTCAGGATGATGGTTCATCTCCAGGATGATAGTTCATCTTCAGGATGATTAATGTCATCTTCAGGATGATAGTTCATCTTCAGGCTGATTATTGCCATCTTCAGGATGATTAATGTCATCGTCAGGATGATCGTTATACCTAGGTTTTTCGTTATACCAAGGTACGCTTTAAAGCTATCTGAAATCTCAATGGTCTCTGCTGGAGATCCTATTAGCTTTAAGTCGACCATATGTAAGGCAAATATAACAAATCCTGTCAACGATCTTTCGAAAAAGATACAAGGGCAGAATATTGCTTAAGATCAACTAATGATCTTTGTAGCCTTTATGGAGAAGGCGTTTCTACGTTTCTCTTTCATCTCTGGGGGTAGAGTATACCCTTCTGGAAGTTTTATTTAGATCTATATATCTATATTGCCGTATATATATGCAGTCACAACGTCCATGAGCTGCATGTATTGGCTTTTGCAGAGAAGTGTAGGCTTAGTAGGAAAATGATCACATTTCCTTGATTTCAATTTCTTTATGAAATTCGAATTATATTCCACAGGTTTTTACACATTTAGGTGTATGGACTACTGGTCCAAAGATTTTGCTTTTCAAGAGTGAGTCCAGCTCTACTCTTATTGCCTCGTCCCACTTTGGCCATTCTATGCGTTTACGCTATAGAAAAGTGGGTAGACGTCATCGTCGTATTCAGCGACGTGAATGGCAATAGCGAAAGTAAAACTGTCGTCGACGACTGTGCTATATCTGTCCAGTACCTCTCCAGTACGTACGTAATATAATGATGTTTCTCCTGTTGTTTCCTCTGCAGGGGAAATTAGGAGGGGAGAGGTTGCTGGTCTGAGCTCAGCATCCCGTGGTTGGATCATTTTTATATATCCAGGAATCTTCCTATTATAAGAAAATTTTTATTTTGAACCTGGTCGGTGTCCTCTTTTCAAATGAGGTACAGCCAATTCTGCTGCCGGTGGATTGCATCCATCTTTGGGAATGTCAATCCTAGCTGGCGTGTTGGCAGCAGGGACGTGTGAACGAACAATCTTCTGGTTGTCCGCAATTTTATCCGTCAATTGATGTACTTTAGTCTGAATGTGAAGGATCTTCTGGATCTCAACGTCACACAGAAAAAGTATGCGGATCATAACGAGATGAGGACTTATGTGTCCCATGATATGGTCTCAGAAGCTTCAGGCTTCTTTAGACTGCGTGCCTATTACAATGAGACTTTACTCATAAAATTCACATTTATCAAGACTTGGTGGTAAACCATAAGGAAGCGGCATCAGCAATAAGATATGGCCACAAGCGGGCCGTATCGTGATAAGCGATGCGGAGTGCAGCTTGTTGGTCCCTAAATATCAACAGGCAACCGGAATATAACAATGGACGTGAAATCCATTGGAGTCTCTTTACCAGAGAATCAGATAACCCATTCTGAGTATGAACATGCTACAAGATGTTCAATTTCAATGCCAGTTGCTTGGCAGAAGTCTTGAATGATATGAGTAGTGAATTCACCCTCATTATTAGCTTTGAGAAAGCTATGTTGCGAGTGAATATGAAGGCACACAGAAGACCATCTAGTAGATGCATATATCAGTACAGTAATGAAGTACCGAAATTGGTCCATTTGCGGGGTGAATAGGCCTGCAAAAGGTCACCATGTATTCTCTCAATGAAGCCAGGAGACTCTAAACCCACTTTCAGGAGGGAAGGTCTCTCTCTAAGTTTTCCCTTATGGCAAAGGGGGACAAAGAAACTCAACCTTTTGAAGAATCTTCAGGTTCTCCAATGGATTCATTTGATGATGCGTCCATCATCGCTGATCCTAGATGACTAAGTCCATTTTGCCAGAGTTAAAAACTATGGCAATGAAAGGCACTTCTGGTGCTCAGTCAAGTTGGCTTTCTATAGGATGAATATCTGTAATTATAGGGGCCCGACGAGGGTCCAATGAAATCGTAAGTAGCTGGGCTTCTGGCCATCCTCTTTACGAGTTACATATTTATATTCAATATTTATTATCCACAGTTTTCAAGTTATGTTCGTTTAAATGAAATATCCTTGAAACTTGGAAAATTCCTATATGTTTAAGGGGAGAAGTTTGCATCTTATAGTCTCGTTGTATGTGGGAGCAATATTAATGCTACACCAGTGCAACGAGGCACTGTCCACAATATTAAATACTTCATCTATAAGCAAAATGAAATTTTATTTAAGTCAATGAAAAAGACAAAAAAGTTCGTACTTAAGCAAATTAAAGATGAAGCAACATTGAATTTTAAATTTATAGATAAAAGATGAAGCTTAATCGAGCAGGTCGTCGTTCTCGAAGTCTTTTGCAATGAACATCGTTGGTGGTTGAACAGCCGCCAAGTTTGTTTCAGGCAGAGACTTCTGGCTCGCCTGATATAGTGCCTGGAGGTGGCAAGGAGTGCGGCAGATTCTGGACCAATGGCCAGTCATGCCGCATCTATGGCATTTATCCTCCCAGTTCTTCTTAGGAAGTGACACTTGGTCAGTGTTCTTTTGCTTCCATGTGAAGTTACTCTTTCCTGTATTGTTGTTATTGGACGGGGGTGCTGCTCCTCGTCCATTCTTCATCACAGCTTTTCCTTTGTTATTATTAGCCTTCTTCTTATTTTTCCACTTCTGGGGAGAAACGTGGTGGGCTTCAGGGATAGGTGCAGTGCCAGCTGGACGTAAATTATGAGGGGCTAGCAGTAAATCTTGATTCTGTTCTGCCCTAAGTAGGCATGAGATCAGATCAGAGAATTTCGTGAAGTTGCGTTCACGATACTGCTGCATGAGGATTGTATCTTTCTCGTGAAACGAGGTAAATGTCTTGTCCAACATGCGTTGTTCTGTCACTTCTTCACCGCACAACTTCAGGCGTGAGTTGATATTATGAAGTGCAGAGTTATACTCAGCGACGGACTTATAGTCCTGAAGTCTGAGGTTTTCCCACTCATAACTGGCACGCAATAATATTACATCAATTTGATGTTTATAACATGCCTCCAGCGCTGTCCACAGCTCCATTAGGTCCTCTACCGTTAGTTATTTGGCCTTTAAGGTCCGATCTATATGTCTCCTAATATAGATAATGGCTTTCGCCTTATCCACATCAGAGATGGTGGTAGGAGTTCTGCTAGATGATTGTTCCGCTTCTGGGGCCTTACTAGCAAAAGCATCGGTCGCTGCTGGGACCGATGAAGGAGCCAAAATTGAGCCAAGGAGGGCCATCGAACGCAAGTGGAACTTCAGGTCCACTCGCCAACTCAGGTAATTATTTACTGCAGCATCAAGAACTTCGAAATCGACGCTTGCCAATTTTACCATTTATCTATGCAATTTAAAATAAGCATGAATTAATTAAAGTGTAAATTCATGCATAAACAATAAAATAAGTAAAATGTGGGGATCGGCCAAATACCCAAAGACATACAATGTCCAAAGTCCGAATATACAGTCCATAAATAAAAGAAAAATACAACTTGGAAACCCAGAAGGGTCCCTATATTTTCCAATTTTCGCCTCCGTCTTCATTTATCGGTACACCGGTCTTTGGCATTAATACATTTAATCCTCACTTACAAATTCTCTCAAAAAGAAAATAAAATTGCAAGGAATTTAAAAAGGGTATCAAAATGGCAGATCCCAAAAATCACATTTTAGCTTATATTAACAACCACGCAGTTTATAATATGCTACAGGCACAAAATAAGCAACCACACAGTTTATATAACACATGCATATATAATATGGAAAAAGAGACTATAAAATATAATAATCTCTCGTATCACGGGGAGACGTCATACACCGTTAGGTTAGTTGACTAACGGCAGAGCGGTCGCAGGATCCTTAAGATAATTATATTTTGAAAAAAAATCCTAATATTCCATAAATTATTAATAATGCAAGAGTGTTATAATTTTAGCAATTTGAAAGACTAGGCGACAGGCCCATAACAAAGAATTAAAATAAATTAATAGTTTGAATGGGGCTGCAGGCCCATAAATATTAATCATTTTAATATATTCTTAATAGTTGGGCTGCAGGCCCATTTGCCAAAATTTAACAAATTAATTATTGCAATTGAATTAATTTGGCTTCAGGCCCAATAAATCAAATTAAAATATTTAATATTTGGGCTTCAGGCCCAGTTTCAAAATTCTAATTGACACATTTAAAATTGCAATTGGATTTACTGGGTTTCAGGCCCAATATTGGTAGACAAAAGTTATAATAAAGCCAAATGGGGCTGCAGGCCCAACAAACAGGCTATCTTATTTGTTTCTGTGGGTCGGCGCCGGGGAAGGGCCCCCCGTCTGGGAGGGACGGCACACAGTCCCCGCAACAAAAGAGTCACGGTATCGAACCCCGACAAGTTCAACAAAATTTTATTTTCCTTTATGAATATTTAACGAATAAAGGAATCCTTCAAATAAATGTATTACACTAATGAGACATGTATGTCGTAATAGCCCAGCGGTTGAAAGAAAGTCAAGGGATCTTGGGATCCCAGGGTCAAAACCCGACAGTCTCACAAAGAAGAAATTTTTTGTTTAATTTCAGTATCGGAATGCATTTAAATACATTAATGAGATAGTGTTTACAAAAGCAAAACGTATCTCAGCGGTAATCCATTAGGCGCCAGTCCAAACGGTTGCGGGTTCAAGTCCCGGTCACGCCGCGGTTAACATTTTTTTTAATTAAACCTTTAAAAAAAATTTCTGCAGCGAAAAAGCACGACGCGAAACAGCGTCTCGCCTAAAAGAAAACGCGAAAAACTGACTTTTGAATCAATGAATTTTCTATGAAATCATTCATTAAAAAATATTATAAAATATCATAGAATCAAATCCAAACAATCCTAGATCAAGTTTTTGAAGTGAAACATATTTAGTTGGCATGAAAGCGAGTTTGTTGTTAAAAGACGAATCTTTCCTTCTCAATTTATTCCGGCCAACAAACAATACTCAATATCTCAAATTCATTTTTTATCATTGCTAGTGACTATTTGGATTCAACAAAAGATAAAAACGATTTCAATGGTAAAATAGTAAAAGATTTCACAATGTCAACTACAAACGTAAATTGAAGGAGCATTGTAAGGAGCAGATGGGTTTTTGTTTTGTTTTGTTTTTTTTATATTAAAGATAATACAATAGCAACAGATTTAAAATGCCTCTAGATGAAGCATTAAAAACATAGCTAAATTAAAAATTTGTTTGTAGCTATCTACGGGATTGATAGATATTACCTCTAGATTAAAAATCTAGGGAAGATCGTAAAGATTAAGATTCGTAGATAGTGCCGCTCCCGATACGCTCCAAAGAGAAATCCCCGCAAAGCTTCGCCGCAACGGATTACCGCAACAACAGATTCCTTCGCGCGTAGGGGTTTGATTTTTGGAAGGGAACGAGAAGAAAAAGCTCAAAATAGAGCGTAGGTGCTGATAACGTGTTAGAAGAGGATTGGAGAGGATTAACCATGGCAAATAGCCATGGTACTATATTTATAAAACTCTCATGTTGAGGTGGGAGTCCAAGGGCCTCCCCACTAACTTAGTGGGGAGTAATGGAGAGTGATGAGGGGAGGGAGGCCAAAGGCCTCCCTCAACTCACAACAATATATATATATATATATATATATATATATATATATATATATATATATATATATATAATTTAAATGTTATATTTTGTAGCGTCCCTTTTAACTATAGGGGTTGGCTTTTTCATTACATGGAAGCCAAAATGAAAAAGGAGATAAGCTAATACCAATTATGCCTAATAAGGTGAGTAAGTTTACATATGGTGAGGAAATGTGCCCCCTCCAAGTGAACATTTACACAATTACCATATATATAATAATTTCATTATAACTTCATGTTCATCGACATGATAAAACTCAAAATATTCCGAAATAATTTAATGAAGATCATCTAATTTTGCCTTATTAAATGATGGCTGGTTGATTGTATTTTTAAAAATAATGGCCAAAATTATTTCTTCTCAATTTTATGTAATTAATAGTAGCACCTTACCAAATTTGAGTTATCCTTTAATGCATTACGCAAACCTACTAGATAATATCTTTCCTTTTTATGCAATATATTACATATATGTGTGTGTGTTTGTTTGTGTTTGTGTTTGTGCAAGTAAGTGTGCGTGGGTTAAATAGGCATCAGCTTGTTGTGCGCTGGGGTCAGAAGTGAGGGATCGTCGGACGATCGAGACGAGGATGAGCAACCAAAACCAAACAAGAGCACTATGAAAGATTACAACTTTAGGCCGTCGACCAGCCAAGGGAACACCAATGCGATTTATTACAAAAGGAAAGAATTAATACAAATCTTTTCTCTTCACAATGAAGAAGATGCACACAAATATTCTCCAAGATCTCTCAAACAATCTCTCAATGTTGGCACGCACATATGGCGGCTCAAAGTTCTCTCTGCGTTCCACATGAACGAAACCCTCCTCTAAAACACCCTATATATAGCCTTAGGCTAAAATAGGTGTCATCATTGAGGATGGATTCCCAAGATATACAAATCCTGCCTTTAACGGAATTCCCATCCAATCGCAACTCTAATACGAGTAGTGCATGGGGACGCATCCTAGGGTGGGCCACCTCCATATTGCCGAGCTTTTTTTCTGAATACCAGCAACCGAAGTGCCGAGCCGATCGATCTAAGCTACCTAAAGCTCGGATTGTAGAGCTATCGATCCATGAGACGTCGATCTTCTGAAATGAGGAACCAAGTGCTCTATCGACGTCAAATAGTTTGGCCTCCTAGTATCCGACTTGTGCAGAGTCAGATAGGTCAGGTCCTAAGCATGACCGAGTTACCTCTACACAAGATAACTCGGATGTCAAGCAAATACTTATCCGACACCTAAATCGAGCAAACTTTCACAAATCTACACCTTTGCGAGATTCAGGCCTATGTGACATAGCCGGCCTTCATTGCACCACCTTGGTAGAGTCACATATGGTGTCTCCCATATTTTACTCCGAAGAGCCTAATGGCTCCCATCGAGGCCCAACTGGCTCCACCGAGCCTCAAATGCCCCCAACTGAGGCTGCCTTGACATCATCTTGGAACCACATTGAGCAAGTTCAAGTAGTGTTTTAACTTGACTCCCCGATACAACCTTTATTAACATGTCCACAAGGTAGTCATCGGTTTCGATCTTTAACAAGTTGATGTCGTCTTCTTCTTCTCCCACATAGTCTCAAACAAAGTGGAATCTCACATCGATATGCCCGGTGCAAGTAAGGAAGACCTGATTCTTAGCCAAGTGAATCACACTCTGACTATCACAATGGAGATCGTACTTCTTCTGGTAGACTCCCATATCATCCATCAAGCCCATCAGCCATATCGTCTTCTTCATAGCCTCAGTGAATGCCATGTATTCTGTCTTCGTAGTAGACATTGCCATCATAGATTGAAGTATACTCTGCCAACAGATCGGAGCTCATAATAGCGTGAAGAAATAGCATGTCATGGATCTCCTCCTATACAAGTCGGCTGCAAATTCGGAATCAACATAGCTAATAGTTTGTGGACCATCTGTTGAGGGATGTATGTCCTTAGTTCATTTGTATTTGATGCAAATGGATTTTTTATTAAAAGGGAATTTAATACGTCATAAAATGTTTGTGACAAAAGCTTTAGAATATTATTGATGTGGCTTATTGCATTTGATGCAAAAGGAATATAAAATATATTGTAAATTGGTTACAAATATATTTGACAATAAGTGCATGGAAATGAAGTGGATTTTCCAGTGAAAGTCACGGAGAAAACCGCGCTCAAATCGTACCTTAAATGAGTCAAATAAGCCAAATAAACCATCAAAAAACTAGAAATTGGCTTTAGCCCACTTCTGGACCAGATAAAGGGGCTGGGATTTTTTTTGGCAAATGGTTTTTTGGCGAAATTTGATTTTCTAGACAACTTTCTACACATGTTTGAGTGGTCAAACGAACTCTAAATGACGCGCCATTTATTTCTATGCATTCATGTACAGTGCTCTTCGATTTAATAGGTAGAATCAATTGTGAAGCTCAACGGTGAGGTAGCAAAAATTCACTAAAGATTAGCCTTTGTAAAGGGCCAACTTTAATTGATTTTTTCACTCCAATTTTTAGTCCCACATCAGAAATTGAGAAGAGGGGTGGTTAGCTGCCTATATAATTAGGGGCCTACTCCCCTCCTTGAAACTTGTCCCAAGCTCCAAAACTGGATAGCTCCATTAAACGTGAGTAAGCACGGATATGAGCTTGAAGTAAATATTCCCTCTTTCTCCCTAAATTCTTCCTTGCCTATGATCGGGCTTTAGCAAAGCTACGAAGGAGTTCGGATTGGATCCAAAGTCTTGACGGAGGATGCACTCATGGTAAGATGAACTAGTAAACTAGTAAAACTCGTAGGGTTCACTTGAAAATTACTCGTCTGGAATTTAGAACCTTACGATCAATATGAACGAACAGATCATCAAAAACAGGGGGGTGGGGTTTAAAGTGATGTATCAAACGGGAAAATTTCCTCTTTGGATACCTGATGCATGTGTGTATGTGACACACGCGCATGCAAGACGTGTGCACTTATATGTATGTCTCTCTCTCTCTCTCTCTCTCTCTCTCTCTCTCTCTCTCTCTCTCTCTCTCTCTCTCTCTCTCTCTCTCTCTCTCTCTCTCTCTCTCTCTCTCTCTCTCTGTGTGTGTGTGTGTGTGTGTGTGTGTGTGTGCTTTCCATTGTTTGGTATGTTTTCACAAGAGAAAGAACATAAATTAATCACTGAAAGAAAATTAAAGGGTACATTAGGCATATATTGCATGTATAAAAAGAAGCATATAATGGACACATAAATAACAAAAATATTCTAGATAAAGGAAAAAAGGTATGGGTGCTAACAAACTAGGCACCTTCTAACTGAAATTTTATTGGTTTTTTATTGTTCTAAAGCGCTTGGAAAGTAAAATGTTGTCTACACCTTATCATGCAAATACACTAATGAATGTCAGAAAGCATTAACATGAGTATCAATATTTAATTAAAACTAATAACTAATAAATTAAATTTGGGATAAATGAATATTTGGAATTTAATGGTGCTCATTGATGCTTTTTGTGGTAAATAGATAGGTCAATAATTTAACGTTAAAATGAAGTAATAAACAGTAGAAAATATTTTTATTATTTAATTAATGACATGAGCTTTAAGGCATATTGTATTTGGTTTAAAAAGCAAGAATGGGAATTGTCAAGACAAACAATTTCAATTTTCAAACAACCAAAAAAACATGAAAAACTTAAACCTTGTTATCCCTGCTTTCCTTGCAATATTCCTTCTGTCTCTTCCCATCCAAAGGTCAGCACTAGTAAAGGGCATGGCCATTGGATGTGTGGCTGGTGTGACAGCTATAGGATCTGATGTGAGTAACCAAATTGATGATATCGTATTACTTGATGAAAAATCTTGGACACATGATATTTGGGAAAGCCTCAAAAAAGCTTTTTCTGGTGAGCTAAGAGTTCCTATGCCTTCAAGTATGATCTAGATTAAAAGGAGTAATTCATAGATGGCAATCAGAGGATTTTGTTTTTTATTAGAACTTTTCCCAAAACATATGGTGTCAGATGTCAGATGTTAAACTTCAAATTCAATACTGTAATTGAAAATAAGATATCAATAAGATATGAAAGGCATTTTATTTCCTTTTTACAAAATTGTATTAGCACGTAAAGAAGTTTTAGAACAAGTAGAATTTTAAATTTTTCATTTTGAATTAGAGTTTACTTACATATTTCATTGTAATTTTTGGGCACCTATAATTAAAACTAAACAAACAAATCATAAACTCATGTCTCTGTTAATTCATTATTCAACAAGTAAGAGAAAAAGTTTATTCAATACTTTGTAGCAAGTAATTTGAGGTTGAATAACGATCAAGCTTAATTAACGAACATCAAAGATAATGGCCATGAGTTGATTCAATATTTTCTAAGGCACGCATGAGATGCCAAGCTGTGAAGAGATTCTAAACATTATGTTGATAATAGTGATGATGAATGCTGCTTGGTGCATGGAGCTTCATTGAGAACGATTCAAAGAATACCCCTTATCATTAAAGAGTTAAAAAGATAGTCCATGGTCATACAGATCCTGATAACTTGTAACTCTACGAGAAAATGGTTAAGTGTGCAACTGATAAGGGTGACCATGGAGAGAACACTCCAAAGGATAAGTTTACACCAAGAAGGGTGCATGGAGTCTCTAACCCTGGTTAGGGTATGCTATATGAAATTATCAGATACAAATCTTCATTTCTCTCAATGACGTGCCCACATACATCCACACGAGCCACTAAGTGTTAGAGTTGATTCCAAGACAAGGGATAAGGAGTATTGTGCATACTATTATAATAGTGGTCACACCATGACGTCGGGGGTAATCTAAAGTAGGATATATAGGACATAATGCAACGAGGCTCCTTTAGAGTGAATAATATGAGTTTAATGTCCAATGACCTCTCTAGTAAGAAAAGGTGACAAAAATCCCTTAAATAAAAATGACAATTAAATCATTCTCATTGTCAATGTGGGTTTTGAAGTTGAATAAGACACCATGTTGGGGATCAAAAACTACAAAAGAGGGACATTCATTGTCATGTAAAACTACAAAAGAGGGACATTCATTGTCATGTCCCCTACTAAGAGCACAAAATTAGACAAAGCAAAGATTACATTCTCCCAAGAATATATGATCGACGTTTAGATCCTTAAAATGTGTCTGTTGTCATATCAGGAAATCTTTGGGGGTCCAAAGGAAATAATGATGATTATAAATTAGGCTTCAGATTCCAAATATAACATATGGAAACCTATTACGATAGTTATGAATTAATCAATTGACTATCAATTTTGTTATATATATTTAATTTTATTAAATGTTATATTTTGTAGTGTCCGTTTTAACTATAGGGGTTGGCTTTTTCATTACATGGAAGCCAAAATTAAAAAGGAGATAAGCTAATACCAAATATGCCTAATAAGGTGAACAAGTTTAAATATGGTGAGGGCATGTGCCCCCTTCCATGTGAACTTTTACACAATTACCATATATAAAATAATTTCATTATAACTTTATGTTCATCGACATGATAAAATTCAAAAATATTCCGAAATAATTTAATTAAGATCATCTAATTTACCCTTATTAAATGATGGCAAGTTGATTGTATTTTTAAAATAAGGGCCAAAATTATTTATTCTCAATTTTATGTAATTAATATTAGCACCTTACCAAATTTGAGGGCACCTTTAATGCATTATGCAAACCTCCCAGATAATATCTTTCCTTTTTATGCAACATATTACATATATGTGTGTGTTTGTGTTTGTGTTTGTGTTTGTGCAAGTAAGTGTGCGTGTGTAAAATGTGCATTAGCTTGTTGTTCACCGGGGTCAGAAGTGAGGGATCGTCGGACGATCGAGACGAGGATGAGCAACCAAAACCAAACAAGAGCACTATGAAAGATTACAACTTTAGGCCGTCGACCGGCCAAAGGAACACCAATCCGATTTATTACAAAAGGAAAGAATTAATACAAATCTTTTCTCTTCACAACGAAGAAGAAGCATACAAATATTGTCGAAAATCTCTTTAAAATCTCTCAAAGTTGGCACTCACAAATGGCGGCTCAAAGTTCTCTCTGTGTTCCACATGAACGAAACCATCCTATAAAACACCCTACATATAACCCTAGGGTAAAATAGGTGTCATCATTGAGGATCGATTCCCAAGATATACAAATCCCACCTTTAACGAAATTCCCATCCAATCGCAACTCTAATACGAGTAGTGCATGGGGTCGCATCCTAGGGTGGGCCCCTTCATATTGCCGAGCTTTCTCCTGAAGACCAAGCAACCGAATTGCCAAGCCGATAGATCCGAGCTACCTGAAGCTCGGACTGTAGAGCGATCGATCCATGAGCCATCGATCCTCTTAAATGAGGAACCAAGTGCACTGTCGAAGTCAAATAGTTTGGCCTCCTAGTATCTGACTTGTGCATAGTCAGATAGGTCAGGTCCTAAGCATAGCCGAGTTACCTCTGCACAAGATAACTCGGATGTCAAGCCAATACTTATCCAACACCTAAATCGAGCCAACTTTCACAAATCTCCACCTTTGCGAGATTCGGGCCTCTGTGACATAGCTGGCCTTCATTGCACCACCTTGGTAGAGTCACATATGGTGTTTCCCCTATTCTGCTCCGAAGAGCCGAATGGCTCCCATCGAGGCCCAACTGGCTCCACCGAGCCTCAAATGCCCCCAACTGAGGCTGCCTTGACATCATCTTGGAACCACATTGAGCAAGTTCAAGTAGTGCTTTAAATTGACTCTCCGATAAAACCTTTGTTAACATGTCCACAAGGTAGTCATCTTTTTCAATCTTTAACAAGTTGATGTCGTCTTCTTCTTCTCCCAATTAGTCTCAAAGAAAGTGGAATCTCTCATCGATATGCCCGATGCAAGCAAGGAAGACCTAATTCTTAGCAAAGTGCATCACACTCTGACTATCACAATGGAGATCATACTTCTCCTGGTAGACACCCAGATCATCCATCAAGCCCATCATCCATATCGTCTTCTTCATAGCCTCAGTGAATGCGATGTATTCTGTCTTCGTAGTAGACATGGCCATCATAGAATGAAGTATACTCTGCCAACAGATCGGAGCTACTAATAGGGTGAAGACGTAGCCTGTCATGGATATCCTCCTATACAAGTTGCCTGCAACGTTGGAATAAACATAGCCAATAGTATGCGGACCATCTGTTGAGGGATGTATGTCCTTAGTTCATTTGTATTTGATTCAAATGGATTTTATATTAAAAGGGAATTTAATACGTCAAAAAATGTTTGTGACAAAAGCTTTAGAATATTATTTATATGGGTTATTACATATGATGCAAAAGGAATATAAAATATATTGTAAATTGGTTACAAATATATTTGAGAATAAGTGCATGGAAATGAAGAGGATTTTCCAGTGAAAGTCTCGGAGAAAACCGCGATAAAATCGGACCTTAAATGATTCAAATAATCCAAATAAACCATCTAAATACTAGAACTGGGCTTTAGCCCAATTCTGGTCAAGATAAAGGGGCTGTGATTTTTTTTTTGGCGAATGGTTTTTAGGCGAAATCTGATTTTCTGGCCAACATTCGACACACGTTTGAGTCGTCAAACGAACTCGGAATGATGTGCCGTTTGTTTCTATGCATTCATGTACTCTGCTCTTTGATTTAATTGGTAGTATCAATTGCGAAGCTCAACGGTGAGGAAGGAAAAATTCACTAAAGATTAGCCTTTGTAAAGGGCCAACTTTTATTAATTTTTTCACTCCAATTTTTAGTGCCACATCAGAAATTGAGAAGAGAGGAGGGGTCAGCTACCTATATAAATAGAGGCCTACTCCCCTCCTTGAAACTTGTCCCAAGCTCCAGAACTAGATAGCTCCATTAAACATGAGTAACCACAGATCTGAGCTTAAAGTAAATATTCCCTCTTTCTCCCTAAATTCTTCCTTGCTCTTGATCGGGCTTTAGCATAGCTACGAAGGAGTTCGAATTGGATCAGAAGTCTTGACGGAGGATCCACTCATGGTAAGATGAACTAGTAAAACTAGTAAAACACGTAGGGTTCACTTGAAAATTACTCGTCTGGAATTTAGAACCATACAATCAATATGAACAAAGAGATCATCAAAAACTGGGGGATGGGGGGTTTAAGTGAGTTGGAAAACAAGAAAATTTCCTCTTTGGATACCTGATGCATGTGTGTATGTGACACGCGCGCATGCATGGCGTGTGCACTTATATGTGTGTCTATGTTGGTCTCTCTCTCTCTCTCTCTCTCTCTCTCTCTCTCTCTCTCTCTCTCTCTCTCTCTCTCTCTCTCTCTCTCTCTCTCTCTCTCTCTCTGTGTGTGTGTGTGTGTGTGTGTGTGTGTGTGTGCGCGCGCGCGCGCGCGCGGGTGTGTGTGTGCTTTCCAATGTGTGGTATGTTTTCACAAGAGAAAGAACATAAATTAATCACTAAAAGAAAACTAAAGGGTACATTAGGCATATATTGCATGTATAAAAAGTAGAATACAATGAACCGATAAATAACAAAAATATTCTAGATAAAGGAAAAAAGGTATGTGTGCTAACAAACTAGGCACCTTCTAACTGAAATTGTATTGGGTTTTTATTGTTCTAAAGCGCTTGGAAAGTAAAATGCTGTCTACACCCTATCATGCAAATACATTAATGAATGTCAAAAAGAATTAACATGAGTATCAATATTTAATTAAAACTAATAACTAATAAATTAAATTTGGGATAAATGAATATTTGTAATTTAATGGTGCTCATTGATGCTTTTGTGGAAAATTGATATGTCAATAATTTAAGTTAAAAAGACGTAATAAACAGTAGAAAGTATTTTTATTATTTAATTAATAACATTGACCTTTAAGGCATATTAGATTTGGTTTAAAAAGCAAGAATGGGAATTGGCAAGACAAACAATTTCAATTTTCAAACAACCAAAAAAACATGAAAAACTTAAACCTTGTTATCCCTGCTTTCCTTGCAATATTCCTTCTGTCTCTTCCCATCCAAAGGTCAGCACTAGTAAAGGGCATGGCCATTGGATGTGTGGCTGGTGTGACAGCTATAGGATCTGATGTGAGTAACCAAATTGATGATATCGTATTACTTGATGAAAAATCTTGGACACATGATATTTGGGAAAGCCTCAAAAAAGCTTTTTCTGGTGAGCTAAGAGTTCCTATGCCTTCAAGTATGATCTAGATTAAAAGGAGTAATTCATATATGGCAATCAGAGGATTGTGTTTTTTATTAGAACTTTTCACAAAACATATGGTGTCAGATGTCAGATGTTAAACTTCAAATTCAATATTGTAATTGAAAATAAGATATCAATAAGATACGAAAGGCATTTTATTTCCTTTTTACAAAATTGTATTAGCACGTAAAGAAGTTTTAGAACATGTAGAATTTTAAATTTTTCATTTTGAATTAGAGTTTACTTACATATTTCATTGTAATTTTGGGCACCTATAAGTAAAACTAAACAAACAAATCATAAACTCATGTCTTTGTTAATTCTTTATTCAACAAGTAAGAGAAAAAGTTTATTCAATACGTTGTAGCAAGTAATTTGAGGTTGAATAACGATCAAGCTTAATTAACGAACATCAAAGATGATGGCCATGAGTTGATTCAATATTTTCTAAGGCACGCATGAGATGCCAAGCTGTGAAGAGATTCTAAACATTATGTTAATAATAGTGATGATGAATGCTGCTTGGTGCACGGAGCTTCATTGAGAACGATTCAAAGAATACCCCTTATCATTAAAGAGTTAAAAAGATAGTCCATGGTCATACAGATCCTGATAACTTGTAACCCTACGAGAAAATGGTTAAGTGTGCAACTGATAAGGGTGACCATGGAGAGAACACTCCAAAAGGATAAGTTTACACCAAGAAGGGTGCATGGAGTCTCTAACCCTTGTTAGGGTATGCTATATGAAATTATCAGATACAAATCTTCATTTCACTCAATGACGTGCCCACATACATCCACACGAGCCACTAAGTGTTAGAGTTGATTCCAAGACAAGGGATAAGGAGTATTGTGCATACTATTATAATAGTGGTCACACCATGACGTCGGGGGTAATCTAAAGTAGGATATATAGGACATAATGCAAAGAGGCTCCTTTAGCGTGAATAATATGAGTTTAATGTCCAATGACCTCTCTAGTAAGAAAAGGTGACAAAAATCCCGTAAATAAAAATGACAATTAAATCATTCTCATTGTCAATGTGGGTTTTGAAGTTGAATATGACACCATGTTGGGGATCAAAAACTACAAAAGAGGGACAGTCATTGTCATGTCCCCTACAACGAGTACAAAATTAGACAAAGCAAAGTGATACGTCTATTTTGTGAAGGCCCAACAGCATAGGCCCAAAGGCGCAGCCCACCAGACGAAGCCCGAAAGATACTAGCCCGGATGCCCGACCGCCGACCGGTAGCCCATCAGCGCGATCAGGCCCACCCGGCGAAGTCCCATAGAGGGCCCCCCAAATGTCAATCCGACCAGGCCCCGATAACGCACGAGTCACCCGACCACTCCAACGATAACCGTTCCCCTGATCCCGCTACCACTTAAGGGTCGTGATGGGGAGGTGCTGGCATGGCGCGGGGAGCGACGACGGGGGGCGGATTGAGGGGGCACGATCGAAGGCGGACGAGCGACGTGGACCGGGGGCAGTCATGGCGGGGGTCTATAAAAGGGCTAGAAGGACGACTGGACAAGGGACCGGATCTCAGGTAACTAAAACCTAAGGTACTCCATCAACGACCTAGTTCCCCCATTCCAAACTCCTTCTTCCCCCGCTCGCACCGGTAGACGCCGTTCCGATCTCCTCTCGAGTCGAACCGTCTCCGCCGGGCCTCCTCTTTCAGATCACTATCTGACTTAGGCATCGGAGGGGATTTGGCCGGAACCAAGGTCCGGCCCCCCTGACGAGCGTTCTCATCTGCGCAGGAGGACGTCACATCCACGGGCCGAGGCTTCCCCTCCGCCCCGCGACCGGCAACGTAACCAGCTGGACGATCGAGGCTACCCCTCGTCGTCCGACCGCCGAGGCCGAGCACGTCCGTCCGAGGCCGAGCGTCTCAGCCCGGGACGAGGCTTCCCCTCGCCCCCCTTGCGACCAAGGATCTCGATTTGGCCGAGCCGACGCGCTCCACGTCGTCCGCAACTCCGACTCGACACACCCGAGGGACCCAAGCGGATCCCTTGACCACGTTGACCGGGTTATCCACGGTCAACGCTTTTGTAGTGAGAAAACACTCTGAAACATCTGGCGCCGTCTGTGGGAACGAACCGTCCCACGAAGAAACAAACCACACCAGCAATGGCACGAGCCTGCAATGGAAAGAAACGCATGCCCCCCATCCCGGAAGAGGGGAATGGCGCACCCAACAGCAACCTTGAGGATGCACCCGACGACGATCGCCCCGCCCCCTCAACCGAAGAAGCTAGCGGGTCGGAACTAGCCACGCAGGGGCAGCTCCGCGCCCTGGCCCAAGAGACCAACGTGAGCCTCCAGACGTTGGTCACAACGGAACAGCAGCTCGTCGGCGCTGCGCCGGCCAACGGAGACGTGTTGGGCAACGGCCATCGTTGGGCGGGGGCCCCCCCGCTTTTACGGTCCACTGTGGTCGATGACCACGGGAACCGAAGACCGAACAATGAGCGTCGGTCTGCATGGTCCGGCCCCCGTCAGGCGAGATCACGCGCCTCCTCCCCTTATCGTGAAAGGAGCCGAAGAGAAACCGAGGGCACGGGGGACGAATCGGTGACCGTGTCATCTCGTCGGCCACGATCACCACACCGCAAAAGAAGCGATCGACACCACTCAAGAGACCGATCACGACGGAGCGGGAGTTCCCGCCGGAGGAGCCGGGAACGCCGGGTCAGCCCGACCCTAAGTGTGGCGAGGGCCGCAGAGCCGGCCCCGCCGACGCCTGTGCCCCCACCACCACCAAACGAGCTGTAGATAGGCGGGTGTCGGACCCACTGGGGCATCCACAGAGATCGGTGCCCTCTGTCGAGGAGAATAACCAACGCACGGGTCCCCTCTCGATTTAAGATCCCGGCGCTGGGGAAGTACGACGGGATAGGGGACCCGGGAAACCACGTGATGGACTACGAGGGTGACATGTCCTTCCAGGGAGCCGACGATGACTTGCTCTGCAGGGGCTTCTACTCGACCCTCAGGGGAGCGGCGAGAACATGGTACCGCATTCTACCCAGCCGCTCCATCGACAGCTTCGAGGAACTCACCCAGCTGTTCTGCAAACAGTTCATGGCAGGGCGACAGGTAATGCCTGATGCTGAACATTTGTTTAACATAGTTCAGGGCCCCATCGAGCCACTCCGACAGTTTATGCGCCGCTTCAACACGGAGTGACTGAACGTGAACAGCCCACCCGACCTTGTTGTCCAAACGGCCCTAAAGAAAGGGCTGCGCCATAGAGGCCTGAAGAAGTCTCTGCACAACGATCCCCCGAAGGACCTTCCTGGGATCAAGGCAAGGGCCGAGCGCTTCATGTTGACCGAGGAGACCTTGGCCATTGAGGCGGGAAAGGCCAAACGAGGGACCAAACGTGGCGATAGCGAACACCGCAGCCCCGAAGGGTACCGGACCGAGAAGAGGACGAGAAACAGGCAGCGAGGAGAGGGTACCAGGGACGCCACCCCAGACGCCGTCCTCGCTCAAGTTCAGAAGGAAGAACGTGCCGATCGCCCCTCGCCAAAGACAAAAAGAGGGGGGAAGAATGGGGAAAAGTACTGCAAATATCACAAGGATAATGGCCATGACACTGAAGACTGCTGGCACCTAAAGAAGGACATCGAGAAGCTGATGAGCCGAGGGCACGCAAGGAATTTCGCCGACGACCCGGCCCACGGAGAAGGGACCTCCACGCAGCCGGACAAGGGGAAGAAGGTCAACACCGTCCAAGGACCCCTCCGCATCATAGAGTGAGCAGGCGAGGCCCCGGTCGCAGCCTAGTCCGGAGGAGATTATCTAGGTTTACATCCCTCCGTCTAGCTTTATTTCTTGTTTTCTTTCCTCCAAATGTACTAGTCCAATAGGACCCTTGAGAGTACAAACGTATTCCCTTTTATCTTCTCTTTATCTTCGACGGAACCAACATTTCACCAAAGGTGCATAAGAGCGAAGACCGCTACCTCACCGGATGGGGGGGTCAGACAGAACCAGTCCCGAGACGAGGAGCTTCGTCCCCACCAACTGACTCCTTCGCCCGTAAGTCTGGGGGGCAATTCCCCAGCCAGCACAGACGCCGACCGGTCCTAAGCCGAGGAGCTTTACCCTCGCCGACCGTCTCCTTCGCCCGTTGGACTGGGGGCAATTCCCCCAGCCATTGCAAACGCCGACCGGTCCTAAGCCGAGGAGCTCTACCCTCACCGACCGTCTCCTTCGCTCGTAAGTCTGGGGGCAATTCCCCCAGCTAGCAGACGCCGACCGGTCCTAAGCCGAGGAGCTCTACCCTCGCCGACCGTCTCCTTCGCTCGTAAGTCTAGGGGCAATTCCCCCAGCTTGCACAGATGTCGACCGGTCCTAAGCCGAGGAGCTTCGCCCTCGCCAACCGTCTCCATCATTCGTAAGTCTGGGGGCAATTCCCCCGGCCAACACAGACACCGACTGGTCCTAAGCCGAGGAGCTTTTCCCTCACCGACCGTCTCCTTCGCTCGTAAGTCGGAGGGCAACTCCCCTAGCCAGCTCGGACGCCAACCGGTCCTAAGCCGGGAAGTTACACCCCCGCTGACCGACTTCACTGCTCATAAGACCGGAGGCAGCCCCCCTAGTCATCAAGGACGCATACCGACTTGTCCGCTCGGGGGGCAAGGGACAACCTCCCGAAGAAAGGAGGCGAGTGACCACTGTCAGCAGAAGGGTGCCGAGAATCACAGCAACAAAGCAAAATGCGCGGGAAACTCTTGTAAGTCAATTTCATTTCCAACAATTAACCAAGGTACAGAAGTGTGTCTTGTTTACAGGAAATTGAAGTGGAGAAACCTCCTTACAAATGACCCGCTCACGGCGGACAACCAAATTCATCACCTACGAAGACTAGGACAACACCGACAGAGCAAAACTTGTCGACCGAGAACCCAAAATTGCTGGCCTAAGCGAACGTCCATGCAACCAGCAATTATTGGCTCTGAAGCAGGGAGCCGGCAGCGAAGCCAAAGGAGATAGCGGGGTCAGGGATCCATTTCAAGTAGACTGGCCCAAAGCGAAGCAGATGCTAAAAAATTTGAGGATAAGGCCAGGAGGGACGACCTAGGGGGCCCGGGCTCGAGAGGACACATCCTCGGGTGCCTTGCCCTGCTCGGAGCGAGGGGGATTGACAAGCGGGGGAGCTTGTCGGACACGCTCCACACAATCCCGGAAGGAAGACTGGACAACTTCGACGATCCGGGGGCCGATAAGGTCTTCATATGTACAGAAGGCTTCCCTGAGGACCTCGAAGATCCTCTTTCCCAGATTCTCGACGACGCCCCTCTCCACCTCCTCCGCAAACCGTGCCACCTGACGCCGATCCGACAGCTCCCTCTGAAGCTCCTCCCTCTCCAGGCGGAACGACTCCGCCGCTTCCTCAGCTGACTGCCGAGTGTCCTCCAACTTTCCCTGGAGGTCACCCACTCGTCCCTCCAGCTCGGCAACCCGAAGCTTGAGATGCCGAGACTCCATCTGAGCCTCCGTTATAGCTACCTCCGTCGCCCCGGCCCGCTCGTGGGCCCTCACAGAGGACTCCTCCAACTCCCTCAAACGGACGGCTCGACGCTGCAACTCAACAGCGAGCGTTGAACCCTGAAAGACGAGACATGAGCCAAGAAGAGAGTGAAAGGAAGGGAAGGACTGCAGAATAGCCGAACCTTTTGGAGGGTCCAGACCAAGGAGTCTGACACCTTGTCGGCGGGGATCTTCTCGAGGAGACTGCGGTCCCGGGGAAGGACGGAGCCTTCAGCAACCTGCTGGGCCAAGGCTCGGTCGACAAACACTGAACACCCGGGGGTGACCTCGAGGGAAGCCAAGTTGCTCGCCAACAGGGTTCCGATCCCCGGTGATATAGGCGGGGACGCTGCGACGGGGGTGGTTGTCAGGGCCACCGGAAGATCCCCGATGGTCGCCGCCGGAGGCGCGGAGCACACCGGACTGGAGGGATCCACATCTTCCTTCCTCCTTTTCCCTCCGCGAGGCTCGGCAGGCGCCAAAGAGGAACGTTTCCGCCTCGCACCATCTCCACCCTCGGGGACGAGAGGGGAGATGCCAAGTGCAGGGGGGACTGCACTGGACCCGTCGTTACCCCCCACTTGGGCTGGAGGGACGGATCCGGCCCTCGCGACCCCCCCGGGGAGGAGATCGCCAAAAGAAGAGGCGGGAGGCGTGGCCACCACCCTGCCCACGGAGGGCTCGGTTCGACGCACCTCCTCCTCAACGGTTCACCGAGGCGCCCTTCCGGAGGTACTACCCCGGCTCCGAGCGGCTCCGCGACGGATCAGCTCATCAACATCGCGGGTGAACTCGCGACCAGCCATTCCTGCAAAGGAAACCAAAATCAGGGTAAGCTGCGGGGCAACCCATGACTAAAAAAGCGACCTACCCGGAGACCACAAGACGGCCTTCAAGAGTAGGTCGTCCAACAAAGACCAGATGGACTTCGCCTCCAAGGGGAGGGTAGACAGTAGCGCGGCGGTCGCCTGATCTGCCTCGGAGAGGGCTAGCGTTGAGCAAGGCCAGACCGACCTGCCCCAGCCTGTCAGAATTTAGGCACCCTTCAGGAAGACCACGAAGACATAGTCCGAGCTCCAACCTCCCGACCAGCGGGGTAGCCTGATCAGGCATTCCCTCCTCGAGCGGGCACGGAGTTGCAACCATGACCCTGGGCCGACCGTCTGGATCTGAAAAAAGTAGAAGAGAAGGGGGAGAGATGGCTCCAGACCACGGGTACAGCAGAGCATCACGAAGCCCGTCAGTACCGCAATCGAACAGGGGGTGAACTGGCAAAGGGGCACCATGAGATACTCCATGACATGGATGAAGAAGGGATTGAGCGGGAAACGAAGACCCAGGCGGAACATCTCGACGTAGACGCCAACCTCATTGTTCCTCAGAAGGCAGATCCGCTCGTCGACGAATGGAACTCGAACATCGTACGGATAGCAGAGATACCTTTCCCGGATCTCCGTGGCCACTGAGGGAGGAGTCCCCGACGGCGTTCGGAGGATAACCGGGGGCACATTAAGCCGCACGGCAGCCGACGCCGCATCATCGCCGGCGTAGTCCGGGAAGAGCTTCCCCTTCCCCTTATCTCGAAGGGGGCGACTCCCAGAGGAGGAACCTGATCCCACAAGCCGGGGCCCGCCCTGCCTCGACTCAGGAGGATCCCTCGCCCCTTGGCCAGAACCACCTATCCTAAGAGCAGCCATAATATGAAGACAAGAAAGGAGTTACCTTTTTGTTAATTTGGAGAAGACAAGGAAACGAAGGCGGCGGGAGACTCCGAGTTGTGAAAAGCCTAGAACAGAGGAAAGCGCAAGGAAGAAGTTGGGATCGACGCGGCCGGGGATCTTATATACCAGACCCAGGGGCGAATTCGAAATGCCTGACAGGGACACGTGGCAGGCCTCAAGGAGCCGGCGGCGTTTCAAAATCGACGCCAAGGGAAGTCCAATCGATCCGCCCCATCATGACCTCCATTTATGACGACGCCTCGATTTAAGCACCACACGGAACCCCAGGAGTCACATCGGTCGAACCGAGTTGGCCAAGGCCGATCGGCCCCACCGATGGGGGCAAATGATACGTCTATTTTGCGAAGGCCCAACAGCATAGGCCCAAAGGCGCAACCCACCAGACGAAGCCCGAAAGATACGAGCCTGGATGCCCGACCGCCGACCGGTAGCCCATCAGCACGATCAGGCCCACCCGGCGAAGTCCCATAGAGGGCCCCCCAAATGTCAATCCGACCCGGCCCCGATAACGCACGAGTCACCCGACCACTCCAGTGATAACCGTTCCCCTGATCCCGCTACCACTTAAGGGTCGTGATGGGGAGGTGCTGGCATGGCGCGGGGGGCGGCGACGGGGGGCGGATTGAGGGGGCACGATTGAAGGCGGACGAGCGACGTGGACCGGGGGCAGTCATGGCGGGAGGTCTATAAAAGGGCTAGAAGGACGACTAGACAAGGGACCGGATCTCAGGTAACTAAAACCTAAGGTACTCCATCAACGACCTAGTTCCCCCATTCCAAACTCCTTCCTCCCCCGCTCGCGCCGGTAGACGCCGTTCCGATCTCCTCTCGAGTCGACCCGTCTCCGCCGGGCCTCCTCTTTCAGATCACTATCTAACTTAGGCATCGGAGGGGATTTGGCCGGAACCAAGGTCCGGCCCCCCTGACGAGCGTTCTCATCTGCGTAGGAGGACGTCATATCCACGGGCCGAGGCTTCCCCTCCGCCCCGCGACTGGCAACGTAACCAGCAGGACGATCGAGGCTACCCCTCGTCGTCCGACCGCCGAGGCCGAGCACGTCCGTCCGAGGCCGAGCGTCTCAACCCGGGACGAGGCTTCCCCTCGCCCCCCCTTGTGACCAAGGATCTCGATTTGGCCGAGCCGACGCGCTCCACGTCGTCCGCAACTCCGACTCGACACACCCGAGGGACCCAAGCGGATCCCTTGACCACGTTGACCGGGTTATCCATGGTCAACGCTTTTGTAGTGAGAAAACACTCTGAAACACAAAGATTAAATTCTCCCAAGAATATATGATCGACGTTTAGATCCTTAAAAAGTGTCTGTTGTCATACAAGGAAATCTTATGGGGTCCAAGGGAAATAATGATGATTATAAATTAGGCTTCAGATTCCAAATGAAACATATGGAAACCTATTACGACAGTTATGAACTAATCAATTGACTATCAATTTTTTGTTATATATTTAATTTTATTAAATGTTATATTTTGTAGTGTCCGTTTTAACTATATGGGTTGGCTTTTTCATTACATGGAAGCCAAAATTAAAAAGGAGATAAGCTAATACCAATTATGCCAAATAAGGTGAACAAGTTTAAATATGGTGAGGGCATGTGCCCCCTTCCATGTGACCTTTTACACAATTACCATATATAAAATAATTTCATTATAACTTTATGTTCATCGACATGATAAAATTAAAAAATATTCCGAAATAATTTAATTAAGATCATCTAATTTACCCTTATTAAATGATGGCAAGTTGATTGTATTTTTAAAATAAGGGCCAAAATTATTTATTCTCAATTTTATGTAATTAATATTAGCACCTTACCAAATTTGAGGGAACCTTTAAGGCATATTGCAAACCACCCAGATAATATCTTTCCTTTGTATGCAACATATTACATATATGTGTGTTTGTGTTTGTGTTTGTGTTTGTGCAAGTAAGGGTGCGTGTGTAAAATGTGCATCAGCTTGTTGTGCGCCGGATCAGAAGTGAGGGATCGTCGGACAATCGAGACGAGGATGAGCAACCAAAACCAACTAAGAGCACTATGAAAGATTACAACTTTAGGCCGTCGACCGGCTAAGCGAACACCAATCCGATTTATTACAAAAGGAAAGAATTAATACAAATCTTTTCTCTTCACAACGAAGAAGAAGCACAGAAATATTGTCCAAAATCTCTCTAAAAATCTCTCAAAGTTTGCACTCACAAATGGCGGCTCAAAGTTCCACATGAAGGAAACCATCCTATAAAACACCCTACATATAACCCTAGGGTAAAATAGGTGGCATCATTGAGGATCGATTCCCAAGATATACAAATCCCACCTTTAACGAAATTCCCATCCAATCACAACTCTAATACGAGTAGTGCATGGGGTCGCATCCTAGGTTGGGCCCCTTCCGTATTGCCGAGCTTTCTCCTGAAGACCAAGCAACCGAAGTGCCAAGCCGATAGATCTGAGCTACCCGAAGCTCGGACTGTAGAGCGATCGATCCATGAGCCATCGATCCTCTGAAATGAGGAACCAAGTGCACTGTCGAAGTCAAATAGTTTGGCCTCCTAGTATCTGACTTGTGCATAGTCAGATAGGACAGGTCCTAAGCATAGCCGAGTTACCTCTGCACAAGATAACTCAGATGTCAAGACAATACTTATCCAACACCTAAATCGAGCCAACATTCACAAATCTCCACCTTTGCGAGATTCGGGCCTCTGTAACATAGCTGGCCTTCATTTCACCACCTTGGTAGAGTCACATATGGTGTTTCCCCTATTCTGCTCCGAAGAGCCTAATGGCTCCCATCGAGGCCCAACTGGCTCCACTGAGCCTCAAATGCCCCCAACTGAGGCTGCCTTGACATCATCTTGGAACCACATTGAGCAAGTTCAAGTAGTTCTTTAAATTGACTCTCCGATAAAACCTTTGTTAACATGTCCACAAGGTAGTCATCTGTTTCAATCTTTAACAAGTTGATGTCGTCTTATTCTTCTCCCAATTAGTCTCAAAGAAAGTGGAATCTCGCATCGATATGCCCTGTGCAAGCAAGGAAGACCTAATTCTTAGCAAAGTGCATCACACTCTGACTATCACAATGGAGATCGTACTTCTCCTGGTAGACACCCAGATCATCCATCAAGCCCGTCATCCATATCGTCTTATTCATAGCCTCAGTGAATGCGATGTATTCTGTCTTCGTAGTAGACAGGGCCATCATAGAATGAAGTATACTCTGCCAACAGATCGGAGCTACTAATAGGGTGAAGACGTAGCCTGTCATGGATCTCCTCCTATACAAGTTGCCTGCAACGTTGGAATCAACATAGCCAATAGTATGCGGACCATCTGTTGAAGGATGTATGTCCTTAGTTCATTTGTATTTGATTCAAATGGATTTTATATTAAAAGGGAATTTAATACGTCAAAAAATGTTTGTGAAAAAAGCTTTAGAATATTATTTATATGGGTTATTACATATGATGCAAAAGGAATATAAAACATATTGTAAATTGGTTACAAATATATTTGAGAATAAGTGCATGGAAATGAAGAGGATTTTCCAGTGAAAGTCACGGAAAAAACCGCGATAAAATCGGAGCTTAAATGATTCAAATAATCCAAATAAACCATCTAAATACCAGAACTGGGCTTTAGCCCAATTCTGGTCAAGATAAAGGGGCTGTGAATTTTTTTTTTGGCGAATGGTTTTTAGGCGAAATCTGATTTTCTGGCCAACTTTCGACACATGTTTGAGTCGTCAAACGAACTCGGAATGATGTGCCGTTTGTTTCTATGCATTCATGTACTCTGCTCTTTGATTTAATTGGTAGTATCAATTGCGAAGCTCAACGGTGAGGAAGGAAAAATTCACTAAAGATTAGCCTTTGTAAAGGGCCAACTTTTATTAATTTTTTCACTCCAATTTTTAGTGCCACATCGGAAATTGAGAAGAGAGGAGGGGTCAGCTGCCTATATAAATAGAGGCATACTCCCCTCCTTGAAACTTGTCCCAAGCTCCAGAACTAGATAGCTCCATTAAACATTAGTAAGCACAGATCTGAGCTTAAAGTAAATATTCCCTCTTTCTCCCTAAATTCTTCCTTGCTCTTGATCGGGCTTTAGCATAGCTACGAAGGAGTTCGAATTGGATCCGAAGTCTTGACGGAGGATCCACTCATGGTAAGATGAACTAGTAAAACTAGTAAAACACGTAGGGTTCACTTGAAAATTACTCATCTGGAATTTAGAACCATACAATCAATATGAACAATGAGATCATCAAAAACAGGGGGATGGGGGGTTTAAGTTAGCTGGAAAACAAGAAAATTTCCTCTTTGGAAACCTGATGCATGTGTGTATGTGACACGCGCGCATGCATGGCGTGTGCACTTATATGTGTGTCTATGTTGGTCACTCTCTCTCTCTCACTCTCTCTCTCTCTCTCTCTCTCTCTCTCTCTCTCTCTCTCTCTCTCTCTCTCTCTCTCTCTCTCTCTCTCTCCCTCCCTCTGTGTGTGTGTGTGTGTGTGTGTGTGTGTGTGTGTGCTTTCCAATGTGTCGTATGTTTTCACAAGAGAAAGAACATAAATTAATCACTAAAAGAAAATTAAAGGGTACATTAGGCATATATTGCATGTATAAAAAGTAGAATACATTGAACCGATAAATAACAAAAATATTCTAGATAAAGGAAAAAAGGTATGGGTGCTAACAAACTAGGCACCTTCTAACTGAAATTGTATTGGGTTTTTATTGTTCTAAAGCGCTTGGAAAGTAAAATGCTGTCTACACCCTATCATGCAAATACATTAATGAATGTCAAAAAGAATTAACATGAGTATCAATATTTAATTAAAACTAATAACTAATAATTAAATTTGGGATAAATGAATATTTGCAATTTAATGGTGCTCTTTGATGCTTTTGTGGTAAATTGATATGTCAATAATTTAAGTTAAAAAGAAGTAATAAACAGTAGAAAGTATTTTTATTATTTAATTAATAACATTGACCTTTAAGGCATATTAGATTTGGTTTAAAAAGCAAGAATGGGAATTGGCAAGACAAACAATTTCAATTTTCAAACAACCAAAAAAACAAGAAAAACTTAAACCTTGTTATCCCTGCTTTCCTTGCAATATTCCTTCTGTCTGTTCCCATCCAAAGGTCAGCACTAGTAAAGGGCATGGCCATTGGATGTGTGGCTGGTGTGACAGCTATAGGATCTGATGTGAGTAACCAAATTGATGATATCGTATTACTTAATGAAAAATCTTGGACACATGATATTTGGGAAAGCCTCAAAAAAACTTTTTCTGGTAAGCTAAGAGTTCATATGCCTTCAAGTATGATCTAGATTAAAAGGAGTAATTCATAGATGGCAATCAGAGGATTTTGTTTTTTATTAGAACTTTTCCCAAAACATATGGTGTCAGATGTCAGATGTTAAACTTCAAATTCAATACTGTAATTGAAAATAAGATATCTATAAGATACGAAAGGCATTTTATTTCCTTTTTACAAAATTGTATTAGCACGTAAAGAAGTTTTAGAACTTGTAGAATTTTAAATTTTTCATTTTGAATTAGAGTTTACTTACATATTTCATTGTAATTTTTGGCCACCTATAATTAAAACTAAACATACAAATCATAAACTCATGTCTTTGTTAATTCATTATTCAACAAGTAAGAGAAAAAGTTTATTCAATACTTTGTAGCAAGTAATTTGAGGTTGAATAACGATCAAGCTTAATTAACGAACATCAAAGATGATGGCCATGAGTTGATTCAATATTTTCTAAGGCACGCATGAGATGCCAAGCTGTGAAGAGATTCTAAACATTATGTTGATAATAGTGATGATGAATGCTGCTTGGTGCATGGAGCTTCATTGAGAACGATTCAAAGAATACCCCTTATCATTAAAGAGTTAAAAAGATAGTCCATGGTCATACAGATCCTGATAACTTGTAACCCTACGAGAAAATGGTTAAGTGTGCAACTGATAAGGGTGACCATGGAGAGAACACTCCAAAGGATAAGTTTACACCAAGAAGGGTGCATGGAGTCTCTAACCCTGGTTAGGGTATGCTATATGAAATTATCAGATACAAATCTTCATTTCACTCAATGACGTGCCCACATACATCCACACGAGCCACTAAGTGTTACAGTTGATTCCAAGACAAGGGATAAGGAGTATTGTGCATACTATTATAATAGTGGTCACACCATGACGTCGGGGGTAATCTAAAGTAGGATATATAGGACATAATGCAAAGAGGCTCCTTTAGCGTGAATAATATGAGTTTAATGTCCAATGACCTCTCTAGTAAGAAAAGGTGACAAAAATCCCGTAAATAAAAATGACAATTAAATCATTCTCATTGTCAATGTGGGTTTTGAAGTTGAATAAGACACCATGTTGGGGATCAAAAACTACAAAAGAGGGACAGTCATTGTCATGTCCCCTACAACGAGCACAAAATTAGACAAAGTAAAGATTACATTCTCCCAAGAATATATGATCGACGTTTAGATCCTTAAAAAGTGTCTGTTGTCATACAAGGAAATCTTATGAGGTCCAAGGGAAATAATGATGACTATAAATTAGGCTTCAGATTCCAAATGTAACATATGGAAACCTATTACGACAGTTATGAACTAATCAACTGACTATCAATTTTTTGTTATATATTTAATTTAATTAAATGTTATATTTTGTAGTGGTTGTTTTAACTATATGGGTTGGCTTTTTCATTACATGGAATCCAAAATGAAAAAGGAGATAAGATAATACCAATTATGCCTAATAAGGTGAACAAGTTTAAATATGGTGAGGGCATGTACCCCCTTCCATGTGAACTTTTACACAATTACCATATATAAAATAATTTCATTATAACTTTATGTTCATCGACATGATAAAATTCAAAAATATTCCGAAATAATTTAATTAAGATCATCTAATTTACCCTTATTAAATGATGGCAAGTTGATTGTATTTTTAAAATAAGGGCCAAAATTATTTATTCTCAATTTTATGTAATTAATATTAGCACCTTACCAAATTTGAGGGAACCTTTAAGGCATTATGCAAACCACCCAGATAAAATCGTTCCTTTTTATGCAACATATTACATATATGTGTGTTTGTGTTTGTGTTTGTGTTTGTGCAAGTAAGTGTGCGTGTGTAAAATGTGCATCAGCTTGTTGTGCGTCGGGATCAGAAGTGTGGGATCGTCGGACGATCGAGACGAGGATGAGCAACCAAACCCAAATAAGAGCACTATGAAAGATTACAACTTTAGGCCGTCGACCGGCCAAGCGAACACCAATCCGATTTATTACAAAAGGAAAGAATTAATACAAATCTTTTCTCTACACAACGAAGAAGAAGCACACAAATATTGTCCAAAATCTCTCTAAAATCTCTCAAAGTTTGCACTCAGAAATGGCGGCTCAAAGTTCTCTCTGCGTTCCACATGAAGGAAACCATCCTATAAAACACCCTACATATAACCCTAGGGTAAAATAGGTGTCATCATTGAGGATCGATTCCCAAGATATACAAATCCCACCTTTAACGAAATTCACATACAATCAAAACTCTAATACGAGTAGTGCATGGGGTCGCATCCTAGGTTGGGCCCCCTCCGTATTGCCGAGCTTTCTCCTAAAGACCAAGCAACCGAAGTGCCAAGCCGATAGATCCGAGCTACCCGAAGCTCGGACTGTAGAGCGATCGATCCATGAGCCATCGATCCTCTGAAATGAGGAACCAAGTGCACTGTCGAAGTCAAATAGTTTGGCCTCCTAGTATCTGACTTGTGCATAGTCAGATAGGTCAGGTCCTAAGCATAGCCGAGTTACCTCTGCACAAGATAACTCGGATGTCAAGCCAATACTTATCCAACACCTAAATCGAGCCAACATTCACAAATCTCCACCTTTGCGAGATTTGGGCCTCTGTGACATAGCTGGCCTTCATTTCACCACCTTGGTAGAGTCACATATGGTGTTTCCCCTATTCTGCTCCGAAGAGCCTAATTGCTCCCATCGAGGCCCAACTGGCTCCACCGAGCCTCAAATGCCCCCAACTGAGGCTGCCTTGACATCATCTTGGAACCACATTGAGCAAGTTCAAGTAGTGCTTTAAATTGACTCTACGATAAAACCTTTGTTAACATGTCCACAAGGTAGTCATCTGTTTCAATCTTTAACAAGTTGATGTCGTCTTCTTCTTCTCCCAATTAGTCTCAAAGAAAGTGGAATCTCGCATCGATATGCCCGGTGCAAGCAAGGAAGACCGAATTCTTAGCAAAGTGCATCACACTCTGACTATCACAATGGAGATCGTACTTCTCCTGGTAGACACCCAGATCATCCATCAAGCCCATCATCCATATCGTCTTCTTCATAGCCTCAGTGAATGCGATGTATTCTGTCTTCGTAGTAGACAGGGCCATCATAGAATGAAGTATACTCTGCCAACAGATCGGAGCTACTAATAGGGTGAAGACGTAGCCTGTCATGGATCTCTTCCTATACAAGTTGACTGCAACGTTGGAATCAACATAGCCAATAGTATGCGGACCATCTGTTGAGGGGTGTATGTCCTTAGTTCATTTGTATTTGATTCAAATGGATTTTATATTCAAAGGGAATTTAATACGTCAAAAAATGTTTGTGACAAAAGCTTTAGAATATTATTTATATGGGTTATTACATATGATGCAAAAGGAATATAAAATATATTGTAAATTGGTTACAAATATATTTGAGAATAAGTGCATGGAAATGAAGAGGATTTTCCACTGAAAGTCTCGGAGAAAACCGCGATCAAATCGGACCTTAAATGATTCAAATAATCCAAATAAACCATCTAAATACCAGAACTGTGCTTTAGCCCAATTCTGGTCAAGATAAAGGGGCTGTGATTTTTTTTTTGGCGAATGGTTTTTAGGCGAAATCTGATTTTCTGGCCAACTTTCGACACATGTTTGAGTCGTCAAACGAACTCGGAATGATGTGCCGTTTGTTTCTATGCATTCATGTACTCTGCTCTTTGATTTAATTGGTAGTATCAATTGCGAAGCTCAACGGTGAGGAAGGAAAAATTCACTAAAGATTAGCCTTTGTAAAGGGCCAACTTTTATTAATTTTTTCACTCCAATTTTTAGTGCCACATCGGAAATTGAGAAGAGAGGAGGGGTCAGCTGCCTATATAAATAGAGGCATACTCCCCTCCTTGAAACTTGTCCCAAGCTCCAGAACTAGATAGCTCCATTAAACATGAGTAAGCACAGATCTGAGCTTAAAGTAAATATTCCCTCTTTCTCCCTAAATTCTTCCTTGCTCTTGATCGGGCTTTAGCATAGCTACGAAGGAGTTCAAATTGGATCCGAAGTCTTGACGGAGGATCCACTCATGGTAAGATGAACTAGTAAAACTAGTAAAACACGTAGGGTTCACTTGAAAATTACTCGTCTGGAATTTAGAACCATACAATCAATATGAACAAAGAGATCATCAAAAACATGGGGATGGGGGGTTTAAGTGAGCTGGAAAACAAGAAAATTTCCTCTTTGGATACCTGATGCATGTGTGTATGTGACACGCGCGCATGCATGGAATGTGCACTTATATGTGTGTCTATGTTGGTCTCTCTCTCTCTCTCTCTCTCTCTCTCTCTCTCTCTCTCTCTCTCTCTCTCTCTTAGTGTGTGTGTGTGTGCGCGCGCGCTTTCCAATGTGTGGTATGTTTTCACAAGAGAAAGAACATAAATTAATCACTAAAAGAAAATTAAAGGGTACATTAGGCATATATTGCATGTATAAAAAGTAGAATACAATGAACCCATAAATAACAAAAATATTCTAGATAAAGGAAAAAAGGTATGGGTGCTAACAAACTAGGCACCTTCTAACTGAAATTGTATTGGGTTTTTATTTTTCTAAAGCGCTTGGAAAGTAAAATGTTGTCTACACCCTATCATGCAAATACATTAATGAATGTCAAAAAGAATTAACATGAGTATCAATATTTAATTAAAACTAATAACTAATAAATTGTTGTGAGTTGAGGGAGGCATTTGGCCTCCCTCCCCTCATCACTCTTCATTACTCCCCACTAAGTTAGTGGGGAGGCCCTTGGACTCCCAACTTAACATGAGAGTTTTATAAATATAGTACCATGGCTGTTTGCCATGGTTAATCCTCTTCTAACATGTTATCAGCACCTACGCTCTTATCTTTTTTGAGCTTCTCATCCAGTCTCCCCTCAAATTTAACCCCCGACGCGCTAAGGAATCTAATTGTTGCGGTGATCCGGCTTGCGGGGAACAGTTGCGGAGAACCGTTTCGGCGATCTTTTAGGCGTATCGGGAGTGAGATTTCGATCTACGGCTTTTTCTTATTACGGTCGTCCCTAGATCTTTGATCTAGAGGTAAATCTTATCGATCCCGTAGAAAATTACAAACAAATAATTTGATATGATTTTTCACAGCCTTTCTTTCGGCTTGTTTAAATCTACTATATCATGTTTAATACTGATTAAAATAATAAATAAAAAATCCCTGACAAACCCTTTGGCTCCCCCCGAAGGGGGGCCCTCTCTGTATATGGCACGTTGATCTTCGCAGAGATGATTTTAAACGCAGAGATGATTTTGATTTTGAAATACATAAATGATTTTAATAGGCACGTTATAATACATAATTTTGATTTTAAAGCATCTCTGTATTTTGAAGCATCTCTGTATTTCGGCATCTCTGTATTTTAACAGGGGCTCAGGTTCTTCAAATTAAAAGTATGATTAATTGCTTTTGGTATTACGTATCATGATTTATTAGCTTTTGGTTATATTTGAAGCTTCACCCAAGGCTCCTGGAACTTAGGCTTGTTTGGATGCCAAGATTTTAATGACCCCAGACCTTGTGAAACATTCAGAAATAATTAAGCTCTACATGAATGCATGTTTTAATTGGTTTGATTTTAACTTAGAATGGAAGCTCAGATTCGGAAACTTCATTGCCAAATGAGTCATTGACAGTTTCAGTGTTAATTTGGACATCATTTTGAATATGAGAGGATTGAGCTGCTTGATGCATTATGAACAACTTGATGCAAGGATCCCACATGCATAGTTATATTGAATATATGAATAAATGAATCACAGTAGGTGGGTTCAAAACACAGTAGCATTGGTACACAAGCCAACCTTCTTCTTTCATTTAAAGAGAGAACATCATCATGCTCCTGGTAATTGGATGAGTAAAAATAAGTAGCAAGAATGAAAAAATGAGAAGTTCAACGTATTGAAGGCAAAAACCATGCTAGTTTCCATAAAAGAACAACAAATTAAAACAATAAAGGAGTGGGCTTTGCCTACGCCATATGGGATGGATTGCTATAAGTTGATCTCTTGCGATTTTTGCTAACGTACAAACCCGAAGATGAGGGGACAAAATCTGTAAAATAAGGGGTTGAGGGGGGTTTTGTCATTAATTAACCCTAATATTTGTTTTTTGGGTTTGAGTTAAAATTTTTTTTAAATTTTACAGTCCAAAACTGTTTAATGAATTTGTTGGGCTGTTTATTGGGCCTGAAGCCCAATACATAAAAAAGACAATTAAAATGTGCTTAAATTAACTTATGGGCATGCAGTCAATATTACAACAATAATTTATTTTGTCTGCTTATTTGGGCCAGAATCCCAGATAATTTAAATTGACAATTAAAATGATTTTCATTTGGCTGATTGGGCCTGAAGCCAATTTAATTCAATGTCAATATTTAATTGTTAATTTTTGGCAAATGGGCATGCTGACCAAATATTAATAATATATTAGAATGATTAATATTTATGGGCTTGCAGCCCCATTCAAAATATTATTTTATTTTAATTCTTTGTTATGAGCCTATCGCGTCATATTGCTAAAATTATAACACCCTTGCATTATTATTAATTTATGGAATATTAGGATTTTTTCAAAATATAATTATCTTAAGGATCCTGCGACCGCTCTGCCGTTAGTCAACTAACCTAACGGTGTATGACGTCTCCCCGTGGTCCGAGAGATTATTATATTTTATAGTCTCTTTTTCCATATTATATATGCATGTGTTATATAAACTGCGTGGTTGTTTCTTTTGTGCCTGTAGCATATTATAAACTGCGTGGTTGTTTATATAAGCTAAAATGTGATTTTTGGGATCGGCCAGTTTGATACTTTTTAAATTCCTTGCAATTTTATTTTCTTTTTGAGAGAGTTTGTAAGTGAGGATTAAATGTATTAATGCCAAAGACCGGTGTACCGAGATATGAAGACGGAGTTTATATTTTCAATTGACAGGGACCACTTCTTGGTTTCCAAATTGTAGTTTTCTTCTCTTTATGAACTGTATATTCGGACTTTGGACTTTATACGTTTTTGGGTATCTGGCCGATCCCCACATTTTACTTATTTTAATTTTTAATGCGTGAATTTACATTAATTCGTGCTTGTTTTAAATTGCATAGATAAATGGCAAAATTGGCAAGCGTCGATTTCGAGGTCCTTGATGCTGCAGAAAAAAAAATTACCTGAGTTGGCGACTGGACCTAAAGTTCCACTTGCGTTCAATGGCCCTCATTGGCTCAATTTTGGCTCCTTCATCGGCCCCAGCAGCGGCCGATGCTTCTGCTAGTAAAGCCCCAGAAGCGGCCCAATCGTCTAGCAGTACTCCTACCATTATCTCCGATGTGGATAAGGTGAAATCCATTATCTACATTAGGAAACATATATATCGGACCTTAAAGGCCGAATACCTAACGGTAGAGGACCCAATGAAGTTTTGGACATCACTGGAGACACGGTATAAACATCAAATTGATGTAATATTACCGCGTGCCAGTTATGAGTGGGAAAACCTCAGACTTCAGGACTATAAGTCCGTCGCTGAGTATAATTCTGCACTTCATAATATCACCTCACGCCTGAAGTTGTGTGGTGAAGAAGTGACAGAACAACGCATGTTGGAAAGGACATTTAGCTCGTTTTACGAGGAAGATGCAATCCTCATGCAGCAGTATCGTGAACATAACTTCGCTAAATTCTCTGATCTGGTCTCATGCCTACTTAGGGCAGAGCAGAATCGAGATTTACTGCTAGCCACTCATAATTTAAATCCAGCTGGCACTACACCTATCCCTGAAGCCCACCACGTTTCTCCCCAGAAGTGGAAAAACAAGAAGAAGGCTAATAATAACAAAGGGAAAGCCGTGATGAAGAATGGACGAGGAGCAGCACCCTCGTCCAATAACAACAATATAGGAAAGAGTAACTTCATAAAGAAGCAAAAGAACACTGAACAAGTGTCACTTCCTAAGAAGAACTGGGAGGATAAATGCCATAGATGCGGCATGACTGACCATTGGTCCAGAATCTGCCGCACTCCTCGCCACCTCCAGGTCCTATATAAGGCGAGCCAGAAGTCTCTGCCTGAAACAAACTTGGCGGCTGTTCAGCCACCAATGATGTTCACTGCAAATGACTTCGAGAACGACGACCTGCTCGATTAAGCTTCATCTTTTATCTATGCATTTAAAATTCAATGTTGCTTCATCTTTAATTTGCTTAAGTACGAACTTTTATTTTGAATGTCTTTTTCATTGACTTAAATAAAATTTCGTTTTACTTATAGATGAAATATGGAATATTGTGGACAGTGCCTCGTTGCACTGGTGTAGCATTGATATTGCTCCCACATACAACGAGACTATAAGATGCAAATTCTCCTTATAAACATATAGGAAATCTCCACTTTTCAAGGATATTTCTTTTATAGAAAATAACTTGAAAATTGTGGATAATATTTATTGAATATCAATATGTAAGTCGTCAAGAAAATGTCCAGAAGACCATCTACTTACGATTTCATTGGACCCCCGTCGGGCCCCTATAATTACAGATATTCATCCTATAGAAAGCCAACTTGACTAAGCACCAGAAGTGCCTTTCATTGCCATAGTTTTTAACTCTGACAAAAATGGACTTGGTCATCCTGGATCAGCGATGATGGACGCATCATCAAATGAATCCATTGGAGAACCTGAAGATTCTTCAAAAGGTTGAGTTTCCTTGTCCCCCTTTGTCATAAGGGAAAACTTAGAGAGAGACCTTCCATCCTGAAAGTGGGTTTAGAGTCTCCTGGCTTCATTGAGAGAATACATGGTGACCTTTTGCGGGCCTATTCACCCCGCAAATGGACCATTTTCGGTACTTCATTACTGTACTGATATATGCATCTACTAGATGGTTTTCTGTGTACCTTCATATTCACTCGCAACATAGCTTTCTCAAAGCTAATAATAAGGGTGAATTCACCACTCATATCATTCAAGACTTCTGCCAAGCAACTGGCATTGAAATTGAACTTCCTGTAGCATGTTCATACTCAGAATGGGTTATCAGAGTCTCTGGTAAAGAGACTCCAATGGATTTCACGTCCATTGTTAGATTCCAGTTGCCTGTTGATATTTAGGGACCAACAAGCTGCACTCCGCATCGCTTATCACGATACGGCCCGCTTGTGGCCATATCTTATTGCTGATGCCGCTTTCTTATGGTTTACCTCCAAGTCTTGATAAATGTGAATTTGATGAGTAAAGTCTCATTGTAATAGGTATGCAGTCTAAAGAAGCCTGAAGCTTCTGAGACCATATCAGGGGACACATAAGTCCTCATCTCGTTATGATCCGCATACTTTTTCTGTGTGACGTTGAGATCCAAAAGATCCTTCACATTCAAACTAAAGTACATCAATTGACGGATAAAATTGCGGACAACCAGAAGATTGTTCGTTCACACGTCCCTGCTGCCAACACGCCAGCTAGGATTGACATTCCCAAAGATGGATGCAATCCACCGGCAGCAGAATTGGATGTACCTCATTTGAAAAGAGGACGCCGGCCAGGTTCAAAATAAAAATTTCCTCATAATATGAAGATTCCTGGATATATAAAAATGATCCAACCACAGGATAATGAGCTCAGACCAGCAACCTCTCCCCTCCTAATTTCCCCTGCAGAGGAAACAACAGGAGAAACATCATTATATTACGTACGTACTGGAGAGGTACTGGACATATATAGCACAGTCGTCGACGACGGTTTTGCTTTCGCTATTGCCGTTCACGTCGCTGAATACTACGATGACATATACCCACTTTTCTATAGCGTAAACGCATAGAATGGCCAAATTGGGATGAGGCAATAAGAGTAGAGCTGGACTCACTCTTGAAAAGCAAAGTCTTTGGACCAGTAGTCCATACACCTGAATGTGTAAAAACCTGTGGAATATAATTCGAATTTCATAAAGAAATTGAAATGAAGGAAATGTGATCATTTTCCTACTAAGCCTACACTTCTCTGCAAAAGCCAATACATGCAGCTCATGGACGTTGTGACTGCATATATATACGGCAATATAGATATAGAGATCTATATAAAACTTCCAGAAGGGTATACTCTACCTCCAGAGATGAAAGAGAAATGTAGAAATGTCTTCTCCATAAAGGCTACAAAGATCATTAGTTGATCTTAAGCAATATTCTGCCCTTGTATCTTTTTCGAAAGATCGTTGACAGGATTCGTTATATTTGCCTTACATATGGTCGACTTAAAGCTAATAGGATCTCCAGCAGAGACCATTGAGTTTTCAGATAACTTTAAAGCATACCTTGGAAATGAAAAACCTAGGTATAACGATCATCCTGATGATGACATTAATCATCCTGAAGATGACAATAATCATCCTGAAGATGAACTATCATCCTGAAGATGACATTAATCATCCTGAAGACGAACTATCATCCTGAAGATGAACCATCATCCTGGAGATGACATTAATCATCCTGAAGATGAACTATCATCCTGGAGATGAACCATCATCTTGAAGATGACATTAATCATCGTGAAGATGAACTATTATTAATCATGCCGAAGATGTCTCGGCTTACATATTAAACACCTTCGTGGTGGAACCCTTTCATATTCTTCATACACCTGGAGTTTACGAAGAATGATGTCATTTTGCAACCTATTAAAAATGGATACTTATTTATGACACCTTCCAGTAGCTGGAAGAGGGGGAGGACATCCTAGATCCCGAAGAGCCTAGCTCTAGTGTATTATCTGGCCAACTGCACGTATCTTTGATAGAACGTCTCCAGTAAAGTTGTTAACCAGATACAGTGTTGTCCTGGAGAGCAACACTAGACCAAGGATAGGCTGCTTCTGCGCAACTTCCAAGGGTCAAAGAATATATATTGCATATGCAGGTTTAAAGATCATCACGATGACTGAAACACAATAGGCCGGCCACCTCCTAAATATATACACATCATCATCCAATGTCTACATCTTCTGAGAAGCTCATCATCCACGAAGCAAGCATTGAAAACGCCCAGCCAGGTCTAGCAGTACCTTGCAGACACACTGAAGACTGATTCAAAGAATACTTTAGTGGAATCATCTACCAACTTCGAAGAGCATTACACTCCAGAGCGACTCTGCCTTCCAATAGCCGCTAGATGAGTGAAACTTGTACAGATGAGTGGTAATTGTATTTTCTTTCAGAACATGATGGATGTATAGACGAATAGGAGATGATTGTATAGATACATAGGAGATCTGCAAGCCTGAAGCTTGTACAGATCAGGGGGAGTCCCTCGATAGTTGTATTCTTATCCCTTAAGCTGCAGGTTTTTCCCACTGGGTTTTCCACAGCTAAGGTTTTAACGAGGCAACCACAGTGGCTCTGGATCCAGAAGTATCCACCCCATTGGCATACTGAATCTTGAAGTATTCATATGCTTAACCCAAGGTAATGGAGAGATGAGGGGGAGTGTTGTGAGTTGAGGGAGGCCTTTGGCCTCCCTCCCCTCATCACTCTCCATTACTCCCCACTAAGTTAGTGGGGAGGCCCTTGGACTCCCAACTTAACATGAGAGTTTTATAAATATAGTAACATGGCTGTTTGCCATGGTTAATCCTCTTCTAACATAAATTAAATTTGGGATAAATGAATATTTACAATTTAATGGTGCTCATTAATGCTTTTGTGGAAAAATGATATGTCAATAATTTAAGTTAAAAAGACGTAATAAACAGTAGAAAGTATTTTTATTATTTAATTAATAACATTGACCTTTAAGGCATATTAGATTTGGTTTAAAAAGCAAGAATGAGAATTGGCAAGACAAACAATTTCAATTTTCAAACAACCAAAAAAACATGAAAAACTTAAACCTTGTTATCCCTGCTTTCCTTGCAATATTCCTTCTGTCTCTTCCCATCCAAAGGTCAGCACTAGTAAAGGGCATGGCCATTGGATGTGTGGCTGGTGTGACAGCTATAGGATCTGATGTGAGTAACCAAATTGATGATATCGTATTACTTGATGAAAAATCTTGGACACATGATATTTGGGAAAGCCTCAAAAAAAATTTTCCTGGTAAGCTAAGAGTTCCTATGCCTTCAAGTATGATCTAGATTAAAAGGAGTAATTCATAGATTGCAATCAGAGGATTGTGTTTTTTATTAGAACTTTTCCCAAAACATATGGTGTCAGATGTCAGATGTTAAACTTCAAATTCAATACTGTAATTGAAAATAAGATATCAATAAGATACGAAAGGCATTTTATTTCCTTTTTACAAAATTGTATTAGCACGTAAAGAAGTTTTAGAACATGTAGAATTTTAAATTTTTCTTTTTGAATTAGAGTTTACTTACATATTTCATTGTAATTTTTGGGCACCTATAATTAAAACTAAACAAACAAATCATAAACTCATGTCTTTGTTAATTCATTATTCAACAAGTAAGAGAAAAAGTTTATTCAATACTTTGTAGCAAGTAATTTGAGGTTGAATAACGATCAAGCTTAATTAACGAACATCAAAGATGATGGCCATGAGTTGATTCAATATTTTCTAAGGCACGCATGAGATGCCAAGCTGTCAAGAGATTCTAAACATTATGTTGAAAATAGGGATGATGAATCCTGCTTGGTGCATGGAGCTTCATTGAGAACGATTCAAAGAATACCCCTTATCATTAAAGAGTTAAAAAGATAGTCCATGGTCATACAGATCCTGATAACTTGTAACCCTACGAGAAAATGGTTAAGTGTGCAACTGATAAGGGTGACCATGGAGAGAACACTCCAAAGGATAAGTTTACACCAAGAAGGGTGCATGGAGTCTCTAACCCTGGTTAGGGTATGCTATATGAAATTATCAGATACAAATCTTCATTTCACTCAATGATGTGCCCACATACATCCACACGAGCCACTAAGTGTTAGAGTTGATTCCAAGACAAGGGATAAGGAGTATTGTGCATACTATTATAATAGTGGTCACACCATGACGTCGGGGGTAATCTAAAGTAGGATATATAGGACATAATGCAAAGAGGCTCCTTTAGCGTGAATAATATGAGTTTAATGTCCAATGACCTCTCTAGTAAGAAAAGGTGACAAAAATCCCGTAAATAAAAATGACAATTAAATCATTCTCATTGTCAATGTGGGTTTTGAAGTTGAATAAGACACCATGTTGGGGATCAAAAACTACAAAAGAGGGACAGTCATTGTCATGTCCCCTACAACGAGCATAAAATTAGACAAAGCAAAGATTACATTCTCCCAAGAATATATGATCGACGTTTAGATCCTTAAAAAGTGTCTGTTGTCATACAAGGAAATCTTATGGGGTCCAAGGGAAATAATGATGATTATAAATTAGGCTTCAGATTCCAAACGTAACATATGGAAACCTATTACGACAGTTATGAACTAATCAATTGACTATCAATTTTTTCTTATATATTTAATTTTATTAAATGTTAAATTTTGTAGTGTCCGTTTTAACTATATGGGTTGTCTTTTTCATTACATGGAAGCCAAAATGAAAAAGGAGATAAGATAATACCAATTATGCCTAATAAGGTGAACAAGTTTAAATATGGTGAGGGCATGTGCCCCCTTCCATATGAACTTTTAAACAATTACCATATATAAAATAATTTCATTATAACTTTATGTTCATCGACATGATAAAATTCAAAAATATTCCGAAATAATTTAATTAAGATCATCTAATTTACCCTTATTAAATGATGGCAAGTTGATTGTATTTTTAAAATAAGGGCCAAAATTATTTATTCTCAATTTTATGTAATTAATATTAGCACCTTACCAAATTTGAGGGAACCTTTAAGGCATTATGCAAACCACCCAGATAATATCTTTCCTTTTTGTGCAACATATTACATATATGTGTGTTTCTGTTTGTGTTTGTGTTTGTGCAAGTAAGTGTGCGTGTGTAAAATGTGCATCAGCTTGTTGTGCGCCGGGGTCAGAAGTGAGGGATCGTCGGACGATCGAGACGAGGATGAGCAACCAAAACCAAATAAGAGCACTATGAAAGATTACAACTTTAGGCCGTCGACCGGCCAAGCGAACACCAATCCGATTTATTACAAAAGGAAAGAATTAATACAAATCTTTTCTCTTCACAACGAAGAAGAAGCACACAAATATTGTCTAAAATCTCTCTAAAAATCTCTCAAAGTTGGCACTCATAAATGGCGGCTCAAAGTTCTCTCTGCGTTCCACATGAAGGAAACCATCCTATAAAACACCCGACATATAACCCTAGAGTAAAATAGGTGTCATCATTGAGGATCGATTCCCAAGATATACAAATCCCACGTTTAATGAAATTCCCATCCAATCACAACTCTAATACGAGTAGTGCATGGGGTCGCATCCTAGGTTGGGCCCCCTCCGTATTGCCGAGCTTTCTCCTGAAGACCAAGCAACCGAAGTGCCAAGCCGATAGATCCGAGCTACCCGAAGCTTGGACTGTAGAGCGATCGATCCATGAGCCATCGATCCTCTGAAATGAGGAACCAAGTGCACTGTCGAAGTCAAATAGTTTGGCCTCCTAGTATCTGACTTGTACATAGTCAGATAGGTCAGGTCCTAAGCATAGCCGAGTTACCTCTGCACAAGATAACTCGGATGTCAAGCCAATACTTATCCAACACCTAAATCGAGCCAACATTCACAAATCTCAACCTTTGTGAGATTCGGGCCTCTGTGACATAGCTGGCCTTCATTTCACCACCTTGGTAGAGTCACATATGGTGTTTCCCCTATTCTGCTCCGAAGAGCCTAATGGCTCCCATCGAGGCCCAACTGGCTCCACCGAGCCTCAAATGCCCCCAACTGAGGCTACCTTGACATCATCTTGGAACCACATTGAGCAAGTTCAAGTAGTGCTTTAAATTGACTCTCCGATAAAACCTTTGTTAACATGTCCACAAGGTAGTCATCTGTTTCAATCTTTAACAAGTTGATGTCGTCTTCTTCTTCTCCCAATTAGTCTCAAAGAAAGTGGAATCTCGCATCGATATGCCCGGTGCAAGCAAGGAAGACCTAATTCTTAGCAAAGTGCATCACACTCTGACTATCACAATTGAGATCGTACTTCTCGTGGTAGACACCCAGATCATCCATCAAGCCCATCATCCATATCGTCTTCTTCATAGCCTCAGTGAATGCGATGTATTCTGTCTTCGTAGTAGACAGGGCCATCATAGAATGAAGTATACTCTGCCAACAGATCGGAGCTACTAATAGGGTGAAGACGTAGCCTGTCATGGATCTCCTCCTATACAAGTTGCCTACAACATTGGAATCAACATAGCCAATAGTTTTGCGGACCATCTCTTGAGGGATGTATGTCCTTAGTTTATTTGTATTTGATTCAAATGGATTTTATATTAAAAGGGAATTTAATACGTCAAAAAATGTTTGTGGCAAAAGCTTTAGAATATTATTTATATGGGTTATTACATATGATGCAAAAGGAATATAAAATATATTGTAAATTGGTTACAAATATATTTGAGAATAAGTGCATGGAAATGAAGAGGATTTTCCAGTGAAAGTCACGGAGAAAACCGCGATAAAATCGGACCTTAAATGATTCAAATAATCCAAATAACCCATCTAAATACCAGAACTGGGCTTTAGCCCAATTCTGGTTCAGATAAAGGGGCTGTGCTTTTTTTTGGCGAATGGTTTTTTGGCGAAATCTGATTTTCTGGCCAACTTTCGACACACGTTTGAGTCATCAAACGAACTCGGAATGATGTGCCGTTTGTTTCTATGCATTCATGTGCTCTGCTCTTTGATTTAATTGGTAGTATCAATTGCGAAGCTCATCGGTGAGAAAGGAAAAATTCACTAAAGATTAGCCTTTGTAAAGGGCCAACTTTTATTAATTTTTTCACTCCAATTTTTAGTGCCACATCGGAAATTGAGAAGAGAGGAGGGGTCAGCTGCCTATATAAATAGAGGCCTACTCCCCTCCTTGAAACTTGTCCCAAGCTCCAGAACTAGATAGCTCCATTAAACATGAGTAAGCACATATCTGAGCTTAAAGTAAATATTCCCTCTTTCTCCCTAAATTATTACTTGCTCTTGATCGGGCTTTAGCATAGCTACGAAGGAGTTCGAATTGGATCCGAAGTCTTGACGGAGGATCCGCTCATGGTAATATGAACTAGTAAAACTAGTAAAACACGTAGGGTTCACTTGAAAATTACTCGTCTGGAAATTAGAACCATACAATCAATATGAACAAAGAGATCATCAAAAACAGGGGGATGGGGGGTTTAAGTGAGCTGAAAAACAAGAAAATTTCCTCTTTGGATACCTGATGCATGTGTGTATGTGACACGCGTGCATGCATGGCGAGTGCACTTATATGTGTGTATATGTTGGTCTCTCTCTCTCTCTCTCTCTCTCTCTCTCTCTCTCTCTCTCTCTCTCTCTCTCTCTCTCTCTCTCTCTCCCTCTCTCTCTCTCTCTCTCTCTCTCTCCCTCTCTCTCTCTCTCTCTCCCTCTCTCTCTCTCTCTCTCTCCCTCTCTCTCTCTCTCTCTCTCTCTGTGTGTGTGTGTGTGTGTGCGCTTTCCAATGTGTGGTATGTTTTCACAAGAGAAAGAACATAAATTAATCACTAAAAGAAAATTAAAGGGTACATTAGGCATATATTGCATGTATAAAAAGTAGAATACATTGAACCGATAAATAACAAAAATATTCTATATAAAGGAAAAAAGGTATGGGTGCTAACAAACTAGGCACCTTCTAACTGAAATTGTATTGGGTTTTTATTGTTCTAAAGCGCTTGGAAAGTAAAATGCTGTCTACACCCTATCATGCAAATACATTAATGAATGTAAAAAAGAATTAACATGAGTATCAATATTTAATTAAAACTAATAACTAATAATTAAATTTGGGATAAATGAATATTTGCAATTTAATGGTGCTCATTGATGCTTTTGTGGTAAATTGATATGTCAATAATTTAAGTTAAAAAGACGTAGTAAACAGTAGAAAGTATTTTTATTATTTAATTAATAACATTGACCTTTAAGGCATATTAGATTTGGTTTAAAAAGCAAGAATGGGAATTGGCAAGACAAACAATTTCAATTTTCAAACAACCAAAAAAACATGAAAAACTTAAACCTTGTTATCTCTGCTTTCCTTGCAATATTCCTTCTGTCTCTTCCCATCCAAAGGTCAGCACTAGTAAAGGGCATGGCCATTGGATGTGTGGCTGGTGTGACAGCTATAGGATCTGATGTGAGTAACCAAATTGATGATATCGTATTACTTGATGAAAAATCTTGGACACATGATATTTGGGAAAGCCTCAAAAAAACTTTTTCTGGTAAGCTAAGAGTTCCTATGCCTTCAAGTATGATCTAGATTAAAAGGAGTAATTCATAGATGGCAATCAGAGGATTGTGTTTATTATTAGAACTTTTCCCAAAACATATGGTGTCAGATGTCTGATGTTAAACTTCAAATTCAATACTGTAATTGAAAATAAGATATCAATAAGATACGAAAGGCATTTTATTTCCTTTTTACAAAATTGTATTAGCACGTAAAGAAGTTTTATAACATGTAGAATTTTAAATTTTTCATTTTGAATTAGAGTTTACTTACATATTTCATTGTAATTTTTGGGCACCTATAATTAAAACTAAACAAACAAATCATAAACTCATGTCTTTGTTAATTCATTATTCAACAAGTAAGAGAAAAAGTTTATTCAATACTCTGTAGCAAGTAATTTGAGGTTGAATAATGATCAAGCTTAATTAACGAACATCAAAGATGATGGCCATGAGTTGATTCAATATTTTCTAAGGCACGCATGAGATGCCAAGCTGTGAAGAGATTCTAAACATTATGTTGATAATAGTGATGATGAATGCTACTTGGTGCATGGAGCTTCATTGAGAACGATTCAAAGAATACCCCTTATCATGAAAGAGTTAAAAAGATAGTCCATGGTCATACAGATCCTGATAACTTGTAACCCTACGAGAAAATGGTTAAGTGTGCAACTGATAAGGGTGACCATAGAGAGAACACTCCAAAGGATAAGTTTACACCAAGAAGGGTGCATGGAGTCTCTAACCCTTGTAAGGGTATGCTATATGAAATTATCAGATACAAATCTTCATTTCACTCAATGACGTGCCCACATACATCCACACGAGCCACTAAGTGTTACAGTTGATTCCAAGACAAGGGATAAGGAGTATTGTGCATACTATTATAATAGTGGTCACACCATGACGTCGGGGGTAATCTAAAGTAGGATATATAGGACATAATGCAAAGAGGCTCCTTTAGCGTGAATAATATGAGTTTAATGTCCAATGACCTCACTAGTAAGAAAAGGTGACAAAAATCCCGTAAATAAAAATGACAATTAAATCATTCTCATGGTCAATGTGGGTTTTGAAGTTGAATAAGACACCATGTTGGGGATCAAAAACTACAAAAGAGGGACAGTCATTGTCATGTCCCCTACAACGAGCACAAAATTAGACAAAGCAAAGATTACATTCTCCCAAGAATATATGATCGACGTTTAGATCCTTAAAATGTGTCTGTTGTCATACAAGGAAATCTTATGGGGTCCAAGGGAAATAATGATGATTATAAATTAGGCTTCAGATTCCAAATGTAACATATGGAAACCTATTACGACAGTTATGAACTAATCAATTGACTATCAATTTTTTGTTATATATTTAATTTTATTAAATGTTATATTTTGTAGTGCCCGTTTTAACTATATCGGTTGGCTTTTTCATTACATGGAAGCCAAAATGAAAAAGGAGATAAGATAATACCAATTATGCCTAATAAGGTGAACAAGTTTAAATATGGTGAGGGCATGTGCCCCCTTCCATGTGAACTTTTACACAATTACCATATATAAAATAATTTCATTATAACTTTATGTTCATCGACATGATAAAATTCAAAAATACTCCGAAATAATTTAATTAAGATCATCTAATTTACCCTTATTAAATGATGGCAAGATGATTGTATTTTTAAAATAAGGGCCAAAATTATTTATTCTCAATTTTATGTAATTAATATTAGCACCTTACCAAATTTGAGGGAACCTTTAAGGCATTATGCGAAACACCCAGATAATATCTTTCCTTTTTATGCAACATATTACATATATGTGTGTTTGTGTTTGTGTTTGTGTTTGTGCAAGTAAGTGTGCGTGTGTAAAATGTGCATCAGCTTGTTGTGCGCCGGGGTCAGAAGTGAGGGATCGTCGGACGATCGAGACGAGGATGAGCAACCAAAACCAAATAAGAACACTATGAAAGATTACAACTTTAGGCCGTCGACCGGCCAAGCGAACACCAATCCGATTTATTAAAAAAGGAAAGAATTAATACAAATCTTTTCTCTTCACAACGAAGAAGAAGCACACAAATATTGTCCAAAATCTCTCTAAAAATCTCTCAAAGTTGGCACTAACAAATGGCAGCTCAAAGTTCTCTCTGTGTTCCACATGAAGGAAACCATCCTATAAAACACCCTGCATATATCCCTAGGGTAAAATAGGTGTCATCATTGAGGATCGATTCCCAAGATATACAAATCCCACCTTTAAAAAAATTCTCATCCAATCACAACTCTAATACGAGTAGTGCATGGGGTCGCATCCTAGGTTGGGCCCCCTCCGTATTGCCAAGCTTTCTCCTGAAGACCAAGCAACCGAAGTGCCAAGCCGATAGATCCGAGCTACCCGAAGCTCAGACTGTAGAGCGATCGATCCATGAGCCATCGATCCTCTGAAATGAGGAACCAAGTGCACTGTCGAAATCAAATAGTTTGGCCTCCTAGTATCTGACTTGTGCATAGTCAGATAGGTCAGGTCCTAAGCATAGCCGAGTTACCTCTGCACAAGATAACTCGGATGTCAAGCCAATACTTATCTAACACCTAAATCGAGCCAACATTCACAAATCTCCACCTTTGTGAGATTCGGGCCTCTGTGACATAGCTGGCCTTCATTTCACCACCTTGGTAGAGTCACATATGGTGTTTCCCCTATTCTGCTCCGAAGAGCCTAATGGCTCCCATCGAGGCCCAACTGGCTCCACCGAGCCTCAAATGCCCCCAACTGAGGCTGCCTTGACATCATCTTGGAACCACATTGAGCAAGTTCAAGTAGTACTTTAAATTGACTCTCCGATAAAACCTTTGTTAACATGTCCACAAGGTAGTCATCTTTTTCAATCTTTAACAAGTTGATGTCGTCTTCTTCTTCTCCCAATTAGTCTCAAAGAAAGTGGAATCTCGCATCGATATGCCCGATGCAAGCAAGGAAGACCTAATTCTTAGCAAAGTGCATCACACTCTGACTATCACAATGGAGATCGTACTTCTCCTGGTAGACACCCAGATCATCCATCAAGCCCATCATCCATATCGTCTTCTTCATAGCCTCAGTGAATGCGATGTATTCTGTCTTCGTAGTAGACAGGGCCATCATAGAATGAAGTATACTCTGCCAACAGATCGGAGCTACTAATAGGGTGAAGTCGTAGCCTGTCATGGATCTCCTCCTATACAATTTGCCTGCAACGTTGGAATCAACATAGCCAATAGTTTGCGGACCATCTGTTGAGGGATGTATGTCCTTAGTTCATTTGTATTTGATTCAAATGGATTTTATATTAAAAGGGAATTTAATACGTCAAAAAATGTTTGTGACAAAAGCTTTAGAATGTTATTTATATGGGTTATTACATATGATGCAAAAGGAATATAAAATATATTGTAAATTGGTTACAAATATATTTGAGAATAAGTGCATGGAAATGAAGAGGATTTTCCAGTGAAAGTCACGGAGAAAACCGCGATAAAATCAGACCTTAAATGATTCAAATAATCCAAATAAACCATCTAAATACCAGAACTGGGCTTTAGCCCAATTCTGGTCAAGATAAAGGGGCTGTGATTTTTTTTTGCGAATGGTTTTTAGGCGAAATCTGATTTTCTGGCCAACTTTCGACACATGTTTGAGTCGTCAAACGAACTCGGAATGATGTGAAGTTTGTTTCTATGCATTCATGTACTCTGCTCTTTGATTTAATTGGTAGTATCAATTGTGAAGCTCAACGGTGAGAAAGGAAAAATTCACTAAAGATTAGCCTTTGTAAAGGGCCAACTTTTATTAATTTTTTCACTCCAATTTTTAGTGCCACATCGGAAATTGAGAAGAGAGGAGGGGTCAGCTGCCTATATAAATAGAGGCCTACTCCCCTCCTTGAAACTTGTCCCAAGCTCCAGAACTAGATAGCTCCATTAAACATGAGTAAGCACTGATCTGAGCTTAAAGTAAATATTCCCTATTTCTCCCTAAATTCTTCCTTGCTCTTGATCGGGCTTTAGCATAGCTACGAAGGAGTTCGAATTGGATCCGAAGTCTTGACGGAGGATCCACTCATGGTAAGATGAACTAGTAAAACTAGTAAAACACGTAGGGTTCACTTGAAAATTACTCGTCTGGAATTTAGAACCATACAATCAATATGAACAAAGAGATCATCAAAAACAGGGGGATGGGGGGTTTAAGTTAGCTGGAAAACAAGAAAATTTCCTCTTTGGATACCTGATGCATGTGTGTATGTGACACGCGCGCATGCATGGCGTGTGCACTTATATGTGTGTCTATGTTGGTCTCTCTCTCTCTCTCTCTCTCTCTCTCTCTCTCTCTCTCTCTCTCTCTCTCTCTCTGTGTGTGTGTGTGTGTGTGTGTGTGTGTGTGTGTGTGTGTGTGTGTGTGGGCTTTCCAATGTGTGGTATGTTTTCACAAGAGAAAGAACATAAATTAATCACTAAAAGAAAATTAAAGGGTACATTAGGCATATATTGCATGTATAAAAAGTAGAATACATTGAACCGATAAATAACAAAAATATTCTATATAAAGGAAAAAAGGTATGGGTGCTAACAAACTAGGCACCTTCTAACTGAAATTGTATTGGGTTTTTATTGTTCTAAAGCGCTTGGAAAGTAAAATGCTGTCTACACCCTATCATGCAAATACATTAATGAATGTAAAAAAGAATTAACATGAGTATCAATATTTAATTAAAACTAACAACTAATAATTAAATTTGGGATAAATGAATATTTGCAATTTAATGGTGCTCATTGATGCTTTGTGTGGTAAATTGATATGTCAATAATTTAAGTTAAAAAGACGTAGTAAACAGTAGAAAGTATTTTTATTATTTAATTAATAACATTGACCTTTAAGGCATATTAGATTTGGTTTAAAAAGCAAGAATGGGAATTGGCAAGACAAACAATTTCAATTTTCAAACAACCAAAAAAACATGAAAAACTTAAACCTTGTTATCCCTGCTTTCCTTGCAATATTCCATCTGTCTCTTCCCATCCAAAGGTCAGCACTAGTAAAGGGCATGGCCATTGGATGTGTGGCTGGTGTGACAGCTATATGATCTGATGTGAGTAACCAAATTGATGATATCGTATTACTTGATGAAAAATCTTGGACACATGATATTTGGGAAAGCCTCAAAAAAACTTTTTCTGGTAAGCTAAGAGTTCCTATGCCTTCAAGTATGATCTAGATTAAAAGGAGTAATTCATATATGGCAATCAGAGGATTGTGTTTTTTATTAGAACTTTTCCCAAAACATATGGTGTCAGATGTCAGATGTTAAACTTCAAATTCAATACTGTAATTGAAAATAAGATATCAATAAGATACGAAAGGCATTTTATTTCCTTTTTACAAAATTGTATTAGCACGTAAAGAAGTGTTAGAACATGTAGAATTTTAAATTTTTCATTTTGAATTAGAGTTTACTTACATATTTCATTGTAATTTTTGGGCACCTATAATTAAAACTAAACAAACAAATCATAAACTCATGTCTTTGTTAATTCATTATTCAACAAGTAAGAGAAAACGTTTATTCAATACTGTGTAGCAAGTAATTTGAGGTTGAATAACGATCAAGCTTAATTAACGAACATCAAAGATGATGGCCATGAGTTGATTCAATATTTTCTAAGGCACGCATGAGATGCCAAGCTGTGAAGAGATTCTAAACATTATGTTGATAATAGTGATGATGAATGCTGCTTGGTGCATGGAGCTTCATTGAGAACGATTCAAAGAATACCCCTTATCATTAAAGAGTTAAAAAGATAGTCCATGGTCATACAGATCCTGATAACTTGTAACCCTACGAGAAAATGGTTAAGTGTGCAACTGATAAGGATGACCATGGAGATAACACTCCAAAGGATAAGTTTACACCAAGAAGGGTGCATGGAGTCTCTAACCCTGGTTAGGGTATGCTATATGAAATTATTAGATACAAATCTTCATTTCACTCAATGACGTGCCCACATACATCCACACGAGCCACTAAGTGTTAGAGTTGATTCCAAGACAAGGGATAAGGAGTATTGTGCATACTATTATAATAGTGGTCACATCATGACGTCGGGGGTAATCTAAAGTAGGATATATAGGACATAATGCAAAGAGGATCCTTTAGCGTGAATAATATGAGTTTAATGTCCAATGACCTCTCTAGTAAGAAAATGTGACAAAAATCCCGTAAATAAAAATGACAATTAAATCATTCTCATTGTCAATGTGGGTTTTGAAGTTGAATAAGACACCATGTTTGGGATCAAAAACTACAAAAGAGGGACAGTCATTGTCATGTCCCCTACAACGAACACAAAATTAGACAAATAAAAGATTACATTCTCCCAAGAATATATGATCGACGTTTAGATCCTTAAAAAGTGTCTGTTGTCATACAAGGAAATCTTATGGGGTCCAAGGGAAATAATGATGATTATAAATTAGGCTTCAGATTCCAAATGTAACATATGGAAACCTATTACGACAGTTATGAACTAATCAATTGACTATCAATTTTTTGTTATATATTTATTTTTATTAAATGTTATATTTTGTAGTGTACGTTTTAACTATATGGGTTGGCTTTTTCATTACATGGAAGCCAAAATGAAAAAGGAGATAAGATAATACCAATTATGCCTAATAAGGTGAACAAGTTTAAATATGGTGAGGGCATGTGCCCCCTTCCATGTGAACTTTTACACAATTACCATATATAAAATAATTTCATTATAACTTTATGTTCATCGACATGAGAAAATTCAAAAATATTCCGAAATAATTTAATTAAGATCATCTAATTTACCCTTATTAAATAATGGCAAGTTGATTGTATTTTTAAAATAAGGGCCAAAATTATTTATTCTCAATTTTATGTAATTAATATTAGCACCTTACCAAATTTGAGGGAACCTTTAAGGCATTATGCAAACCACCCAGATAATATCTTTCCTTTTTATGCAACATATTACATATATGTGTGTTTGTGTTTGTGTTTGTGTTTGTGTTTGTGCAAGTAAGTGTGCGTGTGTAAAATGTGCATCAGCTTGTTGTGCGCCGGGGTCAGAAGTGTGGGATCGTCAGACGATCAAGACGAGGATGAGCAACCAAAACCAAATAAGAGCACTATGAAAGATTACAACTTTAGGCCGTCGACCGGCCAAGCGAACACCAATCCGATTTATTACAAAAGGAAAGAATTAATACAAATCTTTTCTCTTCACAACGAAGAAGAAGCACACAAATATTGTCCAAAATCTCTCTAAAAATCTCTCAAAGTTGGCACTCACAAATGGCGGCTCAAAGTTCTCTCTGCGTTCCACATGAAGGTAACCATCCTATAAAACACCCTACATATAACCCTAGGGTAAAATAGGTGTCATCATTGAGGATCGATTCCCATGATATACAAATCCCACCGTTAACGAAATTCCCATCCAATCACAACTCTAATACGAGTAGTGCATGGGGTCGCATCCTAGGTTGGGCCCCCTCCGTATTGCCGAGCTTTCTCCTGAAGACCAAGCAACCGAAGTGCCAAGCCGATAGATCCGAGCTACCCGAAGCTCGGACTGTAGAGCGATCGATCCATGAGCCATCGATCCTCTGAAATGAGGAACCAAGTGCACTGTCGAAGTCAAATAGTTTGGCCTCCTAGTATCTGACTTGTGCATAGTCAGATAGGTCAGGTCCTAAGCATAGCCGAGTTACCTCTGCACAAGATAACTCGGATGTCAAGACAATACTTATCCAACACCTAAATCGAGCCAACATTCACAAATCTCCACCTTTGCGAGATTCTGGCCTCTGTGACATAGCTGGCCTTCATTGCACCACCTTGGTAGAGTCACATATGGTGTTTCCCCTATTCTGCTCCGAAGAGCCTAATGGCTCCCATCGAGGCCCAACTGGCTCCACCGAGCCTCAAATGCCCCCAACTGAGGCTGCCTTGACATCATCTTGGAACCACATTGAGCAAGTTCAAGTAGTGCTTTAAATTGACTCTCCGATAAAACCTTTGTTAACATGTCCACAAGGTAGTCATCTGTTTCAATCTTTAACAAGTTGATGTCGTCTTCTTCTTCTCCCAATTAGTCTCAAAGAAACTGGAATCTCGCATCGATATGCCCGTTGCAAGCAAGGAAGACCTAATTCTTAGCAAAGTGCATCACACTCTGACTATCAAAATGGAGATCGTACTTCTCCTGGTAGACACCCAGATCATCCATCAAGCCCATCATCCATATCGTCTTCTTCATAGCCTCAGTGAATGCGATGTATTCTGTCTTCGTAGTAGACAGGGCCATCATAGAATGAAGTATACTCTGCCAACAGATCGGAGCTACTAATAGGGTGAAGACGTAGCCTGTCATGGATCTCCTCCTATACAAGTTGCCTGCAACGTTGGAATCAACATAGCCAATAGTATGCGGACCATCTGTTGAGGGATGTATATCCTTAGTTCATTTGTATTTGATTCAAATGGATTTTATATTAAAAGGGAATTTAATACGTCAAAAAATATTTGTGACAAAAGCTTTAGAATATTATTTATATGGGTTATTACATATGATGCAAAAGGAAAATAAAATATATTGTAAATTGGTTACAAATATATTTGAGAATAAGTGCATGGAAATGAAGAGGATTTTCCAGTGAAAGTCACGGAGAAAACCGCGATAAAATCGGACCTTAAATGATTCAAATAATCCAAATAAACCATCTAAATACCAGAACTGGGCTTTAGCCCATATCTGGTCAAGATAAAGGGGCTGTGATTTTTTTTTTAGGCGAATGGTTTTTAGGCGAAATCTGATTTTCTGGCCAACTTTCGACACACGTTTGAGTCGTCAAACGAACTCGGAATGATGTGCCGTTTGTTTCTATGCATTCATGTACTCTGCTCTTTGATTTAATTGGTAGTATCAATTACGAATCTCAACGGTGAGGAAGGAAAAATCCCTAAAGATTAGCCTTTGTAAAGGGCCAACTTTTATTAATTTTTTCACTCCAATTTTTAGTGCCACATCAGAAATTGAGAAGAGAGGAGGGGTCAGCTGCCTATATAAATAGAGGCCTACTCCCCTCCTTGAAACTTGTCCCAAGCTCTAGAACTGGATAGCTCCATTAAACATGAGTAAGCACAGATCTGAGCTTAAAGTAAATATTCCCTCTTTCTCCCTAAATTCTTCCTTGCTCTTGATCGGGCTTTAGCATAGCTACGAAGGAGTTCGAATTGGATCCGAAGTCTTGACGGAGGATCCACTCATGGTAAGATGAACTAGTAAAACTAGTAAAACACGTAGGGTTCACTTGAAAATTACTCGTCTGGAATTTAGAACCATACAATCAATATGAACAAAGAGATCATCAAAAAACAGGGGGATGGGGGGTTTAAGTGAGCTGGAAAACAAGAAAATTTCCTCTTTGGATACCTGATGCATGTGTGTATGTGACACGCGCGCATGCATGGCGTGTGCACTTATATGTGTGTCTATGTTGGTCTCTCTCTCTCTCTCTCTCTCTCTCTCCCTCTCTCTCTCTCTCTCTCTGTGTGTGCGCGCGCGCGCGCTTTCCAATGTGTGGTATGTTTTCACAAGAGAAAGAACATAAATTAATCACTAAAAGAAAATTAAAGGGTACATTAGGCATATATTGCAAGTATAAAAAGTAGAATACAATGAACCCATAAATAACAAAAATATTCTAGATAAAGGAAAAAAGGTATGGGTGCTAACAAACTAGGCACCTTCTAACTGAAATTGTATTGGGTTTTTATTGTTCTAAAGCGCTTGGAAAGTAAAATGCTGTCTACACCCTATCATGCAAATACATTAATGAATGTCAAAAAGAATTAACATGAGTATCAATATTTAATTAAAACTAATAACTAATAAATTAAATTTGGGATAAATGAATATTTGCAATTTAATGGTGCTCATTGATGCTTTTGTGGTAAATTGATAGGTCAATAATTTAAGTTAAAAAGACGTAATAAACAGTAGAAAGTATTTTTATTATTTAATTAATAACATTGACCTTTAAGGCATATTAGATTTGGTTTAAAAAGCATGAATGGGAATTGGCAAGACAAACAATTTCAATTTTCAAACAACCAAAAAACATGACAAACTTAAACCTTGTTATCCCTGCTTTCCTTGCAATATTCCTTCTGTCTCTTCCCATCCAAAGGTCAGCACTAGTAAAGGGCATGGCCATTGGATGTGTGGCTGGTGTGACAGCTATATGATCTGATGTGAGTAACCAAATTGATGATATCGTATTACTTGATGAAAAATCTTGGACACATGATATTTGGGAAAGCCTCAAAAAAACTTTTTCTGGTAAGCTAAGAGTTCCTATGCCTTCAAGTATGATCTAGATTAAAAGGAGTAATTCATAGATGGCAATCAGAGGATTGTGTTTTTTATTAGAACTTTTCCCAAAACATATGGTGTCAGATGTCAGATGTTAAACTTCAAATTCAATACTGTAATTGAAAATAAGATATCAATAAGATACGAAAGGCATTTTATTTCCTTTTTACAAAATTGTATTAGCACGTAAAGAAGTGTTAGAACATGTAGAATTTTAAATTTTTCATTTTGAATTAGAGTTTACTTACATATTTCATTGTAATTTTTGGGCACCTATAATTAAAACTAAACAAACAAATCATAAACTCATGTCTTTGTTAATTCATTATTCAACAAGTAAGAGAAAAAGTTTATTCAATACTGTGTAGCAAGTAATTTGAGGTTGAATAACGATCAAGCTTAATTAACGAACATCAAAGATGATGGCCATGAGTTGATTCAATATTTTCTAAGGCACGCATGAGATGCCAAGCTGTGAAGAGATTCTAAACATTATGTTGATAATAGTGATGATGAATGCTGCTTGGTGCATGGAGCTTCATTGAGAACGATTCAAAGAATACCCCTTATCATTAAAGAGTTAAAAAGATAGTCCATGGTCATACAGATCCTGATAACTTGTAACCCTACGAGAAAATGGTTAAGTGTGCAACTGATAAGGGTGACCATGGAGAGAACAATCCAAAGGATAAGTTTACACCAAGAAGGGTGCATGGAGTCTCTAACCCTGGTTAGGGTATGCTATATGAAATTATTAGATACAAATCTTCATTTCACTCAATGACGTGCCCACAAACATCCACACGAGCCACTAAGTGTTAGAGTTGATTCCAAGACAAGGGATAAGGAGTATTATGCATACTATTATAATAGTGGTCACACCATGACGTCGGGGGTAATCTAAAGTAGGATATATAGGACATAATGCAAAGAGGCTCCTTTAGCGTTAATATTATGAGTTTAATGTCCAATGACCTCTCTAGTAAGAAAAGGTGACAAAAATCCCGTAAATAAAAATGACAATTTAATCATTCTCATGGTCAATGTGGGTTTTGAAGTTGAATAAGACACCATGTTGGGGATCAAAAACTACAAAAGAGGGACAGTCATTGTCATGTCCCCTACAACGAGCACAAAATTAGACAAAGCAAAGATTACATTCTCCCAAGAATATATGATCGACGTTTAGATCCTTAAAAAGTGTCTGTTGTCATACAAGGAAATCTTATGGGGTCCAAGGGAAATAATGATGATTATAAATTAGGCTTCAGATTCCAAATGTAACATATGGAAACCTATTACGACAGTTATGAACTAATCAATTGACTATCAATTTTTTGTTATATATTTAATTTTATTAAATGTTATATTTTGTAGTGTCCGTTTTAACTATATGGGTTGGCTTTTTCATTACATGGAAGCCAAAATGAAAAAGGAGATAAGATAATACCAATTATGCCTAATAAGGTGAACAAGTTTAAATATGGTGAGGGCATGTGCCCCCTTCCATGTGAACTTTTACACAATTACCATATATAAAATAATTTCATTATAACTTTATGTTCATCGACATGATAAAATTCAAAAATATTCCGAAATAATTTAATTAAGATCATCTAATTTACCCTTATTAAATGATGGCAAGTTGATTGTATTTTTAAAATAAGGGCCAAAATTATTTATTCTCAATTTTATGTAATTAATATTAGCACCTTACCAAATTTGAGGGAACCTTTAAGGCATTATGCAAACCACCCAGATAATATCTTTCCTTTTTATGCAACATATTACATATATGTGTGTTTGTGTTTGTGTTTGTGTTTGTGCAAGTAAGTGTGCGTGTGTAAAATGTGCATCAGCTTGTTGTGCGCCGGGGTCAGAAGTGAGGGATCGTCGGACGATCGAGACGAGGATGAGCAACCAAAACCAAATAAGAGCACTATGAAAGATTACAACTTTAGGCCGTCGACCGGCCAAGCGAACACCAATCCGATTTATTACAAAAAGAAAGAATTAATACAAATCTTTTCTCTTCACAACGAAGAAGAAGCACACAAATATTGTCCAAAATCTCTCTAAAAATCTCTCAAAGTTGGCACTCACAAATGGCGGCTCAAAGTTCTCTCTGCGTTCCACATGAAGGAAACCATCCTATAAAACACCCCACATATAACCCTAGGGTAAAATAGGTGTCATCATTGAAGATCGATTCCCAAGATATACAAATCCCACCTTTAACGAAATTCCCATCCAATCACAACTCTAATACGAGTAGTGCATGGGGTCGCATCCTAGGTTGGGCCCCCTCCGTATTGCCGAGCTTTCTCCTGAAGACCAAGCAACCGAAGTGCCAAGCCGATAGATCCGAGCTACCCGAAGCTCGGACTGTAGAGCGATCGATCCATGAGCCATCGATCCTCTGAAATGAGGAACCAAGTGCACTGTCGAAGTCAAATAGTTTGGCCTCCTAGTATCTGACTTGTGCATAGTCAGATAGGTCAGGTCCTAAGCATAGCCGAGTTACCTCTGCACAAGATAACTCAGATGTCAAGACAATACTTATCCAACACCTAAATCGAGCCAACATTCACAAATCTCCACCTTTGCAAGATTCTGGCCTCTGTGACATAGCTGGCCTTCATTGCACCACCTTGGTAGAGTCACATATGGTGTTTCCCCTATTCTGCTCCGAAGAGCCTAATGGCTCCCATCGAGGCCCAACTGGCTCCACCGAGCCTCAAATGCCCCCAACTGAGGCTGCCTTGACATCATCTTGGAACCATATTGAGCAAGTTCAAGTAGTGCTTTAAATTGACTCTCCGATAAAACCTTTGTTAACATGTCCACAAGGTAGTCATCTGTTTCAATCTTTAACAAATTGATGTCGTCTTCTTCTTCTCCCAATTAGTCTCAAAGAAAGTGGAATCTCGCATCGATATGCCCGGTGCAAGCAAGGAAGACCTAATTCTTAGCAAAGTGCATCACACTCTGACTAGCACAATGGAGATCGTACTTCTCCTGGTAGACACCCAGATCATCCATCAAGCCCATCATCCATATCTTCTTCTTCATAGCCTCAGTGAATGCGATATATTCTGTCTTAGTAGTAGACAGGGCCATCATAGAATGAAGTATACTCTGCCAACAGATCGGAGCTACTAATATGGTGAAGACATAGCCTGTCATGGATCTCCTCCTATACAAGTTGCTTGCAACGTCGGAATCAACATAGCCAATAGTATGCGGACCATCTGTTGAGGGATCTATGTCCTTAGTTCATTTGTATTTGATTCAAATGGATTTTATATTAAAAGGGAATTTAATACGTCACAAAATGTTTATGACAAAAGCTTTAGAATATTATTTATATGGGTTATTACATATGATGCAAAAGGAATATAAAATATATTGTAAATTGGTTACAAATATATTCGAGAATAAGTGCATGGAAATGAAGAGGATTTTCTAGTGAAAGTCACGGAGAAAACCGCGATAAAATCGGACCATAAATGATTCAAATAATCCAAATAAACCATCTAAATACCAGAACTGGGCTTTAGCCCAATTCTGGTTCAGATAAAGGGGCTGTGCTTTTTTTTGGCGAATGGTTTTTTGGCGAAATCTGATTTTCTGGCCAACTTTCGACACACGTTTGAGTCGTCAAACGAACTCGGAATAACGTGCCGTTTGTTTCTATGCATTCATGTACTCTGCTCTTTCATTTAATTGGTAGTTTTAATTGCGAAGCTCAACGGTGAGGAAGGAAAAATTCACTAAAGATTAGCCTTTGTAAAGGGCCAACTTTTATTAATTTTTTCACTCCAATTTTTAGTGCCACATCGGAAATTGAGAAGAGAGGAGGGGTCATCTGCCTATATAAATAGAGGCCTACTCCCCTCCTTGAAACTTGTCCCAAGCTCCAGAAATAGATAGCTCCATTAAACATGAGTAAGCACAGATCTGAGCTTAAAGTAAATATTCCCTCTTTCTCCCTAAATTCTTCCTTGCTCTTGATCGGGCTTTAGCATAGCTACGAAGGAGTTCGAATTGGATCCGAAGTCTTGACGGAGGATCCACTCATGGTAATATGAACTAGTAAAACTAGTAAAACACGTAGGGTTCACTTGAAAATTACTCGTCTGGAAATTAGAACCATACAATCAATATGAACAAAGAGATCATCAAAAACAGGGGGATGGGGGGTTTAAGTGAGCTGAAAAACAAGAAAATTTCCTCTTTGGATACCTGATGCATGTGTGTATGTGACACGCGTGCATGCATGGCGTGTGCACTTATATGTGTGTATATGTTGGTCTCTCTCTCTCTCTCTCTCTCTCTCTCTCTCTCTCTCTCTCTCTCTCTCTCTCTCTCTCTCTCTCTCTCTGTGTGTGTGTGTGTGTGTGTGTGTGTGTGTGTGTGTGTGTGTCCTTTCCAATGTGTGGTATGTTTTCACAAGAGAAAGAACATAAATTAATCTCTTAAAGAAAATTAAAGGGTACATTAGGCATATATTGCATGTATAAAAAGTAGCATATAATGAACCCATAAATAACCAAAATATTCTAGATAAAGGAAAAAAGGTATGGGTGCTAACAAACTATGCACCTTCAAACTGAAATTGTATTGGGTTTTTATTGTTCTAAAGCGCTTGGAAAGTAAAATGCTATCTACACCCTATCATGCAAATACATTAATGAATGTCAAAAAGAATTAACATGAGTATCAATATTTAATTAAAACTAATAACTAATAAATTAAATTTGGAATAAATGAATATTTGCAATTTAATGGTGCTCATTGATGCTTTTGTGGTAAATTGATAGGTCAATAATTTAAGTTAAAAAGACGTAATAAACAGTAGAAAGTATTTTTATTATTTAATTAATAACATTGACCTTTAAGGCATATTAGATTTGGTTTAAAAAGCAAGAATGGGAATTGGCAAGACAAACAATTTCAATTTTCAAACAACCAAAAAAACATGAAAAACTTAAACCTTGTTATCCCTACTATCCTTGCAATATTCCTTCTGTCTCTTCCCATCCAAAGGTCAGCACTAGTAAAGGGCGTGGCCATTGGATGTGTGGCTGGTGTGACAGCTATAGGATCTGATGTGAGTAACCAAATTGATGATATCGTATTACTTGATGAAAAATCTTGGACACATGATATTTGGGAAAGCATCAAAAAAACATTTTCTGGTGAGCTAAGAGTTCCTATGCCTTCAAGTATGATCTAGATTAAAAGGAGTAATTCATAGATGGCAATCAGAGGATTGTGTTTTTTATTAGAACTTTTCCCCAAACATATGGTGTCAGATGTCAGATGTTAAACTTCAAATTCAATACTGTAATTGAAAATAAGATATCAATAAGATACGAAAGGCATTTTATTTCCTTTTTACAAAATTGTATTAGCACCTAAAGAAGTTTTAGAACATGTAGAATTTAAAATTTTTCATTTTGAATTAGAGTTTACTTACATATTTCATTGTAATTTTTGGGCACCTATAATTAAAACTAAACAAACAAATCAAAAACTCATGTCTCTGTTAATTCATTATTCAACAAGAAAGAAAAGAAGTTTATTCAATACTTTGTATCAAGTAATTTTAGGTTGAATAACGATCAAGCTTAATTAACCAACATCAAAGATGATGGCCAGGAGTTGATTCATTATTTTCTAAGGCACCCATGAGATGCAAAGCTGTGAAGAGATTCTAAACATTATGTTGATAATAGTGATGCTGAATGCCGCTTGGTGCATGGAGCTTCATTGAGACCTATTCAAAGAATACCCCTTATCATTAAAGAGTTAAAAAGATTGTCCATGGTCATACAGATATTGATAACATGTAACCCTACAAGAAAATGGTTAAGTGTGAAACTGATAAGGGTGACCATAGAAAAAACACTCCATAGTATAAGTATCCTCCAAGAAGGGTGCATGGAGTCTCTAACCATGGTTAGTGTATGCTATATGAAATTATTAGATACAAGTCTTCATTTCTCCCAATGGCATGCTCACATACATCCACTTGAGCCAGTAAGTGTTAGAGTTGATTCCAAGATAAGGGATAAGGAGTATTGTGCATACTATTATAATAGGGGTCACACTATGACGTCGGGGGTAATCTAAAGTAGGATATAAAGGACATAATGCAAAGAGGCTCCGTTAGCGTGAATACTGTGAGTTCAATGTCCAATCACCACTCTAGTAAGAAAAGGTGACAAAAAATCCCTTAAACAAAAATGACAATTAAATCATACTCATTGTCATTGTGGGTTTTGAAGTTGAATAAGACACCATGTTGGGGATCAAAACCAACAAAAGAGGGATATTCATTATGTCCCTTACAACGAGCACAAAATTAGACAAAGCGAAGATTACATTCTCCCAAGAATATATGACAGCTGTTTAGATCCCTAAAAAGTGTCTGTTGTCATATCAGGAAATCTTAGGGGGTCCAAAAGAAATAATGCTGATTATAAATTAGGCTCAGATTCCAAATGTAAAATATGAAACCCTATTACGACAGTTATGAACTAATCAGTTGACTATCAATTTATATATATATATATATATATATATATATATATATATATATATATAATTTAAATGTTATATTTTGTAGCGTCCCTTTTAACTATAGGGGTTGGCTTTTTCATTACATGGAAGCCAAAATGAAAAAGGAGATAAGCTAATACCAATTATGCCTAATAAGGTGAGTAAGTTTACATATGGTGAGGAAATGTGCCCCCTCCAAGTGAACATTTACACAATTACCATATATATAATAATTTCATTATAACTTCATGTTCATCGACATGATAAAACTCAAAATATTCCGAAATAATTTAATGAAGATCATCTAATTTTCCCTTATTAAATGATGGATAGTTGATTGTATTTTTAAAAATAAGGGCCAAAATTATTTCTTCTCAATTTTATGTAATTAATAGTAGCACCTTACCAAATTTGAGTTAACCTTTAATGCATTACGCAAACCTCCCAGATAATATCGTTCCTTTTTATGCAACATATTACATATATATGTGTGTTTGTTTGTGTTAGTGTTTGTGCAAGTAAGTGTGGGTGGATAAAATGGGCATCAGCTTGTTGTGCATCGGGGTCAGAAGTGAGGGATCGTCGGACGATCGAGACGAGGATGAGCAACCAAAACCAAACAAGAGCACTATGAAAGATTACAACTTTAGGCCGTCGACCAGCCAAGGGAACACCAATGCGATTTATTACAAAAGGAAAGAATTAATACAAATCTTTTCTCTTCACAACAAAGAAGAAGCACACAAATATTCTCCAAAATATCTCTTAACATCTCTCAAAGTTGGCACTCATAAATGACGGCTCAAAGTTCTCTTTGCGTTCCACATGCACGAAACCCTTCTCTAAAACACCCTATATATAGCCCTAGGGTAAAATAGGTGTCATCATTGAGGATGTATTCCTAATATATACAAATCCAGCCTTTAACGAAATTCCTATCCAATCGCAACTCTAATAAGAGTAGTGCATGGGGTCGCACCCTAGGGTGGGCCCCCTCCGTATTATCAAGCTTTCTCAGGAAGACCAATCAAACGAAGTGCCGAGCCGGCCGATCCGAGCTACTTGAAGCTCGAACTGTAGAGCTCTCGATCCATGAGCCGTCGATATTCTGAAATGAGGAACCAAGTGCGCTGTCGAAGTCAAATAGTTTGTCCTCCTAGTATATGACTTATGCAAAGTCAGATATGTCAGGTCCTAAGCACAGCCGAGTTACCTCATCACAAGATAACTCGGATGTCAAGCCAATACTTATCCAACACCTAAATTGAGCCAACTTTCATAAATCTCCACCTTTACGAGATTCAGACCGCTGTGACATAGCTGGCCTTCAATGCACCACCTTGGTAGAGTCACATATGGTGTTTCCCTTATTTTGCTCTGAGGAGCGTAATGGCCCCCATCGAGGCTCAACTGGCTCCACCGAGCCTCAAATGCCCCTAACTGGGTCTGCCTTGACATCATCTTGGAACCACATTGAGCAAGTTGAAGTAGTGCTTTAACTTGACCCCCCCGATACAGCCTTTGTTAACATGTCCACAAGGTAGTCATCTGTTTCGATCTTTAACAAGTTGATGTTGTCTTCTTCTTCTCCCACATTGTCTCAAACAAAGTGGAATCTCACATCGATATGCATGGTGCAAGCAAGGAAGACCTTATTCATAGCCAAGTGCATCACACTCTGACTATCATAATCGAGATCATACTTCTTCTGGTAGACACCCAGATCATCCATCAAGCCCATCAGCCATATCGTCTTCTTCATAGCCTCAGTGAATGCCATGTATTCTGTCTTCATAGTAGACATGCCATCATAGAATGAAGTTTACTCTGCCAATAGATCGGAGATCCTAATAGGGTGAAGACGTAGCCTGTCACAGATCGCCTCCTATCCAAGTTGCCTGCAAAGTCGGAATCAACATAGCCAATAGTTTGCGGACTATCTGTTAAGGGATGTATGCCCTCAATTCATTTGTATTTGATGCAAATGGAATTTATATTAAACGGGAATTTAATACGTCACAAAATGTTTGTGACAAAAGCTTTAGAATATTATTGATGTGGGTTATAGCATATGATGCAAAAGGAATATAAAATATATTGTAAATTGGTTAGAAATATATTTGACAATAAGTGAATGGAAATAAAGAGGATTCTCTAGTGAAATTCATGGAGAAAACCGCTCTCAAATCGGACATTAAATGAGTCAAATAAGCCAAATAAACCATCTAAAAACCAGAACTGGGCTTTAGCCCAATTCTGGAGCAGATAAAGGGGCTAGGTTTTTTTTGGGCAAATGGGTTTTTTTGGCAAAATCTGATTTTCTGTCCAACTTTTGACACACGTTTGAGTGGTCTAACGAACTCGGAATGACGCGACGTTTTTTTCTATGCATTCAAGTACAGTGCTCTTCGATTTAATAGGTAGTATCAATTGCGAAGCTCAACAGTGAGTGAGGACAAATTCACTAAAGATTAGCCTTCGTAAAGGTCCAACTTTAATTGATTTTTTCACTCCAATTTTTAGTCCCACAACGGAAATTAAGAAGAGAGGAGGGGTCAGCTGCCTATATAAATAGGGGCCTACTCCCCTCCTTGAAACTTGTCCCAAGATCCAGAATTGGGTAGCTCTATTAAACGTGAGTAAGCACGGATCTGTGCTTAAAGTAAATATTCCCTCTTTCTACCTAAATTCTTCATTGCTCCTGATCGGGCTTTAGCAAAGCTACGAAGGAGTTCGGATTGGATCCGAAGTCTTGACGGTGGATGCACTTATGGTAAGATGAACTAGTAAAACTAGTAAAACTCGTAGGGTTCACTTGAAAATTACTCGCCTGGAATTTAGAACCATACAATCAATATGAACGAACAGATCATCAAAAACTGGTGGGATTGGGGTTTAAGTGAGCTAGCAATGGATACTGATGCATGTTCATACTTCACCTTTTTGCACACGCACTTTCTCGTGTTTTCATATTAATTTCATCTCGTTCCATGTTGTATATATATCACATTTTTGTTCATATTGACTATTGGGTGTATTGGTTGTATTTCAGGTAATTGTCGGCATTTTGGTGTTTTCTGGAGTCAACCTTGCATGTCGGGACCAAAGCACGCTCACACGGCAAAGATCCGATGACCAAAGACGAAGATTTTATGTTTTGGTGCTTCAACCGATCGGGTTGACAGTCCCACCCGATCGGTTCATGTACACGTATCTGACCCTACGAGAAGCAAAGATGAAGTAGACCCCACCCGATCAGTTCAGTGATCGAGTTGATGCCGCAGTGCTCTCTGTCTTTTGAACCGAACTCCACCCGATCGGTTGACTTGTCAACCGATCAGGTCACCTGTAGCGATTTTTCCAAGCTCGAGGCCCCAACATCTCACCTGATCGGTTCAGCGATCGGGTGAAGTTCTTCATGAGCTCTCACCCGATCGGTTGAACTTCCAACCGATCGGATGACAATATTTTCTGCGGTTCTATTGGGTTTTTGGACCCAAACCGTTAGGGTTTGGTGGGTAGACTATAAATATCATGTGTTGGCCGACTGATGAGGAGGATATCTTCTATTTTTAGGGCTTTTTAGCCCATTTGCTCGGAGCCCTAGGTTAGCTTATGTTAGGGTCTATCTTCAATAAATCTTGTAATAGATTGATGGATTCAAATGCAAGATAAGTATTTCTTTTCTTATTTCATTTGCTTTGTGTTATTTCCAATTAGCTTGATGATCAATGTTTGTTTGGATTTATTATTGCTTGCTCTCATGTTCTTCATCATTTAGTAGTTCTTGATGAACCCTAATATGGGTTAGAGTAGGATTGATGCTTGTGTTATTTAATTTGACTTGACTACATGGCAAGTGTTTGATGGAATGTGTCAATGGGGATTTCTAGCAATCTGAGTCCAATTTGTATGGCAAAACACTAGATGTGTTGGGGATTGGGGTTCTGATGCTTGTACTGTCAAGATCCGATTTGATGTATTGCTAGAAATCACATTCGACCTATTAGGCCATTAAGGTTACGCGGGGGTGTTTTATTGTCATCGGCGGGAGAAAGACCGCCTCTGACCGTCGGGCCAAGGGAAAATAAAACTGGCATTTGATCCCCTAGCCACAGCTCACACCCCTAGCGTTGACATCGAGTCCTCGCGCGTGGGAATGGCTTGGACAAAATGTTGGGAGTTATGATTGTGGCCTTAATGCTCCCGGTTGCGGTCGGTGTTAATGGATATGGGAATGCCCACCGTCCAAAACCGGGTGGACCTGACGTATCATCCTGGGCATCGACCGAAATATTGGGCCCATGGGACACTTGACGTCCCTCGGCTTTGCGCGTCAGATGTGTGCAATATACAATTGGGGGCGTGAGATTTAAATATTTATAACCTTAAGCGCACGGTGTTATAGTGTGGCTTGGGGGTCGAACTCAGGGAGGCGTGGTTGTGCTTGTGTCAAGAAGGATCGGATTCACCCCATGGGTGAGCTAGCCCGAATCGGATGATGGGTTGTCACAGAAAATAGAATGCGAGGGATAAACAATATAAAGGGAAAACCCGGGCCTCGGTTTCCACCCTATCGTGCGATTCTCACCGATACGACCTACGGGTAGGATAACGATCGAAATTAGGGTCTAATGGTGAGACGTTGCCTCTAAGAGTGGTACCAGCATCCCATGGACCAGATATTCCGGTCGGTGCCCAGGATGATACGCCGGACTTCTCGGGTTCGGTCAGTGGGCATTCCCATGTCCATTAACACTGACTGACTCTGGGAGCACTAAGCTCGCAACGATAACTCCCAACACCTCATCCTGTAATGACCACTTTTCGTTGTACGATTTTCGTGCACGTGCTTTTGACCGTGCACGTGTTCGTCTTAGACTTTGTTTGTTTGTGAACACTTTAGTGAGATATGTCGTTGTGAACGTCTCTGAGAGTAGTAAATAGTGGCACTACCTTGGAACGACACACCTCGAGTCGTTTTTCCACAATTTAAACTTACTCGATGAGACGTGACGATTCTCACTCTTGACGGGAGACGTTTCTATTTTTAGTTTCGTCGTCCGACGTCGAATTTGAGATCCGTCTTCTTAGTTAGCTCACATTCGTCATCACGATCACCCCGATATTTATTTTATAATTTTTGGAGTTCATTTGACCACATTAATATTTTTAACAAGTTTTATATTATTTTTAATAATTAATTTATAAATTATTTTCGGCCAAATAAAATTTATTTGAGTTTAAAACGTTTTAAAGAATTTTTGAGCCAATTTCTAGCTCATTTGGACCAAGTCAAATCCTTGGGTGAGTTGGAGAAGTTGAGATTTAAATTTTTAATTATTTTAAACTTCTAATCCTATTAGATTTAGCCCTAGACCAAGTCAACCCATCTACACTATATAAACAACCCCTAGGAAGACCTATTTTCGCAAGAAAATAGCCCTAGCCTCTTCCAAAACTCAGATTTGACGTTGCGACGATTCGTCGCAACGTCGCAGCCGTCGCATGCGCACGACCGATGAATTTCACCCCGTTCCCTCGGTCTGACCGGCAGCTCCACCCGCACCAAGCCCCGCCCGCTCCACTGCAACCGTCGCTCCGCATCTCCCGTGCCCGACCGAGAGAAGCTCTCGGTCAGACCGAGAGCTGTCGCCCACCATCGCCGCTCCCCACATTGCTGCAAGCCCCCGCAGCTGTCGCCCGCATCGCTCCGCACCTGACCGAGGCGCCCGCCCGCACCGTGCGCTCGCCGCTTCGTTGCAACGTTGCAAACGTTGCAACGCATTGTCGCCCGCAGCGACCGACCCGATCGCCCGCAGCGACCGACCAAACCCCCCGCACCAAGGCCCGCACCGACCCCAAGCGCTGCACCAAGCCGTTCCCCCGCAGCGACCGATGGAGATCCCCGCATTTGGCTGAGTACGACCGATGGCCATACGTCGCAACCCCGCACCCGTCGCATCGCTTGCCACCGTAGGCCCCCCAAGTTCTCCAGAGTTATTGTGGGTCCCCCAAAGGTCCCTAGGACTACTGTGGGCCCCACCTAGGTGCGTTCTCTTCGACTACTTGCCGCGTACGACGTCGTCGCACGTCGTAGCCCGTCGTCGCACGTGCGAGCTTTGGAATCTGGAATCGTCGCCCCGGTTGATTGCTCTGAAATTTCCAGCGAGGAATCTAATTGGAATCTGTACTTGGAGCGCGATCTTTTATTCCAACCCCCGGCGTCGCTACCCGACGCCGGTGTAGCTTTCGCGTCGTGTTGAGGTAACGTTTTGCACCCCTAGGACCCCCAACCCAATTGCATGTTAACCAAGACTAAAAATCAGTATTTTAAAGTATTTTAAATGTTTTAGCAATCACAAATCAAGATTAATAAAACGGATGTAGGCCGGTGGATTTGTGCACGTAGGAATCGTGACTTTGGACTCGTTGGACGGTGTTTTCTTGACGTGATAGTTGCAGGCAAGTGAAACTTGCCAACTCTTGCTTAGGGCCATGTTTTAAGGCCACTTCCTTGTTTTTAGTGTAAAAGAGACTAGTCAGTGAAATGATAGCTGGCTAGACGCCTACTTGATCTAGTTTGACAACGAAACTAGATCCGTCACCTAATTGATCTAGTTTGACAACGAAGCTAGAATCAACCCTTAAACTTGTTGTTCATGCATACTAAACTGTCACATTTACTTTCTTTACTTGTACGCCTTACTACTTGTCATGACATGTCATCCATGCATTGAATGTCGCATTTGTAGCACACGCTACAATACTTGTACTTGTACTCTCTTGTCTGGCTAGGTGCACCCCTAGACCAACAAGATAAAACACTTCCTGGCTCATGTTCCAGAAGCGAGCATTCCCGTTCGGGGGTAAGGCCCTGGCTCGACACACGTGGAGGGGTAGGGATAAACGATCACTTGAGCTTAGGAGTTGGCCCGCGCAGCCACTCTAGCCAAAAGGCGGAATCTCTGTGCATGAGGTGCTTACTTTCCTTGTCTTGTACTTGTCTTGTGAATGATTCATGTAATACTTGTCATCCATGCCATGCCATGCTCGTACTTTACTTTACTTTACTTTACCTGCTGCACTCATACTTTAACTGCCATGTCATCGCATCATGCTAGAACTGCTAGGTTGCTCTACTTGTACCTACTTTCAGTTTCCTTGCACAAGTCTTCCAGACTTGCTGACATGTGCCCCTTGCTCTTTTGGGTGTCACATGTTAGACCCTGAGCCAGAGACAGTTGTTGAGGACGAGGTGGTTGCTGACACTGAGCCTACGTTCGTCGAGGAGTTCGTGGACACCGAAGACCAGTTTTAGAGACTGTTGGCGTTGCTTTTGCTTTAGGTTGCTGTTAGATGTCGGTGCTTGCACCATTACTTTGTTTCTGTACTTTGTACTTTTGTTGGCCATGCTGGGGCCTCTTTTAGACTCTTTTCTTTTAGCTTGGTGGCTTTTTCTGTGATGTTGAGATTTATTGCTATGGATATTCTGAGATGTTTCTTTTGTCTCTTTCGTTATTATTATCTTTGTTTCGTTTCACGTTGCAAGGACCTGCAGTTTTAATTTGATTGACGCTTATCGGACTTGCAGCTTTGTAGCTTCAAGTCTGAGCGGACCTTCTCACGCTTCGCCTCCACGTTTTTGGGAAGCGGGGCGTGACAGGTTTTGTTGGTTGCCCATGCAGGTCTGTCTTGCAATTGCGAATTAGCGGAACAACGATAATAACAGAATGTCCATTAAATAAATTGCAACATCCGAGTAATAAGCCCTGAGTTTAGTCGTTTTCTTATGACACTAGGTGATACGAAGACTAAGTTAGACGCCTGTGCTTGTTAGTTAGAGGCCTCTGTTTGTTAGTTAGACTCACTGCCAGCAATTGATTTAATTGTCGTAGGAGTTACCTTAGTGGATTGCCTAACTCTAACCATATTTGACTTCTAGAATTTCCTTTTGTCGTTCGCTTGGGTTCATCGATTTCGGACAAAGCTGAACGCATTTCTTTACCGTCTAACCTTTAGAAGTCTTAGCGCTTAGTTTTTAATCTTTAGTTGGTCGACCGTAGGTGTTTCCGTAGACTTTCCTGATTCATATCCTAGGCGTATGTATGTTCTGATCATCCGACTAATTTCCTTGCCTCGATTCACGAGATCACCTCATGACGATCGTCGTCAATTTTCAAACATCTCCATTGCAAAACCTGAACCTTCTGAAAGTACTTTTCAAACTTTCCCTTCCACTAAGTTTAATCCTGTTCAAAATTTTAAAATACTTATACTTCATACTCCTTCATTGATTTAATTTTTTTAAAAACGTTTGTCGGAATTTTTGAACTCTAGCTTATAATATTTTTCCAGCTTATATTTTTCGTACTTATGTAAATGCGTTGCCCCTTCATATATTAACTTTATTTTGAACCGTACTTTTGCTTTGCCCAATTCGATTTATAATTTTCCTCCTTATTTGTGTTATACGAATGATACGTCGTGTTTACTTTAATATACTTTCAAGACACATGGAATTTCAGCTTTCAGCAAGTTGGTTTTTGCTCGTCGTTTTCGCCACTTCAGATTTTTGCAAAATTACTATTTTCATAACCTCTTCCTGCTTTAGACCCTCCCTGATTTGATTTTAAAGATTTACTATTCGATCTTGATAATTCTTATGCTAAGTTACTATAAATTTCTTTCCGCTCACCATACACGCTTTTAGAAAATTTCTAAACCAAATTGAATTTCAATTATTTTTATACCCGTATCAGGCTCGATGTGCTTGTACGCTAAGAGCTTAGTGTACCCAGTTTTATTTTTGACAAATCCTGATTTCTCTAAAAGAAGTTTCAATATTGATTTTCCATAGCCTAAAAGTTTTGAAAGCATTTAACATGAGTTTAAATCCTTCCGTTACTTGATTTCATTCTTTGACTTTCAAAAACTTTTGACAACATTATATTAAATTACTGCCGTATAATATTTTCAAAAAATTACGTCTTTAATGTCCGTGCGAATGATTTACTTTCCTTTCTTAATGATTTGCGATAAGCCATTAAAAACATTTTCCCTTATTATGAATTTTCGACTCAAACTTATTTTGAACAACTCGTTTTATCGACCTCCAATATTTCTTTTCAGACTGGGATTTCAAACTTTTAAAGAACGACAGTTTTCAAAATCCACGTATTTTAGCTTACGCTATTCACCCTATTTCCCTTTCTGTATCCTATTTAAGCATCACTACATCTCCCTTTCCCACGACCTAAACATCACCATTGAGTCTATGTTTCGTCTAACCAAGCTATCTCCTAGTATTCGTCCTATCTGAACTCGTGCCTATCGATCCTTCCCTCGTCACGCCCTCGACCTCGACCTCCCTCTATTGCTTAGGCTTTAGTGTCCGTCAATGTCTGTGTCAACCCTTAATTGTTAGTAGGCCCTTGGACCTTGTGAGGTAGTCGTAGTGCACGTACCTAAGTTGTGTACGTGGGCTTGAATGAGAATTCCCATAGTATATTGATGTTGCCTATTGAGTGATATATATATATACTCGGAGTTATTCGTGATGGTATGAAGTTGTTGTGTGTTAGTAGTTATAGATTTTTGTGTGGATAGCTATACTATACTAGGGATGCCTGTGTATATAAGAGTTAGCGTTGAAATATCTAAGTTGTGTATGTAGTAAGAGATACTTATAATGGTTGAAATAAAATGATTGGTAAAGCTATGTGTATGTTAGTAGTGATAATAATAAGAGTACGTATGGTTAAGAGAGTAGGCTTATTGAGTGACCTATATACTAGTACGAGTGAGTATGTGCTCGTAGGTAGATATATATGGTGCTTATATGTAAGTAGTTATGTTTTGTTGCCTGAGTATATAAGTGTTATGCATATGGTAGTAGGATTATAATTTTGATTGGTAATGCTTGCTTTTCGGGATGTTGCATGAGTGCATGCCATGAGGTATACACGACTATTGCACATCTTAATTATGTACGTATGGATGTGTTAGTATACTAATTATAGGTAGTAGGCTATGGTATGAATATATGTGTTACATGTGTGTGACTATACGATGAATACGTATGCATGTATTAGGGAGTGTATTATAAATATGTGGGTGCTGATGTCTGTAATGTTATTAGTATGGTATATAAAATGATTTAAATATGTGAGTATTGCCTGACTAAATATTAAGTGTGATTGATTTATGGAATGTATATGGTTGTATTGGTAGATGTATATATATGGGAGTGGTATCGGTATAGGTATAAATGTCGTGTTACGTATATAGAATATTCTGATATATGTATTGAGTCTCACTCAAGCTTGAGTGGGTATACTCTAAGTATAGTGAATGTATGCCTAAAGTTTGAATATAGCGATGTTTGATGTATGTATAGTGATAGGAGTGTTTGTGCCTGGTTGTGTTACGCACATGATTGTGGGTCGCTACACCAGTATATAGTTATAGGTGTTGGTTTTGTGGTATAGCTAATTACTAAGGACTTGCCCGTGTGAACATATGTGTACTAGCTAAACTAGGTGTGCAGATGTACTAGTAATGTAATGGTATGATTGGTATGCGTAAATGAAATATTAGCGTGCATGGGTGTGCACCATGCACGGGTAAGTATGTGCTTAGTTATAGGCATTGATGACTATGATATATGTGGCGTGTCGTAAATACAGTTATAGGACCGTACGTGATGTGAATATATGGTGAACTATTTGCATGTATTTGAATGACTATGTATTGTGAAACTATAGTAGTGGTGAATATGTATATTAGATATAGTGAACTTGATCTAATAATGGTATGGTGTGACTACATGTGTGGATGTGTTTGGTGTTGGATGAATACTAGGGATTATTAGATGGTAGTATACCCTTGATGTCTGTGCATAGGTAGCTACATATAGGTAGAGCAATGATTGTATTGGCTAAGTGTGAGACTATCCTTATATGAGTATCTGAACTATTGTTTTATACTAGGTAGTAGTTATATAAGGGATGTATGTTTATATATATATATATGATTGAAATACATGTATAAGTTTGACTGACTATAATAAGTATAAGTATATGACGTACGTGAATGTATATATATATATGTGTTGGTAGTGTTAATGTTTGACTACCTAGTGCGTATATGAGCACGTGTAATGACTATACCTGGTTTGAAATATAATGTGACTTGATTGGGGTAGTATTTAGAGCGACTAGATATATTAGAAAGTCCGAGGACGGACTTTATTCTAAGGTGGGGAGGATGTAACGACCACTTTTCGTTGTACGTTTTTCGTGCACGTGCTTTTGACCGTGCATGTGTTTGTCTTAGACTTTGTTTGTTTGTGAACACTTTAGTGTGATATGTCGTTGTGAACGTCTCTGAGAGTAGTAAATAGTGGCACTACCTTGGAACGACACACCTCAAGTCGTTTTTCCACAATTTAAACTTACTCGATGAGACGTGACGATTCTCACTCTTGACGGGAGACATTTCTATTTTTAGTTTCGTCGTCCGACGTCGAATTTGAGATCCGTCTTCTTAGTTAGCTCACATTCGTCATCACGATCACCCTGATATTTATTTTATAATTTTTGGAGTTCATTTGACCACTTTAATATTTTTAACAAGTTTTATATTATTTTTAATAATTAATTTATAAATTATTTTCGGCCAAATAAAATTTATTTGAGTTTAAAACGTTTTAAAGAATTTTTGAGCCAATTTCCAGCTCATTTGGACCAAGTCAAATCCTTGGGTGAGTTGGAGAAGTTGAGATTTAAATTTTTAATTATTTTAAACTTCTAATCCTATTAGATTTAGCCCTAGACCAAGTCAACCCATCTACACTATATAAACAACCCCTAGGAAGACCTATTTTCGCAAGAAAATAGCCCTAGCCTCTTCCAAAACTCAGATTTGACGTTGCGACGATTCGTCGCAACGTCGCAGCCGTCGCATGCGCACGACCGATGAATTTCACCCCGTTCCCTCGGTCTGACCGGCAGCTCCACCCGCACCAAGCCCCGCCCGCTCCGCTGCAACCGTCGCTCCGCATCTCCCGTGCCCGACCGAGAGAAGCTCTCGGTCAGACCGAGAGCTGTCGCCTACCATCGCCGCTCCCCGCATCGCTGCAAGCCCCCGCAGCTGTCGCCCGCATCGCTCCGCACCTGACCGAGGCGCCCGTCCGCACCGTGCGCTCGCCGCTTCGTTGCAACGTTGCAAACGTTGCAACGCATTGTCGCCCGCAGCGACCGACCCGATCGCCCGCAGCGACCGACCAAAACCCCCGCACCAAGGCCCGCACCGACCCCAAGCGCTGCACCAAGCCGTTCCCCCGCAGCGACCGATGGAGATCCCCGCATTTGGCTGAGTACGACCGATGGCCATACGTCGCAACCCCGCACCCGTCGCATCGCTTGCCACCGTGGGCCCCCCAAGTTCTCCAGAGTTATTGTGGTTCCCCCAAAGGTCCCTAGGACTACTGTGGGCCCCACCTAGGTGCGTTCTCTTCGACGACTTGCCGCGTACGACGTCGTCGCACGTCGTAGCCCGTCGTCGCACATGCGAGCTTTGGAATCTGGAATCGTCGCCCTGGTTGATTGCTCTGAAATTTCCATCGAGGAATCTAATTGGAATCTGGACTTGGAGCGCGATCTTTTATTCCAACCCCCGGCGTCGCTACCCGACGCCGGTGTAGCTTTCGCGTCGTGTTGAGGTAACGTTTTGCACCCCTAGGACCCCCAACCCAATTGCATGTTAACCAAGACTAAAAATCAGTATTTTAAAGTATTTTAAATGTTTTAGCAATCACTAATCAAGATTAATAAAACGGATGTAGGCCGGTGGACTTGTGCACGTAGGAATCGTGACTTTGGACTCGTTGGACGGTGTTTTCTTGACGTGATAGTTGCAGGCAAGTGAAACTTGCCAACTCTTGCTTAGGGCCATGTTTTTAGGCCACTTCCTTGTTGTTAGCGTAAAAGAGACTAGTCAGTGAAATGATAGCTGGCTAGACGCCTACTTGATCTAGTTTGACAACGAAACTAGATCCGTCACCTAATTGATCTAGTTTGACAACGAAGCTAGAATCAACCCTTAAACGTGTTGTTCATGCGTACTAAACTGTCACGTTTTCTTTCTTTACTTGTACGCCTTACTACTTGTCATGACATGTCATCCATGCATTGAATGTCGCATTCGTAGCACACGCTACAATACTTGTACTTGTACTCTCTTGTCTGGCTAGGTGCACCCCTAGACCAACAAGATAAAACACTTCCTGGCTCGTGTTCCAGAAGCGAGCATTCCCGTTCGGGGGTAAGGCCCTGGCTCGACACACGTGGAGGGGTAGGGATAAACAATCACTTGAGCTTAGGAGTTGGCCCGCGCAGCCACTCTAGCCAAAAGGCGGAATCTCTGTGCACGAGGTGCTTACTTTCCTTGTCTTGTACTTGTCTTGTGAATGATTCATGTAATACTTGTCATCCATGCCATGCCATGCTCGTACTTTACTTTACTTTACTTTACCTGCTGCACTCATACTTTAACTGCCATGTCATCGCATCATGCTAGAACTGCTAGGTTGCTCTACTTGTACCTACTTTCAGTTTCCTTGCACAAGTCTTCCAGACTTGCTGACATGTGCCCCTTGCTCTTTTGGGTGTCACATGTTAGACCCTGAGCCAGAGACAGTTGTTGAGGACGAGGTGGTTGCTGACACTGAGCCTACGTTCGTCGAGGAGTTCGTGGACACCGGAGACCAGTTTTAGAGACTGTTGGCGTTGCTTTTGCTTTAGGTTGCTGTTAGATGTCGGTGCTTGCACCATTACTTTGTTTCTGTACTTTGTACTTTTGTTGGCCATGCTGGGGCCTCTTTTAGACTCTTTTCTTTTAGCCTGGTGGCTTTTTCTGTGATGTTGAGATTTATTGCTATGGATATTCTGAGATGTTTCTTTTGTCTCTTTCGTTATTATTATCTTTGTTTCGTTTCGCGTTGCAAGGACCTGCAGTTTTAATTTGATTGACGCTTATCGGACTTGCAGCTTTGTAGCTTCAAGTCTGAGCGGACCTTCTCATGCTTCGCCTCCACGTTTTTTGGGAAGCGGGGCGTGACACATCCTGCCGCTCCAGTGCGTTAGGATTCGACGTCTACGCTAAGGGCGTGAGCTATGGCTAGAGAGTCAACTGCCAAGTTTATTCACCCTTGGCCCAACGGTCAAAGGCGGTCTTTTTCCCGTTGATGACAATAAAACACCCTGCGTAACTGGTAGATTCCTAATCCAAATCAATTTCCTAGTCCTATGAACGCATCGGGGAGAACCCACGAAGGGGTTTCCACTAAAATCCCAGATTTGGGAACTACTCACACATATTTACTAAAAAGCAATCTAAATCAAAATCGACCGTTAGAAACATGATCAGGCGATTGAAAAGTAGTAAGAACAATGCAAATAACACTATATTAAAGTTTAACAAAGATCAGACAACTTACTAATATCTGAAAAATTACAGCCGTCAAGAGAGAGAAAAAACATCAAAAAATAACAACTCCCCGTTTCTGGAAAACCTAGGGGTCATATATATAGAAAATGATATCACCCGATCGGTTGAAAAGTCAACCGATCAGGTGACCTGCTTCGTTCTTCGGCAGCTCAGCATTGGACTTCACCCGGTCATACGACACGGTCGGTTGAGGGTTAAGGCTGACCGGTTGGATCTTCGCGCCGTCGGGTGAACCGGTCGGTTGAGCTCTCCGTGTCTTGGCTTCGGAGAATTGGCTACAGGTGAACTGATCGGGTGAAGGTCACCCGATCGGTTGGCATTCATCATCAAATTTCAGAGAGTTGGGACGTTTGAACCGGTTTCTGAACTGACCGGTTGGCTTTCTGACCGCTCCAGCTTATGTCCGGGTGGTGCACACGTGCATCACCCGATCAGTTGGAAGTGACCAACCGGTCGGGTAAGGGGATGAAATATGCTATCTTCGTCGTTTGACCCCCTGGATCACGTGTGACTCCTCCCGTTGCTCCGAGGACTTATGATATCTTTGTTATATGTCCCCTATGCGGGCAATCTCCTGTAAAAACACCAGAACAAAGAGAAGTGAAAGAAAACGAGAAAATACGAGAAAACGGATACGAGACGGTGGAAAAAACGAAAAAACACAAAAGGAAACGTGCGTGAATATATTAAATATAAATGCACGTCAAAATCCCCCAAGCTGAACCCTTCCTCATCCTCGAGGAAGACGAAAGAGAGTAGGAGCTCGGGGGGAGAAAATAGAGAGAAAGAGAGAAAAAGAGAACTCTAAATCCAAAATCACCCGTCAGGGCCAACAAAATCAAACACGCCACACCAAGCAAGCATACGACAAAACACATCACTAACCCAAGGAATGTGAGTCCAAACAAGTGCCGCGGGCTCACGCGGTGAAGCGCAAGTGAGTGTGGTCATGTGCTAACAGTCGGTGTCACTATCTACATCGTGCAGTAAGCTCCTTATACACAAATCCAAGAAATGACCCAAATATCGATTCGATTTGAATAAAGCGATGAATATATAGCTCAAGCATGCATGAGAATATAGCGAGAATCGAAACATATCATGCGTCAGGGACTCCACACCTAGGGTTAAGGAAATCCCCACACTATAGCCTAGATAATAGCTAAAAAGTTCCTAAGCCAAGTGTTTTCGAAAATGATGGCGGTTGAGATGATGTGGAGTAGAACACTCGGTGCAAACTCTGGCCTTCCCTTTATTCTCGGTAAGTAGGAAAATATTCACACTCATATATTTTTTTGGTTTTGGATATATGTATTTTTTTGGCTTTTTGGCTATACGATTTTCTCTTTTCTTTTCTTTTTGGGTTTTTCGTTTCGTTTCTCTTTTTTTTCTTTGAATTTTTGGGTTTTTGGCTATACACATGTGTACTCTCCCAAGTGGGAGAACGGTACACGCCGAGGGGATTTGCACCAAGTAAAATAAAAAAGAAATCGGAATCTAAACACTTGGGCAAAGGAAACTAATCTCGCTAATTAGAGCATGGTCTAAATGGGTTATCCTAGTCCTTAATTGTGGAATCCCGACACATGCGAAATGAAGTATACGATATATATATAGCATGTAGAAGCAGACACGAGAAACAAATACCGCATATTCAAATCGAAGCATGATAATATAGGGGTCATTCCTGGACAGGTATATAAAACACAATCACAAAGTAGAAGCACACCCCACTCTAGTCACGGCACACGATTCACAAAAAGCTAAGTGGACCCACGATGCATGAAATTCAAGAGGACTCGATATCCTAGGGTTAGTGAATGTGATTATCGATGACATGCTAGGTGTGTATGATTTTGTGGCATTTCATCATAGGGTTCATCTCTAGGAGAAGGAGATGAAAAAGAAGAAAAGAAAAATAAAAACACGATGAAAAGGACTCAAAAACGAAAAAGAAAGACTCAAATGACGCACAAAGTGCGACTCCCCCAAACTGAAGTTTGCATTGCCCTCAATGCAATTAGAGTGAGTATGGGAGGGCAATGAAAGAGGGGGGGATACGCACAGACACACAAAAATGAAAAATCACACATACGAAAATGAAGATAAAGAAAAAAAATAAAAATAACACCACACGACATATAAACAGAAAATAAAATAAATAAATAAAATAAAATCACACGGCACAACAAATAAACAAACACATAAAGAAAAAAGACACACGACAGCACACAGAAAAATTTTGACTTCCCCCAAGCTAGACGAGATATTGCTAGAGATAAGATGTGATCGTGAAAATGCAGAGATATGCAAGGGGAAGGTCAGAAAACAAAATGAAATCAAAAAGTAGGAGATGGGGAGTCCTCGCCCTCCTAAGAAGAGGGTATGGATGTGTGGTCGGGGAGGCGGTGCAGAGAAGTGGGGAAAGAGGTGGAGGAATAGGTGCAGTGGGTGTGGAGGAAGTGTGGACGATGGGTGGAATGGAAGTGGCGACAGTGAGTGAGAATGAAATAGCGACCAGTGCGGTGGTAGATGGTGGAGGTGAGGATGGCGGGGGAAGTGATCGAGAGCGCACCTGCAATTTCTTGCAGTGCACATATGGAGTGACGGAAGTGGAGGGTGGTGGAGCTGTGGGGGTGACAGTGGAGGGAATGGAAACGGTGGGAGTAGCCGAGGTGGTCGGTATGGAAGTAGTGGTGGAAGTGGTGATAGGAGGGGATGGTCGCCTATGGGGTGATGGTGGAGGTGATGAATGTGATGGGGGAGGTGACGATCGTCGAGGTGGTGAAGGTGGTGGTGTGGGTGGTGGTGGTCCATGGACGTAAGTGAGAAGGCGGAGGATGGCGGCCACGTTCCTCTCAAGTGCGAGGAAACGTGGGTGAGTGAGAAAGGAGGACGGTGATGGGTCCGAGGGGACAGAGGACGTGGCAAGAGCACGGAGAGCAGCAATCTCGGCCTCGAGACCAAGACGAGCAGAGGCCTGGTGGCGACCAAAAGAAGTGGACTGGCGTGAAGTAGAAGTGGTGTCGGGAAGTGATGTGGAAGTAGTGCCGGCGGTAGTGGTCATGTCGGCACTGGACACAAGGCCGGAGATGGCCTCAGAAAGATACTCAGAGGTGATAGGGCCAGGAGCACGGGTGGTGCGACTCGGGTCAGCCCCGATGTCTCCCCAGGACGCAGGGATATCCTGCTCCCCTAAGCAGGCAGTAGGGGAAGGTGGTCTGCGTGCGTCCTGGGGAAAGAAAGGGATGCACAACACTTCTAGAAAGTCGTGATCGGGTGGAAAAGTCCAATCTCCCACTAAAGCTATAGTCATGCGAGCGGGGTTGGGGAGAATGGTGTAGGGGGCTGGGGGCAGCCATAGTTGAAATTGAAGCAACCATCAGGGCGGTGCTTAATCATATGAATATGCCGCAAGACATCAAGAACTAGTTGTGAGGGTCCTGCGGCGGTGGGAAGACCTCGGGGGATGTGGATATTAAATTGGGGAAAAGAAGCAATGATAGTGATTATTCCCCCACAACAAAGCTTTCCATTGCCGGCCCGGCTAATCTCGAGGAGCTTGTAAACAAGCCAGTCCCCGGCATGGACGGGGATAGTATGGGCCCTAAAGCTAATCCCATCATCGTCTCGAACGAAAGAAAAAGTCATGGCCCATAGAATGAAATGATCAGGGATGGTCACTGTTCCTGACTCATCCCTGGGGAAAAATGCAGAGGATATGATCCGATGGGCCAGACAGAATATATGATGGATGATTGAGGAGGCCTTGGCCTTACCTCGGTGATAGTGAGGGAATAGGGTAAGACGGAACCAAAACTGATCGACGTCGAATTCGGGTGGATACCCGTAGTGTCGGATGGCGTCGTCCCCAAGGATAGGGAAAACAAATATATTATTGATCGTGTTTAGGTTGGTGCGGATGGTTTTGTTACGCACCCGGAAAATGACGGTCGACCCCGACTCACAAATGAGTGAGGAAAGAAATTCTAGTGTGAGGGACGGGTAAGACACTGCGGTGGCATTTAGGAAGGCTAACCATCCTAAGTTCACGAAAAGGGTCTCGACCTCGGTGAAGACACCGAGATCGATAAGCGATTGGATGTGTGCGAATTTTGTTGACAGATGCCCCCAAGCATCAAGCCTAAGGTAGAATTCCTTATGCTCTTGGTTCCTAAATTGATACCCATGAGGGCCCATCATTGGGTCCTCAGGGGGGATAGCAGGTGGGGGAGGGGCTAGTGATAGTGCACGTGGTGTATTGGGAGGAGGACGTGTTTGTTTGCGTCTCTTTCGAGACGGTTCCTCCTCCCGCAGGATACCCTTCCCCTTATCTTGATCCCGGGCCATAGCGGGTGCGTGAGTGTGATGCAAATGAGTGTAGAATACGATAACAGCATGCACACACAAACAATCAAGCAAGTAGAAATTCTAGGGTAAAAAGTAAAATTTAAGTAGTGGAGCGAAGTTACCTAGCAGAGATTGGAGTTCCTTGCTTGAAATTGACCCAACACTGTGGAATTGGATGGAGTGTGGAGCCACGACACTCTTCTTCAGCGAAAATTCGAAATTGGGGGGGGGGGATTTGGGGAATTAGGGCTTAAGGAAGTGAAATGGGGGAGAGGGAGAGAGAGAGAGAGAGAGAGAGAGAGAGAGAGAGAATGATGGAGAGATGGAAGGGGTAGGTGGAGAGAGAGGCTAGAGGGGGGGTGGAGGTCTTGGGATAGGGTTTTCCGGCCGTTGGGAGAGTGGTGGAGATGAAACGATGGTAGGAGAGTCGAGATCGGGCGAGAAAATAAACGGTTGGGGCGGGGGCTTTTTATCGGGTTTAAGTCGAACCGATCGGGTAAGTTGTCAACCGATCGGTTGACTTATAGGTCGAGATTTTCAGCTGAAGAGACGCTACAGGCGAACCGATCGATTGATAACTCACCCGATCGGTTGGCCGCTCCACAAATTTTTCAGAGAGTTTGGTGTTGTTCACCCGGTCAATCAACCGGTCATGCTTCTCATCACCCGATCGGTTGATAAAATTTGAAAAATTCACGAGACTTCAGCCCCAGTTCACTCGGTCTGCCAACCGGTCTCACATATCTTCACCCGATCGGTTTGTTGAGTGACTGATATGGCCATCAGCTGATACATCCCAACCGACCGGTTGAGTTATCAACCGATCAGTTGGGGCCTTATTTTCTGCAAAAGTCCACAAATGGCCTAAGTCCCTCAACAGAAGTTCTTGCGGCTGGATTTATTTATTAAAATAGATAAAATAAAGTTAAAAATAGTCCTAAAAATTGGAAACTAAGGTTTAGAGCATGGGTTGCCTCCCATGAAGCGCTTTTGTTTAACGTCATTAGCTCGACGCCCATAGATGATGTTCAAGGTGGGCGATACGGGTGATGCCCAAAGTCTGGCATCGCTTCAGCTTCAGGTCTGGTAGCTTTTGGTGTAGTCGGTGGCGACAAGAAGACTTGCTCAACGACTCTTCCTTTGTTGACGGGGTCCAGGGGATTCTCCCTCATATTGGCGTCCACGACCACTCGTTTAAGAATCCGGATTTCATCTCCGATGAGCCCTATGGGCTCTTTGCCTTTTATCCTCGTAGGAGGAGCTTTTGGGAATCCGGGAGGGATCACATGTTGGGCGACCACCTCATCAGCAACTTCTTCCTTTGGTGAGCCAACTTGCTCTCTAAGGTCTCCCAAAGATATCGGGGGCATTTCTTGAAAGAACCTCCCAGGAGCATGCTTCCACAACTCTCTCTTCTTCGTTCTCCAGCATACTGATACTAGGATCATCCGGGGGATTTGGGTGCTTCATTGACAACCCTAAGTCGAACTCGACTTTTTCGTTGCCTACATTAAGGGAAAGCTTCCCCTTCATCACGTCTATTAGCACACCGGTGGTTGCCATAAAGGGCCGTCCAAGGATAATAGGGGTGTGCTTATCTTCCGGCATGTCCATCACCACAAAATCCACCGGCACTTGCACTCCACTCACATCAACGAGTAGGTCATCTACTACTCCCACCAGGTATTTAACCGATCTGTCGGCTAATTGAAGGGTCATACCCGTGGGCTCCAAGTCTCCCATCCCTATTCTCCTATATAGCGATAGGGGCATTAAACTGACGCTCGCTCCTAGATCGAAGAGCGCCCTCTGGATTCGCACTTCCCCAAGCGAACAAGGGATGGAGAAACTTCCTGGGTCTTTAAGCTTTGGCGGATTTGCGTGCTGAATGAGGGCGCTGCACTCCGACGTTAATACGACCTTCTCCTTTCTGGATCCTCTTGTCACCAAGTCCTTTAGAAATTTGGCGTAGGAGGGAATCGTCTCGATAGCTTCGAGGAAGGGGATTTGCAAGCTTAGATTCTTGACCATGGCAAAGAATTTTCCATACTTCTCGTCTATCTTGGCTTGGGCAAACCGTTGTGGAAAAGGCACAACGGGCTTGAATACTCTGAGGTTCCCTTCATCAACCTTTTTCTTCTCCTCTTCTGGACTCCCTCCAGAGTAGTTGGCTTTGACGACGAAGCACCGACGTCATTCAATTTTCAATTGGTCGCTCTACGACCAACGGTGCTTCTGGTTCCTTGGCGGGCACTCTTGTGGGGATTTGTGTTCCGCTCCTCAAGACGATAGCGGACACATTAGCATTCTCGTGCGTGAGCGCCAAGGTCTGATTCATCCCCCTCGGGTTCACTTCCGGCTGTGGCGGCAATTGATTCTGCGATCTTTGAAGGATCGCCACTTGTAACCCCAGTTAGGTTACTTGGTCGGTAAGCACCCTCTGCCTGATTTCCAGCTTCAGATTTATCTTCTCCTGGTTGGTTATGTATTGAGTCAAAAGGGACTCAATCGGAGAGATGGCCATCTGCTGACCAAATTGCTACTGCTGCTACTACTGAATAGGCTGCTGGTTCCTTTGGGGGTATTGCTGATATTGTTGTGGAGGCTGCTGCTGCTGAAACTGTTGCAGTTGTCGTCTGGGCAGCTGATATACTAGCTGCTGCTGCTAGTGCTGAGGAGGCTGCAGCTGATACGGTGTCCAGTAGCTAAGGTTGGGGTGGTTCCGGTTGTTCGAAGAATAGGCCGGATTGGAGTTGGTTCGTGGTGGATAAGGCACATTCCCCATAGGATTTTAAAATAATGTGCTCGCCTGGTCCACCGGGGGTGAAATGTCGCTTCCATCGAAATCCCCCATAACTTCGAATTCCACCGCAGCAATCTGTTGTGCTCCAGTGCCACCGGCACCTACCATCAAAGCAGAGATCTGGGTCGACAGCAAGTCTAACTTGCTGGATAATCGGTCGACGTCCTCGACCCTATGGATTCCCCTAGATCTTGGTGTTGCATGCTCGTCGCACCACCGCTCATTTTTCGATGCCATGTTTTCCAGAATCTGTCCGGCATCTTCTTCGCTTCGGGACATGAAGGACCCTCCAGCCGCCGCATCCATAGAGGATTTTAAATCGTCCCTCAACCCATTATAGAATATATTTATGATCAACCACTTGGGGAGCTCATGGTGGTGACATCTCCGCTGCATTTCCTTGTATCTGGTCCAGGCTTCATGCAGAGACTTGTGGCTGGCCTGGGAGAAGGAGGAGATCTCACTCCTCAGCTTCATGGTCTTCCCCGGAGGAAAGAACTTCGTCAGGAAAGCATTTGAAAGCTTCTCCCCGGTGTTGAATGTGTTCGGGTCCTTCCCCCTAAGCCACAGCTTGGCCTTATCTCGTAGAGAGAAGGGGAATAGCTTCAGACGGATTGCCTCAGTTGTGACACCATTTATCCGGAAGGTGTCAAATTTCTCCAAGAAGGAGTCCAAATGTTCGATGGGGCAATCCATGGGTACCCCCGAGACTTGATCCTGCTGGATCCATGTCACCAAAGACGGCTTAAGCTCGAAGCTTTGACCCGTAATAGCAGGAGGACGGATGGCAGAGGTGGACTCGATGGATGGCATCGAGTACTCCAGCAGGGACTTGTGAGGTGGGGCGTTCTCCCCAATGGTTTATGGATCTTCTCTTCTTCGCTTCTCTGCGGTTAAACGCCTTAGGGTGGCGTTTATCTCCGGATCAACGGGAATCAAGTCGTCGAGACTTCTTGAACTCCTGCGCATTAAAAACAACAAACACCCGTGAAGCGAAAAGTGGGAAGGAAACAGATAAAATAAAAAATAAAAAATAAAAATAAGAAAATAAAAAGGAAAAAGAAGAATGTGAAAATTATCGCGAGATAGAGATGTGAGCTAGACTCAAGGGTTCATGAAATCCTAAAATAACAAGCATGTTGCCCCCCCGGCAACGACCCCATAAAGCTTGACGTCCGCCGGCTTTGCGTGTCAGATGTGTGCAATAGATAATTGGGGGCGTGAGATTTAAATATTTATAACTGCAAGCGCACGGTGTTATAGTGTGGCTTGGGGGTCGAACTCAGGGAGGCGTGGTTGTGCTTGTGTCAAGAAGGATCGGATTCACCCCATGGGCGAGCTAGCCCGAATCGGATGATGGGTTGTCACAGAAAATAGAATGCGAGGGATAAACAATATAAAGGGAAAACCCGGGACCTCGGTTTCCACCCTATTGTGCGATTCTCGCCGATACGGCCTACGGGTAGGATAACGATCGAAATTAGGGTCTAAGGGTGAGACGTTGTCTCTAAGAGTGGTACCAGCGTCCATGGGCCCGATATTCCGGTCGGTGCCCAGGATGATACGCCGGACTTCCCGGGTTCGGTCAGTGGGCATTCCCATGTCCATTAACACTGACCGACTCCGGGAGCACTAAGCTCACAATGATAACACCCAACGCCTCATCTTGTCGCTCCCACGCGCTAGGATTAGATGTCTACGCTAAGGGCGTAAGCTATGGCTAGGGAGTCAACCGCCAAGTTTATTCCCCCTTGGCCCAACGGTCAAAGACGGTCTTTTTTCTGCCAATGAGAATAAAACACCCCGCGTAACCGATAGATTCCTAATCCCTATCGATTTCCTAGTCCTATGAACGCATCGGGGAGAACCCACGAAGGGGTTTCCACCAAAATCCCAGATTTGGGAACTACTCACACATATTTACTAAAAAGCAATCTAAATCAAAATCGACCGTTAGAAACATGATCAGGCGATTGAAAAGTAGTAAGAGCAATGCAAATAACACTATATTAAAGTTTAACAAAGATCAGACAACTTACTAATATCTGAAAAATTACAGCCGTCAAGAGAGAGAAAAAACAGCAAAAAATAACAACTCCCCGTTTCTGGAAAACCTAGGGGTCCTATATATAGAAAACGATATCACCCGATCGGTTGAAAAGTCAACCGATCGGGTGACCTGCTTCGTTCTTCGGCAGCTCGGCATTGGACTTCACCCGGTCATATGGCACGGTCGGTTGAGGGTTGAGGCTGACCGGTTGGATCTTCGCGCCGTCGGGTGAACCGGTCGGTTGAGCTCTCCGTGTCTTGGCTTCAGAGAATTGGCTACAGGTGAACCGATCGGGTGAAGGTCACCCGATCGGTTGGCATTCAGCATCAAATTCCAGAGAGTTGGGACGTTTGAATCGGTCTCTGAACCGACCGGTTGACTTTCTGACCGCTCCAGCTTGTGTCCGGGTGGTGCACGCATGCATCACCTGATCGGTTGGAAGTGACCAACCGGTCGGGTGAGGGGCTGAAAGATGCTATCTTCGTTGTTTTACCCCATGGATCACGTGTGACTCCTCCCGTTGCTTCAGAGATTTATGATATCTTCGTTATATGTCCCCTATGCGGGCAATCTCCTGTAAAAACACCAGAACAAAGAAAAGTGAAAGAAAACAAGAAAATACGAGAAAACAGATACGAGACTGCGGAAAACAACGAAAAAACACAAAAGGAAACGTGCGTGAATATATGAAATATAAACACACGTCAGCACTAGGTACCACCTTTTGGCGCAATGTCTCACCCTAGATCAAGTCGAATGCCAAGTGTCATGAGTGCTCTAGCCCGTGTTAGCGGGGATTCATTTCTTGTCTTTTTTTGTTTCTTTTCTTTATTTCTACACTTCTACGCATATTATCCGCGTAGCTCTCACACAACCTAGGCGAGGCTAGTACCCATTCAAGACATCCACCTCCCTGTGTTCGATATACATGCACCCTACACTAACCATACACTTGCGGTAAAATGACACCGCGCCCGAACTATAAACGGGGCACCGGTCAAGTTTTTGGCGCAGTTGTCGGGGAGGCATTCGGTTTGATATTAGCTTAGCTTGGATTCTTTAGACTACGTATAAAAACATATATTAAAAACACAAAAAAAACAAATACAATAACTAAGAAATTTTCCCCCCACCATTATATTATCGTTTTGTTATTCTCTTGTAGCATTGACGCTCCTCTTTAGTTTTCTCATTTTTGTTGTCCAGGTATCTTTGGTATAACCATGTGGAGATCAAATTTCGATGCTCAGATGGGAGGCTACGATCCTTATTCATTTGTGGTTTGTGAGACTTGTGGGATGGCAGGGCACGTGCATTATGATTGCCCATTTACGCTTGAGAGCCTCCCCCTAAACCAAGGCCAAACATTTTCCCACAACCATAGCCCAAACACTTCCCATCCATTTCCTCAACCTTATATCCCTCTGCAAACACAAGAAAAATCAAGCCTCGCGTCTCTCCTTGAAAGTGCCATGTCTAACCAAGGCCAAATATTACAAAACTTTATGGTACCAATCACCGAGCCTACACCGAGGAGAGGGGATGGAGGATAAGATATACCAATTTTCATGGTTGAGACCACCATCCCATCGGCTACCATAGATACATCTCATGCCGATGACCCATTTTTCCAACACTGCGACTTGGATGACGGAGCATTTTTTGTTGATGATTGGGAGGATGGGGTGATTTCTCTAGGATTTGTGGGAGAGTCTTCTCATCTTGATTTGGATACCCCACACGAGTCCTACTAGAGCACCGAGGAGGCTACAGAGCTTATGCATACCGGCGAGGAGGATGTGTGTGAGGACGAGGACACCACGACCACATAAGAGTGGTCCACTCCACATCCACCCCCACAGCCATCTCTGCCGCTGCTTCTTCCTTGATCTATGGTCAACCACGATGATGTCATTCAGGACATCGGGCAGATGGTGGAGCAGGAGCATATTGTCGAGGAGAATGTGCATGAGGGCTTGGATACGATGGTCCACTTCATGGAGCCCGAGTCACATCTACCTCTACCGTCACACTCCACTTTTTCTGTGACTTAGCATCTACTTGAGCATATTGCCCCTATTCATAGAGATTTTCATACTCACTCCCACTCCACTTTTGAGTCTCGCTTTTCACTTCTTATTTCTTTAGACTCATATATTTTTGACACACCATATCTCTCGCAAGACACCGGATCTATTTCCCTTGAGGTATGCTGCGGTGCATCACCACCTGGAGAGCCACTCCTCTTGAAGAGAGAGGATTTGGTCGTCACTAGTACTTAGGATAGCGACCCATTCTCAGGGAGTATTCGTCACCCCTTTATTATTTTTCCATCTTATGTTGACGATTATCTCTGGGATACATTTATTTTGGGAAATGATTTCTTACAATGGACTAATGCACCTCATCCTTTGCAGGTCACAGGTGGACACCTATTAAAGATGCTTGGAGGTGTATTGCTTGGGTCCATTGGCACATGTGGCACGGCGGTTCTGGCGGAGCCACAGCAGGAGCAGTTAGAGCAGCTACCTGCCCCACTTCAGATTCTGGATCCGCCTATGATCAGGTGTATCCTAATCTAGTAGTGTAGAAATTTACCGCTTTCTAGTTTAGATTAGAATAATCTCGTCTCCTCTCATTAGCGAGGGGAGCGTATCTAGGATTTGCTTTTGCATCATAATAACCCATTATGTTGTGCCCTTCTATCATTTCACCCCCATCACCCTATCCTTGTTCTTTTGGCATTTTTCTTGGCCCCATTATCATTTTTCTCCATGAGACCCCTACCACCTCCAAAGGGTGGCGATGCATGTTTTTCCTATTGTTCACTCTCCCCTTTATCTTTTATGCCCCGTATCGGATTTTCATATCTTTTAGGGATAGCTTATATTAGCTTGGGGGAGAGTATCACCCCCAGTCATTTTTTTTATTTTTGATTCATTTTCTTTCACATTTTATCTTTACCCTCTCATGAGTAATTTTATTGCATTGAGGGCAATGCAAGATTTAGCTTAGGGGAGTTGCATTTCATGCATGTTTCCTTTATTTTCTTCCATTCTTCACCTTTTTCATGCATCAAAAATTTTTCTTTTCAATTTTATGCATCATTCCCATCATGCATTTTTCTTTCTCCATTTCATTCTTGCCTCTTTCTAAGAGATGAACTCTCTATGGTATTTTGCCACTCATGCTTCACTTTTTGCATTTGAGCACCCTTTTTCCATCATGCTATTTCTTTGATTATTCAATGCTCATATATGTTTTTTTGCCATCTTTTGGGTTTATTTGCTATATTTCGAGATTGTTGGTTGTGATTGTGTTTAAGGCATGCTTCTAGCTATATATCATATTTTAATATGCCCCTCTAGTTCCTATTTTTTCACGCTTCATTTTCAAGAAACGGTTATTTTACCATCCTACCCCCGTGCTTCTAACTCTTGCATGAAATACTATATGTGTACTTTTATCACATGTGGTAGCTACCTTTCAACAAGATTAGGATAACCACACCTTTGTTCCGTGCACTAATTCATGGAGGATTTTCTTGCCATGCTTGGATTTCTCAAAAATTCTCTTTTGTTTTACTTTGTACATTCCCCCTCGTCATGCATCGTTCCCCCATTTGGGGGAGTGCACACTTTTGTACATATTTCTGTATAATGGTCCTTTGGGGTTCTTCGTAACCCGACGCCCTAAAGCCATCTGGCTTGGGATGCGTAGGCCGCCATTGCATTCCATTGTGATCTCGCAAGTTTGAAAGACAAAAATATTAAAATCAAATCAAAAACAATAAAAACAAAAACAGAAAAAAATAAACCGATGTATATAGGGAAGGCGAGAGTTTGTACAAAGTGATCTTTCCACACCTTCTCCATCTCCATTTGAAAATATAAGCAAGGCAAGAAAGAGTTTCAAAAAAAATGACATGTATGTGTGGTGATTCCGCACATCCTAGAGATTGATAGTGATTCACATGATTCATATCTATTCTTTCTTACTTCTTCATGCATGTATGGGTATCTCGTATTCACCGTTTGGAAGATTTGATATGAATTTTGAGCTTCCTCATACTTGGACATATTATCTACTATAACATGCTATGATCGCTATGCCTTTGCCAATGTCACGCTTCTATCTCTTTTGAGCTCTATTGATATGAACCCATGATGCTAAATTATGAGATTCAATTCTTTATTTAGACTGTGATATGCTTTACCCTTGTACTTAATTGTGTTGGTGATTACATTTGTGGTTTAGAGAGCGTAATCTAGTATTCTTCGCTTTCCTTTCTTGCTCTCGCACCCGAACTTCATTCCAACTCGTCTTCCTATGGATGAGGAAGAGTTTAGATTGGAGGCTTGACGCGTGTTCATACTTCACCTTCGTGTTTTCATATGCATTTCATCTCATTCCATGTTGTATATATCAAATTTTGGTTCATATTGACTATTGGGTGTATCTATTGTATTTCAGGTAAATGTCGGCATTTCGGTGTCTTCTGGAGTCAACCTTGCATGTCGGGACCAAAGCACGCTCACACGACAAAGATCCGATGGCCAAAGATAAAGATTTGATGTTTTGGTGCTTCAACCGATCGGGTGGACAGTCCCACCCGATCGGTTCATGCACACGTATCTGACTCGACGAGAAGAGAAGATGAAGCAGACCCCACCCGATCGGTACAGTGATCGGGTGGATGCCGCAGTGCTCTCTGTCTTTTGAACCGAACTCTACCCGATCGGTTGACTTGTCAACCGAACGGGTCACCTGCAGCGATTTTTCCAAGCTCGAGGCCCTAATGTCACACCCGATCGGTTGAGCGATCGGGTGAAGTTCTTCATGAGCTCTCACCCGATCGATTGAACTTCCAACCGATCGGGTGACAACATTTTCTGCGGTTCTATTGGGTTTTTGGACCCGAACCGTTGGGGTTTGGTGGGTGGACTATAAATATCGTGTGTTGGCCGACTGATGAGGAGGATCTCTTCTATTTTTAGGGCTTTTTCAGCCCCTTTGCTGGGAGCCCTAGGTTAGCTTAGATTAGGGTTTATCTTTAATAAATCTTGTAATGGAACATATTACAACATATATGTGTGTGCATTTGTGTCTGTGTTTGTGCAAGTAAGTGTGCGTGTGTAAAATGGGCATCAGCTTGTTGTGCGACAGGGTCAGAGGTGAGGGATCGTCGGACGATCGAGACGAGGATGAGCAACAAAAACTAAACAAGAGCACTAAGAAAGATTACAACTTTAGGCAGTCGACCGGCCAAGCGAACACCAATGCGATTTATTACAAAAGGAAAGAATTAATATAAATCTTTTCTCTTCACAACGAAGAAGAAGCACACAAATATTCTCCAAAATCTCTCTAAAAATCCCTCAAAGTTGGCACTCACAAATGGCGGCTCAAATTTTTCTCTGCGTTCCACAAGAACGAAATCCTCCTCTAAAACACCCTATATATAGCCCTAGGGCAAAATAAGTATCATCATTGAGGATGGATTCCCAAGATATACAAATCCCACCTTTAACGGAATTTCCATCCAATCGCAACTCTAATACGAGTAGTGCATGGGGTCGCATCCTAGGGTGGGCCCCCCTCCGTATTGTCAGCTTTCTTCTGAAGACCAAGCAACCGAAGTGCTGAACTGATCGATCCAATCTACCTGAAGCTCGGACTGTTAAGCTATCGATACATGAGCCGCCGATCCTCTGAAATGATGAACCAAGTGCACTGTCGAAGTCAAATAGTTTGGCCTCCTAGTATCTGACTTGTGCAGAGTCAGATAGGTCAGGTCCTAAGCATAGCCGAGTTACCTCTGCACAAGATAACTCGGATGTCAAGCCAATACTTACCCAACACCTAAATCGAGCCAACTTTCACAAATCCCCACCTTTGCGAGATTCAGGCCTAAGTGACATAGCTGGCCTTCATTGCACCACCTTGGTAGAGTCACATATGGTGTCTTCCTTATTTGTCACCGAAGAGCCAAATGGCTCACATCAAGGCCTAACTGGCTCCACCGAGCCTCAAATGCCCCCAACTGGGGCTGCCTTGACATCATCTTGGAACCACATTGAGCAAGTTCAAGAAGTGCTTTAACTTGACTCCCCGATACAACCTTTGTCAACATGTCCACAAGGTAGTCATCTGTTTCAATCTTTAACAAGTTGATGGCGTCTTCTTCTTCTCCCACATAGTCTCAAACAAAGTGGAATCTCACATCGATATGCCCGGTGCAAGCAAGGAAGACCTGATTCTTAGCCATGTGCATCACACTCTGACTATCACAATGGAGATCGTACTTCTTCTGGTAGACACCCAGATCATCCATCAAGCCCATTAGCCATATCTTCTTCTTCATAGCCTCAGTGAATGCCATGTATTCTGTCTTTGTAGTAGACAAGGCCATCATAGAATGAAGTATACTCTGCCAACAGATCGGAGCTACTAATAGGGTGAAGACGTAGCCTGTCATGGATCTCCTCCAATACAAGTCGCCTGCAAAGTCGGAATCAACATAACCAATAGTTTGCGGACCATCTGTTGAGGGATGTATGTCCTCAGTTCATTTGTATTTGATGCAAATGGATTTTATATTAAAAGGAAATTTAATACGTCACACAATATTTGTGACAAAAGCTTTAGAATATTATTGATGTGGGTTATTACAAATGATGCAAAAGGAATATAAAATATATTGTAAATTTGTTACAAATATATTTTACAATAAGTGCATGTAAATTAAGAGGATTTTCCAGTGAAAGTCACGGAGAAAACCCCACTAAAATCGGACTTTAATGAGTCAAATAAGCCAAATAAACCATCTAAATACCAGAACTGGGCTTTAGCCCAATTCTGGACCAGATAAAGGGGCTAGGATTTTTTTTGATGGTTTTTTTGGCAAAATCGGATTTTCTGGCCAACTTTTGACACACGTATGAGTGGTTAAATGAACTCGGAATGACGCGCCGTTTGTTTCTATGCATTCATGTACAGTGCTCTTCGATTTAATAGGTATTATCAATTGTGAAGCTCAACGGTGAGGGAGGAAAAATTCACTAGATATTAGCCTTTGTAAAGGGCCAAATTTAATTGATTTTTTCACTCCAATTTTTAGTCCCACATCGAAAATTAAGAAGAGAGGACGGGTCAGCTGCCTAAATAAATAGGGGCCTACTCCCCGCCTTGAAACTTGTCCCAAGCTCCAGAACTGGGTAGCTCCATTAACCGTGAGTAAGCACGGATCTGAGCTTAAAGTAAATATTCCCTCTTTCTCCCTAAATTCTTCCTTGCTCCTGATCGGGCTTTAGCAAAGCTAGGAAGGAGTTCAGATTGGATCCGAAGTCTTGACGGAGGATCCACTCATGGTAAGATGAACTAGTAAAACTAGTAAAACTCGTAGGGTTCACTTGAAAATTACTCGTCTGGAATTTAGAACCATACGATCAATATGAACGAACAGATCATCAAAAACAGGGGGGATGGGGGGTTTAAGTGAGCTAGCAAATGGTAAAATTTCCTCTTTGGATACCTGATGCATGTGTGTATGTGACACATGCACATGCATGGCGTGTGCACTTATATGTGTGTCTATGTGGGTCTCTCTCTCTCTCTCTCTCTCTCTCTCTCTCTCTCTCTCTCTCTCTCTCTCTGTGTGTGTGTGTGTTTTTTTTTGTTTGTGTGCGCGCGCATGTGTGTGTGTACTTTCCATTGTTTGGTCTGTTTTCACAAGAGAAAGAAAATAAATTAATCACTAAAAGAAAATTAAAGGGTACATTAGGCATATATTTCATGTATAAAAAGAAGCATATAATGAACACATAAATAACAAAAAAATTCTAGATAAAGGAAAAAAGGTATGGGTGCTAACAAACTAGGCACCTTCTAACTGAAATTGTATTGGTTTTTTATTGTTCTAAAGCGCTTGCAAATTAAAATGTTGTCTACCCCCTATCATGAAAATACATTAATGAATGTCAGAAAGTATTAACACGAGTATCAATATTTAATTAAAACTAATAACTAATAAATTAAATATGGGATAAATGAATATTTGCAATTTAAAGTTGTTCATTGATGCTTTTTGTGGTAAATTGATAGGTCAATAATTTTAAGTTAAAATTAAGTAATAAACAGTAGAAAATATTTTTAATATTTAATTAATGACATTGACCTTTAAGGCATATTTTATTTGGTTTAAAAAGCAAGAATAGGAATTAGCAAAACAAACAATTTCAATTTTCAAACAACCAAAAAAACTTGAAAACCTTAAACCTTGTTATCTTTGCTTTCCTTTCAATATTGCTTTTGTCTCTTCCTTTCCAAAGGTCAGCACTAGTAAAGGACATGGCCATTGGATGTGTGGCTGGTGTGACAGCTATATAATCTGATGTGAGTAACCAAATTGATGATAGCGTATAACTTGATGAAAAATCTTGGACATCCATTATACATGATATTTGGGAAAGCACTAAAAGAACATTTGCTGGTGAGCTAAGAGTTCCTAAGCCTTCAAGTATTATCTAGATTAAAAGGAGTAATTCAACGATGGCAATCAGAGGATTGTGTTGTTTATTAGACCTTTCCCGAAAACATATTGTGTCAGATGTCAGATGTTAAACTTCAAATTCAAATACTGTAATTGAAAATAAGATATCAATAAGATACGAAAGGCATTTTATTTACTTTTTACAAAATTTTCTTAGCAACTAAAGAAGTTTTTGAACATGTAGAATTTTAAATTTTTCATTTTGAATTATAGTTTACTTATATATTTCATTGTAATTGTTGGGCACACATAATTAAAACTAAACAAACAAATCATAAACTCATGTCTATGTTAATTCATTATTCAACATGTAAGAGAAGAAGTTTATTCAATACTTTGTAGCAAGTAATTTGAGGTTGAATAACGATCAAGCTTAATTAACGAAAATCAAAGATGATGGCCATGAGTTGATTCAATATTTTCTATGGCACGCATGAGATGCCAATCTGTGAAGAGATTCTAAACATTATGTTGATAATAGTGATGATGAATGCTGCTTGGTTCATGGAGCTTCATTGAGAAAGATTCAAAGAATACCCCTGATCATTAAAGAGTTAAAAAGATAGTCCATGGTCATACAGATCCTGATAACTTGTAGCCCTACAAGAAAATGGTTACGTGTGCAACTGATAAGGGTGACCATAGAAAGAACACTCCAAAGGATAAGTTTACTCCAAGAAGGGTGCATGGAGTCTCTAACCATGGTTAGTGTATGATATATGAAATTATTGTAGGGATTTTCAAGGTCCCTTAGAGCTAATTTATTGCTATTCGTCCTAAGTCGGACGAACAAAATAAATAAAACAGCGGAAGAAATGATTTATTAAACTATTTAATAAATAAAGCCCTAAGGAAAAAAATTCCCTAAGCCAGGAAATCTACTGACTCGAGTTGGGTCTGACCAACTCGAGAAAGTTCTAACTACTAATTAAACTAATTGCATATAAAATTGACTCACCCGGAATCTTGCCCTGGAGCAGGCAAGATGTTCCGCACCGTCTTGCGCTCATTGATCTGAGCCGTCTTCCGAGCCGTGTTGCATCGCTCCTCGCCGCAGACTGGATCAGCTCCCGTAGCGCACCTTGCCTCCGAAGCCATCACAAGCCGTAGAAGATTTCACTTGAGTAAACCCGCGTCGTAGACTTCCGAATCAGATTCGGACCTCCTCGTTGTCTTGCTAGGACTCGGTTGGAGGACAGGAAAATTTATAGAGGGAGAGAATAAATTTAGTCTAGATTAAGTTTGCTCAAAATATTCGTGAGCTCCTTAATCAGAGACTTGGTGCAAGAAACAAAGAAGGGAGTGCCCACCTATTTATATAGGAGGCCGACTCCCCTTCTTTTGTCATGAGCAATGTGGGACTAATGTTAGGAAGAGGGATATGGATTAACTCAATTTTGGTTAGTGTAGCTTACATAAAGCCTTAACCTTCAACCAATTAATCCTCACTCATCGTTGAGCTCTAGAGATGATACAAGTTATCATTTCGAAGAGCTAGTGATGGTGAACACGTAGGAACAAACGGCGACGAGATCCGAGTTCGTTTGACCCTTCAAACAATTGCTCAAAGTTGAGCAAAAACCCAAATTTCGTAGCCGTCAAGGGTTTCAACAAAAAAACCCTAAAATTAACTTAAGTGGCGGGCGACCCGCTAAGCTTAGCGGGCGCGCCCGCCTAAGGCTTACTGGGCACGCCCGCTAGGGCACACCCGCGCGGGCTCAGCCCGCTTTCACCAGCGGGCTGCGCCCGCTGCATGCAGCGGGCGTGCCCGCTGGAGCAGCGGGCGGGCCCGCTGCAACAGCGGGCGGGCCCGCTGCAACAGCGGGCCGCGCCCGCTGCACCCAGCGGGCGCGCCCGCTGCAACAGCGGGCCGCGCCCGCTGCACCCAGCGGGCGGGCCCGCTGGGTCAGCGGGCCCCGCCCGTTTTGCTAAGTGGGTTTTATCCCACTTCCCGTTTCGCCTTTCTCGCGTTTCTGGGCTCATCCGAGCTCCGATTCTTACACGGTTTGATCCTCTGGATTCCACACGAAATTTCCTCCATTCCCAAATGCTCCAATTTCACAACCAACTTGTGAATTATATATTCTCTTTACATCTAATGATATCCTCTATATATTCTATCTGTTACTACGACGTGAGTGTTACTCGGTGTGAGACCCTACAGCCTGACCCTTACTACAGGCCGAGACTCGAAGTCTCAAGACGACAGTGGCCACTAGCAGTAGGTGTCGTCCCTGTTTGGGGATCATCGATTACGTGATAGGTTCGTTTAAGCAAAAGTGCCTGACGAAATCACTCTGACTGTGACTGTGATAATTTCCGCAGTTTTAGTCCCTTCGTCATGACTATGTCACTCGGCTAGTCTAGGGTATGGTACACTATCAACCCTATTGGCTAGGAGTGGTCGGTATACATCGGTCTCTGGTACATACAGGTTGTACAAGTTACAACATACCTTGGCCAAGGTTTTACCGAGAGCCGTACTGACCTGTGACACTAACTTCCCATTAACGGAAGAGACGAATCCTCTGTTGATCACTACTTAGCTCATATGTTTCGAGTGTCACCCAGCCTAAGATCTTTCATCAGGCCTAGCCTCGAAGTTAGATCATTAGACCTAAGTGACACTGTCCACACATAGCTTCATACAATGATCTCAAGTCCTAAGGACCAACTTACCTATTATCACTCAGAGTTATTAATGATAGTTTAGTTAATGTGTATCCATTTAATAACTCCCTGTTTGGGTCGTTCAGTGAACTCAGCTTTTACTGAGCACCTGCGTCCTGTTTCCGACTTCACCAAGTCGCTTGGTTATGAGACCAACCAGACAGGGATGCAATGGTCTGTCTGATGTGTTGATATCCCCTTTCTCGACACATCTATGACCATGAACACTTTTAAGATTCAAGCTATTAGAGGTCAGACATTTCTCATAATCGTAATCTACATTTCGAAACATGTGTGACCTAACTATGAATCCAAGGGAATAATCCGAGTAATGAACAACTCTGATAATACTTTACCAGAAAGAACACTTTCATTTATTGAACAAGATGTTTCATCAAGATAAATAGCCACGAGGGCATACATTTCTCTACATCTCCCACTTGCACTCAGGCCTATTTATTTTGGTATCTCATACCATATTTACACGCTAGTTTTTCTAAACGATCACGTGCCAGCACCTTTGTGAATGGATCTGCTATGTTGTCTTCTGAAGGGACTCTAAGGAGTTCTATATCTTTCCTCTGCTCTATCTCCCGAATCAGGTGATACTTGCGAAGAATGTGTCTGGATCTCTTGTGGAATCTAGGTTCTTGAACCAGGCTGATGGCTGCATTGTTGTCGCAATACAACGGTATTGGACTTTCAACGGCAGGAACCATCCCGAGCTGGTTAATGAACTTCTTCATCCAGACTGCTTCCTTTGCGGCATCGTTGGCCGCTATGTATTCGGCTTCCATTGTGGAGTCTGCAATAGTGACTTGCTTGGAACTCCTCCAACTGACTGCTCCTCCGTTGAGAGTGAAAACATATCCTGAGATCGATTTGCTATCATCCATATCACTTTGAAAGCTTGAATCTGTGAACCCTTCAACATTCAGGTGTTCACTTCCATAAACCAAGACCAAGTCTTTAGTTCTTCTTAAGTACTTAAGAATTGTCTTGACTGCTTTCCAGTGCTCTTCTCCCGAGTTAGACTGATATCGGCTTACTACACCTAGTGCATAAGCGACATCGGGTCTGGTACAAATCATGGAGTACATGATAGATCCCACAGCAGAAGCATATGGGATCTTGGTCATCTTTGCCCTTTCCAAGTCGGTTTGTGGAGACATCTTCTTGGTGAGGGCTATCCCATGATTGGCTGGCAATGAACCACCCTTACTGTTTTCCATGTTAAAACGTTTTAACACGGTTTCAATGTACCTCGTTTGGGAGAGTCCTAGCATCCATTTAGATCTATCTCTATGGATCTTCACACCCAGTATGTAGGATGCTTCTCCCAAGTCCTTCATGGAGAAATTGGTTGATAGCCATTTTTTAACAGACTTTAACATCTCTATGTCGTTGCATATTATCAGAATGTCATCTACGTATAGAACTAGGATGACTAAAGAATTTTTATTACTGGTTCTTTTGTAGATGCATGGGTCATCCTCATTTCTGACAAAACCAAACTCTTTGACTGTTTTGTCGAAACGAATGTTCCAACTTCTTGATGCTTGCTTGAGTCCATAGATGGACCTGTGCAGCTTGCACGCCTTTCCATTGCTCCCACTGACTTCGAAGCCCTCTGGCTGGGTCATGTAAATCTGCTCTTCCAAATCACCGTTTAGGAAGGCAGTCTTCACATCCATTTGCCAGATTTCGTAGTCGTAGTAGGCAGCAATAGCGAGCACTATCCGAATAGACTTGTGCATGGCTACTGGTGAAAAGGTTTCGTCATAATCTATTCCTAGAATTTGACGATATCCTTTTGCAACCAGTCTAGCCTTGTACGTTTCTACTTTTCCATCTGCTCCAATCTTCTTCTTGAAGATCCATTTGCAGCCTATGGGAACATTTCCCTTGGGCACGTTTTCTAAGGTCCATACCTTATTTACGTGCATGGAATCTATTTCGGATTTCATTGCATCTAGCCATTTGTCAAAGTCTATACTCTTTATGGCTTCCTGGAAGTTAATAGGGTCATCATCAATTATGATGCTATCCTCGATTCCCCCGTCTACGAGAAAACCGTAGTACCTTTCGGGTGCTCGAGGAATCCTACTTGACTTCCTACTGACTGGTTGGGAGATGTCAAGTTCTGACTCTCCCACTGGTTCCAACACTTGTTGCTGTGTGGGTACTTCCTCCGAACATTCATTCAAATCAATTACCTTGCCAGTGGATTCCTTCACAAGGAATTCTTTTTCTAGAAAGGTGGCATGTCTAGAGACAACAATCTTTTGTTGTTCTGGATGGTAAAAGACATAACCTAACGAATGTCTTGGGTACCCTATAAATTTACACAGTATAGATCTGTCTTCCAGTTTGTCTGGATTTTGCCTTTTGACATAAGCAGGACAACCCAATACCTTCAAGTGATTGAGGCTGGGTTTCTTCCCTGTCCATATCTGATACGGAGTCAAATGCACAGACCTTGACGGAACTTTATTTAGAATGTATATAGCAGTTTCCAGGGCATAGCCCCAGAGGGAAGTAGTTAACTCAGCTTCACTTAACATAGACCGAACCATGTCTAACAAGGTCCGGTTTCTCCTTTCTGAAACACCATTATGTTGAGGTGTGTAAGGAGGAGTGATCTGAGAGAGGATCCCATTCTCTTTTAAGTAAGTGAGGAATTCATGGCTTAAGTATTCTCCTCCTCGATCGGATCGAAGAATCTTAATACTTTTCCCAGCCTGTTTTTCGACTTCGGCACGATACTCCTTGAATCGCTCAAACGTTTCGGACTTGTGTTTCATCAAGAACACATGTCCAAATCTTGAGTGGTCGTCAGTAAACGTGACGAAATATGAAAATCCACCTTTGGCTAACGTAGACATGGGTCCACATACATCGGAATGTACTAGACCCAAGAGTTCGATAACTCTTTCCCCTTGACTGGCAAAAGGAGTTTTGGCCATCTTACCTTTGAGGCAAGACTCGCAAGTGTCGAATGACTCATAATTCGAGAGGCCCAAGAGCCCCTCTTTATGTAACTTGTTGAGTCTCTTCTCTCCGATATGGCCTAGTCTACAATGCCAAAGATAGGTTTCATTAAAACTAGATTTCTTACGCTTTCTAGTATTAACGTTTAATACCACCTCATTGCTTAAAGTGTATATCCCATTACTGAGTGTCCCAAATCCTAGCAACTTACCATCAAGGGCAATGTTCATGACATTTCCGCTGATAGTAAAATTATAACCATCTTTAGCCAAAGCTGAGACAGATATAATATTGCATAGGAAATTTGGGATATAGTAACATTGCTTCAAAAACAAGTTAGCTCCACCAGCTAATGTGTGTCTAAGATCGCCTATGGCTACAACATCAACATTTGCTGCGTTTCCGACTTGGAGAATTATCTCATTCTTTACAAGTTTTCTACTGATTCTCAATCCTTGTAACTGGTTACAAATGTGAGAACCTGCACCGGTGTCTAACACCCATGCAGTAGAATTAACTGAAAGAACTACACTTTGCATTTTAGAGGTTAAGGTATAGACTTCCCTTAATTTTTCCCTTTCTGCTATAGACTTCTTAAACCAGCCACTATTAATATTAAAACCAGTTAATAAGTTCTCATCTCGGATATTATTAACCTTACTCATCATGCTGCAAAGATTAGAACTCCTAATTAGCATGTGTTCAAAATATTTTTTTTAAATATAATTAGAATGGATTTTGTCCAATTATACTCTCCCATTAATAAACAGATCGTTTTACTCCAAAACATGATTAAAATTAAATGGGAGCAGGAATCCAACAACCTTGAGTCGTCCGACCTTGAGTGTAGCTCAACAAGTCGTTCGACTCGGCTGTAGGTAGACGAACTCTTTGTCGATCATATCAAAATATGACTCCCTATTCGATTTTCCCCCTAGTCATTTGTGATCAAGAGTGTGCTCAACCGGATCACAATGCTAGCCTAGTCGGACCCTTGTTTTCGTGTCAAGCCTGACTTGCCCCTTTGCTCGGTGTATGCACGACACGCCGGTTTGGGTCAGAGCTTAAGACTACATTCTTGGTTAGACTTGCGCCGATGCTCTAGGGATGAGCCAACGGTTTCAGTCAGGTTAAGATGTCAATCAAGAAATCAGTTTCTATAAGGTTGACCTGTTACGGCTTGAGTGTGCTCAACAACCGAAACATGTTCCTTACAGTTGCCAACTCCTAAAACAAGGAGGGCTACGATTTATCTTGAATAAGATTATTATCGTATTAGACTTAGGTATAGTCGATGGACTTACATAGTTATGAATCGACACCTTGCGGTCCAGCGGACGCGGCCAGGGAATTGACTAAGCCAGGACCACTTGTTACCCAGTCTAGCTAGGTTGGTCCAAAAACTTTAGCCAAGCACATTGACCGACATCATGATCCATTGAAGGTGTTGTCATCATTTCCATGTTCGTTCAACAACTAAATGGTTTTTAAATTACAACTAGTTAATCCTTATCAACTAGTGGATCCCTAAAATTCAAAATTTTATGGGTTTGTTAGACTATTTTTATTAAGTCCTTATCATCTATAAGGATTCAAAAGTATATGCTGCTACCCTAATCGTCCAATAGGCAATTTAAACAATTTAAAATTCATAGCAGTGTCTCAAAATTATCACATAAGGTTTAAGGGAAATTAATGGCTAACCTAATCGTCCATTAGGTAATTTTTAAACAATTTAAAAATTTATTAAGCATGGTGTTAAAATTTATCACATAAAGTTTAAGAGTCAATTAATGGCTAACCTAACAAGTTTTTCTTGTGACATCAAAATAAAACAAGAATGCGCCATTAAACTAATTATCACATAATTAAAACATGCAGTTAAAAAGTAGTATAGAACAGAGTAGATCTGGCTCTGATACCACTGTAGGGATTTTCAAGGTCCCTTAGAGCTAATTTATTGCTATTCGTCCTAAGTCGGATGAACAAAATAAATAAAACAGCGGAAGAAATGATTTATTAAACTATTTAATAAATAAAGCCCTAAGGAAAAAAATTCCCTAAGCCAGGAAATCTACTGACTCGAGTTGGGTCTGACCAACTCGAGAAAGTTCTAACTACTAATTAAACTAATTGCATATAAAATTGACTCACCCGGAATCTTGCCCTGGAGCAGGCAAGATGTTCCGCACCGTCTTGCGCTCATTGATCTGAGCCGTCTTCCGAGCCGTGTTGCATCGCTCCTCGCCGCAGACTGGATCAGCTCCCGTAGCGCACCTTGCCTCCGAAGCCATCACAAGCCGTAGAAGATTTCACTTGAGTAAACCCGCGTCGTAGACTTCCGAATCAGATTCGGACCTCCTCGTTGTCTTGCTAGGACTCGGTTGGAGGACAGGAAAATTTATAGAGGGAGAGAATAAATTTAGTCTAGATTAAGTTTGCTCAAAATATTCGTGAGCTCCTTAATCAGAGACTTGGTGCAAGAAACAAAGAAGGGAGTGCCCACCTATTTATATAGGAGGCCGGCTCCCCTTCTTTTGTCATGAGCAATGTGGGACTAATGTTAGGAAGAGGGATATGGATTAACTCAATTTTGGTTAGTGTAGCTTACATAAAGCCTTAACCTTCAACCAATTAATCCTCACTCATCGTTGAGCTCTAGAGATGATACAAGTTATCATTTCGAAGAGCTAGTGATGGTGAACACGTAGGAACAAACGGCGACGAGATCCGAGTTCGTTTGACCCTTCAAACAATTGCTCAAAGTTGAGCAAAAACCCAAATTTCGTAGCCGTCAAGGGTTTCAACAAAAAAACCCTAAAATTAACTTAAGTGGCGGGCGACCCAATAAGCTTAGCGGGCGCGCCCGCCTAAGGCTTACTGGGCGCGCCCGCTAGGGCACACCCGCGCGGGCTCAGCCCGCTGTCACCAGCGGGCTGCGCCCGCTGCACCCAGCAGGCGTGCCCGCTGTGGCAGCGGGCGGGCCCGCTGCAACAGCGGGCCGCGCCCGCTGCACCCAGCGGGCGGGCCCGCTGGGTCAGCGGGCCCCGCCCGTTTTGCTAAGTGGGTTTTATCCCACTTCCCGTTTCGCCTTTCTCGCGTTTCTGGGCTCATCCGAGCTCCGATTCCTACACGGTTTGATCCTCTGGATTCCACACGAAATTTCCTCCATTCCCAAATGCTCCAATTTCACAACCAACTTGTGAATTATATATTCTCTTTACATCTAATGATATCCTCTATATATTCTATCTGTTACTACGACGTGAGTGTTACTCGGTGTGAGACCCTACAGCCTGACCCTTACTACAGGCCGAGACTCGAAGTCTCAAGACGACAGTGGCCACTAGCAGTAGGTGTCGTCCCTGTTTGGGGATCATCGATTACGTGATAGGTTCGTTTAAGCAAAAGTGCCTGACGAAATCACTCTGACTGTGACTGTGATAATTTCCGCAGTTTTAGTCCCTTCGTCATGACTATGTCACTCGGCTAGTCTAGGGTATGGTACACTATCAACCCTATTGGCTAGGAGTGGTCGGTATACATCGGTCTCTGGTACATACAGGTTGTACAAGTTACAACATACCTTGGCCAAGGTTTTACCGAGAGCCGTACTGACCTGTGACACTAACTTCCCATTAACGGAAGAGACGAATCCTCTGTTGATCACTACTTAGCTCATATGTTTCGAGTGTCACCCAGCCTAAGATCTTTCATCAGGCCTAGCCTCGAAGTTAGATCATTAGACCTAAGTGACACTGTCCACACATAGCTTCATACAATGATCTCAAGTCCTAAGGACCAACTTACCTATTATCACTCAGAGTTATTAATGATAGTTTAGTTAATGTGTATCCATTTAATAACTCCCTGTTTGGGTCGTTCAGTGAACTCAGCTTTTACTGAGCACCTGCGTCCTGTTTCCGACTTCACCAAGTCGCTTGGTTATGAGACCAACCAGACAGGGACGCAATGGTCTGTCTGATGTGTTGATATCCCCTTTCTCGACACATCTATGACCATGAACACTTTTAAGATTCAAGCTATTAGAGGTCAGACATTTCTCATAATCGTAATCTACATTTCGAAACATGTGTGACCTAACTATGAATCCAAGGGAATAATCCGAGTAATGAACAACTCAGATAATACTTTACCAGAAAGAACACTTTCATTTATTGAACAAGATGTTTCATCAAGATAAATAGCCACGAGGGCATACATTTCTCTACAATTATCAGATACAAATCTTCATTTCTCTCAATGATGTGCCCGCATACATCCACACGAGCCCCTAAGTGTTAGAGTTGATTCCAAGACAAGAGATAAGGAGTATTGTGCATACTATTATAATAGTGTTCACACCATGAAGTCGGGGGTAATCTAAAGTAGGATATATTGGACATAATGCAAAGAGGCTCCTTTAGCGTGAATAATATGAGTTTAATGTACAATCACCTCTCTAGTAAGTAAAGGTGACAAAAAATTCATTAAATAAAAATGACAATTAAATCATTCTCATTATTAATGTGGGTTTTGAAGTTGAATAAGACACCATGTTGGGGATCAAAAACTACAAAATAGGGACATTCATTGTCATGTCCCCTACAATGAGCACAAAATTCGACAAAGGGAAGATTACATTCTCCCAAGAATATATGATCGACGTTTAAATCCCTAAAAAGTGTCTGTTGTCATACAAGGAAATCTTATGGGGTCCAAGGGAAATAATGATGATTATAAATTAGTCTTCAGATTCCAAATGTAATATATGGAAACATATTACGACAGTTATGAACTAATCAATTGACTATCAATTTTTTGATATATATTTAATTTTATTTAATGTTATATTTTGTAGTGTCCCTTTTAACTCTAAGGGTTGGCTTTTTCATTAAATGGAAGCCAAAATGAAAAAGGAGATAAGCTAATACCAATTATGCCTAATAAGGTGAACAAGATTACATATGGTGAGGGCATGTGCCCACTCCATGTGAACTTTTACACAATTACCATATATAAAATAATTTCGTTATAACTTTATGTTCATCGACATGATAAAACTCAAAATATTCCGCAATAATTTATTGAAGATCATCTAATTTTTCCTTATTAAATGATGGCAAGTTGATTGTATTTTTAATAATAAGGGCCAAAATTATTTCTTCTCAATTTTATGTAATTAATATTAGCACCTTACCAAATTTGAGTTAACCTTTAATGCATTACGCAAACCTCCCAGATAATATATTTCCTTTTTATGCAACATATTACATATGTGTGTGTGCACTTTGTGTCTGTGTTTGTGCAAGTAAGTGTGCGTGTGTAAAATGGGCATCAGCTTGTTGTGCGCCGGGGTCAGAAGTGAGGGATCGTCGGGCGATCGAGACGAGGATAAGCAACCAAAACCAAACAAGAGCACTATGAAAGATTACAACTTTAGGCAGTCGATCGGCCAAGGGAACACCAATGTGATTTATTACAAAAGGAAAGAATTAATACAAATCTTTTCTCTTCACAACGAAGAAGAAGTACTCAAATACTCTCCAAATTCTCTCTAAAAATCTCTCAAAGTTGGCACTCACAAATGGCGGCTCAAAGTTCTCTCTGCGTTCCACATGAACGAAACCCTCCTCTTAAACACCTTATATATAGCCCAAGGGTAAAATAGGTGTCATTATTGAGGATGGAGTCCCAAGATATGCAAATCCCGCCTTTAACGGAATTCTCATCCAATCGCAACTCTAATACGAGTAGTGCATGGGGTCGCATCCTAGGGTGGGCCCTCTCCGTATTGCCGAGCTTTCTTCTGAAGACCAAGCAACCGAAGTGCTGAGCCGATCGATCCATGCTACCCGAAGCTCGGACTGTAGAGCTATCGATCCAGAGCAGTCGATCCTCTGAAATTAAGAACCAAGTGTGCTGTCGAAGTCAAATAGTTTGGCCTCTAAGTATCTGACTTGTGCAGAGTCAGATAGGTCAGGTCCTAAGCATAGCCAAGTTACCTCTGCACAAGATAACTCGGATGTCAAGCCAATAATTATCCAACACCTAAATCGAGCCAACTTTTACAAATCCCCTCCTTTGCGAGATTCAGGCCTCTGTGACATAGCCGGCCTTCATTGCACCACCTTGTTAGAGTCACATATGGTGTCTCCCATATTTTGCTCCGAAGAGCCTAATGGCTCCCATCGAGGTCCAACTGGCTCCACGAAGCCTCAAATGCCCCCAACTGGGGCTGCCTTGACATCATCTTGGAACCACATTGAGCATGTTCATGTAGTGCTTTAACTTGACTCCCCGATACAACCTTTGTTAACATGTCCACAAGGTAGTCATCTGTTTCGATCTTTAACAAGTTGATGTCGTCTTCTTCTTCTCCCACATAGTCTCAAACAAAGTGGAATCTCACATCGATACGCCCGGTGCAAGCAAGGAAGACCTGATTCTTAGCCAAGTGCATCACACTCTGACTATCACAATGGAGATCGTATTTCTTCTGGTAGACACCCAGATCATCCATCAAGCCCATCAGCCATATTGTCTTCTTCATAGCCTCAGTGAATGCCATGTATTTTGTCTTCATAGTAGACATGGCCATCGTAGAAAGAAGTATACTCTGCCAACAGATCGGAGCTCCTAATAGGGTGATGACGTAGCATGTCATGGATCTCCTCCTATACAAGTCACCTGCAAAGTCGGAATCAACATAGCCAATAGTTTGCGGACCATCTGTTGAGGGATGTATGTCCTCAGTTCATTTGTATTTGATGCAAATGGATTTTATATTAAAAGGGAATTTAATATGTCACAAAATGTTTGTGACAAAAGATTTAGAATATTATTGATGTGGGTTATTGAATATGATGCAAAAGGAATATAAAATATATTGTAAATTAGTTACAAATATATTTGACAATAAGTGCATGGAAATTAAGAGGATTTTCCAGTGAAAGTCACAGAGAAAACCGCGCTAAAATCGGACCTTAAATGAGTCAAATAAGCCAAATAAACCATCTAAATACCAGAACTGGGATTTAGCCCAATTCTGGACCAGATCGGGCTGGGAATTTTTTTTTGGCGAATGGTTTTTTGGCAAAATCTGATTTTCTGGCCAACTTTCGACACACGTATGAGTGGTCAAACGAACTTGGAATGACGTGCCATTTGTTTCTATGCATTCATGTACAGTGCTCTTCGATTTAATAGGTATTATCAATTGCGAAGCTCAACGGCGAGGGAGGAAAAATTCACAAAAGATTAGCCTTTGTAAAGGGCAAACTTTAATTGATTTTTTCACTACAATTTTTAGTCCCACATTGGAAATTAAGAAGAGAGGAGGGGTCAGATGCCTAAATAAATAGGGGCCTACTCCCTGCCTTGAAACTTGTCCTAAGCTCCAGAACTGGGTAGCTCCATTAAACTTGAGTAAGCACGGATCTGAGCTTAAAGTAAATATTCCCTCTTTCTCCCTAAATTCTTCCTTGCTCCTGATCGGTCTTTAGCAAAGCTACGAAGGAGTTCGGATTGGATCCGAAGTCTTGACGGAGGATCCACTCATGGTAAGATGAACTAGTAACACTAGTAGGGTTCACTTGAAAATTACACGTCTGGAATTTATAACCATACGATCAATATTAACGAACAGATCATCAAAAACAGGGGGATGGGGGGTTTAAGTGAGCTAGCTAACGGTAAAATTTCCTCTTTGGATACCTGATGCATGTGTGCATGTGACACGTGCGCATGCATGGCTTGTGCACTTATATATGTGTCTATGTGGGTCTCTCTCTCTCTCTCTCTCTCTCTCTCTCTCTCTCTCTCTCTCTCTCTCTCTCTCTCTCTCTCTCTCTCTCTCTCTCTCTCTCTCTCTCTCTCTCTCTCTCTCTCTCTCTCTCTCCCCCCCCCCTCTTTTGTGTGTGTGCGCGCGCGCGCGCGTGTGTGTGTGCGCGTGTGCTCGTGTGTGTGTGTGTGTGTGTGTGTGTGTGTGTGTGTGTGTGTGTGTGTGTGTGTGTGTACTTTCCATTGTTTGGTCTGTTTTCACAAGAGAAAGAAAATAAATTAATCACTAAAAGAAAATTAAAGGGTACATAAGGCATATATTGCATGTATAAAAAGAAGCATATAATGAACACATAAATAACAAAAATATTCTAGATAAATGAAAAAAGGTATGTGTGCTAACAAACTAGGCACCTTCTAACTGAAATTGTATTGGTTTTTTATTGTTCTAAAGCGCTTGCAAATTAAAATGTTGTCTACACCCTAACATGCAAATACATTAATGAATGTCAGAAAGCATTAACATGAGTATCAATATTTAATTAAAACTAAAAACTAATAAATTAAAGTTAGGATAAATGAATATTTGCAATTTAATGGTGCTCATTGATGCTTTTTGTGGTAAATAGATAGGTCAATAATTTTAAGTTAAAATTAAGTAATAAAAAGTAGAAAATATTTTTAATATTTAATTAATGACATTGACCTTTATGGCATATTGTATTTGGTTTAAAAAGCAAGAATGGGAATTGACAAAACAAACAATTTCAATTTCAAACAACCAAAAACATGAAAACATTAAACCTTGTTATCTCTGCTTTTCTTTCAATATTGCTTCTGTCTCTTCCCTTCCAAAGGTCAGCACTAGTAAAGGGCTTGGCCATTGGATGAGTGGCTGGTGTGACATCTATATGATCTGATGTGAGTTACCAAATTGATGATAGCGTATTACTTGATGAAAAATCTTGGACATCCATTAAACATGATATTTTGGAAAGCATCAAAAGAACATTTTCTGGTGAGCTAAGAGTTCCTATGCCTTCAAGTATGATCTAGATTAAAAGAAGTAATTCATAGATGGCAATCGGAGAAATGTGTTGTTTATTAGAACTTTCCCGAAAACATATTGTGTCAGATGTCAGATTTTAAACTTCAAATTCAAATACTGTAATTGAAAATAAGATATCAATAAGATACGAAAGGCATTTTATTTCCTTTTTACAAAATTTTCTTAACACCTAAAGAAGTTTTAGAACATGTAGAATTTTAAATTTTTCATTTTGAATTATAGTTTACTTACATATTTCATTGTAATTGTTGGGCACATATAATTAAAACCAAACAGACAAATCATAAACTCATGTCTCTGTTAATTCATTAGTCAACAAGTAAGAGAAGAAGTTTATTCAATACTTTGTAGCAAGTAAGTTGAGGTTGAATAACGATCAAGCTTAATTAATGAACAACAAAGATGATGGCCAGTAGTTGATTCAATATTTTCTAAGGCACACATGAGATGCCAAGATGTGAAGAGATTCTAAACATTATGTTGATAATAGTGATGATGAATGCTGCTTGGTGCACGGAGCTTCATTGAGAACGATTCAAAGAATACCCCTGATCATTAAAGAGTTAAAAAGATAGTCCACGGTCATACAGATCCTGATAACTTGTAACCCTACAAGAAAATGGTTAAGTGTGCAACTGATAAGGGTGACCAAAGAAAGAACACTCCAAAGGATAAGTTTACTCCAAGAAGGGTGCATGGAGTCTCTAACCATGGTTAGTGTATGCTATATGAAATTATCAGATACAAATCTTCATTTCTCTCAATGACGTGCACGCATACATCCACACGAGCCCCTAAGTGTTAGAGTTGATTCCAAGACAAGGGGTTAGGATTATTATGCATACTATTATAATTGTGTTCACACTATGACGTCGGGGATAATCTAAAGTATGATATATAGGACATAATGCAAATAGGCTCCTTTAGCGTTAATAATATGAGTTTAATGTCCAATCACCTCTCTAGTAAGAAAAGGTGACAAAAAATCCCGTAAATAAAAATGACAATTAAATCATTCTAATTGTCAATGTGGGTTTTGAAGTTGAATAAGACACCATGTTGGGGATCAAAAACTACAAAGGTGGGACATTCATTGTTATATCCCCTACAACGAGCACAAAATTAGACAAATCGAAGATTACATTCTCCCAAGAATATATGATCGACGTTTAGATCCCTAAAAAGTGTCTGTTGTCATATTAGGAAATCTTAGGGGGTCCAAAAGTAATAATGATGATTATAGATTAGGCTTCAGATTCCAAATGTAACATATGGGAACCTATTACGACAGTTATGAACTAATTAATTGACTATCAATTTTTTGATATATATTTAATTTTATTAAATGTTATATTTTATAGTGTCCCTTTTAACTCTAGGGGTTGGCTTTTTCATTACATGGAAGCCAAAATGAAAAAGGAGATATGCTAATACCAATTATGCCAAATAAGGTAGATAAGTTTACATATGGTGAGGGCATGTGCCCCCTCCAAGTGAACTTTTACACAATTGCCATATATAACATACTTTAATTATAACTTTATGTTCATCGACATGATTAAACTCAAAATATTCCCCAATAATATAATGAAGATCATCTAATTTTCCCTTATTAAATGATGGCTAGTTGATTGTATTTTTAAAAATAAGGGCTAAAATTTTTAATTCTCAATTTTATGTAATTGATATTAGCACCTTACTAAATTTGAGTTAACCTTTAATGCATTACGCAAACCTCCAAGATATTATCTTTCCTTTTTATGCAACTTATTACATATATGTGTGTGTGCATTTGTGTTTGTGTTTGTGCAAGTAAGTGTGCGTGTGTAAAATGGGCATCAGCTTGTTGTGCGTCGAGGTTAGAAGTGAGGGATCGTCGGACGATCGAGACGAGGATAAGCAACCAAAACCAAACAAGAGATCTATGAAAGATTACAACTTTAGGCCGTCGACCGGCCAAGGGAACACCAATGTTATTTATTACAAAAGGAAAGAATTAATACAAATCTTTTCTCTTCACATCAAAGAAGAAGCACACAAATATTCTCCAAAATCTCTCTAAAAATTTCTCAAAGTTGGCATTGATCGCTCCGGAATGTAACCCAAAAGTGCGACCGTGTAGTTTTACCGCAAGCGCACGGTGTAGCGGCGAGCGGGTTATTGAACACAGGGAGGAGGAATGAAAGTGCTTGCTCCGAACAACCTGGCTATTAAGAACGGAAAAGAGGGAATTTGCCTTTGGCGATCCTGTCACAATCGTCAGACAAAGTACGAAGATATCAAATCAAATAAAGATGCCTAGGGAATGGGGAATCCCCGCTACTCACCGTATCTCGTCAATGTGATTCATTGGTATCAAAATTGCTAGGGTAGAATCTCGGATGAACTAGTTGCAACTAAATGTAAAACCTAGCTCACGCTCTCGCGCTGTTGCCGGTCTATAGCTATCCTATGTTTGGGTCCAATCTCTTGCAAACCCTAGCCTAGGCAAGCTAGCATTAGGGTCAACATCATCATTCAATCACGCCCCGAGCCCACTCTCGTGCAAACTCGGGCCCCGACCTAGGTTGGGATCGTTCCTACCCGTCCAATCTCTTGCAAACGGGTATCGGCATGGAATTGCAACCGAGAACCCTAATATCGGTCCAATCTCTTGCAAACCGATACTACGGAAACTCAATTTCAACCCAATTCGGATTTCTAGGGTTTCCTATCGAATTGGGATCCAATCTCTTGCAAATCCCAATCGATATGAACACCTAGCTATCCGTAGTAAATCGATCCAATTCTAACCCTAATAGCAATTCTAGCAAAATTTCTACCAAGTCATCACAAATAAGAAATTGGGCTCGTATGGTTCATCCCCATGCCCCAAGACGTATCGACTACTCATAATTCATAGCACAAATACAAAAATAATCAATGGAATTAACAAGAGAATTCATCACAATATTCAAATAAGCAATAAAAATAGTATTTTTAAAGGAGAGAGAGACAAACCAATAGAGTTCTTCCAAGAATCCAACAAAAATAATCGTTTCTCTCCTCTCCAATCACAAAAATCTAAAGCTAAAAAGTTTTATCTAAAAAGCTGCAAAAAGTAAAGAGAAAAGCTCTCTAACCTAGGGTAAAAACAGGGGTTAAATACCCCCCAAAATCGTCCAAAAAACTGTGACCAAAATGCCCCTGCGCAGCCTGAAAATCGCAATTTTCGCTACAGGCAGCGCGTCGCACTCGGCCGAGAGACAAGAGTCGCTCGGCCGAGTGACAAACCCTGAGAATTTCCAGTAAGTCTGGGTCTTCGGGGGTCTTCACTTCGGGGGCGGCTCGGCCGAGTGAGTTGTCGTTACTCGGCCGATGGCTTCTATGTACTCGGGCGGTCGGCATTTTCCACTCGGCCGAGTGGGTCTTCTGAAGCTCAGGCAGACGAAAAACAGTAAGTTGGCGATTTTTGATGGGTGTCGTCTGAGTGCCACTCGGGCGGACGGGGTCTCGTCACTCGGCCGATGTGGCTTCCGACGCTCGGCCGAATGCACACATAAAACGTGTCCGATCTGGTCGGCCGAGCGGTGTCTCGCTGGTCGGCCGATTGACTCCTTCACTCGGCCGAGTGAGACACCAAAAATGCCCAAACAGCTTGTTTTGGCCTCCTCGTCGCTCCTGCGACGTTCTTTCTTCTTCCGCTCCTCTCCAATAGCAAAGTACCCCTCGGGGAGGTCATCGGTGGCACTCTGGAGTAGGTGTATCAGGGGATCACTCCAAATCGCTCCAAATCTCCTGAAATACGACAAAAACAACAAATCGTGAAAAGCATCACAATATCATCGATATATCGTGAAAAACATGATTTGAGCGATCTAAATGTCATGCAAACATGCGGGAAAAAAGTGTAAAATATGGAGTGATCAAAATCCCCCAAGCTTACCTCTTACTCGTCCTCGAGGAAGATAAGTAAAAGGCGAACCCGGTGGATTCGGAAAACGAAAACGACGAAAAACGAAAAACGAAGAACGAAGAAAAACGAAAAATGAAATAAAAACGAAGAAGAAAGAAGGAAGCGAAGAGGGAAGCTGCTAGATCATCTTCTCAGGACGTGGGTTTTGCTTACTCATATAGCATGCACCGAATGTAAAACACATGTCAAAGAATTTTATTTTGATATCATAGTATAATGGTACAAATAGAAATAGAAAACCCAAGAATATTGAGATATCATGAAAAACGGAATAATTTCAGAATTAGCATCGTCTGAATCATTTAAAACGGTATACAATATCGCAGATCACACACTTTTCAATTAAACGCTTTCTAAGAGGAGTATAAGAATATCACGCAATAGAATAGAAAGAATAGAAAAGTGTGGATTTCATGAAATGAGTGCTAGGAATAGATTTCTGAATTTCGTAATGCTAAAACAATCTTACCGAGTATAGAAGATTACTTAGCCTAGGTTGTCGTGCAACGTCAAGTAGTCACTCTCTCACACATCATCGGATTCTCTCCCCCAAGCTTATCTATAAGCGTGGTGGCATAAAAACTATATTTACATCCCCATTTTTGTGATGCTCCAAAAGTAATGAAAATAAAAACAAAAAGAGAGAAGAAAGAGAGAACATGAGATGGGATCGTTTATTGAGGTTCTTTTCTCTTTTCTTTTTCTTTTTCTTTTCTTTTTGTTTTTTTTTCAAATAGCATATATACACAATGATCCCAACTCAAAGAGAAATAAGGATATACAAGATATGTGGAGCTAGGAATTAATAGCGGAGGAAATGCCATATATTAGAATCGCTTAAGGGGAGATTCACCAATGATTTTAAAATAGAGAAATGATGTTCAAGATATGTGGAGAAAGAAATAAATATGTCTCTCAGTTCACTCTATAAGACGTGCACGACAACTTCAGCAGGGTAATCTAATCTACTCAGTTTCGATCACAAAAAAGCTAAACTAATCCAGATTTATCATAGCTAACATCATTCAATCATCCTGAAGTGAAATGTACAAATCATGCATATAGAAGTGATATAGGAAAAGAAAACGATACTCCAGATATAAGCATTCAATGCGTGAATCTTGGTGTGTTTTCTGCGATAGCATACATATGAATATTCAGACTCAGCTAATAATAAAATTTCATCCATTTTCATGTGGAAAAAGTGTGGGTCACTATCTCTAAATGCAAGGCAAGTCACATCATATGATATCAGAAATAAAAACCTAAAACATGACAAATATATCATGCATATATAGAGAAAGCTAACGCCACATAATCATCATCACAGAAAAGTCATCTCTAGCATGAGATGAAAAAGAAATAGAGATAAAGATGGAAAATAAAACTATTTACAATGCAGCACACAAAGAAAATAAGAAAAACGTGATGCATGGTAAAGTGAAAGAAAAAGTGATGAAAATGAGTGCAAAAACAGAAAATGGCGTGAAAAAAACTAAAAATAAAGATGGTAAATCGAAAAGAACGTGAGAACTCACTCCCCCAAGCTAAATGGCACAGTGTCCTCAATGTGCAAAGTGTGGCACACTGAGAGACGCGTAATGTGAGGGGTAGGTGAGGATGCATGCATGAGGAAAAAAGAAAATAAAAATAATGAAAAATATGATGCGGACATGATGCATGCAGATACAGGAGTGACACAGAAATAAAGGTGTGACACCAAAAACTCTCCCTCTCTCCCGAAAATGATATAGAAAGATATATAAACATAATGTGTACCCAAAAATAGTGAGGGGATGGGGGGTGGGGTCAAAAAGGCAACAGGACCCAGCAGAGACGGGCATCACAACGGCAAAAAGAATCAATGGCATCAAGAGTGCCTAAGAGGGTGGGGCTACGACGTCTCCGTCCTGAGGCGGAGGGGGTGGTGGTGGTGGCTGTGGAACAGGCTGCTGAGCGGGTGTGGGTGTGGGTGTGGAAGTGGAAGTCGAAGCAGGCTGGGTGTGTGTAGGAGTGGGGGTGGGGGCCTACTAGGTGGGTGCGGGGACGTGAGGGAGCCGCTCTAGGACCTGGGTGAGGCAGTAGTGAACGTGCGGGAGTAGGTCGAAGCGGCCAGCCATCGCGGAGACGGTGGAGGACAGGGTCCTAAGGTCGCCTCTGAGGCAACTCACTGCCCCCTCGAGAGCACGAATGCTCTGAAGTACAGTGTCGGGGGGAGGTGGTGCAGAGGGACGCACCGGTCTGTGCTGTGCAGGTCGGGGCTGGCGTACTCTGGTGGCGTAAGTGATGGGCTCAGCAGGTAAGTGGACGAAAGGTGCTGCGCTCGTAAGTGTGGGCCTGGCCTCAGTGTGAGGCCGGGGCACCGGCTGGTGAGAAGTGGAGGCAGCAGCAACGAAGGAGGAGTACAAAAGTGGCAACGAGGCGGCCAGAGAGGTCGGTGACACAGACGTGAGGACAGACGCCACGACACTCTCAGAAAATACAGCAGCGGTGGAGACAGAGGTCGAGACCACGGTCTCCACAGCGACAACAAAAGAGGGCTCTCCACACTAAACTATAGTCGGCGGGCGCTCGGGTAGGGCAGAGGAAACGGGCTCGGCGGACAGAGGGCCAGCAGTGGTGGTGGGCGTGGATGTAGTGGATGTGGTCGTAGGCGTGGAAGCAGTGGAGGTGGGCTCAGTGAGGGTACTCCCGAAACCGACAGAAGTGTGGACAGAGGTGTCGGGAGTAGCAGAAATATCGGGCTGCTGAGGGGCCACGGGGTCAGCAGGAGCAGCAGGGTCAGTGGGTGCAACGTGGGCAGCGTGGGCCTGCTCAGCCTGCTCAGCCTCCTCGGCCTCAAGCACATAGGCGGCGGGGATCAGGAGATCCATCGCCGGGAGCCAGTCCACCTGTACCGGTGCAATCTGAGTCCGAGCTGGGCTCGGAAGGATCATGTAATCCGCACCGAATGGACCATGAAACCAAACCCAGTGCCGCTGACCATGCGGACGAAGCATCTTCATCCGAGCCATAACATCTATGGACAGTGAAGTGGGGCCCGGTGCTCGTCGCATGTCATCAGGAAAGTCCTCGCCGGTCATAAGGGCGAGCAGGGTGATCAGACCGCCGCAGCATATCGATGAGCGAGCGCCCACCGATACGATGATGCGGTCCAAAAACCAGCTCGCGATATCTATCACGACGGCGGGGACCAACTCATCGCCCTCCCTAGATAGAGCTCTGGGACATGTCATCGCGTAGAGCATATAAAGATCCGGAGTGGACATCGTACACGGCTCATATCTTGCCAAAAAGGTAGTCTCCATAAGGCGCTGAGCTATACGGAGGCAAGGGTGGACGATGGCCGAGGCCTTGGCCCTACTAGTGTCAAAGGCAGCGTGAAGACCCGTGATCCGGGCCCAGAAGGAGCAGGCATCGAAGGAAGGTGGGGGAATGTGAGTGGGGGCGTAACCACGGTCGGCCCCGGGGACATCGGGCCACGAGAAGAAGGCTCTCATCATACTGAGAGTGACCTGGCACTCTCGGTCCATGAACCGAAACGAGCATCCCTCGTCGGTCCGGGCGATCGAACTAAGCACCTCAAGTGTCGGACGGATAAACGTGTCCGCCGACACCTGGAAGAAATCTCGCCAGCCCACGTTATCGTACAACGTGAGCATCACCTCGAGTACCCCCAGGCGTCCTAGGTCTGCAAGGTGTGCGAACCTGGAGGGTACGATCGAGCACTGGGAAATGCTCTTGAAAGCGACGCGGTGTGCGTCGTTCCGGAACGTAATCCCCAGCGGCCCGATAAGTGGAGCCGGTGAAGATGGTATGTGATGTGGGATGGCAGGGAGTGGCTGTACGGGGTGTGCGGACTGTGCGGGCCCTACAGGCTGTGCGGGGTGTGCGGGGCCTACAGGCTGTGCTGGGTGAACGAGGTGTGGTGGAGTAGGCGGATGAGAGTCCTCCACCTCGTGGGAGGGGCCGGCATCATCTGACCGCTTCCGCTTGGCGGAAGCTCTCCTCGACCGCGGCCGTGTCCGGGGCGGCATATGGGCCCCGAGCGCTCACCAAAACCAATAAAAATGCGGCGTGCGTAAAATAAAGGAAAGAATATACCACGACACGCCGCGAGAGCAAAGCTATGGAAGCGTGCGAAGAAGACGCCTCCACGTAGCCCAAAACAGTCCCTGGAAGCTCCCCTGGGCTCCCCTAAGCTCCCAAATATAACCCTCGTTCCTGAGCCGCTCGGGCGGACGAACTTGTGTGCTCGGTCGAGTGACTAGTATACTCGGCCGAGTGAACCCTGTTTTCTGCTGTTTGTCTTCGTTTGGGCTCTAAACTCTATTTTTCTTCCTCCAGTCGATTCCATCTTTCTCCTAAGCATGGAGCGCCTTCCTGGGGCGCTCCTTGTCGCCTTGTTCATCCTCCCCATGATGGATTTCCTATCTCCTCTCCTGTCAGGAAAAATAGGACCCGTTATCACGAAATTTATGGGCGAACGACTCAAAACACTAATAATTTCTAAAACAAAAATAAAAGAAAAGTAAAAATAAAGTGATAACCGTCGGGTTGCCTCCCGACAAGCGCTCGTTTAAGTTCGTGAGCTCGACCCCCTTTGATTTTCAATTAATGCGGGATATTGGGTGCATAGGAGATGCACCCGTCAAATTTTCCGGGGAGAACGCTTGGATTCGGAAGTTGCGACGGCGTGTTCTCCCTCGGTGGTCTCTCGTCTCGAATAGTGTTGGGGGGTGGCTCCCCCAAGCTAGCGCTTGCTCCAGTCCTCGGCTTCACCGGTGACACCGATTTCCGTACCGGCGGAGCTTTCTTCGGAGACTTCATCTTCGAGAGCCTGCAGAGCTCTCAAATCCTTGCGACATCAGCGTCGCCTTCATCAATGTTCACGGAGAGGTCGGGGGAATGCTCCGTCTTCTCTTCTTGGTCCAAATCCTGCTCCTCCTCAAAATCTTCCTTGAATAGAGCTCCGATCGAATGGGGGATCACCTCCTCAATGACCTCGTCAAGGTGGTCCATATAGTCCAGCTCCTCGTGGTAAGGCATGTGTTTCATTGCCTTAGGAATATGATGCTCCACCTCGATGTTGTCGACGTTCAATGTTAGGGTACCTTCTCGTACGTCGACAATGACACCGGCGGTGGCGAGGAACGGTCGTCCAAGTATTAACGACGTATCTCCCTCCTCCTTAACATCCATGATAACGAAGTCACATGGCAAACATATCCCCCCCGGGACTTGTAGCGGGATGTCCTCTGTGATCCCTACCGGCATTGTGATCCGTCCATCGGCTAGTTGTATCCGCATGTCGGTGGACTTCAATTTAGTGCCGGTATTTAGCCTTAGGAACATAGAAAGAGGCATGAGGCTAACACTAGTCCCTAAGTCCACCAACGCCTTTTGCAGAGGGACGCCGCCCAAGGTGCAAGGAATTCGAAATCTCCCCGGCTCTTTGAATTTAGCCGGCTCCTTCTCTCTCTTGGTGAACCAAGAGCCCTCCTCGGCGAGCATAATTTTCTCCTTCCTCTTCCTTCCCGAAATCAAATCCTTTAAAATTTTTGCGTATGTCGGGATCTCAATGATAGCATCAAGAAAGGGAATATTGAGGCTTACCCCTCTCAAATATTCGAGAAACTTCGCTAGTCGCTTCTCCATCTTCGCTCTAGCAAGCCTCTGAGGGAATGGGACCGGTGGCATAAAGCGCCTCTCTTCAAGCAATTGCTCCGCTCTAGATTTCTCTTTTTCTTGCGGCTCTTTCTCCCTCTCAACTTCAACTACCAGTTCAATTGGCTCTACATTCTCCTCCACGGGCTCCTCGGTAGGAATCATGGTGGGGGTGGTATCCTTCCCGCCTCTAGTTGTAACGGCAACCACAGCATTGATGTGGCCGGTGTTGCCCCGTGGGTTTTGCTCGGGTTGAGCCGGCAATTGTTGAGTATTTCGATTGAGCAATGCCAATTGCTCCGAGATTTGGGCTACAACGGTTGTAAGGGAGTCTTGGCCCGCCTTCAATGAAGCGTTGATCTTCTTTTGCTCGACCATAAACTCCTCCACTCTAGCTTCAAAGTCGGATCGTTGTGGAGCTTGTGGAGGGTTTTGGTTTCTCCACCCTTGATTGTATCCGGGCGGCCTATAGGGTGGAACTTGTTGCTTCGGTTGGAAATTTTGTTGTGGAGGCCCCCTCGGTGGATAATGTTGTTGTTGTGGTGGTGGTGGTCGAGCTTGTTGAGGTAGTTGTTGCGGTGGGTTCAACGCTCCTTCATTGTTGGCATAGGAGAAACCAGGATGGTTTCTAGTTGTCGGATTGGCCTAATATCCTTGGTTTCCCGCGACATATTGAACTTGCTCCAAGGATCCCTCTCCTTGCTCTCCTCCCAAATACATAGCTTGAGATTGGTCTTACCAATCACACATTTGATTCGTTGGTGCGGATGTGGAAGGGGTTCCTTGGGGCTCCGTGATATACTTCTCCAGTCTCTCCACTACCTTGTGGAGAGAATCAAACTTGTTTGTCAGCTCCGCTACGGCCTTCGCCTCATAGATGCTAGATGGCTTCAAGGAGGACGTAGAGTGTCCTCGCTCGTCGCCCCATTGTTGATTGTTTGATGGCATCTCTTCAATTAGGGCCGTAGCTTCGTCGGGAGTCTTCGATAGGATAGCATCATTTGCCGCGGCATCAATAATCTGCTTGGTCCCCGGTTGGAGACCATTGTAGAAGCTATGAACTAGCTCCCAATCTTCAATGCTATGGTGCAGGCACTGATGCTGCAGGTCTTTGAAATGCTCCCAAGCCTCGTAGAGTGTCTCTTGGGGTCCTTGCTTGAAGGACATAAGATCACTCCGAATCTTTACCGTCTTGGAGGGCGGATTATCAATGAACGCACTCGCCAACTCGTCCCATGTGGTAAAGACTCCCTCAGCTTGCGTCCTCAACCAATAAAGTGCTTTATCCTTTAATGTGAAGGGGAAGAGGCGCAGTCTGATGGCATCGATGGAGACCCTCGTCATCTGAAACGTGGCGCACTTCGACAAGAATAACTGGTTGTGGTAGTGGGGATTTTCGTGGGCATTCCCATGAAATGGATCCTGCTGCATCAGAACCACTAGTCCAGTCTTCAGCACAAAATTCTTGTCAGCCGCCAACTCCGGTATGGCAATGGATGAGTTCGTAGAAGAGGTCTTAGGCCGAAGCCTATCTCGAATAGAAATAATCCTCGCCATTCTTGCCGCTAATTGTTCCGCAGTTTCCGGGTTGGTCATAAACCTCCCTTCCGGATCTTGTCTTCTCTTCGCTCTGATTCTCCGCACAGTACGCTCAATCTCGGGATCAAATAATATAGCTTCACGGTCCGTCGTTGATCTCGTGTTCAAGCACGGGAAAACAAAGTTTCAAAGAAGTGATTAGCGCAATGGAAGGGTTAGATAAAAAATAAAGAAATAAAACAAAAAGAAAGAAATAGCTAGGGTGGTAAGATCAAACACAATCGCCTCCCCGGCAATGGCGCCAAAAACTTGATCGCTCCGGAATGTAACCCAAAAGTGCGACCGTGTAGTTTTACCGCAAGCGCACGGTGTAGCGGCGAGCGGGTTATCGAACACAGGGAGGACGAATGAAAGTGCTTGCTCCGAACAACCTGGCTATTAAGAACGGAAAAGAGGGAATTTGCCTTTGGCGATCCTGTCACAATCGTCAGACAAAGTACGAAGATATCAAATCAAATAAAGACGCCTAGGGAATGGGGAATCCCCGCTACTCACCGTATCTCGTCAATGTGATTCATTGGTATCAAAATTGCTAGGGTAGAATCTCGGATGAACTAGTTGCAACTAAATGTAAAACCTAGCTCACGCTCTCGCGCTGTTGCCAGTCTATAGCTATCCTAGGTTTGGGTCCAATCTCTTGCAAACCCTAGCCTAGGAAAGCTAGCATTAGGATCAACATCATCGTTCAATCGCGCCCCGAGCCCACTCTCGTGCAAACTCGGGCCGCGACCTTCGTTGGGATAGTTCCTACCCATCCAATCTCTTGCAAACGGGTATCGACATGGAATTGCAACCGAGAACCTTAATATCGGTCCAATCTCTTGCAAACTGATACTACGGAAACTCAATTTCAACCCAATTCGGATTTCTAGGGTTTCCTATCGAATTGGGATCCAATCTCTTGCAAATCCCAATCGATATGAACACCTAGCTATCCGTAGTAAATCGATCCCAATCTAACCCTAATAGCAATTCTAGCAAAATTTCTACCAAGTCATCACAAATAAGAAATTGGGCTCGTAGGGTTCATCCCCACGCCCCAAGACGTATCGACTACTCACAATTCATAGCACAAATACAAAAATAATCAATTTAATTAACAAGAGAATTCATCACAATATTCAAATAAGCAATAAAAATAGTATTTTTAAAGGAGAGAGGGACAAACCAATAGAGTTCTTCCAAGAATCCAACAAAAATAATCTTTTCTCTCCTCTCCAATCACAAAAATCTAAAGCTAAAAAGTTTTATCTAAAAAGCTGCAAAAAGTAAAGAGAAAAGCTCTCTAACCTAGGGTAAAAACAGGGGTTAAATACCCCCCAAAATCGTCCAAAAAACTGTGACCAAAATGCCACTGCGCAGCCTGAAAATCGCAATTTTCGCTACAGGCAGCGCGTCGCACTCGGCCGAGTGACAAGAGTCGCTTGGCCGAGTGACAAACTCTGAGAATTTCCAGTAAGTCTGGGTCTTCGGGGGTCTTCACTTCGGGGGCGGCTCAGCCGAGTGAGTTGTCGTTACTCGGCCGATGGCTTCTATGTACTCGGGCGGTCGGCATTTTCCACTCGGCCGAGTGGGTCTTCTGAAGCTCAGGCAGACGAAAAACAGTAAGTTGGCGATTTTTGATGGGCGTCGTCTGAGTGCCACTCGGGTGGACGAGGTATCGTCACTCGGCCGATGTGGCTTCCGACGCTCGGCCGAATGCACACATAAAACGTGTCCGATCTGGTCGGCCGAGCGGTGTCTCGCTGGTCGGCCGAGTGACTCCTTCACTCGGCCGAGCGAGACACCAAAAATACCCAAACAGCTTGTTTTGGCCTCCTCGTCGCTCCTGCGACGTTCTTTCTTCTTCCGCTCCTCTCCAAAAGCAAAGTACCCCTCGGGGAGGTCATCGGTGGCACTCTGGAGTAGGTGTATCAGTGGATCAATCCAAATCGCTCCAAATCTCCTGAAATACGACAAAAACAACAAATCGTGAAAAGCATCGCAATATCGTCGATATATCGTGAAAAACATGATTTGAGCGATCTAAATGTCATGCAAACATGCGGGAAAAAAGTGTAAAATATAGAGTGATCAGGCATTCACAAATGGCGGCTCAAAGTTCTCTCTGCATTCCAAATGCACGAAACCCTTCTCTAAAACACCCGATATATAGCCCTAGGGTAAAATAGGTGTCATCATTGAGGATGTATTCCTAAGATATACAAATCCCTCCTTTAACGAAATTCTGATCCAATGCAACTCTAATACGAGTAGTGCCCGGGGTCGCACCCTAGGGTGGGCCCCCTCCGTATTGCCAAGCTTTCTCTGGAATACCAAGCAACCAAAGTGCCGAGACGGTCAATCTGAGCTACTTGAAGCTCGGACTGTAGAGCTATCGATCCATGAGCCGTCGATCCTCTGAAATGAGGAACCAAGTGCGCTGTCGAAGTCAAATAGTTTATCCTCCTAGTATCTGACTTGTGCAAAGTCAGATATGTCAGGTCCTAAGCACAACCGAGTTACTGTTGGATCTGGATCGTAGCCTAGATGGGGGTGAATAGGCTATTAAAAATATTCGTGCAACCCACGAACAACCACACGCAGTTATAAGCACAGACAGGATAATAAAATAGCAATCACAGAGGATGCACAGATATACTCTGGTTCGGTCGTCCCCACGACCTACTCCAGCCCCCGAAAGCAACTACTAGATAGATATGTAATCAAGTACAGCTACAATGAGTCAAGATCCCAAATCTACTCTCACCTAGCTCGTACGCACACCACGTGCTCTACACTATCAATCTAGTCAGATGCTCTCCCTCCGTGACGACTCCCAAGTCGTTAGGTCCCCAAAAGTAACACAAACAGGTAATTTTTCCCCTACGAAGAACTAACACAAATACTACACAATATAATAACCAAGAGAGTTTAGAATGCTCAGATCGTGTAGCGGTGTTCTCTTCGTCAATCAGCACGGGTCAGATCTCGTCTGACGTAGATGTAGTCTCTGATGTCACCTCAATAATTCTGCTCCCATCCCAATGAAACTTGCGCCTTTTGAGAATTGCGGCTTGCACTGCTCCTCTTGAAAGTTTCGGCTCCTGATTAAATCTTGTGCCTTTGTACAGCTGTAAACAGAGCCAAACAAATAAGTTAGAGGAGTATAGGAATTTAATGCCCAAGCTCAAAATAACATATGCAATTTAACTCCCTGTCTTCAAGAATTGCGGCTCTGTTCTCAGAGGATTTGTGCGCTGCCTCCTTGATGATCTTTGGTGAATTTGCACACCCAATAATTTCGGCAAACCCCAGGCTCTCCACAAATTTCGGCAAATAAAAAAGAACTGTGCTCTTTTGGATTTTTATGGGGGATTGGTTTACACAGGGGGAAGCATACAGAAAGAATTAATGCATGGGGGATTGGTTTACACGTGATCTTTGCTTTGATGTGCAAACACCGAATTAATGCAATCAAAAAGTAAACCAATCCAAGAAATTTTCGGCTGCCCATCAAAAATAAAACCCCATTCTTTTAAGTGGCGTCTCCCTCCTTCAATTTTTTTGTGCAACTGACAACTCCCCAATTATTTTGATGAATACCCTCTCTATGATTTTCGGCCAGGCTTTTGTGCATGTCAACAATTGCGACTGAGGCAACAATCAAGCTTTTGAGTCAAACATTGCGGCTCTTTAAAAAATTTTGTTGCTGCACCTGCACACGTAAAACCAAAGATTAAAAAGTTTTTAATTAAATAAGCCACTCACTTGTTTCATGTGCCTGGAGGAAAGATGAAGCCCCTTTAAGATTTTCGGCGGACCTAGGATTCGATGAAGAGAAAAACTTGAGAGGTTGAATTTTCGGCCTGGGGAATTTCTTTCCAAGGGCGGCTGCTTCCACATGAATTCGGCCGGCAGCTTTGTCTTTCAAGGGGTTTTCTTTTATATATAGAAAATTTCTATGAAGAGCTTCATGCGTGAAGAGGCCTTGTTGTGAAGATATTGATGGAAATATCTTGTTGTGAAGAGGCCTGAAGAGGCCTTGTTGTGAAGAGGCCTTGCTCCCCAGTTGTGAAGAGGCCTTGTATTTTTTTCATGAAGTGATCAAGACAAAAAATGATGCTCCTCTTAATTTGGGCCTTGGGAAAATAAAATGACATGGCATGTTTGGTCTTCATGCGTGAGTGGTCCTTTGCCCATTTGATTGTCTACTCATTCCCATCATATTGATGAAGTCCTTCCAGGAATTAGTCGCACGTTTTCCGTTCCTGAAACACTTAACACACACGTTAAAACATTCACGCAGGTTTGTTATCATTAAACACGATGTTCACAGATCGTTGCTACCAATAGTTACCTCATCACAAGATAACTCGGATGTCAAGCCAATACTTATCCAACACCTAAATCGAGGCAACTTTCACAAATCTCCACATTTATGAGATTCAGACCTCTGTGACAAAGATGGCCTTCAATGCACCACCTTGGTAGAGTCACATATGGTGTTTCCCTTATTTTGCTCTGAAGAGCCTAATGGCCCCCATCGAGGCTCAACTGGCTCCATCGAGCCTCAAATGCCCCTAACTGGGTCTGCTTGACATCATCTTGGAACCACATTGAGCAAGGTGAAGTAGTGCTTTAACTTGACTCCCCGATAACACCTTTGTTAAGATGTACATAAGGTAGTCATCTGTTTCGATCTTTAACAAGTTTATGTCGTCTTCTTCTTCTCACACATAGTCACAAACAAAGTGGAATCTCACATCGATATGCCTGCTGCAAGCAAGGAAGACCTAATTCATAGCCAAGTGCATCACACTCTGACTATCAAAATGGAGATCGTACTTCTTCTGGTAGACACCGAGTCATCCATCAAGCCTATCAGCCAAATCGTCTTCGTCATAGCCTCAGTGAATGCCAAGTATTCTGTCTTCATAGTAGACATGCCATCATAGAATGAAGTTTACTCTGCCAATAGATCAAAGCCCCTAACAGGGTGAAGACGTAGCCTGTCATGGATCTCCTCATATCCAAGTCGCCTGCAAAGTCGGAATCAACATAGCCAATAGTTTGCAGACCATCTGTTAAGGGATGTATGCCCTCAGTTCATTTGCATTTGATGCAAATGGATTTTATATTAAAAGGGAATTTAATACGTCACAAAATGTTTGTGACAAAAGCTTTAGAATATTATTGATCTGGGTTATTGCATATGATACCAAATGAATATAAAATATATTGTAAATTGGTCAGAAATATATTTGACAATAAGTGCATGGAAATAAAGAGGATTTTACAGTGGAAGTCACGGGGAAAACCGCTCTCAAATCGGACCTTAAATGAGTCAAATAAGCCAAATAAACCATCTAAAAACCAGATCTGGGCTTTAGCCCAATTCTGGACCAGATAAAGGGACTGTGTTTTTTTGGCGAATGGTTTTTTGGCGAAATCTGATTTTCTGGCCAACTTTCGACGCATGTTTGAGTGGTCAAACGAACTCGAAATGACGCGCCGTTTGTTTCTATGCATTCATGTACTCTGCTCTTCCATGTAATAGGTAGTATCAATTGCGAAGCTCAACGGTGAGGGAGGAAAATTCACTAAAGATTAGCCTTTTTAAAGGGCCAACTTTAATTAATTTTTTCACTCCAATTTTTTGTCCCACATCGGAAATTGAGAAGAGAGGAGGGGTCGGCTGCCTATATAAATAGGGGCATACTCCCCTCCTTGAAACTTGTCCCAAGCTCTAGAACTGAGTAGCTCCATTAAATGTGAGTAAGCACGGATCTGAGTTTAAAGAAAATATTTCCTCTTTCTCCATAAATTCTTCTTTGCTCCAGATCGGGCTTTAGCAAAGCTACGAAGGAGTTCGGATTGGATCCGAAGTCTTGACGGAGGATCCACTCAAGGTGAAACTTTCTTCGGTGCGTGGATGGCTCGGCGACAAGGGTGTTGCTTGCCTCGGGACGTGGTGCGGTTCGGGAAGCGATTCGGCTCGGGACGAGGTGCAGCTCAGGATGCGGTTCGGCCGGGAGAAGCGGCCCGGGCTAAAGAAATGTTGCTGAAAATGACGCTTCGTCTTCTGCAGAAACGAAGTGAAAGGTATGTGGTGTAAATTATACATGCGTTTATAATTGAAAATAGGTTGATATATATATCCTTAGGGGTTGGTCGACCCAATCTCGGGATAGTAGAGATTCTGGCTAGGGTTGTTCTCTTTAGGTCTAAACTTAAAATAGTTTTAAGTTGATTTTTTTGCTTCTTGTTATGATATCGTCGGCCAGCCGACTTTGGCCGAACGTCGATTTTATTGCCCTAAGGACCTAGAAAACCAAACATTGGTATCGGAGCCCGTCTACCATGATCTAAATTTTTTGCAATTATAAAGTGCATAGGATGCAACATGTTTCTCCATCAGATGGGGGTTTTAATTAAACTATTAAAATTGTCGTTTTCCCAAGCAATGTTATTATTTTCGAAAAATGTTTTTGAAAAATTAGATCTTAATTATTATATGATGATAATTAATTGTTGTAATTTAATCAAGCGATAATTTTAAGTTTCTAGTGTTAAAATTTTATGTGATAAAGTTTTTGGTATTTTTAATGGTTATGTCATATTCTTGCTTATTAAGTGATAATCCAAGAAACACTTTTAGGATAGCCATTAAAAGCTTTCTGAAAATTATAAGATAATTTTGATGGACATGCTATGATTTAAACTTGTTTAAATGCCTAATACATGATTAAGATAGCACTGTAAAATTCATTCCTTATAGTTGATAATGACATTAATAAAAGTTATTAACCGATCCTAATAATTTCGAATTTTAGGATTCAACTAGTTGATAGGATCAACTAGTTTTAATGAAGCCACTTCTAGTCGATGGTACACATATAAAAAATTAGTTTTCTTCAATGGACCATGATCCGGTCTAGTGTTTTTTTGACTAGTGTTGTAGATCACCCTAGCTCGACTAGGGATAGTGATACTGGCCTTGCCAAATCCCTGGCCGTTTTCTGCTGGACCACAAGAATGTGAATTATGATTATGTGAAAACATCGATTACATCTAGTCAATTACGTTTAAAATATTCTTCATGGTTAGCTGTAACCCTCCTTGTTTTAGACATTGGCAACTATCGGTTCTATGTTGTTGTTGTTGAGCACACTCAAGCTATGGCATAGCTAATTTATCGAACCCAACTTCCGATTACATGAGATGTAGTCTAGACTTAACACAACCCGTCGCGTCGTGCCCATGCACCGAGCGTCGGTGTAAGTTAGGCTACACACAAAAATATGGGTCCGACTAGACTAGTCATTGTGATTTGGATGAGCACACTCATGATCATAAGTGGCTAGGGGTAAAAACCAATAAGAGAATCATATATGATATGATTGATAAAGAGTCATCTACCAATTGCAGAGTCCAGCAATTTATTGAGCACACTCAAGGTTTTGAGGCTCAGGGTGGTTGGATCCTTTTCCACTAAATTTAATTAGTTTAAATCGTTCATTATTATTGTTGAGTATTGGACTTCTCCCTACTTGGTGTTAATAATGAGTAAACATAAATACTTATGACTAATCCCCTATTTTGCAGTTAATCCATTGTCTAAGACTATTATGAAGATCTACTAGCAATGGATGACTCACAAAGTTCATTGAAGGAAAATTACATGGATTGGATGATCGTAGATGATGATTGATGCTCCGTGAAGACTTCAAGCTCATACGATGGATAGAAGAGATTATTTATCAAATGTAATTTTCTTTGATCTCTTCTAGTATGTAGCTTAGAAGTGTAATGCCCTGCTAAGCTACTGCACAAGTACTAGAGGGGGGGTGAATAGTACTTTAAAATAATTAAGAGGATAATTCCTAATTATCTTGCAAACTCAACCAACAATGCGGAAAATGCAGAAATGTAAATATGACAACAAAGAAATGCAATCGCAAACACACTATATTAATGGGTTCGGATCAACCCAAGTCTCCCCGACTTGTTCCCGGTGATCCTATGTCCTAACCACCCGGATCCCCTCCGGATACTTGAGTTAGAAACCCTAACTCAAGATTTACACTATGAAATACTTGTAGAAACCTCTGCAAGGTCAAATCATACACAAATGAAATTGTGACTCCCACAAACCGGGATCACAAACAAAACTCTCACAACCGAGAGTAGAACACTTGTAATATCAAAGTAAATTGAAATAGAAGTTCTTACCACAAAATACATATGCCTTGAATAAACTTACGAATTAGGGCAAAGAGGATTTTGGGGAAGATGATGGCACCAAACCCTAGTTCCAAGTAGATGACCAGCAATGGAGACCTAGGAGGTAGATGGTGACCTATAATCAAGCACTTGGCTTGGAAGGCTTCACAATCAATGAATCCCTCTTTGGAAGTAAGAGTGGGAGAGATTCAAGAATGGAAATGAATGAGCTTTGAATGAGATTGATTGCTTCTCTTTTGATCTCTAAACTTCTCTTAATATCAGCCTTGAGTGCAATGAATGCAGCACACCAAGTATTTATAGGTTAGAGGAAAGAGAGAGAGAAAAACGTTTCAATTAAAGCTCCAAATGCTCTATTCTGAACCAGACTAGTCGGTCAAAGAAGGATCACTGACCGACTAGTTCATCAACTAGTCGGTCTGTGATACAACATAGACCGACTAATGGTTGAACAGCTAAAAGGTCGAAGTACATGAGATGACAACTAGTCGGTCTAAGAAGACTTGCCGACCGACTAGTTTCACAACTAGTCGGTCGGTGAATGATCTTTGACCGACTAACAGTCGAAATAGAGAAGGCTGTCTTCAAGATGAATTAGTCGGTTTAAGAACAAATGTTGACCGACTAGTTCATCAACTAGTCGGTCGATAAACGTTCTTTGACCGACTAACGATAAACAGTAACTTGGCATGTACAAGGAAAGCTCAACTAGTCGGTCTAAGAAGGATCACTGACCGACTAGTTCATCAACTAGTCGATCGGTGAGTCAACTTGGACCGACTAACTGTAAACCGTAAAGAGCTTAGAATTGAGAAGGCATTCTAGTCGGTTCAAGAAGCTTTGCCGACCGACTAGATTACCATCTAGTCGGTTGGTTCTTCTTCTTGAACCAACTAACATGCACAAGAAGCTGCGAATCGAAGCGTGATGCTTCGGGAAAGTTTGTGTGGGCTTCTAATAAGTTCCTAGCTCTAAGATAGGAGCGATATGAAGATTAAAATGTAAGACCTACTCAAGGCTTAACATTCTACGAAAAGAAGCTAGAAGACATTAAATAAACTTGACCACCCGTCTTCAAAAGCTTCAATCGAATCTTCATGACTTCAATAAACGTCCTTGAGCTTCAACGAAGCTTCAAGCTCGTGATCACACGCTTTGAGAAGTCTTGAAACGTCGCATTTGATATATGTGGAATATTGGCGACGATCTCCATAACTACGCTCACAAAGAGTTAGTTCACGATATATTTATGTTTGTTCATCATCCAAAACCAAATCCGAGGAGTCAATACTCAACATTCTCCCCCTTTTTGGTGATGACAAACCAACATAAATAATAATCAAAAATAATGATTCAAATGTAATTTACTTACTCCCCCTGCATTGATGACACGTTAATTCCAAATAATAACAATAATCATATGCATCAAGCAGACGAGAGAAGAAATAAAATGAGAATCCAATCATTGAAATATTTGAAATATCAGATTTGAAAATCCATTTATATATCTTCACTCCCCCTGAATCTAACACATCAAATTAGATTCATGGTAAATTGCTTTGAATTATCATGTCGTGCATCGTCATTATTAATTCTCTCCCCCTTTGGCATAAGCAAAAAGAGCGGGAGGAGAACAACGACAACAACAATGGCTAAAATAAAATCATGGGAGTCGAAGAATACGACCACGGTTCAATTGACACCAAAGGAAAATATCGAATAAAATCGAAGCGTGCCAATGAGACCATAGTTGAAAATCGAAAAACGAAATCATCAAAACTCAAATCATTTAAACATATTGAGTTATGGAATATACTCTCCAATATCAACATTCTTGGTTAAATTAGTGCAATGAAAACAATTCTATGTTTTCATAAAATGAATTCTGTTTAACCAAGTTATTATCGTCGAGTGACGAAATCAAACATCAGAGACATAAAAAGAATATAATGTGCACAAGAGAATGAAAGTCAACCTCGATGTATATATATATATGAACCATGAGTACATCAAAAACTAGACATCGTCGACATACATAAGATCGATCCTCAGATAGAAGCATAAAATACATCATCATATCACAACATATAACATATGTCACAACGGACATCAGAGTATCACATACATACACCACTACCAAAACATCATCAGAGATACATCAAAATACATCAAAAGTCATAACTGTAATGCCCTACCAGCTACTGCACAAGTACTAGAGGGGGGGTGAATAGTACTTTAAAATAATAAGGCGTATAATTCCAAATTAAATTGCAAACAACCACCAAATCAATTTGCGGAAGCTTAAATTGATTGACAACAATGAAATAAACAAAGCTAACAAACGATGTTAATGGGTTCGGATCCACCCAAGTCTCCCCGACTTGTTCCCGGTGATCCTACGTCCCAACCACCCGGATCCCCTCCGGATACTTGAGTTAGAAACCCTAACTCAAGATTTCCACTATGAATATCTTGTGAAAAACCTTCACAAGATCAAATCATACATGCAATGGCAAAGTGAATCCCACAACCCGGGATCACAAACTTCTCTCACAACCGAGAGAGCCAATAAGCAATATAAAGAGTTTAAATGAAATAAATACTCTTACCACAAAATCCTATACCTTGAGTTTTTCTTACCCAATAGGTGGAATGAAGGATTTGAGGAAGATGAAGTCACCAAGCCCTAGCACCAAGGAAATGAGCAGCAATGGGTGCCTAGGGAAGAGTTGGAGACTTGGATCAAGCAATAGCTTGAAGAGCTCACCAAGAACAAGCTTCTCTCTAGATCTAGAAATGAGAGAGAATGGCTTTCTTGTGAGGAAGAGAGCTTTAGATTTGAGGGAGAATGGCTATCTCTTTAGGGCTCAATGAATCTCTTAATGGCAGCTCTATTGAAGATAGAAATGACCTAGGTTCGTATTTATAGGAACCCAAAAACATAAGTTAGGTCAATCTCCAACGGAAAGAAATCTGGGAGAATTAGTCGGTCAAAGAACAATCACTGACCGACTAGTTCATCAACTAGTCGGTCAGTCACAAAGCATGGACCGACTAAGAGCAGATCAGAGAAGAGATAGAATTTCAGACCTAGAAAACTAGTCTGAAGGCAAGTTGACTTAGTCGGTCCAAGAACAAAAGTTGACCGACTAGATTGTCAACTAGTCGGTCATCAAACGTTCTTAGACCGACTAACGGAAAACAGTAGCTCAGGAGAAATTTGGCATGTACAGTAAATCACAACTAGTCGGTCAAAGAAGCATCACTGACCGACTAGTTCACAAACTAGTCCGTCGGTGAGTCAACGTAGACCGACTAACTGTAAACAGTAAAGAACAAAGATTTAACTGACTGAAACTAGTCGGTCCAAGAACAGTGGCCGACCGACTAGATCTCCATCTAGTCGGTCAGTACTTGTTCTTGTACCAACTAACATGCACAACAAGGTCCGAATCGAAGCGCGACGCTTCGAGGAAATAAGAGTGAACTTGTGCAAGAATCCTAGAGCTACGAAATGAGCGAAATGAAGATATACTCAAGGCTTAACATTCTATCAATTGAAACTAAAAGACTATAAATAAAACCTTAATAAACGGTCTTTGAGAGCTTCGATTGAATCTTCATTATTTCCAAAGCGTTGCATGAGCTTCAACGAAGCTTTAGGCTTGAATACGAGCTTTTGGAAGTGTTGAGATGTCGCTTTGAATATTCTCGTGAAATTGGCGACGATCTCCAATACTGCGCTCACAAATTGTTAGTTCATGAATTATTTATGTTTGCTCATCATCCAAAACCAAATCCGGGGAGTCCAATATTCAACATTCTCCCCCTTTTTGGTGATGACAAACCAACATAAATAATAATCAAAGATAATAATTCAAATGTAAAATACTTACTCCCCCTGCATTGATGACACGTTAATTCCAAAATGAATATAAATGAATTGTATCAAGCAGACGAGTAAGATAAATAAAGTGAATTGATTTTTGAAATATCGGATTTTGAAAATCCTTATTTGTATCTTAACTCCCCCTGAATCTAACATATCAAACTAGATTCTTGGAAATTGAGTTAAATTTTTCATTTGCGCTATTTATTATCATTATCTCTCCCCCTTTGGCATTATCCCAAAAATGGGGGGCATACAACGACAACAATTAGGAAATGTAAAATCCAACATCGGGAGTCGTAGACGAAGACAATGGACCAACTTGACACCAAGGGAAAAATGTGGAAATCAAAACAAGATGTGTCAAATTTTCCATTATCAATAAAAATCAACGATAATCAAAATCATCAAAAAAATACCAAATGTTTATTCATGTCTTGAATAAAGAAACATACTCTTCAATATTCAATATTCTTGGTTAATTTTGAGCATGGAAAACAATTCTATAAAATCCATTTAACCAACTTTTTATGCGTCGATTCGATATCACATTTCAAATATATTCAACGAATATTAAATTTGCACGACGAATAAAAGATAAAGTGGTCGATGATGAACATATATATACATAGAGACAACATGAGTACATCCAGAAGATATCACATCGAATATAAGAGATACATCATATCAAGTGCTACATATCATCAAAAAGAAATACATCATCATCAACATATCATACAATCCAACACCGACAATCAGAAAGCACAAAAGCAATACAACAAGGCAACTCTCAACCCCATCCTAACCCAAAACTCTCTCACTAGAATACATCATCCAAAGTGTATATGGAGAGTCCTCGGAACAACGATCACGAGAAGGAGGCAGGATCTGCAGCGTCCGTGGGTCCAGTCGACGGAGTGGACTCAGGATCTGCAGGGAGCAGAGGTGTCTCAACAGATGGAATCGTCGGGGCAGGAGTCGAGATCTCAGCAACAGGCTCAACAGCAGCAGGAGTCTCGACAGAAGCAGCAGCAGCAGATACATGAGCAGGCTCGGAAACTGGATCAGCAGCAGATGGCTCTGGAACACCGGAAGAGGTGGCAACTCCAGGAGCAGAAGTGGAAGTACCAGCAGCAGCAGAAGTGCCCTTGGGGGCACGAGTCGAAGCACGACAGATCTCCTCAACGTCCTCCTCATCCATCTCATCCATCTCCTCTCCCTCAGACACGGAAGGAGGAAGCTCAACACCCATCTGACGTGCCATACGGCAGACCACCTCCTCGGTACGAGCCAAGCGGGACTCGTGACGAAGAAGTATCCGGACGACGTCATCAAGGGTGGCAACGGGAGAAGCAGAGGCAGTGGCAGAGGCAGGGACAGACGCTGAAGGAGTCGTCCTCTGAACGTGACGAAGCGCCGCAAGAGATTTCTTGACGGCCGTCGCATTCAGCGGAGGACCGAGGGGACGCTCATCGTCACGAGGCAATGTGACACGAAAGTGACGAAACACGAGGGTCAACATGCAAGGAAAAGGAATATGAGCCGATTTATTGGACTTTCGAATACACTCGAAAGAATCAATCTTGTCGAGTATAATTCGAGCCCAATTAATCGAGCTCCCCATGAAGATCGCATAGATAAGCTTCAAAAAAGTCTGGGATGGCAAAGATGAGGAGCCGTACTTGGGAAGCAAGCACGACTTCAGAATCAAATTAAGGACCCAAGCATTTGGCTTAAAAGATTTAGAGGGCACGCCAATCATAGCAGGAGGAATCTGATGGAAAATCTCTGATAGGATGGTCTGGTCAAGAGAGGAAATATCATCTACCGAGATATCAGAAGGAAGAAGGCCAGACGAAGAGATACCCAGAATCTCTCCTAAGATTTCCGCAGTGAGGACTATAGGAGTCCCCAAAACGGTCGTCTCAATAGAGTGGGTCTGATAGAACTGACCCCGGATCCTATTGGCATAGAAAAGCTTCACTAATCTAGGATAGGGGCGAGGATTCGCCTTCGGGTCAAATCGAAGGTAATCGAGAAGACCCGACGACGACAGAAGATCAGCTAGCCCTATGAAGTCGCTGAACTGGACGAAATGCTCCAGAAGCAGCGGACAATGTTCGATACGATTATATGCCGCAAGACACAAAGGGTCATCGCGACATAAGGAAATATCGACACCGCCCACCGGCATCGGAGCCTTTCCCTTAGGCTTTCGAGAAGACGTACGAGGGTGGGTGCTAGACTCGGGATGAATAGGAGGAGTGGGTTCCCTATGAGTCTCGGTCTCGGGATTATACTCCGTATCGGAATCGGTAGGAGTATGGAACGAAGAAGGAGAGGCAAGAGATTTGGCCTTTGGCTTAGGTTTGGGTTTGGGTTTGGGTTGACCTCTAGGCTTAGCGGTCGTCGTCCTCTTCTTCTTGAGAGGAGGCGAAGACGACGAAGGATGGGTGGTCTTGGCTCTACGCTTCGTAGGGGTTGGATGCTCGGGATCCGAAGAGGTTGGATCAACGGTCATCGGAGAGGGGTTAGAGGAAGGGATCGGAATGCGTGTTCTTGCCATAGTCGAAGCAAGACACGAGATCAAATCAACGAATCCTAGCACAACCCTAGAAATCCGAAACCCTAGAGGAAGAAATTTAGAACCCTAGGCAGAGAAACCTAACCCTAGAGCTGAAAACGAAACCCTAGATAGGAGAGGGAGGAGGTAGGTTTACCCTAGGAGGAAGAACGACGGCCGGCGACGGCGGAGATGATCGGAAAGAGGCCGGAAGTCGATCGGAAGGGGAAGGGTCGGGGTTTTGAGCGGAGTGAACTGAGTTTTCGATCGATTAGAATGGAAATCGATCGACTAAACTGAGTTTAAGTCGGTCGATTTCCCAAATGACCAAACAGCCCCTGGCACAACTAGTCGGTCACAGTTCAAGCACTGACCGACTAGTTCACAAACTAGTCGGTCGGTAAATGAGCTTGAACCGACTAGGTGCAAACAGTGGCTGAATCCAAGAAGACTGACAAGATTTAGTCGGTCTGCGTTCGATTACTGACCGACTAGATCTCAATCTAGTCGGTCGGTCACTGAACATGAACCGACTAAAGAGTCAAAAACTTGAAAATTAAGTTCTCTCCATAATACGCTTGGACGAAAAATCTCAAAACTCTCAATAGACATCTAAACTACCCCATTAAACAGCGAAAAACAGAAATTTGACGATTACGCACAAATCGAACGAAAAATTAAGATAACACTTAAAATTCTCGAAAAATCCAATAATTCTAGCATGAATGAGATATTGTCAAGAATAATAGCATGCAAAATTATTGAATGAAACATGAATCCTATATTTCGGATTCACCCATAATCCCCAATTCTCGACGCAACCGCACAAAGGAGTCCTCCTTTAGGGGTTTCGTGAAAATATCGGCGATTTGCTTTTGGGTTTCAACGTACACTAGAATGATGTCCTTTTTAGCAACATGGTCATCTAAAAAGTGGTGGCGGACATCTATGTGTTTCGAACGGGAATGATGTACCGGGTTCTTGGAAAGACATATTGCACTTTGGTTGTCAACCATGATAGGGCAAGTATCACAATTTATACCAAAGTCTTTAAGTGTGTGTCTCATCCAAAGAACTTGAGCACACGCGGCACCGGCGGCAATATATTCCGCCTCGGTGGTTGAAAGTGATACGGAATTTTGCTTCTTGGAAAACCAAGAGACAAGAGAATTTCCTATAAAATGGCAAGTGCCACTAGTACTTTTCCTGTCGGATTTGCATCCCGCATAATCGGCATCACTATATGAGATTAACTCATATGTGCTAGATCTCGGATAAAGTAATCCAAAATCTAAAGTGTAACTTAGATAGCGAAAAATACGCTTTACCGCTACTAAGTGAGACTCCTTAGGTTGAGACTGATAACGAGCACATATACATACGGCAAACATAATATCGGGCCTACTTGCAGTAAGATAAAGCAAACTACCAATCATACCTCGATATAAACGAATGTCTACATCCTTACCGCCCGTATCCTTGTCAAGATGCGTAGTCGTGCTCATTGGAGTCTTTTTCCCGGAGGCATTCTCCATTCCAAATCGCTTTAGCAACTCCACCGTGTACTTCGTTTGGTGGATGAAGATTGCATCGTTCATTTGGCGAATTTGGAGTCCTAAGAAATATTTGAGTTCGCCCATGTGGCTCATCTCAAATTGTTCCTTCATAACATTAGAAAACTCTTCGCAAAGAGTGAAGTTAGTAGCACCGAAAATGATATCATCAACATAAATTTGTACTAATAAAATATCATTATTCGCATGCTTAACAAAAAGAGTTGAATCGGCTTCGCCCATTTTAAAATTCAAATCCAAAAGAAAATTCTTTAGGCGATCATACCAAGCTCGAGGAGCTTGTCTCAAACCATAAAGAGCTTTCTTTAGTTTAAAAACGTGATTTGGAAATTTTTCATTTATGAAGCCCGGAGGTTGAGAAACGTAAACTTCCTCAACGACATCTCCGTTTAAAAAAGCACTTTTAACATCCATTTGAAATAATTTAAAATTCTTATGGCATGCAAAAGACAAAAGTAATCTAATTGATTCTAATCTAGCTACCGGAGCGAAGGATTCTTCGAAATCAATACCTTCCTCTTGTCGATAGCCTTGAGCTACTAACCGAGCTTTGTTCCGGACGACGACTTGGTTTTCGTCGGTTTTGTTCTTGAAAATCCACTTTGTCCCTATGACGGTGTGGTTCTTCGAAGGCAATGGAACAAGCTCCCACACTTCATTCCTCTCGAATTGAATGAGCTCCTCCTCCATGGCAAGTATCCAAGCACTATCTTCGCATGCTTCAACTATATTCTTTGGCTCTATCGATGAGGCAAAGGCACAATTGGCGAAGTGGTGAACTTGTGATCTTGTCTTGACACTATCTTGAATATTGCCAATTACTTGCTCATGGGGATGGTCGCGAATGACATGAAGTCGCTTGGGAATACCTTGATCACTTGGAACATTCTCAACAACTTCATTAGTCGGGTTAGTCTCAATAGAATCAATAGACTTAGAATTATCAAATGAATCACATAAAACATCCATAGAATCATTATCATTTGAAATTCTAGTTGGAACAAATCCTTCATTAAATGAGACATGAAGCGACTCCTCGATCGTCGAGGTTCGTTTGTTGAATATCCGGTAGGCTTTGCTACGCGAAGAATATCCCACAAAAATCCCCTCATCGGATCTCGGATCGAATTTGTCCAAACTACCATATGTGTTCTTAATAAAACATTTCGAACCAAAAACACGAAAATGTTTAACTTGAGGCAACCTACCAAACAACAATTCATAACAAGTTTGTTTAGTGCCGGGCCTCAAAAGTATTCTATTAAACACATAGCAAGCGGTGTGTACCGCTTCCGCCCAAAATTGATGGCCAAGTTGGCTATCATCAAGCATAGTGCGAGCACACTCCACTAGCGTCCTATTCTTTCTCTCAACTACACCATTTTGAGGCGGTGCACGAGGGAAAGAGAAGGTGTGAGTAATACCAACTTCATCACAAAATGTCTCAAAAGACTCATTCTCAAATTCACCTCCATGATCACTACGAATAGTGACAATGGTGTTTCCTAAGAGATTTTGTACTTTCTTAACAAAAATTGTGAAGTTTTCAAAAGCTTCATTTTTATTGCACAAGAAAAATACCCAAGTAAATCTTGAATAGTCATCTACGATGACAAGTCCATACCTTGCATTTCCTAAGGAAGCTACTCTAGTTGGCCCAAATAAATCTAGATGTAATAGCTCTAGTGGCCGTTTTGTAGAGATGCTTTTCTTAGGTTTAAATGAAGATTTAGGAAGCTTGCCGCGTTGACAACAATCACAAAAACTTTTCTTTTCAAAAACAAGCTTCGGAAAACCTTTAATAGAATTCAATTTTGAAAGCTTATATAGTGTTCCAAAGTTCACATGTCCAAAGCGTCGATGCCATAAGTGTTGTTCACTTGTGTTGGCAACGAGACATTGTTCATATGACTTAGGAAGATCCAAAATATAAATGTCTTTACGACGAGTTCCGGAAAATAATAATTTTTCATTATCCTTTCTTAAAATATGACACAATCCTTTCGCAAAGCTAACTTTGTAACCTTTGTCACAAAGTTGACTTATTGAAATAAGATTATGATTTAAACCACTAACAAGATACACATCACTAATTAATGGTTTAGAAGGGTTACCGACATTACCAACACCTATGATGGTTCCGCTCTCGTTGCCTCCAAATACGACGCGGTTTCCATTCACAATGGGAACCACTCCGGAGAGCAATCGAGCGTCACCCGTCATGTGTTTGGAGCACCCGCTATCGAGTATCCAATTCCCTTTGGAGCTAAATTTAAATTTGTTGCTCCTTTTCTTTTTCTTTTCCTTGAGTACCTAAAGATAGATAAGTTTCATATCATGGTACCCAAGGTCATTGGGTCCAAGGGATTAGACCTTTGGAAGCCAAGTCCAAGTGGACTTAGACTTCCCCCACATAATTCTTACTATGCACAACATCCGAAAAATAAGCATTCATATATATTTGTTTTTTGTCCATGCTTGTGTCCTTTGGGCTCCAAATCGTGAAAACTTTGGGAGCCATCATCCTATTGGGTGCATGCATGCGACGTTGATTTCTACGTGATGCATGTTGTGGATAGGCATACGGGACATGATGGAATGGTGCACGACGAGAATTATTCATATGATGAGGTGGGTGTACATATGCATGTGTGGGAACACGTGCGTGAGGGTGTCTCACTTGGTGTGCACGTGCCCGAGAATGTGTTGCATAAAAATCATCATAAGTGTGAGATGGTGGAGTAGGACGTGTGTTCCTACGTGGCATGGAATTGGTGTACATATAAGCATGCCCCTTCTTTGGAGGTCCACCCAATGTGGGTTTCTTTCCGAAAGAGGGTGTGGACGAGGTGGAAGCACCATTGGTAGATGAACTACCAATAGAGTGTTTGCTCCCACTCGTTGAGGCTTCGGAAGTTGGCCTAACAAAGGTAGTGACCGACTTGGAAGAATTTCCCATCATATACCCCAAGCCAATGTGGTGCTTGGCCGGAAGTAAATCTTTTAGGATATTATCCAAATGGCCTTTACCCTTGTTGAATGTGTTGATTCGGCCCAATGTGTCCTCATATTTCTCTTTGAGAGAACGCAAGGAAGTATCCAAAGTGGATATTTGCGAAGTGAGCACATAAACACGAGATTTAAGATTCTCGTTCTCAATACTCAAAGTCGAGTTTTGAGAAGTTAAATCCGCTATCTCATGTTCTTCCGCATCCTCAATGCTAACATGTTCAAGTTTAGATTTGAGATTTACTATCTCATTTCTTAACTCTTCAACAACAGTGTCGTTGTTGGTGATGATAGTCTTAGGCGATGTTTGAATGCTAGCTAGGTCATCTTTTACCTTAGTATATCTATTTACTAACTTAGTATATTTTGACCAAAGTTGAGTGTTAGCATCCCTAAGATCATCCATCGTTACCTCATCGCTTTCTTCATCACTATCATCGGAAGAGGAGGATCCTTGATCGTGCTCCTCTCTTGCCATGAAACACATGTGTGCTTGCTCCACGTGCTCATCGTCCGACTCTCCGCTTGAGGAATCCTCGGAGTCGGTGAAGGTAGCTCCGACAAGTCCCTTCTTGTTTCCTTTCGTGTACTTCTTGGACTTGTCATACTTTGGCGCCTTCCACTTCTCCTTTTGCTTGTTTTGAGGACAATCTGCTTTGATGTGTCCTGGCTTATTGCATTTAAAGCACAAAGGTGGAGAGGCGTTAGTAGATGTAAACTTAGATTTGTGTTTGAAGTTACCCTTTCGGAAGAAGCGATTGAACTTCTTTGCCATGAGTGCAATGGATTCCATGTCCATTTCTTCTTCCGAGTTCTCATCATCGGTAGAGGTGGATGAAGCCGCCTTGAATGCAATCGCCTTTTTCTTAGGCGCATCTAGGTTCAAATATGACTTCATCTTTTCTTGTAGCTTCACCTTGCTATCTTTGCGTACCTCATATGACATCAAAGTACCCATTAGTTGAACTACGGTATATTTGTCCATGTCATTACCTTCCTCGATGGCGAAGGTACGTTTTTCCCAAGAAGAGGGAAGTCCTTCAATAAGCTTTAAGAACTTCTCCTTTTGAGTGTAGATCTTGCCGATGGCCTCTAACTCGTTTATTATGTCAACGAAACGAGCGTAATATTCTTTCATCTTCTCGCCCTGTTGCATATGAAACATTTCGTAATCTTTGGTTACGACTACGAGTTTAGAGTCTCTTACCCTACTCGTCCCTTCGTGTAGAATGAGGAGGGAGTTCCAAATTTGATATGCACTCTTACATGTGCATATCTTATTGAAATCCTCGGGCTCCAATGCACATTGCAAGGCGTTCATTGCCTTGGCATTGCTTACCTCCGCGGCGACCTCCGCGGTAGTCCATTTCTCAAAATCTTCTTCTTCGGGTTCAATATACTCCTTCATTGTAGTTCTCCATAAAGATGCGCTTCGGAGGAAGGTTTCCATCCGACACTTCCAGTACCCGTAGTTGGTACCGTTGAAGAATGGAGGCCTCGTAGAGGAATGTCCTTCCATCACGGAAGATGCTCCTTCACGGTTCCTGAAGGTGTCATAGTTGGAAGGTGGACGCACGGTCTTGTTGTCGTTGGCAGACATAGCTGAGAATCTGGCTCTGATACCAAATGTAATGCCCTACCAGCTACTGCACAAGTACTAGAGGGGGGGTGAATAGTACTTTAAAATAATAAGGCGTATAATTCCAAATTAAATTGCAAACAACCACCAAATCAATTTGCGGAAGCTTAAATTGATTGACAACAATGAAATAAACAAAGCTAACAAACGATGTTAATGGGTTCGGATCCACCCAAGTCTCCCCGACTTGTTCCCGGTGATCCTACGTCCCAACCACCCGGATCCCCTCCGGATACTTGAGTTAGAAACCCTAACTCAAGATTTCCACTATGAATATCTTGTGAAAAACCTTCACAAGATCAAATCATACATGCAATGGCAAAGTGAATCCCACAACCCGGGATCACAAACTTCTCTCACAACCGAGAGAGCCAATAAGCAATATAAAGAGTTTAAATGAAATAAATACTCTTACCACAAAATCCTATACCTTGAGTTTTTCTTACCCAATAGGTGGAATGAAGGATTTGAGGAAGATGAAGTCACCAAGCCCTAGCACCAAGGAAATGAGCAGCAATGGGTGCCTAGGGAAGAGTTGGAGACTTGGATCAAGCAATAGCTTGAAGAGCTCACCAAGAACAAGCTTCTCTCTAGATCTAGAAATGAGAGAGAATGGCTTTCTTGTGAGGAAGAGAGCTTTAGATTTGAGGGAGAATGGCTATCTCTTTAGGGCTCAATGAATCTCTTAATGGCAGCTCTATTAAAGATAGAAATGACCTAGGTTCGTATTTATAGGAACCCAAAAACATAAGTTAGGTCAATCTCCAACGGAAAGAAATCTGGGAGAATTAGTCGGTCAAAGAACAATCACTGACCGACTAGTTCATCAACTAGTCGGTCAGTCACAAAGCATGGACCGACTAAGAGCAGATCAGAGAAGAGATAGAATTTCAGACCTAGAAAACTAGTCTGAAGGCAAGTTGACTTAGTCGGTCCAAGAACAAAAGTTGACCGACTAGATTGTCAACTAGTCGGTCATCAAACGTTCTTAGACCGACTAACGGAAAACAGTAGCTCAGGAGAAATTTGGCATGTACAGTAAATCACAACTAGTCGGTCAAAGAAGCATCACTGACCGACTAGTTCACAAACTAGTCGGTCGGTGAGTCAACGTAGACCGACTAACTGTAAACAGTAAAGAACAAAGATTTAACTGACTGAAACTAGTCGGTCCAAGAACAGTGGCCGACCGACTAGATCTCCATCTAGTCGGTCAGTACTTGTTCTTGTACCAACTAACATGCACAACAAGGTCCGAATCGAAGCGCGACGCTTCGAGGAAATAAGAGTGAACTTGTGCAAGAATCCTAGAGCTACGAAATGAGCGAAATGAAGATATACTCAAGGCTTAACATTCTATCAATCGAAACTAAAAGACTATAAATAAAACCTTAATAAACGGTCTTTGAGAGCTTCGATTGAATCTTCATTATTTCCAAAGCGTTGCATGAGCTTCAACGAAGCTTTAGGCTTGAATACGAGCTTTTGGAAGTGTTGAGATGTCGCTTTGAATATTCTCGTGAAATTGGCGACGATCTCCAATACTGCGCTCACAAATTGTTAGTTCATGAATTATTTATGTTTGCTCATCATCCAAAACCAAATCCGGGGAGTCCAATATTCAACAATAACCACCCAGACTATCCTAACCCACACTATCACTATAAGATCTATCATCCAAAGTGCATAGGAGAGTCCTCCAATGAAGCTCAGGAGGCAGTGGGAGGATCTGCAGCAGGAGCAGGCTCTGTAGGAGTGGAGATGGTCACAGGGTCAGCAGGAGTGGAAATATCTGGCACGACAGGAGTGGTCTCGGGAGCAGCAACAGACGAAGCATCCACCGAAGGAACGGTGGCAGCAGGTGTGCTCTCGGGATCACCAGTAGAAGAGGCAACATCACCAGATGTACCCTCAGGGGCACGAGCAACAACACGAACAAGCTCCTGGATATCCTTCTCATCCAACTCCTCCTCGTCAGAAACAGACGGAGGGATAACAATACCCAAATGAGAAGCGATACGAGCAAGGATCTCCTCAGTACGAGCATAACGAGACTCCACACGTTTCAACGAACGTGCGAGGTCAGCAAGAGTAGGAGAGGGAGCAGCTGAAGCAGAGGCAGAGGCTGACACTGAAGGGATCATCCTCAGAACATGACGAAGCGTCGCAAGAGACTTCTTGACGGTCGTCGCATTCAGAGGGAGACCAAGGGGACGCTCATCATCACGGGGCAAAGGGACACGGAAGTGACGGAAAACAAGAGTCAACAGGCATGGATATGGAATATGGGCCGACTTGGTGGACTTTCGAATACATTCGAAAGAGTCCATCTTGTCGAGAATAATCTGGGCCAAGTTGATCTCACTCCCCATGAAAATGACGTAGATCAGCTTGAGGAATGGCTGGGAAGGCAAAGAAGAGGAGCCGTACTTCGGGAGGAGGCACGACTTCAGAATCAGATTAAGGACCCAGGCCAAGTTGATCTCATGGAATATCGTAGATCAGCTTGAGGAATGGCAAAGAAGAGGAGCCGTACTTCGGGAGGAGGCACGACTTCAGAATCATATTAAGGACTTTCGAATACATTCGAAAGAGTCCATCTTGTCGAGAATAATCCGGGCCAAGTTGATCTCACTCCCCATGAAAATGACGTAGATCAGCTTGAGGAATGGCTGGGAAGGCAAAGAAGAGGAGCCGTACTTCGGGAGGAGGCACGACTTCAGAATCAGATTAAGGACCCAGGCATTCGGCTTGAAGGATTTGGATGGGACGCCAATTATGGCAGGAGGGATCTCATGGAAAATCTCAGAGAGCATGACCTGATCAAGCTCAGAAATATCGTCAACTGAAATATCTGAAGAAAGAAGGCCAGACGAGGAGACACCTATCAAATCTCCTAAGATTTCTGCCGTGAGTACTATCGGAGTCCCCAAGCCAGTAGTCTCAATAGAATGGGTCTCGTCGTACTGACCGCGAACGCGGTTGACATAGAATAGCTTGACTAGGCGAGGGTATGGATGTGGATTCGCCTTAGGGTCATACCGAAGATAATCGATAAGACCGCTAGACGACAGAAGATCAGCAAGGCCTGGGAAGTCGGAGAACTATACGAAGTGTTCCAACAGCAGATGGCAGTGTTTGATACGGTTATATGCCGTGAGACACATCGGGTCATCGCGACATAATGAGATATCGACACCGCCAACTGGCATCGGACCCTTCCCCTTAGGCTGACGTGTGCTAGATCGGGGTGGAGGAGTAGGTTCCCTATGGCTAGGCTCGGTCTCATGTATATATTCTGTGTCGGAACCATCAGGAGGTGTGGGAGCACGGAACGAAGCTACGGAGAATGTTTGCTTCCTAGGCTTAGGCTGCGATCTAGGCTTGGCTACCGCCGTCCTCTTCTTCTTAAGAGGAGGCGACGACGACGATGGATGGGTGGATTTCGATCGGCGTTTAGGATGCGGGGGGTCCGAAAGCAGAGACTCTACGGTCATAGGCGATGGGCTAGAGGGTCGGATCGGGATTCTTGTCTTCGCCATAAGCGTGACGAGACAACGCAATCAAACGAGATCGATCTAGGAGTAGAAACCCTAAAACAACCCTAGGCCGAAACCCTAGCAACCGTAATCGATTGGAAATAGATTGAAACCCTAACCCTAGGAGCTGAGAGAGGGAAGGAGAATCACCTAGGGAGGAAGATCGACGGCTGGAGAAGGTGGAGATGGCCGGAGTTGGCCGGAAAAGATCGACACACTGCGGAGAGAATGGGGGAATACGAAGGGGCTCGGGGGTTTTTGAGCTGAGGAGAGAAAATCGCACTGACTAGAAGTGAGATTAGTCGGTGTGAGGTAGTTAAAAACGATTGGAAGTCAAAAAGGCGCAACTGTCCTCGTTGCATTTAGTCGGTCACAGTTCAAGCGCTAACCGACTAAATGACAATCTAGTCGGTCGGCCAATGAGCTTGAACCGACTAAGTGCAAACAGTAACTGAAGCCAAATTTAGAGCATGAGTTAGTCGATCTGAGTTCATTCACTGCCCGATTAGATGATGATCTAGTCGGTCGGTCAATGAACATGAACCGACTAACAGGGTTCAAAAATTTTAGAATTTGAAATTTTGAGTTCTCTCCTAATCGCACTTGGACGAAACATCGAAATACTCTCATTAATCATTATACTATGCCATTAAACATCGAAAATCTTAAATTTGACGTTCATGAATAATCCGATCATAAATTCCGAAAATTCAACGAAAAATCCAGAAAATTCCAATAAATCTAGCATGTGCAAATATAACGAAATTGAATAGCATGCAAGATTATTGAATAAAATGAATCCTAAATCTCAGATTCACCCATAATCCCCAATTCTCGACGTAACCGCACAAAGGAGTCTTCCTTTAGTGGTTTCGTGAAAAGATCGGCGATTTGTTTCTAGGTTTCAACGTACACTAATATGATGTCCTTTTTAGCAGCATGATCATCTAAGAAATGGTAAAGGACATCTATGTGTTTAGAACAGGAATGGTGTACCGAATTCTTGGAGAGACAAATTGCACTTTGGTTATCAACCATGATAGGGCTAGTATCACAGCTTATAGCAAAGTCTTTAAGAGTGTTTCTCATCCAAAAAACCTGAGCACACGCGGCACCGGCGGTAATATATTCCGCCTCGGTGGTTAAAAGTGATATGGAATTCTGCTTCTTGGAAAACCAAGAGACAAGAGAATTTCCAATAAAATGGCAAGTGCCACTAGTACTTTTCCTGTCGGATTTGCATCCCGCATAATCTGCGTCACTATATGAGATTAACTCATATGTGATAGACTTCGGATAAAGTAATCCAAAGTTAAGTGTATAACTTAAATAACAGAAAATACGTTTTACCGCTACTAAGTGAGAATCCTTAGGTTGAGACTGATAACGAGCACATACACATACGGTAAACATAATATCGGGCCTACTTGCGGTAAGATATAGTAAACTACCTAGCATACCTCGATATAGACGAATGTCTACATCTTTACCGCCCGCATCTTTATCAAGATGTGTAGTTGTGCTCATTGGAGTCTTCTTCCCGGAGGCATTCTCCATTCCAAATCGCTTTAGCAACTCCACCGTATACTTCGTTTGGTGGATGAAGATTGCAACTTTCATTTGGCAAATTTGGAGACCTAAGAAATATTTGAGCTCACCCATATGGCTCATTTCAAATTGATCCTTCATCACATTAGAAAACTCTTCGCAAAGAGCAAAGTTAGTAGCACCGAAAATGATATCATCAACATAAATTTGAACTAAAATTATATCATTATTCGAATACTTAACAAATAATCTAGAATCAACTTCAACCATTTTAAATCCTAAATCCAAAAGAAAATTCTTTAAACGGTCATACCAAGCTCGAGGAGCTAGTCTCAAACCGTAAAGTGCTTTCTTAAGTTTGAAAACATGATTTGGAAATTTTTCATTTATAAAACCCGGAGGTTGAGAAACATAAACTTCCTCAACAACATCTCTGTCTAAAAACACACTTTTAACATCCATTTGAAATAATTTAAAATCCTTATGACATGCAAAAGATAAGAATAATCTACTGGATTCTAATCTAGCTACCGGAGCAAAGGATTCTTCAAAATCAATACCTTCCTCTTGCCGATAGCCTTGAGCTACTAACCGAGCTTTGTTCCGAACGACGTTTTGGTTCTCGTCGGTCTTGTTCTTGAAGATCCACTTTGTTCCTATGACGGTGTGGTTCTTCGAAGGCAATGGAACAAGCTCCCAAACCCCATTCCTCTCGAATTAAATGAGTTCCTCTTCCATGGCAAGGATCCAAGCGCTATCTTCGCATGCTTCATTAATATTCTTTGGCTCTATCGAGGAGGCAAGGGTACAATGAGCGAAGTAGTTCACTTGCGATCTCGTCTTGACACTATCATGAATTTTACAAATGACTTGCTCATGAGGATGGTCACGGACCGTATGAAGCCGTTTGGGAATTCCCTGATTACTAGGAACATTCTCAACAGATTCATTAGTCGGGTTAGTATCATTATAATCAATAGAAGTAGAATTAGAATTACCAATAGAATCACATAAAACATCTATGGAGTCATCATCATTAGTAATTCTAGCCGGAACAAAATCTTCATTAAATGAGACATGAAGTGATTGCTCGATCGTTGAGGTTCATTTGTTGTATATCTGGTAGGCTTTGCTACACGAGAAATATCCAACAAAAAGCCCCTCATCGGATCTTGGATCAAATTTGTCCAAGCTACCATACGTGTTTTTAATAAAACATTTTGAACCAAAGACTCGAAAATGTTTAACTTGAGGTAATCTACCAAACAACAATTCATAACAAGTTTGTTTGGTGTCGGGCCTCAAAAGTATTCTATTAAACACATAGCAAGCGGTATGTACCGCTTCCGTCCAAAATTGATGGCCAAGTTGGCTATCATCAAGCATAGTGCGAGCACACTCCACTAGCGTCCTATTATTTCTCTCAACAACACCATTTTGAGGAGGTGCGCGAGGGAATGAAAATGTGTGTGTAATACCAACTTCATCACAAAATTCCTCAAAAGACTCATTCTCAAATTCCCCTCCATGATCACTACGAATAGTGACAGTGGTGGTTCCTATGAGATTTTGTACTTTCTTGACAAATATTGTGAAGTTTTCGAAAGCATCATTTTTATTACATAAGGAAAATACCCAAGTAAACCTAGAAAAGTCATCAATGATGACAAGTCCATATCGTGCATTTCTTAATGAAGCAACTCTAGTTGGCCCAAATAAATCTAGATGAAATAGCTTTAGTGGCCGCTTAGAAGAAATGCTTTTCTTATGTTTAAAAGACTATTTTGGAAGCTTGCCTCGTTGACACGAGTCACAAAAGCTTTTCTTTTGAAAGACAAGCGTAGGGAAGCCTCTTATAGAATTTAACTTGGAAAGCTTAAATAGTGTTCCAAAGTTCACATGACCGAAATGTCTATGCCATAAGTGTTGTTCACTTGTGTTGGCAACGAGACATTGTTCATGTGATTTTGGGAGATCTAAAATGTAAATATCCTTATGGCGTGTGTCGGAAAATAATAATTCATCATTATCCTTTCTTAAAATATGGCACATTCCTTTCGCAAATCTAACTTTGTAACCTTTGTCACCAAGTTGGCTTATTGAAATGAGATTGTGGTTTAATCCTTTAACAAGGTAAACATCACTTATTATAGGTTTAGAAGGATTACCCACTTTACCAACATCTATGATGGTTCCGCTCTTGTTGCCTCCAAAGACTACCTGGTTTCCATTTGCAATGGGCACCACTCCGGAGAGCAATTGAGCATCACCAGTCAAGTGTTTTGAAGACCCGCTATCGAGTATCCAATTATTCTTGGAGCTAAATTTGAATTTGTTGATCCGTTTCTTTCTCTTGAGTACCTAAAGATAGAAAGTATCGTATCATGGTACCCAAGGTCATTGGGTCCAAAAGATTAGACCTTTGGAAGACAAGTCCAATTGGACTTAGACTTCCCCACATAATTATCACTATGCACAACATTCATGAAATACGAATTCATATAACTTTGTTTCTCATTCATGTTTGTGTCCTTTGGGCTCCAAATCTTGAAAATTTTGGGAGCCCTAATCCTATTGGGTGCATGCATGCGTTGTTGATTTCTACGTGATGCATGTCGTGGATAGGCATAAGGAACATGATGAAATGGTGCATTGTGAGAATGGTTTATATGATGATGTGGGTGAACATATGCATGTGGAGGAACACATGCGTGAGGGTGTCTCACTTAGTGTGCATGTGCCCGTGGACGTGTAGCATAAAAATCATCATATGTGTGAGCCGGTGGAGTAGGACGTGTGTTCCTACGTGGCATGGTATTTGTGTACATGTAGGCATTACCCTTCTTTGGAGGTCCACCCAAAGTGGGTTTCTTTCCAAATGAAGGTGTGTACGAGGTGGAAGCACTATTAGTAGATGAACTACCAATAGAGTGTTTGCTCCCACTAGTTGAGTCACCGGAAGTTGGCCTAACAAAGGTAGTGGCCGATTTGGATGAACTTCCCATCTTATACCCCAAGCCAATATGGTGATTGGCCGGAAGTAAGTCATTTAGGATGTTATCCAAATGGTCCTTACCCTTATTGAATTTATTAATTCGGCCTAATGTGCACTCATATTTCTCGGTGAGAGAATGCATCGAAGCATCCAAAGTGGATACTTGCGATGTGAGTGCATAAACACGAGATTTGAGATTCTCATTCTCGATACTCAGAGTTGAGTTCTGAGAAGTCAAATCCGCTACCTCATGTTCATCCGATTCCTCAATATGAACATGTTCAAGTTGAGACTTGAGATTAACAACCTCATTTCTCAACTCTTCAACAATGGTGTCGTTGTTGGTGATGATAGGTTTAGGCGAGTTTTGGATGCTAGCTAAATCATCTTTTACCTTAGTGTATCTATTTACTAATTTAGTGTATTTAGACCATAATTGCTCATTAGCATTTCTAAGGTCATCCATTGTTACCTCATCTCTTTCGTTATCACTACATCGGAGGAGGAATCTTTAGCTTGCTCCTCTCTAGCCATGAAGCACATATGTGCTTTCTCCACTTGCTCATCGTCCGACTCTCCGCTTGAGGAATCATCCTCGGAGTCGGTGAATGTCCCGACAAGTCCCTTTTTGTACCCTTTCTTGTACTTCTTAGACTTGTTGAACTTTGGCGCCTTCCACTTCTCCTTTTGCTTGTTTTATGGACCATCCGCTTTCATGTGTCCTGGCTTGTTGCATTTGAAGCACAAAGGAGCGGAGGCGTTAGTAGAACTAATTTTTGATTTGTTTTTGTAATTACCTTTCCGGAAGAACCGGTTGAACTTCTTAGCCATGAGAGCCATGGATTCCAAGTCCAACTCGTCTTCCGAGTTTTCATCATCGGTAGATGTGGATGTTGATGGAGCGGCCTTGAAAGCAATCGCCTTCTTCTTTGGCTCGTCTTGCTTTAGGTAGGACTTCAACTTGTCCTGCATTTTTAGCTTGCTATCCTTGCGTACCTCGTAAGACATCAAGCTACCCATTAGTTGAATAACCGTATACCTACTCTTGGCGTTACCTTCCTCGATGGCGAAGGTACGTTTCTCCCAACAAGAAGGAAGTCCGTCAATTATCTTTGAGACTTTCTCCTTTTGGGTGTAAGTTTTACCAAGGGCCTCCAACTCGTTTGTGATGTCGACGATGCGAGCGTAATACTCCTTCATCTTCTCACCCTGTTGCATATGAAATAATTCGAAATATTTATTCAGAACTACGAGTTTGGAGTCTTTTACCTGACTCGTTCCTTCATGCAAGATGAGGAGCGAGTTCCATATTTGATATGCACTCTTACATGTGCATATCTTATTGAATTCCTCGGGCTCCAAGGCACATTGCAAGGCGTTCATTGCCTTGGCATTTGTTACCTCCGCGGCGACCTCCGCGGGAGTCCACTTAGCGAAATCTTCTTCGGCGGGCTCGACATACTCCGACATCCTGGCTCTCCATAATGAAGCACTCCGGAGGAACGTTTCCATCCGGCATTTCCAGTACCCGTAATTGGCACCGTTGAAGAAGGGAGGCCTCGTTGAGGAGTGTCCTTCCATCACCGAAGAAGGTCCTTCACGATTCTTGAAGGTGCTATAGTCGGAAGGTGGACGAACTGTCTTGTTGTCGTTGGCAGACATATCTATGGACTTGGCTTTGATACCAAATGTAATGCCCTGCTAAGCTACTGCACAAGTACTCGAGGGGGGTGAATAGTACTTTAAAATAATTAAGAGAATAATTCCTAATTATCTTGAAAACTCAACCAACAATGCGGAAAATGCGGAAATGTAAATATGACAGCAAATAAATGCAATCGCAAACACACGATATTAATGGGTTCGGATCCACCCAAGTCTCCACGACTTGTTTTCGGTGATCCTACGTCCCAACCACCCGGATCACATCTGGATACTTGAGTTAGAAACCCGAACTCAAGATTTACACTATGAAATACTTGTAGAAACCCCTAAAAGGTCAAATTATACACAAATGAAATTGTGACTCCCACAAACTGGGATCACAAACAAAACTCTCACAACCGAGAGTTGAACACTTGTAATATCAAAGTAAATTGAAATAGATGTTCTTACCACAACATACATATGCCTTGAATAAACTTACGAATTAGGGCAAAGAGGATTTTGGGGAAGATGATGGCACCAAACCCTAGCTCCAAGTAGATGACCAGCAATGGAGACCTAGGAGGTAGATGGTGACCTATAATCAAGCACTTGGCTTGGAAGGCTTCACAATCAATGAATCCCTCTTTGGAAGTAAGAGTGGGAGAGATTCAAGAATGGAAATGAATGAGCTTTGAATGAGATTGAATGCTTCTCTTTTGATCTCTAAACGTCTCTTAATATCAGCCTTGAGTGCAATGAATGTAGCACACCAAGTATTTATAGGTTAGAGGAAAGAGAGGGAGAAAACGTTTCAATTAAAGCTCCAACGGCTCTATTCTGAACCAGACTAGTCGGTCAAAGAAGGATCACTGACCAACTAGTTCATCAAGTAGTCGGTCGGTGATACAACGTAGACCGACTAATGGTTGAACAGCCAAAAGGTCGAAGTACAGGAGATGACAACTAGTCGGTCTAAGAAGACTTGCCGACCGACTAGTTTCACAACTAGTCGGTCGGTGAATGATCTTTGACCGACTAACAGTCGAAATAGAGAAGGCTGTCTTCAAGATGAATTAGTCGGTTTAAGAACAAATTTTGACCGACTAGTTCATCAACTAGTCAGTCGACAAACGTTGTTTGACCGACTAACGGTAAACAATAACTTGTCATGTACAGGGAAAGCTCAACTAGTCGGTCTAAGAAGGATCACTGACCGACTAGTTCATCAACTAGTCGGTCGGTGAGTCAACTTGGACCGACTAACTGTAAACAGTAAAGAGCTTAGAATTGAGAAGGCATTCTAGTCAGTTCAAGAAGCTTTATCGACAGACTAGATTGCCATCTAGTCGGTTGGTTCTTCTTCTTGAACCAACTAACATGCACAAGAAGCCGCGAATCGAAGCACGATGCTTCGGGAAAGTTTGTGTGGGCTTCTAACAAGTTCCTAGCTCTAACATAGGAGCGAGATGAAGATTAAAACGTAAGACCTACTCAAGGCTTCACATTCTACGAAAAGAAGCTAGAAGACATTAAATAAACTTGACGAACCTTCTTCAAAAGCTTCAATCGAATCTTCATGACTTCAATAAACGTCCTTGAGCTTCAACGAAGCTTCAAGCTCGCGATAACGCGCTTTGAGAAGTCTTGAGACGTCCCATTTGATATATGTGGAATATTGGCGACGATCTCAATAACTACGCTCACAAAGAGTTAGTTCACGATATATTTATGTTTGTTCATCATCCAAAACCAAATCCGGGGAGTCACTACTCAACAAGAAGTAGAAATTTAATGGAGCACTCACACACATCTACATTCGTTCGTAGGACATCAGTAGATCATTAGTCCTTTGACCCTAATTCATTTGTTTATTGATTGTGTAAGGATTGTTTATAACAGTCGACTTCTTAACAGTTTACAGTCGCATATCTCAAAAAAAGTCGACTGTATTTTGTTCTACAGTCGTTTGTTAGGCACAGACTTCTACAATATAGTTTTGGGCCTTCTCTGAGTATTTCACACAGTCTACTGATGAACGATTCACATGCGCCTGTCCAAGTGACAGTCGACTGTGTTTTGTAAATCAGTCGCCTGTCTATCCTTTGCCCAAACCTTCTTTGATCTGACTTTTACGGCCAGTCGACTAATGCTGTATATACAGTCGACTGTCTCTTGGATCAGTCGATTGTCTATACTGCAACAGTTGTCTGTCTGTGAGTCATTTCATTGACTCAGCTCGCTGGAAATTCTCCGAGTATTTGACAGTCGTCTGTATAAGGATTTACAGTCACCTGTTCTGATTAACAGTCGACTGTATTATCTGTATCAGTCGTCTGTCCTGTTACTTGTGATATTTCCAGTATTATTCTAACTCACTCATCTTTTGGCCAGTCGCCTGTAGTAGAATTTACAGTCTCCTGTTGGTTTAACAGTCGATCGTCTCTGCTTCATCAGTCGACTGTCCACGTGGTAAGTTACCTTTATGAATTCTCACCTAACCTTGTTGACTGTGCAACAGTCGACTGTGGATTGTTCAACAGTCGACTGTCACGAGTTCTGATTCTATCCGTTGAGATTTTTCTCACGGATTCCAATTGGGTTCTTGCCTAAACTGTTTTGTGGATTTGAGAAACCTATAAATAGGGCTTCTACTGTTCCATTGAGATGCTACTCATTCGTAATAATTCTACTCAATTGATCTCAAGCCTTCATTTCTAAAGTCTAAAGCTCTCAAATCCAAAGCCCTAAGAATTCCAAATCTTTGATCTCTTGCTCTCAAACCTAGAACCAAAGAGTTATCCTCTAGGCAATTGGTGCAGTCAAGAGAAAGGGCGTCTACTCTCTTACAAGAGAGTTCTTCAACACACATCACACTCCTCCTTCAAGTTATAATTCAAGGCAAAGGTGATTGTAAGTGTTATTTTCATTATTTCATAACTTTCGTTATTTGAGATTTGCTCTCGGTTGTGAGAGTGGTTTTGCTTTCTCCCAAGTTGTGGGAGTCAAGGACATCCATTGTATTCGATTGCACTTGTAGGGTTTCTACAAGTGGGTTTTAAGGAAACCTCAAGTTAGGGTTCTAACTTGAGTATCCAGAGGTATCCGGGTGGAAGGGACGTAGGATTACCCGGAAAAAGTCGGGAGTTGACTTGGGTAATCCGAACCCTAGAAACATAATTGTGTTTGTAATTGTTTCTTATTTGGGTTTAATTCTAATTTCGCATGATATTATTGGATTGCATTTTATTTGGCGTAAATTCCTTTTAAATTTGCATAAACACTATTCAACCCCCTTCTAGAGTTTTCCACATAGACTTGGTCCTTACAATTGGTATCAGAGCACAATGTTTTATCTATGGCATTCAACAACTACAACGTTCCTCCTCTGCCTTTGTACAACAATCACGATCGTGATGCAGCGTCCACACTTTTCGAAGGTCAATCTACGGTGCGCCCTCTGTGTTTCAATGGTACAAATTTTAGCTATTGGAAATGCAGGATGGAGACGTTCCTTAGGAGTGCTTAGCTTTGGAGAACCCTCCACAAGGAATACGTCGAGCCCACCGAAGTAGATTTCGACAAATGGACGTCTTCCGAGAAAACTGCCGAGGTCAACAACGCTAAGGCAATGAACGCTCTTCATTGTGCGTTGGACCCAAATGAGTTCAACAAGATATGCACATGTAAGAGTGCATATCAAATTTGGAACCATCTCATCGTTATCCACGGGGGAACGAATAAGGTAAAACTTTCAAAGTTATATGTTGCAGTGCAAAACTTCGATTTGTTTCATATGCAGGAAAATGAGACCATTGCTTCAATGTACGGACGTTTTACCGACATCACAAATGAATTGGAAGCACTTGGCCAAATATATACCGAAACTGAAAAGGTAAGGAAGATCATCATGGGAATGACCTCAAAATGGTAAAGAAGAGCGATCGCCATCGAGGAGGTCAATTACTTGAAGAACTACACCGTGGTGAATCTTATCGGGACTCTCATGTCTTATGAGGCAAGACGAAGAACCGATTAAAGATTCAGGCAATGATGAATCCTTCGGAGGCCAAGCAGAAAGCTTTGGCATTCAACGCCAATTCATGATCCTTCGATAGTGATGAATCCGAGAACGAGATGGATTTGGGTGAAATGGCCCAAATGGCGAAGAAGTTCCAATGTTTCTTCCGCAAAGGTAAATTTTCCTCCAACAAACGTTTTGAGTCTACTAATGCTACTTCCTCTCTTTGCTATAAATGTAATAAGCCAGGGCACATCAAGAGGGATTGCCCAATGCTAAAGAACAAAGAGAAGTGGAAGGTACCGAAGTACCACAAGTCTGATAAGAACAAGAGAGACAAGAAGAAAGGACTCGTAGGTACATTCGATGACTCAAGTGATGAATCATCGAGTGATTCCGATGATGAGAAGGGTGAAAGCACCCACATGTGCTTCATGGACATAGAAGACCCACTCTCCGATGAGAGTGATTCCGTCATGGACGACACCGAGGTAACAATGGATGAACTTCGTATTGCTAATGAAGAACTATTTTCTAAATACCAATCTTTAATGCTTAAGTATTCTAGGTTAAATAAATTGAATGTTAGCAAGTCATCCATTCCATGCATTATCAACAATGACACCATTGTTGATACTTTAACTCTTGAGAAAGCAAACTTAGCTTCTCAAAATGTCACATTGAGAAATGAGGTGAATTCCCTGAAATCTCAACTAGATCAAACACATCCTAAGGATAATAGTGATCTAGTTATATGACACACACAATTGAGTTTAGAGAATGTTTCTCTTAAAACTCAAGTGCACGAGCTCAAAGCACGGGTGTCCACCTTGGATACCAATATTTCTTCTATTAAGGAGAAATATGAGCTCATGTCCTCCCGTATTGTGAGATTCAATAAGGGAAAAGGACAATTGGATGATTTGCTAGCAAACCAATTTCCGGCCACACATCGTGTTGGTCTTGGGTTTGTAAAAGCAAATGCCTCCAATGATCGCACCTCCTATAGTGGTGTCACTATAGATTTTGTGAGGCCTTCCTCCGGCGCATCCACAAGTGGTGTCAAAGACACTATAGGTAGCAATAATACCAAGAATGTCACCACTTCACCTTCTCTTCCTTTTGGCAAGAAACCCACTAAGGGTGGAAACCAAAAGAGAAGTCATGCTTACATGTACACTAACATTCATCCACGTAGGAATTCTACAACTTCACAAGTGGATAATCATGACACTTTTTATGCTCCACACCCACGGACACATACAAATCCACACATGAGAGATTCTCATGTACGTGCTCCTATAAATCCGTATGCTCATACGCGTCATTCCTACATGTATGGTCATCCTCCACATGTCATGCATGATCCATATGCTGCATACAACATGCATGTTCTCAAGCATACATATCATCCAAGAATGTACTGTAATGCCCTGCTAAGCTACTACACAAGTACTAGAGGGGGGTGAATAGTACTTTAAAATAATTAAGAGGATAATTCCTAATTATCTTGCAAACTCAACCAACAATGCGGAAAATGAAGAAATGTAAATATAGACAATAAAGAAACAATCGCAAACACACGATGTTAATGGGTTCGGATCCACCCAACTCTCCCCGACTTGTTCCCGGTGATCCTACGTCCCAACCACCTGAATCCCCTCCGGATACTTGAGTTAGAAACCCTAACTCAAGATTTGCACTATGAAATACTTGTAGAAACCTATACAAGATCAAATCATACACAAATCGAAATGTGACTCCCACAAACCGGGATCACAAACAAACTCTCACAACCGAGAGTGAATCACTTACAATATCAATGTAAAATGAAATAGAAATGCTTACCACAAAATACATATGCCTTGAGTACACTTACGAATAAGGGCAAAGAGGATTTTGGGGAAGATGATGGCACCAAACCCTAGCTCCAAGTAGATGACCAGCAATGAAGACCTAGGAGGTAGATGGTGACTAGCAATGGAGACCAGCAATCAAGCTCTTGGCTTGGAAGGCTTCACAATCAATGAATCTCTCTTTGGAAGTAAGAGTGGGAGAGATTCAAGAATGGAAATGAATGAGCTTTGAATGAGATTGAATGCTTCTCTTTTGATCTCTAAACTTCTCTTAATATCAGCCTTAAGTGCAATGAATGCAGCACACCAAGTATTTATAGGTTAGAGGAAAGAGAGATAGAAAAACGTTTCAATTAAAGCTCCAACGGCTCTATTCTGAACCAGACTAGTCGATCAAAGAAGGATCACTGACCGACTAATTCATCAACTAGTCGGTCGGTGATACAATGTAGACCGACTAATGCTTGAACAGCCAAAAGGTCGAAGTACAGGAGATGACAACTAGTCGGTCTAAGAAGAATTGCCGACCGACTAGTTTCATAACTAGTCGGTTAGTGAATGATCTTTGACTGACTAACAGTCGAAATAGAATGAGCTGACATCAAGTTGATTTAGTCGGTCTAGGAACAAATGTTGACCGACTAGTTCATCAACTAGTCGGTCGACAAACGTTCTTTGACCGACTAACGATAAACAGTAACTTGGCATGTACAGGGAAAGCTCAACTAGTCGGTCTAAGAAGGATCACTGACGGACTAGTTCATCAACTAGTCGATCGGTGAGTCAACTTGGACCGACTAACTGTAAACAGTAAAGAGCTATGATTTGAGAAGGCATTCTAGTCGGTTCAAGAAGCTTTGCCGACCGACTAGATTGCCATCTAGTCGGTTGGTTCTTCTTCTTGAACCAACTAACATGCACAAGAAGCCGCGAATCGAAGCGCGATGCTTCGGGAAAGTTTGAGTGGGCTTCTACTAAGTTCCTAGCTCTAAGATAGGAGCGTTATGAAGATTAAAATGTAAGACCTACTCAAGGCTTAACATTCTACGAAAAGAAGCTAGAAGACATTAAATAAACTTGACGAACCGTCTTCAAAAGCTTCAATCGAATCTTCATGACTTCAATAAACGTCCTTGAGCTTCAACGAAGCTTTAAGCATACGATCACGCACTTTGAGAAGTCTTGAGACGTCGCAATTGATATCCGTGGAATTTTGGCGACGATCTCCATAAATGCGCTCACAAAGAGTTAGTTCACGATATATTTATGTTTGTTCATCATCCAAAACCAAATCCGGGGTGTCAATACTCAACATTCTCCTCCTTTTTGGCGAAAACCAACATAAATAATAATAAAAAATAATGATTCAAATGAAATTTACTTACTCCCCCTGCATTGATGACACGTTAATTCCAATTAATAACAATAAGCATATGCATCAAGCAGACGAGAGAAGAAATAAATGAGAATCCAATCATTGAAATATTTGAAATATCGGATTTGAAAATCCATTTATATATCTTCACTCCCCTTGAATCTAACACATCAAATTAGATTCATAGTAAATTGATTTGAATTATCATGTCGCACATCGTCATTATTAATTCTCTCCCCCTTTGGCATAAGCAAAAAGAGCGGGAGGAGAAGAACGACAACAACAATGGTTAAAATAAAAGCACGGGAGTCGAAGAATACGACCACGGTTCAAATGACACCAAGAAAAATAACGAATTAAATCAAAGCGTGTCAATGATACCATAGTTGAAAATTGAAAAACGAAATCATCCAAAACTCAAATAACTTAAACATATTGAGTTATGGAATATACTCTCCAATATCAACATTCTTGGTTAATTTAGTGCATGTAAAACAATTCTATGTTTTCATAAAATGAAATCTATTTAACCAAGTATTATCGTCGAGCGACGAAACCAAACATCAGAGACATAAAAAGAATATAATGTGCACAAGAAAATGAAATGTCAACATCGATGTATATATATATAAATATGAACCATGAGTACATCAAAAATATACATCTCCGTCATACAAAAACGATCCTCAGATCGAAGTACAGAATACAACATCATATCACACCGACATCAAAAAATCATACATCATAAATGTAGCATCATAACACCAAAAATACATCAAAATACATCAAAATATCATAACCACCCACACAATCCTACCCAACTCTCTCACACTACATAAATAATCCAATGTGCACAAGAGAGTCCTTAGAGAAGCTCAGGAGGCAGCGGGAGGATTTGTAGCAGCAGCAGGCTGTGCAGGAGGAGTGGTGGTCATTGGGTCAGCTGGAGTGTCCACGGGAGGGACGGGAGTGGCCTCGGGAGCACCAAACGTAGTAACCACCACAGGTATGGTGGCACTAGGTGTGCTCTCGGGGTCAATGGCAGAAGAAACAGCAGTACCAAAAGTACCCTCAGGGGCACGAACAGCAGCAGCACGAGCAAGGTCCTCGCTCTCATCCTCATCCAACTCATCCTCTTCAGAAACTGACGGAGGTATGTCAATACCCAAATGAGAAGCGATACGAGCAAGAATCTCCTCAGTACGAGCATAACGAGACACCACACATTTCAACGAACATGCGAGGTCAGTAAGAGTAGGAGAGGGAGCAGCTGAGGCTGAAGTAGACGGGGTCGTCCTCTGAACATGACGAAGCGCCGCAAGAGACTTCTTGACGGCCGTCGCATTCAGAGGGGGACCGAGGGGACGCTCATCATTACGGGGCAGAGGGACACGGAAGTGATGGAATACGAGTGTCAGAAGGCAGGGATATGGGATGTGAGAAGATTTTGTGGACTTTTGGATACACTCGAAAGAATCCATCTTATCGAGAATGATCCTAGCCCAATTAATCTCGCTCCCCATAAAGATGGCGTAGATCAGCTTGAGGAATGGCTGGGATGGCAAGGAGGATGAGCTGTACTTCGGAAGGAGGCACGACTTCAAGATCAGATTTAGGAACCAGGCATTCGGCTTAAATGACTTGGATGGGACGCCAATCATGGCAGGAGGGATCACATGGAAAATCTCAGAAAGCATGACCTGGTCAAGGGAAGAAATGTCATCGACGGAGATATCAGAAGGGTGGAGGCCAGACGAGGAGCAACCAATCAACTCCCCTAAGATTTCTGCCGTGAGGATAATCGGTGTCCCCAAGATAGTCGTCTCAATGGAGTGGGTCTCGTCGTACTGACCCCGGACACGGTTTGCGTAAAATAGCTTGACAAGGCGAGCGTATGGATGTGGATTAGCATTAGGGTCATATCGAAGATAATCGATAAGACTGCTAGACGACAGAAGATCAGCTATGCCTGGGAAGGCGAAGAACTGAACGAAGTGCTCCAACAGCAGCAGACAGTATTCGATACGGTTGTATGCCGCGAGATACATCGGGTCATCATGACATAGCGAAATATCGACACCGCCAGCTGGCATCGGTGCCTTCCCCTTAGGCTGTCGGGTGCTAGATCGGAGTGGAGGAGTAGGATCTCGAGCGGTATGCTCGGTCTCAGGTATATATTCCGTGTCGGAATCAGAAGGAGGAGTGGGAACACGGAATGAAGCTGGTGAAATGGGTTGCTTCCTAGGCTTGGGTTGAGATCGGGGCTTTGCGCCCGCCGTCCTCTTCTTCTTAAGAGGAGGCGACGACGAGGATGGATGGGTGGATTTCGATCGGTGTTTGGGTTGCGAGGGTTCCCTAGGAGGTGACTCTACGGACATAGGGGACGGGCTCGAGGGACGGATCGGGATCCGTGTTCTCGCCATAAGCGCGACGAGACACGAGCAATCAACTAAGATCGACTATTCAAACCCTAAGAACAACCCTAGGCAAACCCTAACCGAACAGAAAACTAGATGAAACCTAACCCTAAAAGCTGAGAAAGAACCCTAAACAGCTAGGAGAGGGAGGAGATACCTATGGAGGAGAGAGATGATCGTGAAAAATGGCCGGAGATCGATCGGAATCGACGGAGTCGATGGCGGAATACGAAGGGGTTCGGGGGGTTTGAGCTGGGAGAGGAGTTTCGCACCGACTAATGAGAGATTAAGTCGGTTAGAAGAGTGTATAATTCGATTGGAATATCAAAAGACGCAACTGTCCCTGAGCACTTAGTCGGTCAGAGTTCAAGCACTGACCGACTAGATGAACATCTAGTCGGTCGGCCAATGAGCTTGAACCGACTAAGTGCAAACAGTAATTGAAGCCAAAATTTAGGGCTTGAGTAAGGCGGTCTGAGTTCATTCACTGACCGACTAGATGATGATCGAGTCAGTCGTTCAATGAACATGAACCGACTAACAGAGTTCAAAAATTTTAGAATTTGAAATTTTGAGTTCTCTCCTAATCGCACTTGGACGAAACATCGTAAAACTCTCATTAATCATTATACAACCCCATTAAACATTGAAAATCTTAAATTTGACGTTTATGAATAAATCGATCATAAATTCCAAAAATTCAACGAAAAATCCAGAAAATTCCAATAAATCTAGCATGTGCAAATATAACGAAATTTCATAGCATGCGAGATAATTGAATAAAATGAATCCTAAATCTCGGATTCACCCATAATCCCCAATTCTCGACGCAACAGCACAACAGAGTCTTCATTGAGTGGTTTCGTGAAAATATCGGCGATTTGCTTCTGGGTTTCAACGTACACTAATATGATGTCCTTTTTAGCAACATGATCATCTAAGAAATGGTGTCGAACATCTATGTGTTTAGAACGAGAATGGTGTATCGGATTCTTTGAGAGACATATTGCACTTTGGTTGTCCACCATGATAGGGCAAGTATCACAGTTTATACCAAATTCTTTAAGAGTGTTTCTCATCCAAAGAACCTGAGCACACGCGGCACCGGCGGCAATATATTCCGCCTCGTGGTTGAAAGTGATACAGAATTCTGCTTCTTGGAAAACCAAGAGACAAGAGAATTTCCTATAAAATGGCAAGTGCCACTAGTACTTTTCCTGTCAGATTTGCATCCCGCATAATCTGTGTCACTATATGAGATTAACTCATATGTGCTAGACTTTGGATAAAGTAATCCAAAATCAAGTGTATAACGTAGATAACGGAAAATACGCTTTACCGCTACTAAGTGAGAATCGTTAGGTTGAGACTGATAACGAGCACATACACATACGACAAACATAATATCGGGCCTACTTGCGGTAAGATAAAGTAAACTACCTATCATACCTCGATATAGACGAATGTCTACATCTTTTCTGCCCGCATCTTTATCAAGATGTGTAGTGGTGCTCATTGGAGTCTTCTTCCCGGAGGCATTCTCCATTCCAAATTGCTTTAGCAACTCCACCGTATATTTCGTTTGGTGGATGAAGATTGCATCTTTCATTTGGCGAATTTGGAGACCTAAGAAATACTTGAGCTCACCCATGTGGCTCATCTCAAATTGATCCTTCATCACATTAGAAAACTCTTCGCAAAGAGCATAGTTAGTAGCACCGAAAATGATATCATCAACATAAATTTGAACTAAAATTATATCATTATTCGAATACTTAACAAATAATGTGGAATCAACTTCTCCCATTTTAAATCCTAAATCCAAAAAAATATTTTTTTAAACGGTCATACCAAGCTCGAGGAGCTTGTCTCAAACCGTAAAGTGCTTTCTTAAGTTTGAAAACAAGATTTGGTATTTTTCATTTATAAAACCCGGAGGATGAGAAACATAAACTTCCTCAACAACATCTCCATTTAAAAACGCACTTTTTACATCCATTTGAAATAATTTGAAATCCTTATGGCATGCAAAAGATAACAATAATCTAATGGATTCTAATCTAGCTACCTGAGCAAAGGATTCTTCGAAATCAATACCTTCCTCTTGCCGATAGCCTTGAGCTACTAACCGAGCTTTGTTCCGGACAACGTTTTAGTTCTCGTCGGTCTTGTTCTTGAAGATCCACTTTGTCCATATGACGGTGTGGTTCTTCGAATGCAATGGAAAAGGCTCCCAAACCTCATTCCTCTCGAATTGAATGAGTTCCTCTTCCATGGCAAGGATCCAAGCGCTATCTTCGCACGCCTCATTAATATTCTTTGGCTCTATCGAGGAGGCAAAGGCACAATGAGTGAAGTAGTTCACTTGCGATCTCGTCTTGACACTATCATGAATATTGCCAATGACTTGCTCATGAGGATGGTCACGAACCGAATGAAGCCGTTTGGGAATTCCCTGATCACTAGGAACATTCTCAAAAGATTCATTAGTCGGGTTAGTATTATTAGAATCAATAGAATTAGAATTAGAATTACCAATAGAATCACATAAAACATCCATGGAGTCATCATCATTGGTAATCCTAGCCGGAACAAAATCTTCATTAAATCAGACATGAAGTGATTCCTCGATCGTTGAGGTTCATTTGTTGTATATGGTAGGCTTTGCTACGTGAGGAATATCCAACAAAAATACCATCATCGGATCTTGGATCAAATTTGTCCAAGCTACCATACGTGTTCTTAATAAAACATTTTGAACCAAAAACACGAAAATGTTTAACTTGAGGCAATCTACCAAACAACAATTCATAACAAGTTTGTTTGGTGCCGGGCCTCAAAAGTATTCTATTAAACACATAGCAAGAGGTGTGTACTGCTTCCGCCCAAAATTGATGGCCAAGTTGGCTATCATCAAGCATAGTGCGAGCACACCCCACTAGCGTCATGTTCTTTCTCTCAACAACACCATTTTAAGGAGGTGCGCGAGGGAATGAAAAGGTGTGTGTAATACCGACTTCATCACAAAAGTTATCAAAAGAGTCATTCTCAAATTCTCCTCCATGATCACTACGAATAGTGATAATGGTGGTTCCTAAGAGATTTTGTACTTTCTTGACAAATATTGTGAAGTTTTCGAAAGCATCATTTTTATTACATAAGGAAAATACCCAATTAAACCTAGAAAAGTCATCAACGATGACAAGTCCATACAGTGCATTTCCTAATGAAGCAACTCTAGTTGGCCCAAATCAATCTAGATGTAATAGCTCTAGTGGCCGCTTAGAAGAAATGCTTTTCTTAGGTTTAAAAGACGATTTTGGAAGCTTGCCTCGTTGACACGAGTCACAAAAGCTTTTCTTTTGAAAGACAAGCTTAGGGAAGCCTCTAATAGAATTTAACTTTGAAAGCTTAAATAGTGTTCCAAAGTTCACATGACCGAAACGTCGATGCCATAAGTGTTGTTCACTTGTGTTGGCAACGAGACATTGTTCATGTGATTTTGGGAGATCTAAAATATAAATATCCTTATGGCGTGTGCCGGAAAATAATAATTCATCATTATCCTTTCTTAAAATATGGCACATTCCTTTCGCAAAGCTAACTTTGTAACCTTTATCACAAAGTCGGCTTATTGAAATAAGATTGTGGTTTAATCCTTTGACAAGGTAAACATCACTTATTAGAGGTTTAGAAGGATTGCCCACTTTACCAACACCTATGATGGTTTCGCTCTCGTTGCCTCCAAAGACTACCTGGTTTCCATTTGCAATGGGCACCACTCTGGAGAGCAATTGAGCATCACTCGTCATGTGTTTTGAACACCCGCTATCGAGTATCCAATTATCCTTGGAGCTAAATTTGAATTTGTTGCTCCGTTTCTTTCTCTTGAGTACCTAAAGATAAAAAATATCGTATCATGGTACCCAAGGTCATTGGGTCCAAAAGTTTAGACCTTTGGAAGCCAAGTCCAATTGGACTTAGACTTCCCCATATAATTATCATTATGCACAACATTCATGAAATACGAATTCATATAAACTTGTTTTTCATCCATGTTTGTGTCCTTTGGGCTCCAAATAGTGAAAATTTTGGGAGCTTTAATCCTATTGGGAGCATGCATGCGTTGTTGATTTCTACGTGATGCATGTCGTGGATAGGCATAAGGAACATGATGAAATGGTGCATGGTTCATATGATGGTGAGGGTGAACATATACATGTGGAGGAACACGTGCGTGAGGGTGTCTCACCTGGTGTGCACGTGCCCGTGGACGTGTAGCATAAAAATCATCATATGTGTGAGCATGTAGAGTAGGACGTGTGTTCCTACGTGGCATGGTATTTGTGTACATGTAAGCATGACCCTTCTTTGGAGGTCCACCCAAAGTGGGTTTCTTTCCAAATGAAGGTGTGTACGAGGTGGAAGCACCATTGGTAGATGAACTACCAATAGAGTGTTTGCTCCCACTCGTTGAGTCACCGGAAGTTGGCCTAACAAAGGTAGTGGCCGATTTGGATGAACTTTCCATCTTATACCCCAAGCCAATGTGGTGATTGGCCGGAATTAAGTCATTTAGGATGTTATCCAAATGGTCCTTACCCTTATTGAGTTTATTAATTCGGCCTAATGTGCACTCATATTTCTCGGTGAGAGAATGCATCGAAGCATCCAAAGTGGATACTTGCGATGTGAGTGCATAAACACGAGATTTAAGATTCTCATTCTCGACACTCAAAGTTGAGTTCCGAGAAGTCAAATCCGCTATCTCATGTTCATCCGATTCCTCGACATGAACATGTTCAAGTTGAGATTTGAGATTAACAATATCATTTCTCAACTCTTCAACAACGGTGTCGTTGTTGGTGATGATAGGTTTAGGCGAGGTTTGGATGCTAGCTAAATCATCTTTTACCTTAGTGTATCTATTTACTAATTTAGTGTATTTAGACCACAATTGAGAATTAGCATTTCTAAGGTCATCCATTGTTACCTCATCGCCTTCCTTGTCGCTATCATCGGAGGATGAATCTTTATCTTGCTCCTCTCGAGCCATGAAGCACATATGTGCTTTCTCCACTTGCTCATCGTCCGACTCTCCGCTTGAGGAATCATCCTCGGAGTCAGTGAACATCCCGACAAGTCCCTTTTTGTACCCTTCTTGTACTTCTTTGACTTGTCGTACTTCGGCGCCTTCCACTTCTCCTTTTGCTTATTTTGTGACAATCCGCTTTCATGTGTCCTGGCTTATTGCATTTAAAGCACAGAGGAGCGGAGGAATTAGAAGAACTAACTTTAGATTTGTTCTTGTAATTACATTTCCCGAAGAACCGGTTGAACTTCTTGGCCATGAGAGCCATGGACTCCAAGTCCAACTCGTCTTCTGAGTTTTCATCATCGGTCGATGTGGAAGTTAATGGAGCGGCCTTGAAAGCAATCGCCTTCTTCTTTGGCTCGTCTTGATTTAGGTATGACTTCAACTTGTCATGCATTTTTAGCTTGCTATCCTTGCGTACCTCGTAAGACATCAAGTTACCCATTAGTTGTACGACAATATATGTTTTCATGTCATTACCTTCCTCGATGGCGAAGGTATGTTTCTCCCAACAAGAAGGAAGTCCGTCGATTATCTTCGAGACTTTCTCCTTTTGGGTGTAAGTTTTACCAAGGGCCTCCAACTCGTTTGTGATGTCGACGAAGCGAGCGTAATACTCCTTCATCGTCTCACCCTGTTGCTTGTGAAATAGTTCGAAATCTTTATTCACAACTACGAGTTTGGAGTCTTTTACCTGACTCGTTCCTTCATGCAAGATGAGGAGCGAGTTCCATATTTGATATGCACTCTTACATGTGCATATCTTATTGAAGTCCTCGGGCTCCAAGGAACATTGCAAGGCGTTCATTGCCTTGGCATTTGTAACCTCCGCGGCGACCTCCACGGGAGTCCACTTAGCGAAATCTTCGTCAGCGGGCTCGACGTACTCCGACATCGTGGCTCTCCATAATGAAGCACTCCAGAGGAACGTTTCCATCCGGTATTTCCAGTACCCGTAATTGGCACCGTTGAAGAAGGGAGGCCTCGTTGAGGAGTGTCCTTCCATTACCGAAGAAGCTCCTTCACGATTCTTGAAGGTGCTATAGTCGGAAGGTGGACGAACGGTCTTGTTTTCGTTGGCAGACATAGCTATTGTAACGGCCTGTTTTCATCAAGACAAACGTTTACGTATTTGACCAAAATTTTCAATTTTTAAACTATTTTATAATGGTTTGTCAGGAGTTTTACTGATTTCAAAAATTTCTTATAAAAATATTTTGAAGTACCAGACTAGTTATGAAGTATTTTAGTAAGATCGGATTTCATCAACTACTCAAAACATTTCTGATAAAATTCATTTTCAGTTATTACCGTTTTGGCTTAATGAATTTATTTTCTATAAAAACATCTTCAAAATGTTTTTAAACTTCTACGGTAACATTATATGATTATTTAGGGCTTCCCACATTAATTTCGTAATTTTCCGAAGTCAAATCAGTAGAGAACCTGTAAACCCGCTTCCTAAACGTTTTGGCCCACGACTCGTATTTCCGTAGCTCAAACCCTGAAACAGACTTAGTATTCGCGATCCTCACGATGATACGAACCCGTGGGTATGTTTTCGTACACGTTCACTAGTAAGGACAAAATCGTAATTTCGTGATCATTTTGACTATTATGATTGTCCTAATTACTTTTTACTTAACTACTAATTATTTATCTTAACACGTTGTAGCCATGTGTTTCATGCCAAGGCGCTTAGTCAATAACCTATACCTAATCACCACCTAACCTATTTATTACATTTGACTAATACATAATCTTAACCCTATAAATACCCCTTAACCCCCTTCTCTCTATAATTAATCCCTCAGCCCCGTAAACACACACATCCAAGCCCAAAGCTCTCCCTCAGATATCCCTCACACTCTCTCCCCCAAGGCCGTTTGAAACCCATCACCCTTCGTTTTGAAACATCCGAAGACCACAGGCTTCTCCTTCTCTCGAAACGATCTCCCCCCCCCTCTCTCATTTCTGTTCGAAACAACCCAACCGCCGTTCATCGCCTACGTTCCCTCTCCGTCCGACGCCACGCGCCTGCCAGCTCGGCCCCCGCCACCACGCGCGCCCTCCTGTCACCGCCCGCCGGACCACCGACTCCCTCTGCGGCCCCTCCTCCGGCCGGCCGCCCTTCGACTGCCTTCCCCCTCGAGGCAGCAACACGCGCGTGCATGAGGCAGAAAACAACAGGTTACGCAAATTAGAAAGAAAAGAAAGAAGACAGCCGTAAGAAGAGGGTAAAATATTAATATAATATAAATTATTAATTGTGACTTTTCGATATAGGTATCGGACGGACGAATGGAAACCACCAGAAGATTCGCGCCTTCGTCACGGACATGTAGGCACTGGTTTCGTTGGAATCGGGCAAGTATATCTCCCATGATAAATTTTTAAAGCTATCTGAATCATCCTAATGAATTATTTCTTCCGGATTTTACGTAAACTTAGGTGTAATACAATTGTTTATAAATATACTAGTTAAGACGAACATTTTGACATATCACATGAAAATTTCTGACAGGTATATATTTTTAAATAAATTGTTGAACATTACGATAGTTATTTTGTAATTTAGAAATTAGTTTTTAATTCATTATAATTTCTAAAAAATCGTTTTAAAGCTTTTAAAACCTATTAAAAATACTTATGAGCTTCAGAAAATTATTTCCTTCCTAGATAAAATTATTTTACTCCCATCTAACCTATCCAAAAATTGTTAGCGAGCGTTTTGACTTGGTTTAAGCGATTATAAAAATACGAACACGTTAAGAAAAATAGATAGAAAATAGTGTGATCGTTAACCAATTATTTCTGATGTTTACAGGTACTGTTTCTCATGCACAAGCACCCTTAAAAGCTCTGCTCCAGCCTCGGCTTACTACGACGGTCCCAAAATCCGTAAGTCACTTTAATTCTAACTTTAGAAATTTAGTCTGTGTATTCGTATGAACTTAGGGCATGACACCTAGACTCAGAACAGCTCTGACTTGAACCAATGATTAGAGACCTAATTAACTAGCGAACTATCAATAGTGGAGTGACCAAAGGACTAAATTGAGATAGTACACTTTGATACCATAGTTGTTGGACTTCAAATCATTGCTCGGACTAAATTGAGATAGTAAACTTTGATATCATAGTTGTTGGACTTCAAATCATTGCTCGGACTAAATTGAGATAGTAAACTTTGATATCATAGTTGTTGGACTTCAAATCATTGCTCGGACTAAATTGAGATAGTAAACTTTTATGAAATTTGATATCATAGTTGTTGGACTTCAAAGCATTGCTCAGGACTGATATTCTCTGTTGAGGATTCTGCCTTGACTTTTCAGCAAGTAAATACCATATATGTGATTGGTTGTACTCATTGATGGATGTATTGTTGTACACATTGTTGGATGTACGAAATGATGGGCCTATGTGGCCATACCGATACGGATATGGATACGGACACAGATACTGATACAGTTATAAATGTGAAATGTGATACAACATGGGTTATGGGGTAGTCTTGAGCTACGAAGTGTGCGGGAGTGACTGGGTCCACCCTTATTAGTTAAGCTGTACCATCACCCTGAAGGGGATGGTAGGTAGATATTCCACGAGTTGCTCCGTGGGATGGGTGCACTTCTGGTTGCATATCGTACACTCGAGCTAAGACTGTTGCACTAGCTGATTGATACAGGGCCCATGAGGCCATATTGATACAAACACTGATATGAACATTGGACTATGATAATACACGGGATACGTGGTAGTCTTGAGCTACGAAGTGTGCGGGAGTGACCGGGTCCACCCTTATTAGTTAAGCTGTACCATCACCCTGCAGGAATGGTAGGTAGATATTCCACGAGTTTCTCCGTGGGATGGGTGCACTTCTGGTTGCATATCGTACACTCGAGCCAAGGCTGATGCACTAGTTTGATTGCTGTATTGTACTCATGGTTGTTTGTATTGTTGGAAACACACTATTGGGCCTACGGGCATTAACGGAGCACATTTACTGAGAACACTATTGGGCCTACGGGCATTTACGGAGCACATTTACAGAGCACACTATTGGGCCCTTGCGGCATTTAAGACTGATGCACTAGTTTGATTGATGTTGCACTAATTGATAATTGATTGATACCATTGCTTCAGTCACGACTACTACTATTCTACGGACTAAGTCAAGACTACTCGAACGTGATAGAACGGTTTAATAATGAGCGGTCTTGAATTACGACTGAATCAGTGTCTAGGAAGGAATGGGAAGGGGGTTGGTCAACCAAGGGACTTGTTCCTGCGGTCATTGAAGTGACCTGTGCCTTCAAGCCCTGACTGACTGGCTGATTTGGAAGTTAAGTTAGACTTCTTATTATTAGGCCATCCTACACTATTAGATAGTCAAGCGACGCTCATCTTTTCTTAAGTATTACTGAGTCTATCTATTGTCATCCCATTACATATTGGCCAAAACATTGTTAACCGGTTTGTCTTACTATTGACATTCCATTGGTCAAAATATTATTGCTACCCTATGCCAGGTCACAGTTATTACTCTTACACTTATACAGTCACCTTTACGTACAGCCACCAGTACCTTACTTGTCGCTCTTACATACCTGTCTGTTCTTACCTTACTTTTTGCACCAGTATGACCATCTTTTGTTTACTATAGTTTGTTCTATACTTTTGCACTACTTGGTTTCTATTGCTAGAATTGTTGTGACTTACCTACGGTTTCATCTCTGTGGCACCGCAGACGATGTACATATGGAGGCAGATGCTCTAGAGTTAATAGCGCCCGAATTTGACCATGAGTCTGCAGCTTTCAGAGTTGTTTCCAGTTATATTTATCTTCCTTCATGTACGATTGTTGGACCATTTTTGTACAATATGGATGTAATAATTGGACACTATTTGGGTATTTTTGTACATCTCTGCATCGTGGCTATTTTATTTTCACTGGTTAACTGCAGGACCTGCGCAAATACCAAAACGTAACGGGCCCGGGAATCGGGTCGTTACAGCTTTGGTGGCCCACGCAGGTCCGCGCTACCTACCTCGTGAACAATATAGCAAGATCAGGATGTACAGTTTAAAATACTCAAATAGAACTCTCGAGTACAGGATGTCTCGAGTGTTCACCCGTCTTGGATATGTGGGTGAAGCGTCCTTATTACCATCTTCATTAGGACTTCCTTGATTCCCATCACTCTTCCTTTAACTTGATGACCTTTCGATTGACCTTAAAAACTCGCTACGTCTATTTTAAGGAGGGTAGCTCGACAACGGAAGTGAATTGAAGGACACTCAGAAGTGTTGGAGGATGATGCTAAAGGATTTGAGACGAGCCAAACCCGACTTGCGAGTGTAGGCTGTTACGTCTTCTTGAGATCGAATTTCTATTCTAAACCCTACTTTCTATCTTGTGCCCGATTTTCCATAAGTTTAAATTCCTTTCCCACCTACCACCTACCCCCTCGTTATTGCTTTTTGTTCTCATCCTCACCTCGAGCCCCATTCATGCCTAACCCCACCCTACCAATGACTTTCAGTGCCCCTCTTTTTCTTCAAAAGACCCCCCTCTTCTTCCTCACCAAGCCACCCCGTAGTTTCCCCTACGCCGTATCGACTTCCACTCCTCTTCCCGGCCTCTTCCCCAAGCGAACTCGACCCATCTCGCCTTAAGCTCCTCCGACCTCACCCGAAGCTCCACTACCCCACCCTACTCCGGTGACACCCGCCACGTCAAGCAGTCGCAGCCACCATAGATCAACAACCACCGATGGCCCTCCGACGATATGTTTTGGGATTTTTGGCCTTGTCGACGACCCTCGACACCACCTTCGCTACCGCTGTGTGGCTGAGATCTTGGGAAGCCATGATCCTTGGGCTTCTCTTGAGCTCTCTGCCCTGGGTCTCACCCAGATTGATGTCCCGTTTAGGCTTTCTCTTGCGACTACTCCTTTTGGTTTGCGGAAAAGTGTGTTTTTGGTTGTTTACTTGTTGGGTAATGTTGGGTGTTGCGAATGTCAAGTATTGGTGTACGGAAGGAGTAATGGCGATGCTTATTGGCATGATATTGGCCTTGGGAGTTGAAGTTGGATGTAAGCCTTGTGCTTGGCTCTGGATGAGAGCTTGGATCTTGCCTTATTGTGGGATATTATGGAGATTGATGGAAGGAATACTAGAAGTGAGTACTGATTTTGGGTGTTGGCCATGTACTTACCTTTGGGCATTGATCTGGACGTTAGCATGTGGTTAGGCATTATGGAGATTGATGTTGTTGGTACCCGTGGATTAATCGTTACATGCTATATTATGAACGACATCTGTGGCTAGATCCACTTAGTCACCAGTAGCACGAATAAACTTTATGGTCTTCCGTTTTATGAGGTTTAAATAGCTTACTACTGGCTTATCACCTCAGGTTCCAAGTTCGAACAGATGTTGTCATCATGATAGCCCTCATTTTCATGTGATGTTATCATCTCATGTAAATTTTCGACTACTTGAGAAGTCAGAGTAACTATTGTAATAATCTCAGGATTAGTTACGGAAGCTATGGTGATGTCAATAGTATATATTTATATATATCATCTCTTGTTTTCTTGATGCTGTGATATCACATTATATTTCATGTTATTTACAACCTAATTTACTAGATTACTATCTTTTCTATAATTTATTTGCTTGAGCTTCTTCATAACATCAATTATTTATTTCAAAAATATTATTTGTTTAAAGAAATTCCGAGGACGGAATTATTTTAAGGAGGGTAGGATGTAACGGCCTGTTTTCATCAAGACAAACGTTTACGTATTTGACCAAAATTTTCAATTTTTAAACTATTTTATAATGGTTTGTCAGGAGTTTTACTGATTTCAAAAATTTCTTATAAAAATATTTTGAAGTACCAGACTAGTTATGAAGTATTTTAGTAAGATCGGATTTCATCAACTACTCAAAACATTTCTGATAAAATTCATTTTCAGTTATTACCGTTTTGGCTTAATGAATTTATTTTCTATAAAAACATCTTCAAAATGTTTTTAAACTTCTACGGTAACATTATATGATTATTTAGGGCTTCCCACATTAATTTCGTAATTTTCCGAAGTCAAATCAGTAGAGAACCTGTAAACCCGCTTCCTAAACGTTTTGGCCCACGACTCGTATTTCCGTAGCTCAAACCCTGAAACAGACTTAGTATTCGCGATCCTCACGATGATACGAACCCGTGGGTATGTTTTCGTACACGTTCACTAGTAAGGACAAAATCGTAATTTCGTGATCATTTTGACTATTATGATTGTCCTAATTACTTTTTACTTAACTACTAATTATTTATCTTAACACGTTGTAGCCATGTGTTTCATGCCAATGCGCTTAGTCAATAACCTATACCTAATCACCACCTAACCTATTTATTACATTTGACTAATACATAATCTTAACCCTATAAATACCCCTTAACCCCCTTCTCTCTATAATTAATCCCTCAGCCCCGTAAACACACACATCCAAGCCCAAAGCTCTCCCTCAGATATCCCTCACACTCTCTCCCCCAAGGCCGTTTGAAACCCATCACCCTTCGTTTTGAAACATCCGAAGACCACAGGCTTCTCCTTCTCTCGAAACGATCTCCCCCCCTCTCTCATTTCTGTTCGAAACAACCCAACCGCCGTTCATCGCCTACGTTCCCTCTCCGTCCGACGCCACGCGCCTGCCAGCTCGGCCCCCGCCACCACGCGCGCCCTCCTGTCACCGCCCGCCGGACCACCGACTCCCTCTGCGGCCCCTCCTCCGGCCGGCCGCCCTTCGACTGCCTTCCCCCTCGAGGCAGCAACACGCGCGTGCATGAGGCAGAAAACAACAGGTTACGCAAATTAGAAAGAAAAGAAAGAAGACAGCCGTAAGAAGAGGGTAAAATATTAATATAATATAAATTATTAATTGTGACTTTTCGATATAGGTATCGGACGGACGAATGGAAACCACCAGAAGATTCGCGCCTTCGTCACGGACATGTAGGCACTGGTTTCGTTGGAATCGGGCAAGTATATCTCCCATGATAAATTTTTAAAGCTATCTGAATCATCCTAATGAATTATTTCTTCTGGATTTTACGTAAACTTAGGTGTAATACAATTGTTTATAAATATACTAGTTAAGACGAACATTTTGACATATCACATGAAAATTTCTGACAGGTATATATTTTTAAATAAATTGTTGAACATTACGATAGTTATTTTGTAATTTAGAAATTAGTTTTTAATTCATTATAATTTCTAAAAAATCGTTTTAAAGCTTTTAAAACCTATTAAAAATACTTATGAGCTTCAGAAAATTATTTCCTTCCTAGATAAAATTATTTTACTCCCATCTAACCTATCCAAAAATTGTTAGCGAGCGTTTTGACTTGGTTTAAGCGATTATAAAAATACGAACACGTTAAGAAAAATAGATAGAAAATAGTGTGATCGTTAACCAATTATTTCTGATGTTTACAGGTACTGTTTCTCATGCACAAGCACCCTTAAAAGCTCTGCTCCAGCCTCGGCTTACTACGACGGTCCCAAAATCCGTAAGTCACTTTAATTCTAACTTTAGAAATTTAGTCTGTGTACTCGTATGAACTTAGGGCATGACACCTAGACTCAGAACAGCTCTGACTTGAACCAATGATTAGAGACCTAATTAACTAGCGAACTATCAATAGTGGAGTGACCAAAGGACTAAATTGAGATAGTACACTTTGATACCATAGTTGTTGGACTTCAAATCATTGCTCGGACTAAATTGAGATAGTAAACTTTGATATCATAGTTGTTGGACTTCAAATCATTGCTCGGACTAAATTGAGATAGTAAACTTTGATATCATAGTTGTTGGACTTCAAATCATTGCTCGGACTAAATTGAGATAGTAAACTTTTATGAAATTTGATATCATAGTTGTTGGACTTCAAAGCATTGCTCAGGACTGATATTCTCTGTTGAGGATTCTGCCTTGACTTTTCAGCAAGTAAATACCATATATGTGATTGGTTGTACTCATTGATGGATGTATTGTTGTACACATTGTTGGATGTACGAAATGATGGGCCTATGTGGCCATACAGATACGGATATGGATACGGACACAGATACTGATACAGTTATAAATGTGAAATGTGATACAACATGGGTTATGGGGTAGTCTTGAGCTACGAAGTGTGCGGGAGTGACTGGGTCCACCCTTATTAGTTAAGCTGTACCATCACCCTGAAGGGGATGGTAGGTAGATATTCCACGAGTTGCTCCGTGGGATGGGTGCACTTCTGGTTGCATATCGTACACTCGAGCTAAGACTGTTGCACTAGCTGATTGATACAGGGCCCATGAGGCCATATTGATACAAACACTGATATGAACATTGGACTATGATAATACACGGGATACGGGGTAGTCTTGAGCTACGAAGTGTGCGGGAGTGACCGGGTCCACCCTTATTAGTTAAGCTGTACCATCACCCTGCAGGAATGGTAGGTAGATATTCCACGAGTTTCTCCGTAGGATGGGTGCACTTCTGGTTGCATATCGTACACTCGAGCCAAGGCTGATGCACTAGTTTGATTGCTGTATTGTACTCATGGTTGTTTGTATTGTTGGAAACACACTATTGGGCCTACGGGCATTAACGGAGCACATTTACTGAGAACACTATTGGGCCTACGGGCATTTACGGAGCACATTTACAGAGCACATTATTGGGCCCTTGCGGCATTTAAGACTGATGCACTAGTTTGATTGATGTTGCACTAATTGATAATTGATTGATACCATTGCTTCAGTCACGACTACTACTATTCTACGGACTAAGTCAAGACTACTCGAACGTGATAGAACGGTTTAATAATGAGCGGTCTTGAATTACGACTGAATCAGTGTCTAGGAAGGAATGGGAAGGGGGTTGGTCAACCAAGGGACTTGTTCCTGCGGTCATTGAAGTGACCTGTGCCTTCAAGCCCTGACTGACTGGCTGATTTGGAAGTTAAGTTAGACTTCTTATTATTAGGCCATCCTACACTATTAGATAGTCAAGCGACGCTCATCTTTTCTTAAGTATTACTGAGTCTATCTATTGTCATCCCATTACATATTGGCCAAAACATTGTTAACCGGGTTGTCTTACTATTGACATTCCATTGGTCAAAATATTATTGCTACCCTATGCCAGGTCACAGTTATTACTCTTACACTTATACAGTCACCTTTACGTACAGCCACCAGTACCTTACTTGTCGCTCTTACATACCTGTCTGTTCTTACCTTACTTTTTGCACCAGTATGACCATCTTTTGTTTACTATAGTTTGTTCTATACTTTTGCACTACTTGGTTTCGATTGCTAGAATTGTTGTGACTTACCTACGGTTTCATCTCTGTGGCACCGCAGACGATGTACATATGGAGGCAGATGCTCTAGAGTTAATAGCGCCCGAATTTGACCATGAGTCTGCAGCTTTCAGAGTTGTTTCCAGTTATATTTATCTTCCTTCATGTACGATTGTTGGACCATTTTTGTACAATATGGATGTAATAATTGGACACTATTTGGGTATTTTTGTACATCTCTGCATCGTGGCTATTTTATTTTCACTGGTTAACTGCAGGACCTGCGCAAATACCAAAACGTAACGGGCCCGGGAATCGGGTCGTTACAGCTATCGACTTGGCTTTGATACCAAATGAAATGCCCTGCTAAGCTACTGCACAAGTACTAGAGGGGGGTGAATAGTACTTTAAAATAATTAAGAGGATAATTCCTAATTATCTTGCAAACTCAACCAACAATGCGGAAAATGCGGAAATGTAAATATAGACAACAAAGAAACAATCGCAAACACACGATGTTAATGGGTTCGGATTCACCCAAGTCTCCCCGACTTGTTCCCGGTGATCCTACGTCCCAACCACCCGGATCCCCTCCGGATACTTGAGTTAGAAATCCTAACTCATGATTTGCACCATGAAATACTTGTAGAAACCTCTATATGATCAAATCATACACAAATCAAAATGTGACTCCCACAAACTGAGATCACAAACAAACTCTCACAACCGAGAGTGAATCACTTACAATATCAATGTAAAACGAAGTAGAAATGCTTACCACAAAATACCTATGCCTTGAGTAAACTTACGAATTAGGGCAAAGAGGATTTTGGAGAAGATGCTGGCACCAAACCCTAGCTCCAAGTAGATGACCATCAATGTAGACCTAGGAGGTAGATGGTGACCTAGAATCAAGCTCTTGGCTTGGAAGGCTTCATAATCAATGAATCTCTCTTTGGAAGTAAGAGTGGGAGAGATTCAAGAATGGAAATGAATGAGCTTTGAATGAGATTGATTGCTTCTCTTTTGATATCTAATCTTCTCTTAATATCAGTCTTGAGTGCAATGAATGCAGCACACCAAGTATTTATAGGTTAGAGGAAAGAGAGATAGAAAAACATTTCAATTAAAGCTCCAACGGCTCTATTCTGAACCAGACTAGTCGGTCAAAGAAGGATCACTGACCAACTAATTCATCAACTAGTCGGTCGGTGATACAACGTAGACCGACTAATGCTTGAACAGCTAAATGGTCGAAGTACATGAGATGCCAACTAGTCGGTCTAAGAAGACTTGTCGACCGACTAGTTTCACAACTAGTCGGTCGGTGAATGATCTTTGACCGACTAACAGTCGAAATAGAATGAGCTGACATCAAGTTGATTTAGTCGGTCTAAGAACAAATGTTGACCGACTAGTTCATCAACTAGTCGGTCGACAAACTTTCTTTGACCGACTAACGATAAACATTAACTTGGCATGTACAGGGAAAGCTTAACTAGTCGGACTAAGAAGGATCACTGACTGACTAGTTCATCAACTAGTCGGTCGGTCTGTCAACTTGGACTGACTAACTGTAAATAGTAAATAGCTATGATTTGAGAAGGCATTCTAGTCGGTTCAAGAAGCTTTGCCTACCGACTAGATTGTCATCTAGTCGGTTGGTTCTTCTTCTTGAACTAACTAACGTGCACAAGAAGCCGCGAATCGAAGCACGATGCTTCGGGAAAGTTTGAGTGGGCTTCTACTAAGTTCCTAGCTCTAAGATAGGAGCGTTATGAAGATTAAAACGTAAGACCTACTCAAGGCTTAACATTCTACGAAAAGAAGCTAGAAAACATTAAATAAACTTGACAAACCGTCTTCAAAATCTTCAATCGAATCTTCATGACTTCAATAAACGTCCTTGAGCTTCAACGAAGCTTTAGGCATACGATCACGCGCTTTGAGAAGTCTTGAGATGTCGCAATTGATATCCGTGGAATTTTGGCGACGATCTCCATAACTGCGCTCACAAAGAGTTAGTTCACGATATATTTATGTTTGTTCATCATCCAAAACCAAAATCTGGGGAGTCAATACTCAACATGTACAATGCATATCCACCACCACATCTCTGTGCTAGAAATCATGTTCCTAAGAAGCATGCACCATATAGAATCCCAACAAATATGCATGCAACTAGGAAAAGGACTCCCAAGATTTACACTATTTGGGTTCCTAAGAACACTAGTCTAAATGATAAGAATGCTTATGTTGATTCCAATTATTATGATGTGATTAGAAATAGTAATTATGTTGGGAAGCGGAAGTCCAGTTAGACTTGGCTTCCAAAGGGCTAATCCACTTGGACCCAACACACATTGGGTACCATAAGCTTATGGTATATCATATAGGTACCCAAGAGAAAGAAGAAGAGCAATAAAGGTCTTATTAGCTCTAAAGGGAAAGGATGGATTCTTGATAGTGGTTGCTCCAAACAAATGACGGGAGATCCCTCATTGCTCTCCGAAGTGATTAGCATCAAGGATGGTGCAACAGTCACTTTTGGAGATAATCAAAAGGGAACCATCATTGGAGTATGTATTGTCGGTAATCCTTCAAAACCCTTGATTACTAATGTATTTCTAGTTAATGGTTTATGTCACAATCTCATTTCCATTAGTCAACTTTGTGACAATGCACTACTACAAAAAAGACCTTTAATAGCACACCTTTAACAGCGCTTGCCAATTATAAGCGCTGTTAATTAGAGGCACATATAATAGACAGCGCTTCTTTCTGCAAGCGCTGCTAAAAGTCGGATAATAGACAGCGCTTCTTTCTGCAAGCGCTGTTAAAGATCAGATAATGGACAGCGCTTCTTTTTACAAGCGATGTTTATTCGATGTACAGACAATAGACAGCGCTTCTTTCTACAAACGCTGTTAAAGATCAAATAATAGACAACGCTTCTTTCTAGAAGCGCCATTAAAGATACGCTAATAGACAACGCTTCTCAGTATGCAAGTGCTGTCAAACATATTCGCATCCGATAAGCGCGCGATTAAATTTTTTCATCTCCGCCAAAGGACTGTAGTCTAGCGGCATTTACTTCCGCTTCCTAGTGAGGCCACCAGGGTTCGATCCCTGGTGGATGCGGAGCGCGCGCGCGCCTTTAACCAGCTTTCCGATGTATCAAAAAAAAAAAATTTTTTCATCTCCCAAAATCTCTGAACGTGTCTCAAATTTTTTTGAAGACAAGATCCTCCGCCTCCACTCCACTCCCTCGTCGCCTCCACTCCATCTGGCGAGCGCGCCTCCACTCCATCGGAATTTTTGAAGATTAGATCCTCCGCCTCCACTCCATCTGGCGAGCGCGGCCTCCCCCTCCACTCCCTCGTCGCCTCCATCCTCCACCTCCACCTCCGCCTCCCATCCTAGGGTTTCATTCTCAGCCTCTCTGCCTCCGATTCCGAACCCGGCGAGCGCAGCCTCCCCCTCCACTCCCTTGTCGCCTCCATCCTCCGCCTCCGCCTCCCATCCTAGGGTTTCCTTCTCAGCCTCTCCGCCTCCGATTCCGAACCCTTTAGGATCCGATATGGCGAGGAAGAAGATCCGAGAGAACGATTCCAAGCGCCTCCTCAATGAGCACCTCAAGCGGATCGCCGGCATCGACCTCCAGATCCGATCAGCTCAGGTTCTCGTCATGCCTTTTTTGTTTCAAACAAAAAAAGTGCGGTTTTTAATGGAAAGTTAGCTCAGTACTTTGTTCTACTCTGACTTTTGTTTTATGATTGTTCTCAAAATTGATTGTCACTCCGTTATCTGTTCTCCATGTGAGGTTGTGGTTTTTTTTGACTCAGTTTATTCCTGCCCCTTCTCCGCTCATCTGTGGGATTCTGTTGTGCTCATGTCTCAACTTTGGATCACTTTATTTATGCCTTTTGCTTTATTGATTCATATGCTTTTTGCTATCTAAAAGTTTGATATAGTTGTCATGATGATTGTCCTTTTGTGCTGAGTAAAAGTAGAAAATCAAACAATTACAATGATGTTTTTCTGAATTTTTTCCCTTGCCTTTTACCTTCATATTTCAGAAGTGTTTGTCAATTAATTCTACTCTAGTCCTAATTCTCATGTACTTAGTTTGAGTATTTTTTTGTGCTAAAATCTAAATTTTGTTCTACTTTGTTTGTTATAATGTTTTTTGGTTTCTTCCGATATTGGAATTTGCTCCAGTTTACATATATTAAACCTGTATTTCTATGAAGGTTCATATAACTCAAGGCAATGCTAATGGGGCAGCCATGATTGTGTCATGGGTGACACCAGACGAATGTGGTTCTAGTAAAGTTCTTATGGCACATCCGAGAACAAGCTTGAGTTCTCTGCGGAAGGAAAGGTTACTCAATATAAGTTCTATAACTATACTTCGGGGTATATCCATCATTGCACTCTGAGAAAGTTGAAGGTTATTTATTAAACTCTTCGCACCATATGCTTGATTCATAGCTGATTTTAATGATTTACTTTCCCGTCTTGGATCAATTTCAGAGGAAGAGTGACATTCTTTTCTTTTTGCAGCATGACACAAAATACTACTATGAGGTTGGGATTGATCATACATCAAGGAAGTTCTGGTTCATAACCCCTCCTGAAAGTGGCCCGGATGTTCCATATACATTTGGCCTTATAGGTAATTCCTTTTCATTTTTATGCTGGCTATAATTTTCGCTTTATATTATTAGTTCTCTTTTGTAGAAGACATCATATTACTATCTGTTAGTTTCATTATGGACTATCATATAATGAATTCGTGACCTTTCCATCACCATATTTTGCAACATCGTTCATCTTAATGTTTTCTTAAAATTGACTTCTAGTTTCATTTCGGCAATTCTTTGATTTAGATTTTTCAGATTTTGAATTTGTAGATATTTGGAGTGTCTTTCTACAAATTGCTAGTGGACTTGGTTATGTCACCTTGAACTCGAAGGTATTTCTTGGTGTTATTTGAAATTGTGCTTTATCAAGTTTTAGAGGATTTGATTCAAATTATTTGCAAGGAACAATGCGTTCCATGTTGATGCATTCTACTATCTTAATTAGTATTCAACTTAAATGTTACAACATATGTATTAATGCTACCATAGCTCTTGTGGCTGTATTCTTGTGTAAAAAGCCTGGGATTAATTAATTGGCTACTACTTTACTCTCAATGGTGAGCCAAAGCGTGTATTATACTTAACGTTCATGGAGGCAATATGCATCACTTTACTATTAAAAGACATCACTTACGAGGATGAAATAATTTGTTAATTTTTTGAACCCGATTTGTGGTAGGATATGAACACAATGCCATTTTTCAACTTCTCTTGATATCATGTCGGTTGCCACTATGCAAAGCTTAAGCTGGCAACTGATAGGCTGACAATCTCAGTATCACTTGGCATCCAACTTAAAATTCTGCTTGCTAATTGGATTTCTTTCAGTTCTCATTTTATCTGAGTGAGAGGGTTGGAATGAGGAAGGGGAAGGGAGGGGCTGAGGAAAATGGATGGATAGATCGAGATGTTTCAACTGCATGCATGGATCGAGATTTTGAACTTGGCTATATGCCAATTATTACATATCAAAAGCATTTTATAAGGTAGCGTAGAATAACATGTGCTGTGAGGTATCTCTATATACTTTAATCTAGATATAGTTGAAGTCATCTTTTCATAAACGATGTGGTGACAAGTATACACATAGAGAATATCTAATAAGATGGAGGAAATGTCATGTTAGTATTTCAGCCTCTTTGTTATTGTACTTTACAACCATTTTAGTTATGACATAGATCCATAC